>CP134449.1:0-714722 GCA_031590215.1 Maudiozyma bulderi
GCACTCCACTGTCCTTTCTACTGCTGGATCTCTGAGATCATTATTCTTGTCACAGCACTGCAAGCATCCTGGATTCTCGATACCATAAAACTGGCAATTTGCTTGGTCACACACTCATCCCAGTTCATGTCGTTCATACGTTGGGCAATCTCATCCGTACCCACAGGCCTGCTCCCACCTCGGCGCTTATAATCTATGATTCGAACCAGCCCTGGCTTCCGCAGCCGTCCTGCCATCTGAAGAAAATCAATGGGTGTGACACGACAATTCACCAGACACACAAAATTTACACTTGGACAGTCCAACCCATTGGATATCAACTTTGTTCCCAGAATGACCTTCACTGGGGACATCGGATTCTCAAACTGCTCGAATATCTTCTGCTTCTCCGTATCCGGTGTGTTCGAGCTTACCATCGCAACAGAACCTGTCTGGTCGACTAATTCCTGGACTGACATCATGGCGGGAATGCTTGTGAAGAAAAAGATGGCCTTACCGTTGGTCTCTTCTCGTGCAAGATAACGTCTAATATACTCAGCAGCTCTGAACCTTATACTTGGATAATTCACTTGAACAACCTCAAACCTCACGTCCTTGTTAGGCACCTCTGATATCCCATTGATATACCGGGAGCTCTGCTCTAGCAACTTATTCGAGATACCTCTGTCTTTGGCAATAATTTCTAAAATGTCCTCTGGAATCGTGGCAGAAAAGAAACACCATCTTCAAAAAACCTCTCCATCCCAGACCAAATATTTGGCGGAACGATGGCCGGAACGTCTTCTCCACCCACAGAACATGCACCTCGTCAAATATCAGATACCCTTTCTTCCGCTCTCCTTTTGTGCTGGACTCCCAGTTCTTGAGAATACTGGCAATACTGTTTGTGCCAAACGAATCAAAGCAACCCACAAACACGTCTGTGTCCAGCAACCAGTGCTGACTATTCTCCAGGTTCAGCATAGATATGTCCCGAGCAACCAGGTCCCCGCACCTATGAACCTTCTCAATCGTGGCCATTTTCAACGACTCGTATGGAACTCCAATGAAATGAACGTACGTCTCAGGCTGCAGCTTCTTCAAAACCATTATGGGCAACAAGAACGTCAGCGACTTACCAAAGGCCGTAGCAGCCTGCAACGTCAGCAGCTTTCTCTCAGACGTCAGAACCATGCCTGTGAACTCCCTTTGCAAATTTGTCCTGAACTCAAAACCGTCGTCATTATACATCTCTTTGCCTGCTGCCACCAGATCCAGAATGTCCCCCAGCTGGCTTATAATCTTCCTCTTCTTCTTGCTGTTCCAGGTGGCTTCTGTCTCGTTTCTTGGATCCTCTGTTGACCACCGCAAACGCTGTTCGGCTTTGGAATTCTTGGCACAGCTTCTTCACCGTATAATAATCAAACACACCTTGATCACCGGGGGTGTCCTCCATCCCATGCACACCGTACAGCTGCGTGTGTGTGGCTACGTTGTGCCCAAACGAGGCTGCAATAGCACTCTTGATGTGTCCTGTCATACCAATGTCCGGCATTATCATGTGTTTCCATATAGCTGCCAGTCCCTGTCTCATCGTGCCGATCCGGTGGCCCTCCCGCATGTAAGGATTCAGTGGATATGTGGATAAAATCTTGGCAAATGCGTTGGAATCGACCAGCCTCAGGTTCTTGACGTCCACGAATAAAAACTGCTTGATGATACTGTTGCCAGTTGTTGTGTCTGCATTGTTGATCCGTGCATTCACCCCTCTGCTATAATCGTGCAGCTCTCTGTTGTCCTCTACCGGGTTCTCGAGATCGTCATCGTCCATGATCTCTCCCTCCAATTCTCTTTCACAGTGGCTGATCAGAATGGACCTTGCGAAATGTGCCAGGTCTGGCTGCATTAACGACACCAAAAACGGCCGCAGAATGTAAACGAACCACAGCAGCTGCGAAGATACCACCTTGTCCATGAAAAGCAACCTGCTGTCGAACTTCCGGTTCTTGTTATACCTGCTCTTGATGAAAAACACCCTGTCTGTGGCATCCACGTACAGATTTCTACCTCTACCAGAAAACGTCATAATACTCAACTCCGGAAACCTCAGTGGCATCCCTGGAGACAGCCACATGCTAACCATCAGCACCTTTGTCATCTTGTTGATGATATCCAGCAACGACTTACGAATGCTCTCATTTACTGCATCATCCCCACGCAACCACTGGATGTGCATGCCCTTGAACAGGTCCAGCGGCAGAGCCTGATATATGGAGATGTCCCTGTCATCGAACTCGTTCTCGTTCTTCACCCTGACCGTTGCATTGCCCAGTGTCATGTTATACACTCTTGCCACGCTGCCGTAACTCAGCCACTGCCCCATGGCCCCAACGCAGGACATGAACGTTGTGTGCAGATCCTCTTTCATGGTCCTGATAAGGTCAAACGACAGCTTCTTGTTCTTCACAAACACACACTCATTCTGGACATCGATGTTGACATACGTGGACGTGATGATCCTTTCCTGCTGGGCCACTGCCGTGTAAAACAACCGGAACACCTTGTAGAACCTTGTGTCGTCATCGTCCTCCTTCATCATCTGGTCCAACTCTGTGGGGTTGTCCTCCACTGCAAACGCACAAAACCTGATTAGACACCGCAGTGCATCCATATGCTGGCGGAACGCATGCGACTGCATGATCGGAAACGTGTCTCTCTGATTCATCCACTTCTCGAAATCAACGGCTGCCAGTCTGATCCACGTTAACAGAAACTCGTTATACAGATTGGTCTTGATGGCCTGCTGGAAGGTCCTGCCCAACTCCTGGATGATTGTTTCTGCATTTCGATCCTCTTCCCACCTGACGATGACTTCTCTGTCCACAAAGGGGTGACCTCCAAAACAGTTCAGACTGATGCTGTTAAACAACGTGAATAGAGACCGGCCCAGCCGTCTACCGTAGAGCGTTATTGTGACTGGATCGAACTTCTTGATCAACGACGAGAACCTGGTGTGATAATCTGCTCCCAAATGGTTGCTCGCTTTTGCAGATGCATCTCTATAGCTTTGGGAGAGAATGTGTTCCCCTAATTCAGCATAACCCAAGGCCACCTCCCTCGTATATCCTTCCAGCACCCCATAGTCTGTGCTGTTCAACCTCAGCTCGTCCATCTTGAGGACCCTTGCAAATATGCTGGTGTCTCTGACCTGCCTGGAATGGTGATCGAAATCCAGCATGTCTATGTCGTTTATGTACGACTCTGTCTTCTCACATAGATACACTGCAGCAGAGCCCCCGTAATTATACCGGTGGCACAGTTTCTCAACCGTATACATGATCTTCTTCTTGTTTCTCTTCGACACCCTGCTGCCCTTGGGATGATAGGTGTTGTCTTGCATAACATCGAACTGGTACAACTGGCACTGCAGCAGGCTGAACATGTTGCCCGAGTTCTCCAGCTCCAGCAATGTGGTGTCGAGACTACGTAGACTGGCTATGTCCTTGGTGTGCAATTCTGTCAGCCGCTGGAAATTCTGCTTGGACAGACACTGCATGGCTTTATACTTGCTGATGACACACTTGCTGCTCTTGCGGATGATCCAGCCATCAATGACGACTATATCATCTCCTACATCTACTCTCATTATGCCAGGCGTTCTTTAGAGTGACGTATTACTGTGCTAGTTCTGCTCGAGGAGGAGTCAAGAGATGTTGCTTCTTTTATTGCTTTTTTTTTTTTTTCTTTCTTATATTTGATTTTATACAGGAGACGTCACGTGCCCTTTCACAGAATAGTCGCCTGGCATATGCCCATGTCTTCTGGCTCTCGGCTAAATTTTGCAATGTGTCGCCTGGCATCTGAAAATTGCCGCCTGCCTCTGCTAAAACATACATAGGATTAAATAAGCCAACAGACACACGAAAAGAAGCCTGTTTTACCCAATATACATGTACATGCACACAATACCTTCCATAATGTAAAGCAATGGCACTAGTGTTTGAGTTTTGCATCTTGTTAAAAGAGGATAAGTGAAAAGAAATGTTACGTGTTTGGCGTTTTCGTTTTTTAAATATCGAAAAAGATATACCAAAAAAGCAACAGACAAATGAAAAAACTAAAACAAACAGAAATTCATATAAGAATAAATATATAAAGAAGCAAACAGAAATTCGTATAAGAATAAATATATAAAGAAACAAACAGAAATTCGTATAAGAATAAATATATAAAGAAACAAACAGAAATTCGTATAAGAATAAATATATAAAGAAACAAACAGAAATTCGTATAAGAATAAATATATAAAGAAACAAACAGAAATTCGTATAAGAATAAATATATAAAGAAGCAAACAGAAATTCATATAAGAATAAATATATAAAGAAGCAAACAGAAATTCGTATAAGAATAAATATATAAAGAAACAAACAGAAATTCGTATAAGAATAAATATATAAAGAAGCAAACAGAAATTCATATAAGAATAAATATATAAAGAAGCAAACAGAGAAATGACGACGATATATAGACACTTGAAACTAGACTTCAACAATCTACGTATTCTATATATTAGCACAATGACACATTTCTCAAAGATCTACATGCCAGATCGAACGAGATACATATTTATCAATTCAGAACGTACAACTTGCATTTACATATCAACAGAGAACACCTCTAGTTATTACTCTTGCCCACTTAATAATTGCTAACTTTTTCTTAACTTCAACAAATTAAGCAGCTGCAATACCCACTTATTAGAAGCAATGCTAAATAACTATTACAAACATACGTTAACCCATAGAACTAACTGCATACTGCACTTTTAAATAGAAGCAATGTCCATAAATTAAAGAATATACGCACGTCACACTTGATTGGCACAAAGTCGACAACTAACAACCTGTATATTCTATAAAAAAACACACTAGTTCACCCAGTTATCTAAGCAAAACCGTTCAATACACCCACTAACTCATTAAGACAAGTACAAGACACTTCTAACAGCCTCAAAGCAAGATCTAAAGCTACAAAGACACCAATTATATATATTTAAAAAAACAAAGACAAAAACAAAATATTAATAAAAGAAAAAAAACATCTGAAACCTGGGAGCTTCCTCCAGACGGCCCGTCTCACCCCACTATAAAGACACGCGACAGATCTGAAAGCGCGCAAGAACACAACATACAAAAATCAAGACTATTTACTCATTCACTCTTCGCGGTGCTCAGAGTTCATTTCGTAGGGTGCCGTTCTACGTTTCAAGACGCGGCCTTTTGTTAGCAATACACAAACAAGGAAGAAACATCGAAAGAAAAAATGATGATCCATTTCCTAAAGCGGCCGATCATCGTCCTTTTCAGATAAAAAATTCACATTCTACAACTTCATGCAACAGGCTCCGCTGCATATCGTTCTGTGAATTGCAAATAAATTATTAAATGGCAACAAAATTATCCGGAAAAAAGATCATCCGATACCTTTTTTTTTTCTTTCTTCTTACTACTTACCTATCAGAGCAATCACATTTATTTATTATTTTATAATTAATTATATACAACCACATTCCATTGAATTATTTGCTGCACTGCTCTCTGAGAAAAAATGATTCCGGATTAATAAATAATTAAACCCGACTCGTATAATTGAATACACAACAATGAAAAATTATTCCAACTTGCAGCCATCATGACCTTTTTTTTTTTTCTTCTTCTTTGTTTTACAATATTCCGTTCGTTCGCTACGTGGATAACGTGCGCTTGTTTCACATTAATTTATTATTATTCTGAGCCCCCTTTTTTCCACTCTCCCACTACGCACTTTGAATAAAAATAATTTATGCAAATATCATCCTTTAACTTGTTTATTTTAAGAAAAAGGAAAGACTTCTCCTTCTACATGCATTTAACAAGAATAACATACCACCCCTATCCAATTTAATTAAAAAAGAAAAGAATTCTCACAATACACTCGAATATCCAAGAGAAGGTTCGGTCTGTTCATCAAAAAAGAAAAGAAACTTCACGGCAAGAAGCAGAATTACCTGCAGGAGATGCGGTCTGTTCATCGAAAAAGAAAAGAAACTTCACGGCAAGAAGCAGAATTACCTGCAGGAGATCCGGTCTGCTCATCGAAAAAGAAAAGAAACTTCACCATCGTTATATATATTTTATTTAAAATTGCATGTTCTCAAGCGTTCCAAAATAACAATCCAACAGAACTTGATACACCTTGACCATTTGACCACAATATTTAACTTCTTCTAGACAGAAATTCATAAACACTGGAAAGAACTCGATAACACTATCAATCGGAATTTCCCAACTGTCAAGGATTCTATTCACAACCACCTTTTGTGTGTGCAAACTCCACAGCAGCAGCACTACTATCTGAACTTCATCGGAATAACTAGAAGAAAGACTGGTTTTAAAATGCCCAACAATGTTCTTGACAATGTCCTTTCTCCTGGTCGTGAACGCTCCCACATCTCTATACGAAGAATATCTTGTCACCACTTCCCTTTGACGGAATGCCGTATCTATAAATTCAGCCAAATTCCTATATAACTCTTCGTCTCTTTCGTAGCACCCACCAAATACCAAGTCAAATACATTCCACTTCTTGTCTCGCAGCTTGCCCATATATTGTTTGAATCTTATAACAGCATCATTGCCCACTAACGGAAACATCCTTAATTCTTGTAGGTCAAACGACCACCTCTCAGAAAGGCGTATATAGCTGCCCCGTACAATAACCTGTCTCACAATCAGATCAGCGACTGCAGAATACCCTCCATGGGAAACCAACAGCGATATTAACCTCTCATACTTATTCTCACTATCTATTCTATTAACTATCAGATACTGGCAAACCAAAAGTCCTAGTGCCTTACCATATTCTGTGCCACACATGCATTTATCCCTGGCCATGAAACACTCCCGACACATGCTAGGAGGCACGTCAAAAAAATCGTATACGATGTCATGATACCTGATACCTAGGAAGGCTTCCTTGATACTTACAAAATTGTTTCCACGAAGCTGCAGCAGCTCTGCCAGCTCCTTCCGTATGATGTTCGTATTTCTATTAAGCAAGGTCCGAAAGATACGATCATTTGATGTCCTCGCTGGAGTCACCCACACTCCCTGCGGCTGCAACCTCTGCTCTTCTTCTCCTCGATTACGTAGGCACTCCACTGTCCTTTCTACTGCTGGATCTCTGAGATCATTATTCTTGTCACAGCACTGCAAGCATCCTGGATTCTCGATACCATAAAACTGGGCAATTTGCTTGGTCACACACTCATCCCAGTTCATGTCGTTCATACGTTGGGCAATCTCATCCGTACCCACAGGCCTGCTCCCACCTCGGCGCTTATAATCTATGATTCGAACCAGCCCTGGCTTCCGCAGCCGTCCTGCCATCTGAAGAAAATCAATGGGTGTGACACGACAATTCACCAGACACACAAAATTTACACTTGGACAGTCCAACCCATTGGATATCAACTTTGTTCCCAGAATGACCTTCACTGGGGACATCGGATTCTCAAACTGCTCGAATATCTTCTGCTTCTCCGTATCCGGTGTGTTCGAGCTTACCATCGCAACAGAACCTGTCTGGTCGACTAATTCCTGGACTGACATCATGGCGGGAATGCTTGTGAAGAAAAAGATGGCCTTACCGTTGGTCTCTTCTCGTGCAAGATAACGTCTAATATACTCAGCAGCTCTGAACCTTATACTTGGATAATTCACTTGAACAACCTCAAACCTCACGTCCTTGTTAGGCACCTCTGATATCCCATTGATATACCGGGAGCTCTGCTCTAGCAACTTATTCGAGATACCTCTGTCTTTGGCAATAATTTCTAAAATGTCCTCTGGAATCGTGGCAGAAAGAAACACCATCTTCAAAAAACCTCTCCATCCCAGACCAAATATTTGGCGGAACGATGGCCGGAACGTCTTCTCCACCCACAGAACATGCACCTCGTCAAATATCAGATACCCTTTCTTCCGCTCTCCTTTTGTGCTGGACTCCCAGTTCTTGAGAATACTGGCAATACTGTTTGTGCCAAACGAATCAAAGCAACCCACAAACACGTCTGTGTCCAGCAACCAGTGCTGACTATTCTCCAGGTTCAGCATAGATATGTCCCGAGCAACCAGGTCCCCGCACCTATGAACCTTCTCAATCGTGGCCATTTTCAACGACTCGTATGGAACTCCAATGAAATGAACGTACGTCTCAGGCTGCAGCTTCTTCAAAACCATTATGGGCAACAAGAACGTCAGCGACTTACCAAAGGCCGTAGCAGCCTGCAACGTCAGCAGCTTTCTCTCAGACGTCAGAACCATGCCTGTGAACTCCCTTTGCAAATTTGTCCTGAACTCAAAACCGTCGTCATTATACATCTCTTTGCCTGCTGCCACCAGATCCAGAATGTCCCCAGCTGGCTTATAATCTTCCTCTTCTTCTTGCTGTTCCAGGTGGCTTCTGTCTCGTTTCTTGGATCCTCTGTTGACCACCGCAAACGCTGTTCGGCTTTGGAATTCTTGGCACAGCTTCTTCACCGTATAATAATCAAACACACCTTGATCACCGGGGGTGTCCTCCATCCCATGCACACCGTACAGCTGCGTGTGTGTGGCTACGTTGTGCCCAAACGAGGCTGCAATGGCACTCTTGATGTGTCCTGTCATACCAATGTCCGGCATTATCATGTGTTTCCATATAGCTGCCAGTCCCTGTCTCATCGTGCCGATCCGGTGGCCCTCCCGCATGTAAGGATTCAGTGGATATGTGGATAAAATCTTGGCAAATGCGTTGGAATCGACCAGCCTCAGGTTCTTGACGTCCACGAATAAAAACTGCTTGATGATACTGTTGCCAGTTGTTGTGTCTGCATTGTTGATCCGTGCATTCACCCCTCTGCTATAATCGTGCAGCTCTCTGTTGTCCTCTACCGGGTTCTCGAGATCGTCATCGTCCATGATCTCTCCCTCCAATTCTCTTTCACAGTGGCTGATCAGAATGGACCTTGCGAAATGTGCCAGGTCTGGCTGCATTAACGACACCAAAAACGGCCGCAGAATGTAAACGAACCACAGCAGCTGCGAAGATACCACCTTGTCCATGAAAAGCAACCTGCTGTCGAACTTCCGGTTCTTGTTATACCTGCTCTTGATGAAAAACACCCTGTCTGTGGCATCCACGTACAGATTTCTACCTCTACCAGAAAACGTCATAATACTCAACTCCGGAAACCTCAGTGGCATCCCTGGAGACAGCCACATGCTAACCATCAGCACCTTTGTCATCTTGTTGATGATATCCAGCAACGACTTACGAATGCTCTCATTTACTGCATCATCCCCACGCAACCACTGGATGTGCATGCCCTTGAACAGGTCCAGCGGCAGAGCCTGATATATGGAGATGTCCCTGTCATCGAACTCGTTCTCGTTCTTCACCCTGACCGTTGCATTGCCCAGTGTCATGTTATACACTCTTGCCACGCTGCCGTAACTCAGCCACTGCCCCATGGCCCCAACGCAGGACATGAACGTTGTGTGCAGATCCTCTTTCATGGTCCTGATAAGGTCAAACGACAGCTTCTTGTTCTTCACAAACACACACTCATTCTGGACATCGATGTTGACATACGTGGACGTGATGATCCTTTCCTGCTGGGCCACTGCCGTGTAAAACAACCGGAACACCTTGTAGAACCTTGTGTCGTCATCGTCCTCCTTCATCATCTGGTCCAACTCTGTGGGGTTGTCCTCCACTGCAAACGCACAAAACCTGATTAGACACCGCAGTGCATCCATATGCTGGCGGAACGCATGCGACTGCATGATCGGAAACGTGTCTCTCTGATTCATCCACTTCTCGAAATCAACGGCTGCCAGTCTGATCCACGTTAACAGAAACTCGTTATACAGATTGGTCTTGATGGCCTGCTGGAAGGTCCTGCCCAACTCCTGGATGATTGTTTCTGCATTTCGATCCTCTTCCCACCTGACGATGACTTCTCTGTCCACAAAGGGGTGACCTCCAAAACAGTTCAGACTGATGCTGTTAAACAACGTGAATAGAGACCGGCCCAGCCGTCTACCGTAGAGCGTTATTGTGACTGGATCGAACTTCTTGATCAACGACGAGAACCTGGTGTGATAATCTGCTCCCAAATGGTTGCTCGCTTTTGCAGATGCATCTCTATAGCTTTGGGAGAGAATGTGTTCCCCTAATTCAGCATAACCCAAGGCCACCTCCCTCGTATATCCTTCCAGCACCCCATAGTCTGTGCTGTTCAACCTCAGCTCGTCCATCTTGAGGACCCTTGCAAATATGCTGGTGTCTCTGACCTGCCTGGAATGGTGATCGAAATCCAGCATGTCTATGTCGTTTATGTACGACTCTGTCTTCTCACATAGATACACTGCAGCAGAGCCCCCGTAATTATACCGGTGGCACAGTTTCTCAACCGTATACATGATCTTCTTCTTGTTTCTCTTCGACACCCTGCTGCCCTTGGGATGATAGGTGTTGTCTTGCATAACATCGAACTGGTACAACTGGCACTGCAGCAGGCTGAACATGTTGCCCGAGTTCTCCAGCTCCAGCAATGTGGTGTCGAGACTACGTAGACTGGCTATGTCCTTGGTGTGCAATTCTGTCAGCCGCTGGAAATTCTGCTTGGACAGACACTGCATGGCTTTATACTTGCTGATGACACACTTGCTGCTCTTGCGGATGATCCAGCCATCAATGACGACTATATCATCTCCTACATCTACTCTCATTATGCCAGGCGTTCTTTAGAGTGACGTATTACTGTGCTAGTTCTGCTCGAGGAGGAGTCAAGAGATGTTGCTTCTTTTATTGCTTTTTTTTTTTTTTCTTTCTTATATTTGATTTTATACAGGAGACGTCACGTGCCCTTTCACAGAATAGTCGCCTGGCATATGCCCATGTCTTCTGGCTCTCGGCTAAATTTTGCAATGTGTCGCCTGGCATCTGAAAATTGCCGCCTGCCTCTGCTAAAACATACATAGGATTAAATAAGCCAACAGACACACGAAAAGAAGCCTGTTTTACCCAATATACATGTACATGCACACAATACCTTCCATAATGTAAAGCAATGGCACTAGTGTTTGAGTTTTGCATCTTGTTAAAAGAGGATAAGTGAAAAGAAATGTTACGTGTTTGGCGTTTTCGTTTTTTAAATATCGAAAAAGATATACCAAAAAAGCAACAGACAAATGAAAAAACTAAAACAAACAGAAATTCATATAAGAATAAATATATAAAGAAGCAAACAGAAATTCGTATAAGAATAAATATATAAAGAAACAAACAGAAATTCGTATAAGAATAAATATATAAAGAAACAAACAGAAATTCGTATAAGAATAAATATATAAAGAAACAAACAGAAATTCGTATAAGAATAAATATATAAAGAAACAAACAGAAATTCGTATAAGAATAAATATATAAAGAAGCAAACAGAAATTCATATAAGAATAAATATATAAAGAAGCAAACAGAAATTCGTATAAGAATAAATATATAAAGAAACAAACAGAAATTCATATAAGAATAAATATATAAAGAAGCAAACAGAAATTCATATAAGAATAAATATATAAAGAAGCAAACAGAGAAATGACGACGATATATAGACACTTGAAACTAGACTTCAACAATCTACGTATTCTATATATTAGCACAATGACACATCTCTCAAAGATCTACATGCCAGATCGAACGAGATACATATTTATCAATTCAGAACGTACAACTTGCATTTACATATCAACAGAGAACACCTCTAGTTATTACTCTTGCCCACTTAATAATTGCTAACTTTTTCTTAACTTCAACAAATTAAGCAGCTGCGATACCCACTTATTAGAAGCAATGCTAAATAACTATTACAAACATACGTTAACCCATAGAACTAACTGCATACTGCACTTTTAAATAGAAGCAATGTCCATAAATTAAAGAATATACGCACGTCACACTTGATTGGCACAAAGTCGACCACTAACAACCTGTATATTCTATAAAAAAACACACTAGTTCACCCAGTTATCTAAGCAAAACCGTTCAATACACCCACTAACTCATTAAGACAAGTACAAGACACTTCTAACAGCCTCAAAGCAAGATCTAAAGCTACAAAGACACCAATTATATATATTTAAAAAAACAAAGACAAAAACAAAATATTAATAAAAGAAAAAAACATCTGAAACCTGGGAGCTTCCTCCCGACGGCCCCTCTCACCCCACTATAAAGACACGCGACAGATCTGAAAGCGCGCAAGAACACAACATACAAAAATCAAGACTATTTACTCATTCACTCTTCGCGGTGCTCAGAGTTCATTTCGTAGTAAAACAAAATGAAAGAAAGATATTCAAAAGCCAATATAAATATTAAGGAAAGGAATAGACATGGATTTTTTGGAAAATTTTTGAAAAATCTGCTTCTTACATTCTTGAGATTTGGGGACATGTTTTACCTCTGAACTTACATTGTCTTCTAGTTCAAGTGCTGTTGATTAGGAATTTCAGTTTCATCTGTTTGTGAACTATTCAAATAACCAAGGATTATCAAGAATGATTTGCATACATCTAAGAACTTGGTGGAAGTGTCAGGTATACCGCCTTAGGAAATGCATTCTAACACACGCGATTCTAGACCTCTATGTTTGTCTATTGTGTTACATTCATTTCACAATCCTACATTATAACGCAACGGAAGAGATAAAAAAAAAAAAAAAAAAAAAAGAAATTGGACTGGAAAATAGACTGATACACAACCCAGCACAGCAGTAACGCAACCTCGTTTCCAATAATGAGAAAAGAAATTCACATCTTCAACTGCCCAGCAGGTACCTAGAAACATAACACAATGGCTCTCTGATATTCAACCCAAATATCATTGAACTATAATTTACATCAACTGTTGAGGCTTTTTAAAATGCTGTATTGTCATTTTTCTGACTCAATGTAGCCTTCAAACTACATTTTTTACTCTATTAGGTTAATATCATGCTGGCCAGGCCTGAACAGTTAACTTCAATAACAGATAATATGCAAAAGACCAGTCCAAAAGGTGATAATACATATTCATTACATAGGAGAGTTTTCGCGTTTTTGCCTGTATGACAAGAACGTGCACTCCCAAGTTGATAGATAACATATTTATTCTATTATTGATACTCTAATGCCTCACATCATTTCTGAAACAAAGTACAAAAATGGTTGCGAGTGAATATTCAAACTTAGATCAAAGATAGAGTCCAAAAACAGGCACACTAACGGTCATCAAAGGATTGTAACATTACCAAAGACAGAACCGACCATTTAACAAGATTAAACGAAATAGACATTGGTTAGCAGCAAATCGTGCTGCAACATTCTATTTGTTATTGCAAACTACAATAAACAAGATATATCCATAGAGCTTGAAATTTATAGGACAGTTAAAGAAATAAAACATTAATGGATCAGAAAGACAAGATTGTTGAGAAAAATGAAATTAATAAATTACTCATAAACTTGAATCTATACGACTTAACAATGAGATATGAATATCATACAATGTAATTTTACTTAATACATACTAAGACATATTCCAAAATCCCAAAATAAGTAACACCACAAGAAGCTCTAGGTTATGTTTCAAACATCTTTCTTTAACAGTATAAAATTGCCAGAAAAAAATTTTTTCCCTTTTTCTACCTTTGATATGTCATGCTTAATAACCTTTTTTCCTGTTCACCGAAACTCCCCTCCTGACTCGAGCCCTCTTCTATATCTGTACCTGTTTTTCTTCCATAACTCTGGGGAAGGCGCCATCTACGGTATGGTCTGTAGCAAGCTTGCCGATCATATTTAAAAAATTAGAATTTTGACTCAGCCGAGGACAAAATTGTACATCATCCGAATTCTGGAGGGCATGATTTTCGTTTTTTTCGAGACAAAATTGCAGATCTTCATTTTTCAGTCCCGCGCCCGTTCTCTGACAGAAAAATAAAATCCATTTCTGCCTAACACATATCCGCACGCCCTCCAGAGTTAGACCAACTCCCCGGACCTCTCAAAAAATGTCTCGCACTGCGCGCTCGTCTTCGCTACTCGTTCCCCTTCAAATATTAGAGTTTCGGCCTGTCCCCCCCACAGTCGGGCAATTACATAAGAGAGCCCGAACAAAGACACCAAGAAGGGAAACAGAGAAAGGCCAGAGACGGCGAAATTCTTTGGGACCCCCCCCCGGGGGCAGTAAGCCAACAAGAATGCAGCATGACTTGAACTCGTTGAGGTTTATGAACAACTTTCCAACTAACAAACAAGGGTAGCAGATCTCTAGGACTCGTTGGGATTTGACCAAGAGTATTTTTAACAAACTTTTCATCGATGTGTGTCTAAAAATAACAGAAGGATTTATGTGCGTACGTACCTCGTTGGTTTACTGAAGGGGATCGTTGTGTAGAAGGAACCCGTAACGAATATCTTTACATTGCAAGAACTGCTGAATGTTTTAGTAGAACACAGTTGTATGGATAACTGATTAAAAAAGAAACGGTTCTTCTTCGCATCGATATGGGGGGATTAGATCGCATGCATTCATTAGTCAAGGTTCCAGATATCGAACAAGTAAAGAGGAGGCTCGTTTTCATTTTTAGAAATATTTATCAATCACATTAGCATTACAATATCTTATATAAAAATAAACATGCATTTTCGTTAGCATTTCAACATATTCTTTTGATGAATTTATTTCCAAATATGGGTACTGATAACCAAATTACCATTCATTATCATACGAGTCGATGAGGGAAAATAGAAACAATTCGTTAAATGATCATGATTTGTCTGGGACCTCTTCTCAGCAATCTGAAGAATCGTCATATTCAAAATCAATGAAATTTTCAATCGATTGCTATAATAAAAGTGCATCTTTTCTAACTTCGAGAAGACTGCTCAATAAATCAAATCGAAGAACATCTTTAATCCTATGTTTATCTATATTCTCACTATTTCTAATCATATTCCAATTATCAAACACATATAATTATAACCAAGATGAATTGAACCAATTTATTTATAAAGAAAATAATTCGCCATTTTTTAATCTCAATCATAATAAAACTCTAAAAGTTGTACCAAAGAAAGGAGATCTTTTAAAGGTCGATATTACTAATTTAATCAATGACAAAGATTTATCAAGGACTCCAATTACTCCTCATCTTTTAAAACAAGAATATATCACTAATACACTCACTGGGTTCGTCTCAAATTTAGAATTATCCTCTCATAAAAGGCTTGATTCATCAACGAATCATGATATTCATAACAATGCTACGATTTCTAATGATAATAAAATACCAAAGGAAGTCTCCAAAAGTACTGTTGATCTTAAAGAGTTAGAGACAAAGGGTAGAAAAATATATGATTCATTAGTAACTTGTCAAGATTTATCGTACAACGGTACCATTGAACATGCTGTCGACAATCCAATTTTATCTGATGATCTGATGTCCATTAGAAGATATCTATTAAAATATAAAGGCTGGTTAACTAAAGAAGTTAAAGATGATAAGGATAAAGATAAGACAGAGGAAGAAATTATTCAAACACAATGGTTTAGATTCGGTGGTTCCTCAGTTTGGCTAGAAAGTGAACAATGTTTCCTAGTATTCACAAGAATTCTATATTCTAGAATAGCATTAAAGGTTCAACCACATATTTCCTTAATTAGAGCTCAAGCTTTCGATAAAGATTGGAATGAAATAATCGGCAAGAAAATCCCATATATTGATATTGATCTACCTGATAACATGGACAGTGAAATTGAAAAATTAGATATCGAATTAAATATTGAAGATTGTTCCAAATATTCTACAAATACCGTTGAGTTCGAAACTTGTAACATTCAACAAGCTAAAACATCTTTGAGAAATCAAAAAAGAAAAGAACATATTGTTTCAAAATATTACGTTACTTATCCAACAACGTTCGATTTTCACTTCGATGCTCGTGGTGACTTAAAAGGACCAGAGGATCCACATATTATTCTAAGAAAGACAGAAACAACTGAAGAACCGGTAATCATTTTCAATATGCATGACGATATAGATTCGAAGAGAAGGATGTTCAGTTACATGCCACATCGTAAGATAGATCCAATGATCAAACTTAAAATAGAAGATCGTAAAATGAGAGATTCTGAAAAAAATTGGACTCCCTTTTTTCACCCATCTGATCAAGCACAAAGTGGAATATCGAGAGGTTCGATTCATTTTATTTATTCTTTCAGCCCCTTAGATATTTTAAAGTACTCATTGAATGACGGTTTTTGTGAAGTTGTCTTTGATCAACAAGCACTGGCCATCTCAGATTCAAATACTTTTGGTGGTATGAGAGGTGGTACACAATTTGTTCCTTTACCACCACAGATTCCTAATGTTGAAAATAAAAATATTTGGGTTGGGTTTCCTAAATTACATATAGATAAATGTGGTTGTGGAGACAAATTCTATCGGCCAATGTTAGATGTCCTTATTGAATCCAATGGTATATACCATCAAGAATTAATTGTGCCTGCTATGGATTTAGATATTGAGGTTCTATCTTGGGATGCCACAAGTACAGCTTGTGGGGGGAAAAATGTATTGAATCCAAATTCTATTGCCCATTGGGACATCGCTCACCAGGATCCTACCACGAAACAATTCGATGATTATATGACTTTAACACTAAGTGAATCTGATAGTTTTACCAAGCTCGTTACTTTGAAAGGTGTATTGAACTACGTCCTTGGTATCTATCGTGTTAAGAATATGAAGGAAGATTTCTTCCCAAGCGAAGAATCTAATGATATCATTGGAAAGACGCTTACATGTTTGGTTGATGTTGCTAAGGAGCATTGTTCAATTTATGGTAAAATGCATCAAGCTTTAAAGACAAAAGGTGAATAAACTGTAGGTGATGCTAGATTTCTAACAGGGAAGATTATCAATTAACTTCCTTTCGTATGATTTATACCCTGTTGTAATTCATTGATACTATTGTTCTCTTTTTATTTCATTACAGTATGTTCAGTGAACCTTTATTTCAAAAGAAAAATCGCTTCAAATATGATGAGTCATGATTGAAATATGAGCATTAAATTCAACAACTATTGAAGAAGTGATAAATTTATTGACTGTATTACTAGTTCCACAGCTGACGTGGTTATGTGTGTGCGATAGATATATGTAGATAAGGTAGCGCACTATATATAAAAAATTGCATTGATTAGGAACATATTGTTAATCATAAAATCTCTAATATGAATCTTGAGAGTCAAAGTAAGATGGAACAACTTGAAAGAATAAGATACGTTGCATTAATACTAGAAACACCAAAATAGCATATCTGCAGACTATGACATACATCATGTGTAAATATACAAAAGAAAATAATATTATAATTCATACAAAAATCAAATGTCTTACTCGCGTGAACAGTGTAAAATATAGCATAATAAAAGAAGTAAAAATAGGTGTTGATATACATTCTTATATAGTGTATACAATATTGAATATTGGAAGTTCCCAATTATATCCAATCCGTTTAGTAATCGCAACGATAATAACCAAAGCATTCTAACCTGAGACCTTAATTCTGAGGCTGAGATGCCTCGATGAACATCTCTGGGCTCAACAAATATTCTCGGACCGAAAGTCTGCACGACTACGGTCTGCATATATATAAATATATGTATATATCAAAAGTGATTGATCAACATAACATGGATATCACACAACTATATTGCCCCTATAAATATATTCATTGGCACAGATTTCAATGATTTCTATCAAATGTATTTTGTTCTTCCTCGCAATATTTGAGTTTGTGTTATCTGAATCGTACCCTTACCATAATGCTATACTATTCGTGAATGAATTTTCTGTCAGAGGTCCAGGCAGTGTGTATACAGCAATTAGCCCTGGAGGTGTCACAACAAACAGTAGGTACTCTGAAGCAATTGAATACTAGAATTCACTTATTGCCAAAAGTACCGTTCCTTCTACTTCGGTCGATGCATGCTACGACAGAGTTTGTCAAAGAGTGACTGTGCAAGAAATAGCAGGTCGATTCCTAGATATTGAGATAATGACAAGGAAGTTTCCAGGAAATGTTACCGGGTATACTGTTAGTCAGTTAATGGACCCCAGTATATTACGTTTAAGGTATCAGCCGACTGCAATGACTGGAAAGTTTAAACAATTAATTAAAAGATGGGCTTCAAAGTTATCGCGATCGTTTTCTCATTCAGGTAGGGATTCGTGGAGAATCCACAACATCCTTCTCGGACAGTATCCTGGATGGACAACATTCGTTACACGGACGAAACACCATATAAGTTACACAGACGTTTTACCAATGGAACATATTTCTTGCATTGTGAGAGCAGCAATCAAGTCACCTAAAAACTCTTACAAAAATGGATTTTGTGTTCATGTGGTGGGCACACATGGCTCGAAAATGGATATCCGTCTGTACACAGACAGCATTGCCAATTTTGCAGACCCATGGGGATTACCTTGTTCAGAAGTAGATAATCATAGTGAGTTTGAATTAGGCTGTCTTCATTAAATGGAATGCACCATTTATTATAAATGTATTTTAGAAATAAGAGTGGCTTTCGCCTCTATATCAACGAATTATGAACAGGGGTCACATAGTGCTCTATGTTGTTGTTTCTGTAGTTGGTGCTTCTGTGTGTCTTGATTTGATCGCGTTTCCGTATGGAGTCCAAAATCTCAACTCGTATAAAAATTTATTTAAGTACTTCAGAGTCATTGAATTTTCTCTAAATTAATCATTCTGACTTATGACTTATTATTGGGATGGTTATTATTTAATAAACGTAGATTAGAATCGCAATAACGTACTAAAATACATTTATATATGTGCCTATGGTGATATACCACTATACTTTCGTATCTAATGTTATCGAATAACTATATTCTTGATTCTAAAGTAAGTAATAGAATGGTATACCATTATGGATAGAGAAATAGCTTATATATGGCAATAATATCTTTTTATTGGAAAGTTCTGTTACAGTACTATTTTGTTGCTCGAAAATGAGCTGGCGCGTACTAACATTAAACTATTTCCACATAATACTAAATAAAATAAATAATAGCATACTTGTTAGGGTGTTTTTAGAGCAAGCTATAAATCATAAGAGGTCAGGTGATAAGAGCCACTGTGCCGAACCTGAACCGTAAGATAATAGTTGAAGTAGTGACTGGAAATAGCCTGGCCCGCTATGATCTATGTAACAAGACCAGTACACACTCACAAATAGGAAGTTAGATACGCACGTGATAAGAGTGTATGCCTTAGAAGCTAAAGTAGATAACATTGAGCGACAATACAATAGTATGTCCGATAAGAGTTCCGATAAGAGAACACATGTCCTAGTTGTTCTAATAATACAATAGCATATACATGCTCGTCAACGAGGAGGTCCCTACGTCAGGATTCCTTCCGAGTGATTATCAACAGTGTGGTATGAGACACACGACCAGCAAATAATAAAGACAGAATAATAATAAATAAAATATAAAAGGACGTTAAGCAAGTTGATAGAAATCCTCGTTTCTAACAGGTTGAGCAATATTAGTATTAGTAGTTTGATTCATTTTTAGTAGTTCTTATTATACAGTGTAATATACAGTAAATTCTTCGTACTTTCTTTCGGAAGGAATTATTTAATATACATAATTTGTTTTCCAAACCCCCCCTAAACATGTCTAGCTCTAATGACAACAATTCCGCTAACAACCAAATCACTCAAGGTTTAGATATTGAGTCCGAAGCCGACGCTTCGATGAAAATCCCAACTCAACATCCTAACGCAGTTGTACGGAACTTTTTTACGTAGCAATCACTTATGCAGACGTCTGAAAATGGAAAACGTTAGCAAAGGAATGTTGAACTTCGCATAATATGATTGACAATGCGGTCCGCTGGTAGTCAATAAAGACATTCACAAAAGATTTAACTTAATCATCCATGCGAGTTATATAATATTGGATATAATTATCTTGTGAGTTAATTCGAATCACGAAATCATTTACCATTCCTTAGTTTAATACACGTACTATAAATAATATGTAAATATATAAGAAAAGAAAACAATAAGGGTCTAACGAATGTTGTTATCTGCTCCGCAAGAAAAAATAAATAACAATAGCAATTCCTAATACAATATGAATAGTATGGATAATTGATTTTTCTGGATTATAAATTACCCGATTGGTCATTTGGATTAAACATCGCAGTCCGATTTTAAATATGTTACGAAGAATTGTCGCATAAGGCATATTCTTCTATTGTTAAGGTACAATGGGCAGCTCAAAGGCAACATATCGTGACTCCCTGTGTGTTGTTCAACTTTCATATTTGGAGTTGTCTATTTTTCTCTCATTAGAGTGACGTATTGTGATATTCCGTTAAGCATTGGTAGCAAGTTTTCGTGGTTGATGTTTCATTACTTCGGTTTGATTATTTTTTTTTTTGGGGGGGGGAAGATTATATGAAATATTTCTTTCATTATTTAATAAAATTTAACATGTCACAAATTTCATTTGTTTTACATTCAGACATCCGTTTCTTTGGTGTTGAAACGTACTCTCATTGAAAGTTGACAAATTTACTCGATAATACGTGTTAATAGGTTTCGAGACCCTCTGGACTATATCCTGCAAAACGAAGCATTCCTATTACCAAGAATGCTTCTGAATTCTTGTAAAACAGAAGTATCCGATGTTGTGAACTTTTCCAAACATTAAAATACATCCCAGAAATCCCAAACTTCACACAATTTAGATTTTTCCCTTTTGGAATTCTTTTATTTGGATATGATTGTATTCCTCCTTATTGTTGTTATGAACAGAATGGGAATTTTTTGGTATCCTTATTCGATTTAGCAAGTCGTATTGTTATGTTGAGTGCTGGTGACTAGGAAGGGGTACTAAAAAAGGAATGCATGCTTATTTCTTTATGCGTATGCACCTTTGCATATTAAGCTGGCAATTTGTCACTATCTTGGTTCATTTATAAATTTCTCAATAATATCAATAACTTTCCAATAAAAATCTTGGAAGACTTTTCTGAAGTATAAATAGTTGGAATATCAAATCATGCAGTTATAATTTCCTTTGTAACATTCCCTTTTCAAATTTCAATTAAAATTACTTTCATATAACCATTTTTCATAACTATATCGAAGCTCTCTCTTAATAAGTCAGTCATGAAATTATATGAAGTAGTTAGTTTATTAACCATCTGGGTGGTGTCTGTTTATGCCCAACAACCTATGGCAGATTGTCAAAAATCATACCTTGTAGAAGGGGATTCTGGTCTTTACTGTACCTTCTACCCAATTAATATCACAGGGCCAGTACCAGGATTTAGCGGTAAGACGCTAAAACAAATTATTGATTGGCAATATTATGTCGGTGACTCAGTTGGTGAAGGTCCGACGGATGATTTAAATTTCAACATTCCATTTGAGACCTCATCGCCAAATCAAATTGTAGATGGTGCCATCTATGGAATACCAGTTACAATCAGTAATTTTACTTTTGAAGGTTTGGGTTGGTTTAGACCCGAAAAAACAGGATGGCACACATTCAATATACAAACTGACACAGCTGCCGAACTTTATCTTGCCAACGATACCAGAATGTACTGTGTTGAAAACCCTGTTAACAGTATGCAGTTACAATTTAAGGTAGCAAGTATTCCTAGTCAACCGTTAGAAGAAAACCCTACTGGTAGTGTATATCTGTATGCTGGTTTTCCATACGAGATAGAATTATCCTATCTTCATATGCAGGGACGTCCATTCCTAAATATATCTATGATTGATCCAGATGGCGAATTTCACCCTGATATTTCATATCTTATCCAACAGTTAAATTTATATGGACCTGGTGACCAGGTTTTTTATTATGATTTATTTAACGTTACAACAACAATTGAATGGAGTGGTAATAGCACTACCTTTTTAGGTTACAGTTCTACAGCTAATGATAATTACACAGATTTCACAGCTACAACTTTTTACATATACGGGATACCAACACCACATATTACATCTACATCAGACACGACATCTTCATCGCTAATGGTATCTACATCTGAGGTTTCCTTATCTTCTCTGGTAGTATCCGAATCAGGAGTTCAGGCATCCGTATCAGTTAATCCAATTACAGCAATAAACAGTTCAGTCAATATATCTTCTACCGCCGTATATGTATCTTCTAATAGTACCACCGAGATTTTATCTTCTAATAGCTTGGTAACATCCTCCTCGATAATATTAATGGACTCAGTTACTATAGACAGTATAGTCACTCCAATTTCAAGTTCCTTGAATGTTTCTAGTCCACCTGTTACCGTTTTAAATAGTTCATCTAAACCAATAGAAACTTCTGTTACTGCCTCGAAACTAGACGCAATATCATCAGGTTTCAGTAAACCTGCAGTTAGAGCTGATTATGCTAATTCTTCTCTTCCAGCTTCGTCGGGTCTAATTACAGCCTCTTCAGTTATAACAGCAGACGCATCATCAACAAGTATATCAATGGAGAGTAGTAACGGCAAAATTATTTCTAAGGAAAATGAGTTGTCTACTTCATACTCCACTACTACTATGGTTATAACTGATGTCGTTACTACTGTATGTCCAGAAACTGTATTGGTAGGTGCAGATAATTCAAAATCTATTGGTTATTTTACGTCAACATATACAACAACAGATACAATCACTACTACAGTGATGGAGTGTCCAAAATGTACTAAAGGAAATAAACCAGATGTGGCGGTCGCTGGAGAAAGTAATAATGGATCAAATAACTCTGGTAATAATGTTAGTATACCTGCTGGTTCCAATACTGGACAATCGCAAATATTTGAAACGCAAAATGGGGTTCCAAACAATGGTATTTATGCAGAAAGTAAATCGACTATGGTGTTGTACTTAACTGTAGCATCTGTAAATAGTATTCACACTGGAGGCACCTTTTTTCCTCAAGTTGTTACAACTAATGGTATTACTCCAGCACAAGCTACAGCAGCCGTACAGGTCAATGCAAACAGTGGTACCAAATGTTCTAGTGCATATTTGATGTATGTATTTTCCGTTTGTGCTTCGTTTGTTTTATTCTTATGAAAGAAAACTCAACTCATAACTGGTTGGAAAGTGTCTCATTCGTTCGTTAATTTTGAATTAATTATTTTTATTCTCTCGCTTTATTTATTATCTTCTATTTTTATTTATTTACTATGATTTCGTATTAATTTTATGTAACAGTTATTTCTGATGTTTTTTTTACTATCTTTTTTTTTCTCTATGCGTAAGTGGTGCAAACAATTCGGACAACCAACAGAAGACATTTTCTATAAAAGAGATTTACCCAATGGTTATGGTTACATTCTTGTTGGTAGAAAGAGTCTAGATAGCAATTTCTTAGGCCCACTCGATTAGAATAGAATGATCATATTTTAGATTGTCTGATTATAATTCTGTTAAACAGCAATGGAGTGTGAAGGATATTTCCAGTTCTCAGTTTACTTGGATAATGAATGGTTGTATTGAAAATTACTACTGTTTCACACCTCGATACCGTTAGATGATTATGTGCGTATAAATATTTGTCACAGTTATATTATTATGGAAGATATTTCTATAAATATTTAGTTAGATATTGTATTTTATGTTGAAGAATAAAAAAAGCTGTACATACACCATTTTTCACTCTAAACTATTTAATCTCTTTTCAAAGAATTCTTAATTTGCAGAACTATATGACCCTTTTCTGTATTTTCAATTACAGTTACATGAGTTAAATCTGGGACTACATAATCTGCACCTGCATCGAATAAAGTTTCTTTGCAATATGATGAAGTGATTCCAATTGTAATTGCACCCATCGCCTTTCCTGCTTTGATACCAACAGGAGCATCTTCAAAGACTACAGATCTACAAGGAGATTTATAATTCCATGTCTTTGAGAGTAAATCTCTTGCGATACGATAACCTTCTGGATCAGGTTTCCCAACAGAGACATTTTCAGCTGTAATGAAGACATCTGGTTTCCCAACATCTTTTAAAATTGTTGAGAACCATGAAGTAGCCATATAAGGAGACCCAGAGGTAACGATTGCCCATTTTCTTTTATGTTCATTATTAAAATTGATTGAATTATCAGATGGATCATTATCTAAAGCGAATAATAATTCTTTAGCACCTGGGATTATACCGATTGTATCTATATAATTATCAGCGATATCTGCTTCTAATAAATGAACACCTTTATTATCGGTGTTGTCTATCATTGGGAAAAATTTAGCTAATACTTCAACGGTTCTTGTACCATGAGAAATTTTAAATAATTCCTTTGGATCAACATTATATTGATTACAAAGTTTTGTCCATGCTTCCTCTGCGGCAACAATGGTAGTGATGATAGTACCATCTAGATCAAATAAGCAAACGTCGGTATCAATAGTATATGTAGTCATTGTGATGCTTCTGAGTGTATGGGATGTAAGATATACAGGGAAGGAAAAAGATGATAAGACAATAAGAGTAGGTAAATATTATTATATATTTCTGAGAAAAGGAAATATATGTCGCATTTATATACATTGTGATTGTAGGAACTTGTGATGTGATATGACATTTAGACATTTCAAGATATGAACGAGGTCGAAGCAATAGTAAAGAGAAAAAAAGAGAACCGATTTGTTGGTAATCGTTCCCTGTGATTATCTAAACGTTTCTATTGTTTCAGCCAAGACTCATGTGAAATAATTAAATACTTGCAAGTGTGACAGCTTACGTATTATCATGCAATATCTTCACATGGTGAAGATATTCCGACAGTCATGGTTCGGAATTTAAATAACTCACATGCACTGGGATATGGGGGCGCGCAAAGTGACAGAGACTTCTCTTAGCACACATCACATTCGCAATGAATCTAATATAACCGGATCTGAGCCAGTGACAGCAATTCGAGCGCTGTTGCAGTTGTCCACATTCATACATGTGATGATGAAGATGACGATGACTCCATGAACAAACAACAACTGGCACACTTGAAGCACAGACACACAGTAGTATCCGTAGCGGTACCAATTGTGCGGCACTTTCTCTGCCGTCGAGTTCGAGAAAACGATCACCGCTGCAGGGTGGGTCTGGTAACAAACGGCCGCACAAGCAGCTCTGGGGCGATGACCGGGTCGTGCCGTACAAGGTGACATTCCCCAAAGACTCAAAAAAATTGTTTCAGTTCGCAAACACACGGATATATATATTCATAGCAATAACTAACAGAAGCCAATGCCCAATTCCCACTGTGTTCGTATAATATATCCACGAAACATGTACAAAAGGAACTTCACCATATCTCTACCCTGTGTAACAACAGCAATTTATTTATTTCATTACGTATATAACATAGAAATTTAGTCCCAAAATGAATTTCGCGCCGCGTTTCTGATAAAACGGTGACAACTCTGCGATGTAGCAATAAATACACAAATGGTACCGTAGTAAATAAATGAAAAGGCGAACCAAGAGAACGAAAATGTAAAACGAAAAAAATGAGTATCGACCTCTTTTGATAGCTGAAACATTTTTAGACAAAGATAAAAATAAACAAAGACAGCAATCTTTATTTACTTATTTATTTTTGTAGAAGTTACTAAATTTATGTAAAAGCTAAAGGGAACAGACTCGTTACAGGTTATGTCTATATATATAAAATAGTATAGTTATAAGAAATACAATATATTTACATATACAGACAATTAGACAGTTTTATCCTATTTATTATTTCATAATCAATTGACTTTTACATTCACTATAATAACACAGTTTACTCTCCTTCATTTTTTTTTTTTTTTTTTGCTTGTTTGTTTTCATCTTTCATCAACATTACAACTAAGAATTATTCAATCGTTACGTGTTAAAAAATGCATGGACAACCGTCTGCAAGACAAATACCTACCCATTATATGAATAACCAATTAATTGAAAATGTTAGCATAAACAACAATCCTTCCAATTCTTCTTTATCCTTACAACCAAAAGTTTGCGCTAGATGTAATAAACCAATAATATCCTCACAAAATAATAGTAATGATAATTTAAATAATAACAAAAATGCATTAAAAGCTTTAGGTAAATATTATCATGAAGAATGTTTCGTATGTCAAGATTGTTCAAAACCTTTAAAACCAAAATTTTTCCCTTTTACTACAAATGAAAGTGATAAGGATCCAATATTATTATGTCAATATGATTATTTTAAAAGACATGATTTACTTTGTAAAGTTTGCGATGAACCTTTAAGAGGTTTATATTATACAGCATTTGGTGGTAGATACGATGAAGAACATTTTTCATGTACAATTTGTCATACTCCATGTGGTGTTAAAAAATGTTTCATTCATAATGATAAATTATATTGTAAATATCATTTCTTAAAATTTTTCTCAAAACGTTGTAAAGGTTGTAAATTCCCAATCTCTGATCAATATATTGAATTCCCAAGAGGTACAGAATTACATTGTTGGCATCCAGAATGTTATGGGATTCATAAATATTGGCATGTTAATTTATCAGCAGATTCATTAGGTTTACCTTTATTACATAGAACCAAATATATTGAATCAGAACCAATTAATGATATTAATCCAAATCCACAAGAATTAGAGAAACAAATGCAGGCATTTAGTTTCATCTTATCAAAAATTTGGTCCGTATTATACAGATTCGAAGAAGAAACTGCTTCTTGTATCTCTGACATGTTTCAATATTTATCAAGTTTTGATCAATTGAAAGGTATTGATTCAACTGCAATTTTTGTATTGAAAATCGAATGTTTATTTAAAGCATTAGATAATTTTAATACATTTAATAATTCTTTACCTCAGGATCCTCCAAAGATAACACAATCACAAAATTCATTAGATTCAATACATGATGAAAGAACAAAAGAATTGAAAACTATTAAATCAAAATATGAAAAATTCCCAAGAAATTTAACTACAAAGATTATGATTTATTTACAATTATTAAGAAAATTAAATGTTGAATCACATGATAAAGACGCTACATTATCTTCATTCATGTCTGTAATAACAGGTTTAGCACATTTCTTAAAATTATTGACTAGATACGGTTTATTTTCAGCATTGGATTCAAATCGTAATACTCATTCTGTTTCAACATTACTTAAATTCTTAAAAGAAATTGAAAAAAATGAATTAATAACTAATGATCCTTTCTCATATATTAACATTTCTTTAGAAGTTACAGATGATTGTACCGCTTGTAAAAAATATATTCAAGAAGATTGTGTTAAATTTAGAGATCATAGATGGCATTTACATTGTTTCAATTGTTCAATTTGTTCTAAAAGAATCAATATTTCGGATATTGAAGAGACTACATTTAATAAAAGAACCATGCAAATTGTATGTCCTACTTGTTCTGCCAATGATCCAGAATCGGTACCTGGTTTTAAATTTGTAACAAAATTAGCACAATTGATTTTCCTATTGAAAATTGCTTTGGTTCGTTCAAAGGCTGTTATGAGAGCTCAAATAATGGGTCAAACAGCTGCAACAAATAATTCTCAGCGGATTAAAATAGTAACAATGCAACAAACCTATATTCGAACACTAAATGATATTAAAAGGTTGCGTTCAAGAAGGGAAAGTGTCAGGGTCAATCATGATAAACAAGAAGCAAGAAAATCTGTAATTTTAGAGACTCCAGAAGAAAATTTGGATAGCTCGGTTGTAAATAATATTAGTAATAATAACAAGAAATCCTTAGTGATACATACAGATGAAAATGGAAATAATACACGTCATCCATCGTCTCATGAGAATGTATTCTCTAATACCAAGACGTTAACATTGGATGATATCTCAAGAATCGTTGCAGCTGAACAAGCAAGAGAACTAAGACCAAATGCATTCACTCATTTTAAAACTTTGAAGGAAACTGATGATGAGACGAATGTACAAAAGAAGAGTGGGTTATACTATTCTGAACTGACTAGTAATGATTTGAGATTACTTGCTATCATCAGTTGTAGTCTATTGAAATCTCATAACGTTCTAAAGGTCAATCCAGCTGCGTTAACTAAATTGATCCCAGTTATCAAAGTAAATAAGCAATCACAATCAAGCGGTAACTTCTGGTCTAAAATGAAAACAATGATGAATAAAGAACCGAAAACGGTCACGCCCAATAAAGTCTTTGGAGTGTCATTGGATACTGCATGTGATAAATGGGGTACAGATTCTGATTTAGCTGTAGGTCCAACGAAGATTAGAATTCCGATTGTCATGGATGAACTTATATCGTCGTTAAGACAAATGGATATGTCAGTAGAAGGTATATTCCGTAAGAATGGTAATATTCGTAGGTTAAGGGAATTAACGACTCAAATTGATGAAAACCCATCAGAAGTTCCTGATTTATCAAAGGAAAATGCTATTCAACTTTCAGCACTGTTGAAGAAATTTTTCAGAGAATTACCGGATCCAGTTCTAACCAACACATTATACAATTTATGGATTAAGACTGCAGAGATCGAAGACGTCATAGAAAAACAAAAATTATATTGTTTAGTATATTCCTTACTTCCAATGTATAACAGGAATATTCTAGAGGTTTTATTATCGTTTTTACATTGGACTTCATCATTCTCTCATGTGGAAAATGAAATCGGTTCGAAGATGGATATTCATAATTTGTCAACAGTTATCGCACCAAATATTCTTTATTTACCTACAGCCAGTAATAATGGCGATCCGACACAACCTAATAAATCCTATTCGGAAGGGTTTGCAGAAAATGAGGGACAACATCATTTCCTAGCAATCGAAGTAATAGACTATTTGATAACACATAATGAAGAAATGGTTATGGTACCTAAATTCCTAATCGCATTACTTGATGATATAAAAGCACAGAATATGACTGAGATAGAACAAATTTCATCGTTTATTAAGAAGAGAGTCAATGATAAGACTATAGATTTTTCAGAGTTTAATGTTGGTAATGACATAATGGTAAAGGACACTAGCACAGCGGTGCAACAAGGAGCTACTTAATGTTTATTATAACAACTTTGAACGTTAACATAATAGAACATTTAATATTTGGACAATTTAAGGTAAGGGATTTTTCGCTTATGCCTAAGAAAGTTAATTCTTTCGTAATTTTAATTTTAGATTATATACATTAATTAATATGTTGTATATAACTTATTGTAATATTATATTCGATTTTCATTAAACATATTGATTCTAATTCAATAAGCTCGTCATATATAATTTTATGTATATAATATGTTATTCGTTTAAAAGTGCGTGGTCAAGAATAATCTTAAAAAAGGGTACTACCGATCCAAAGTCTATTGTGTATTAGGAGAAGTGACTGGCCAAGAATATGTTTCATTACCGTTATAATCAAAGCCATTCTTTTTCAAATAATCGGACAAACCATCAGGTCCTCTGGAACCGTATGGATATATACTTGGAGCAGGAGCTTCGGGGCTTTCAATATAGTTCAGTAATGGTGTGAATAATTTCCAACTTATATCTAATTCGTCATCTCTAACAAAATTAGAATGATCACCTAATAAAGCGTCCCTAATCAAAACTTCGTAAGCTTCTGGGATCCAGAAATCTCTATATCTGTTCTCGTACGTTAGATCTAAATCTGTAACGCTTGTTGTATCAGATAAACCTGGGGTCTTTGCATTAAACTTCAAATATACAGCGGCGTTAGGTTGTACCCTAATTACTAATTCATTATTTGGCATAGCGTTAAACATACCGGTTGGAATATTTTTGTATTGAACTCTGATTTCTACTTTACCAGCATCAAGAGCTTTACCAGCTCTCATAATAATTGGAACACCATCCCAACGTTCATTGTTAATATGGAATGTTAATGCAGCAAATGTAACACATTTAGAATCAGGTTTGACAGTATCGTCGTCTAAATATCCTGGCTTGGTGCCATCCAACGATTTACCATATTGACCTAGCAGAATATCATCTTCATTTATTGGGGCTAGAGATTTCAATACTTTAACCTTCTCGTCACGGATATCCTCTGAATCGAAAGAGATTGGTCTGTCCATTGTTAATAAAGTTAGGATTTGCAACAAATGATTTTGCATGACATCTCTCACTATACCAATTGAATCGAAATAGCCACCACGACCTTCGGTACCAAATGGTTCCTTAAACGAAATTTGAATATTTTGAATTGAATTTTTATTCCAAGAAGAATTTAAGAATTTATTACCAAACCTTAATGGAATTAAATTTTTAACTAATTCTTTACCTAAATAATGATCAATTCTGAAAATCTCTTCCTCTTTAAATAATGGAGCTAAATCAGCTTGTAATTTTCTTGCAGATTCTAAATCATGACCAAAAGGTTTTTCTACAATGACTCTAGTGATACCATTATTAGCATAAACATTTTTCTTAAGTTGTTGGGCAACAGGTAAGAAAACACTTGGAGGTAAAGCTAAGTAAAAGAGACGATGTGGAATATCGATGCCCTTAGATTTTTCAAATGTTTCGATTTCATTATTTAATGTTAAGAAACCTTCATCTGTATCATATTGTCCTGAGATATAATTAATCATTTGGAAAAATTCTTTAATCTTTTGATCATCTTTCTCGCCATGTGGTTTCTTTAAATATTGTTGGATTTTATCATATAATTCTTGGTTAGTTAATTTTGAACGAGCATAACCAATAATCTTTGTAGAAGGGTCTAAATAACCTTCTCTAAATAAACCAAATAATGCAGGGAAAGTTTTCTTTTTAGCTAAATCACCAGAAGCACCAAAGATGACAACTACTGTGTTTTTTTCGAATGAAACATGACTAGACATGGTGTTATGTTATAATAAATGGATGAATTGAATGCAATTTTGTGAGTATGGCTGATATTCAATTCGGAATAAGCAAAGTAAATCGCAGCAATGGTTTTGTTAGAATAAATTGTATGGTGTTAAAATTTCCAATATAAAATTTAAATGTTACAATAGAGTAATAAAGGAAGGCACAAAAAGAGAGAGAGAGAGAGAAATAGCAATTGTGGAAAAATGAAAATGGTTAATATACTTAATGTTTTTATATATATCGAGAAAATAAGGAAAGGGGCGAGCCAAGAAGCATTAACGAATGTCAAAAAATAAGCAAAAACATAGAAACGCCTTTTCAATTGTGAATATATTTTGCCACAATTTCTATAAACTTAACGGTGATTCAGTGGAGTTCTATTTTTTTTATTTTTTTTTACAAATACTAAATTAGGAAAGACGTTGTGGTTGAAGCCTTCTTTCCCTGTGAATTGATGTGACAAATGATAAGTTTAGCGTTTTTGTGCTTTTACGATACGTTGTGCATTAATTAAGTATCTACAATTTAGTGTCGTTATAACGGGGTTGTAATTCAAGAAGATAATACGTTATATACTTGATATTATTGCCGTGTTCCTAATGAGATACAGATCATAATCGTCATTGATTCTTCTTGTTCTTCTAACTTGTTAAAGTAAGTCCTTGTACTTATTAAGAAACCAGATGAAATAATCTCTATTAGCTAATCTCATCTTTTGTTTCTTCTTTTGCAGAGAAATAAAGGAACAGATTAGGAAAAATCCATAATCCAATATTCCACTTTCATTGCTTTTTCTTAATCTCTTGGTTCCCGTTTCCTCAATTCAACGCAGTCAGAATTCAAATATACGAAGAATAATCCGTGGAACAGAATCGGTTTTTTTGATTTCAGCTCATTTTTCCTGCGTAACCCCACTATTAAAAAAAGAAAGCGCAGAGAAGGTCATCTCGGACGAATATTAGCCAGTTGAGTAAATCATCCTAACAATCGCAGTCCGTTCCTCCCCCTTAAAATTTCGGTTAAAACAAAAAATGTTTCTCGTAAAATGTGTGGTTAGATATTTACGCAGGAAATGTTGTAGAAACCGATTAAAATGTCCAGTAAAATAACTGGAGGTAAAAACCAAATGAAACTACAGCATAGAAATTTTTACACAGAGAAAATTTTCTCTCTTTGGTTTCTGTATTTCGCACACAGCTGGCTTCAAAGTTTCATATAATGATAATAACGTCGCTGATCTGATATGTGTTCGGCCGAATTTCAAATTTTATGTGCAAATTTGAATTCGACAAATGGTGATGTCACCATTTCGGGCGCAAACTTGCATGAAGGATTAATTTGTACGTTAGGTTGTTAACCAATAGTTGAGTTTACTATAAAACTTGGTAGAGAGAAAAAATTAACATTTCGAAGAGAAATATCACACATAATTACTTTAACAAAACTGCACAAATGGGAAATTTGCAAAAAAGGAGAATTATTGTCTCTCCGTTGTGTGAAATCAAAAATAATTATTCAACATTTTGCGCGCAAATTTGACAAAATTTTTGAAATTTTTGAAAATGTGATTTTAATTCAGTTCTTTTCGTTCATATACGTCAAAACCGATTTTTTCCCCAGTTTTAATTACAGTTCATTTAATGAAGGCTATTTTAAATTTAAGTTACACACAATTTTGATTTCTTTTTTTTTTTTTCATTTTGAGTCAAATTTCTTACTGTGAACGAATCTGATGTCACATGAAAATACCAATCTAATACTCCAAGATATTCATTCATTCACATTCCTTATGAACTCATCACACGTAGAGATAAATGATCATCAAATTATGACACCCATATTTGAGTAATTTCATAGAAAATGGTAGCATCTAGATATAAACAGTTAGTCATCAGTAGTCATTGACAGCTTGTAACATATTGACTTTTCTGATATACTGATCTGATAAAATTATGGCGTTGGATCCTATGTTTCTACTTAATACCATAATATTTAATTACGTATCATAACAATAGTAGTCATTATTTGATAATATTATATTATAACAATTACATACGCATTATTAAGCCATACATTGATATTTTATTGTATATTACTTTCAAATCTTACTTATTCGCAACGTAATGCTTTAATTACAGCAGGTCTTCTCATCATATGTTTAGTCCATTTATAAACTTCTGGATATTCTAATTTAATGTTTATACCAATACGATCAACGACATTATTCCATGGAACAAATGATAGATCTGCAATTGTAATTCTATCACAAACAAGCCATATTGGATAATCGAAAAATCTACTTTGTGATAATGGTGTTGTACCAGCAGAATAAGAGGCGGCATTATCAATATCTAATTCCATAATTAAACTCTCTCTCTTTTCTGCAAGAGCCATTTCAATAACTGCATAAACTCTCCTTACTTCAGCTGTGTATCTTTCTAATGCACTTGGTAACTTTTCAGAATGGAAATATCTGAAATGTAGCGCTTGACCAATCATTGGTGCATGACCAGTAGCTTGAAAGAATAACCATCCATTAATTTGTGCTTGTTCTGCTAAATCATTTGACCAAAGTTTTGCTTCACCTGTTGCTTTATAGTATCTATTCACCAAATGTAATAGAATTGCACCAGATTCCCAAATTGATAAATTATCCATTCCGTGGTCAATTATTGCTGGAACACGGGCATTAGGGGTAATTGAAATAAATTCTGGAGATCTATGTTCACCAGCATTAAAATCTAAGAAAAATGTATGATATGGTAAATTTAGTTCACTTAAGACGATGGCAACTTTAAACCCATTTGGTGCAGATTTGTGTGAAAATAATGTATAGCCTGAAACAGGTTGATTTTGGAAAAAATTTACTAATCTAGAATTATCAATATTTGAGTTTGAATTCATTTGTGTATTTGTTTGTGATGGAAGAATATCATGTTGTACCAATGGTTCATTAAATCCTTGATCTCCATTTGTCTGTCTTTGTAATAACATATCATTACCAACTTGACCTGGAGCATTTTGTCGTAATATATTTATATTACTACTGGTCCCGCTGTTATTTATATTGTTATTACTGTTTTGTTGAAAATTTATATTATTATTATTATTATTATTATTATTATTATTATCTTGTAAATTGATATTTCGTAATGCACTGGAAAGATTTGAAACTGGTGGATTTATATTATTATTCATCTTGAATTTTCTTTAATTGACGTTTGTGTGTATTTTTTTCAAAAAGTCTTATCAGCTCTTTACTATTTCCCGGAGGTTTATTACTATGTAGTTATTTAAAGTTCGCTAGTTTTATCTTGTGATATTCAAATTGCTAGTATTTCTTTCTGTTTATCTTACAGCCTTTTAGAACTTATTATCTTATCTTATCAATACGGAATATTTGATTAAACGGGAAAAAAAATGATATTCTTTAACTTATTAGACGAAATCACGTATGTTAATATCAATACAACCTCTTATACAGTTGTTGTCTTTTGCTTACTAGTTAACAGAGTTCAAAATATATAAATTTTAGCAACTGTTAGTAGAATAAGTATAGCTTCTAGTACTTTGCTCAACGTCGTTGGTTTTATTTCAATAGTCTTGATCGCAGTTACTAAGTGCATTTTTTTGAAAATTTTCTTCCCGCTATGTAGGCTTGTTGCTTAATCGCGGCGTGGGGTGGCACTACCAATTCATGAAAAACGGTGCCATAGGCTAATTAAGATGATGCTAACAGTTAGCTATGTGAAAACGAGGTCAGCTACGACATGAGGCCGTTTGGATGTCTTGAGTAAGGAGAATCTCGTTTATGTATATATAAACAAATTATATAAGAAGTCTAGCTACAATTTGGTGATAATTCTGGCACATAAGTTGTCGAGACATGCTTCTAATGGATGCTTAATATTATCCAACGTTTTGTTGACTGTATATTGGCTGTATGCTTCACGGTTAAAATCTGCCAAAGTTATCTGTATACCATGAATCTGATAGTATAATCGGTTTGCGAAGTGTGCATAAATATTTCTTTCATACATCAAATATATTCCGATCAATGGAATCTTCCGAGTCATCTTACTAAATGGAATGTTAAGGAATATGATTAAGTTTTTGATAACATTTTGCAACTCAACTATTGTCAACTCATCGATTTGATCTACCTCTAATTGATCAAATGTTTCTTTCGTAATGCCTTTATTGTTCGATAGGATTTGCTCAAATGTGATTTTCATATGTTCATCTCCAACCAATGACTGTATTTGTTTATTTGTTTGATTAATTACATCATATTGACTGTTCATTTCGGCTTTAATGGAATTGTTTTCTTCTTCTAATTGTTGAAGTTGCAGTTTTAAATGTTTGTTCTGATTTTTAAGACTCGAGATTGTATTTGACTGAACTCCTTTTGATTCTTGGAGATTTTCAATCCTTCCTTGAAGTTCCAACCAACCTTTATCTTTATTAGAATTTGTTTCTGATATCACCTTTTGCAGATTTTTGATAAAGTCGATATTCAAATTGGTTTTGATGCTAGACAGTGTTTTATTTATATCATTGACGAGAACGGAATCATTTACAGTGCGGAAGCCGAGAATATTTGGATTCGTAGTTTGAAACCATTTTTGGAATAACAACTTCTTATCCTCTTCATTTCTTGATTCTGACAGTTCTTCTATTACCGAATCTATAGTGGGGCCGAGATTAATGTCGAATAGCCTTAAATTCGATACAACAAATTTTACATGGCTTAATTCTATTTCTTTCTGCCTTAGATTGTCTGTTAATACTTCGATTTTTCTCTCCTCTTGCTCTACTAGATCTGATATTCTCCCGTTAATCGTAGCAATAGCCTTGTTTAGGGCACTATTGAATGACTTCTTCGCCCACAGTTTCTTTTGGTACTGTTGATGTAGTGAATCACGTGTCTTGTTACTGTGAACAATTAACTCAGATTTACTTGTAACTATTTCTTTTCTTAAGAGAGTATATCCCTGTGTAACTGTATCCTTCAGTCCATTAATATGTTTACATAATTGAGAGAATTCTGTTTTCTGTTTTTCTAAAGTTGAGTTCAATTTTTCAAGTGTTTTTTCTTTGTTTCTTAATTCATTCTCTTTATGAGCAATGTCATTCTTTAATTCCTTGTTATTTCTTCGTTCAATTTCTAGCTCCTGTTTAACAGAATCCGTTTGAGATTTTAATATGTTTAGATCTTTTTCGAGTTTTTCAATAGTGCTAACTGCTTTAGCATCTATTCCTAAATCGGAATCAGAGTTTTCATTTTTACCCTTCAGATTCACCTGTGATATGTTATTTTTGACTTTCTCTGTTGGTTTTTCATAATGATTAGTATTTTCAAGATTATTTCTTGGGGTCGTTGGAAGTATATTTTCGGACTTTGCAAATGCAGGTAGTATTTCTTGGATTACTGTGTTTGGATCATCTACAAATTCATTTGTAATATCAGCGTTCTCGTCATTGTTCAAAGATTCACAACTTTCAAATCTTTCGGACATACTAGTGGCATCTGTCATGTCTTCCTCGATATTTCCTTTTGATGTTATGTCAATTGAGAGATGTGCATCACCAACGATATTTCTTTTTTCCATTTTCATATTCTCATTCAGTGCCATTTTTTTTTCTGGACTACAAGGTAACAACAGTTCTGTAGCTGAATTGTAAGTTGTGCTATTACTTGTGAGGCCAGAATATCTGTTGGAATTTTTAATTGTTGAGTTTGAATTTACAGAATTCTTGTCGATAGAAGTGTTTGTTGTTGAACCTGATGAAACTGGGCAATTGGGCATTTGATTTAGATAAAATGGTAAGTTATTTCAGTCTAAATAATCCCATTTATTACTCTTGGAAATAATATTAAAAAAACGCTTATAACCTATCTTAATATGTGTAATATATATTCGCCAAAATATCACAGCTAATTAATTTGCGTCACACACTATATGTATTTGGTACTTTTCTTTTTTTGCGACATCTAGTTTTCGCCGAATATTTAAAAATAATGATGTTGCTGCGAATCCCTCCTGTTACTACCACAAGGTAAAAAGTAAACAAATAAACAAATAAATATATATCTTTACAAATTACTACACAATTGAAGTTTTCTTACCGTTAACCCAAACGTTAACCACATTTCGATCATCGCCATTAAAGAACCATTTACTTAAGATTTCATTTGTATCAAATTTACCTAATTGAACATCTAAATGAGGTTCTTTCTTTGATACTGAGGAGTTACCTAAGACTTGCCAATCGAAAAAATCTATTGTTGATTGGGGACTCTGTAAATCGATCTCTTGACAATCAAATTTTTTACCTATTTCAAAGGATCCGATTAATTGATCCATATCCAATACTTTGGCACCACCCATTGTTGCCAAAAATAAACATTCTTTAATAGTTAATTTACAAATAGGATCTTTTTGTTTTATAGATAAATGACGTGAAACACTATATGCTGCTCTTGCAGATTCCAATATACTACAAGAATAACCAGCTGAGACATCTGTACCTAAACCAATCTTATCTAGACCATCTAGATACATTTGTTTGACGGGACATTCACCAGATGTCAAGGTAGTATTTGATATTGGACAATGTGAAATCCCTGAATGTGTCTGTTTAATAATATCTATCTCCTCCTTGGATAAATAAATTGAATGTGCAAGAACTGTCTTTCTAGATAATAAACCATTTTGTCTATATACGTCTGTATAACTTTCACAATTTGGGAACAATTCTTTAACCCATTTAATTTCATTAAAATTCTCAGAAAGATGTGTCTGTATATGTAGATTTTGTTTCTGTGCAATCTTACTAATTTTAGTCATCAAATCACTGGAACATGATGGAGCAAATCTTGGTGTCACGATTGGTTTCACTAACGGATCACACAGTTCATCATTGATATAATTTATCAATTTCAATAATGAATCTACAGATTCTTGACATGTTTCAATATAAAATTCTGGACTGTTTTGATCCATACATACTTTCCCAATCATTGCTCTTTGTCCTAATTCAGAACAAATTTTGGCCATCATTTTAGTTGCATCGAGATCAATTGTGGTAAAATATGACGCGGTAGTGGTCCCATTTCTTAAAGTATTTGAGACGACTTTATAATATACTTGAGACGCATAAGATAGGTGTTTTAAAGCTGCTTCAGTAGGGAAAGTATATGTATTTAGCCAATCTAATAAAGTTGAATTATCACCAATTATCCCACAATTTGGATATTGTGAAGCGTGAATATGAGTGTCGATGAACCCTGGGAAAAAGAAACAAGTCTTACGAGAATCTGAGCTTTTTATAATTTTAATATTGCTTTCAGTTAATGTTGAATCGAATTCTAATGTAGCAATGTATGGATCTATACAATTTTCTATTATAAATTGAATGGTACCATATTTCTCTGAAGATTCGGTAGGATCCATACAAATACCTATTGCAGTATTGTTCCTAATTCTAATCACACCAAATTCAGGTGTATCTATGAATGTACCATAGAAGGTGAAAAAAATCTGTTCTGTTTTTTTGCTACGAGTCATGAGTAAATTGTATTCGCTGTCGTTATTATTGAATCTTTTTTGCGTAGATCAGTTATTTTATGTCTCAATTGCAAGTGGTACTTAAAAAAAAGACTTGCCAGGATATATATATATACTAACCATTTATGATTATCAAAAATGTATAAGAACTGGAAAGGACACTATTGATAACACTATGACTAACTGTCTTATATTTCTCGAGATGCTTATCTGTTTGCCTTGCTTATCTCCTATCTCCTCCCAAGAGATAGAATCCTTGGAGCTAATTTAACTGCGTCTGGCGTAATAAGGTGCGCGCGGCTGAGTCAGAGTCTCTGTCCCTCCCTCCCTTTGTTTGTCTGTCTGTTACAAAACAAAAATCCAAAAAGCACGTGATCACCGTTCTTAAGTCACGTGCTTGACGTTCAAAATGACATTGTTTCCACCATAAATAATAGTAATAAAAAAAAGAAATTTTCTGAAGAAGGGCCGGAGTCAATTACGTAAATTCCAAAGAAACAGCAGCAGAAGTGAACTTTCCTCTATAACCTGCGCAGACACACCGTGAAAAAGACGAAATGGAAAGTTTGTCCCTTTGTACGGCCTGTTCACTACTTGTAAATTCTCCAAACAGAAAGACGGGAAAGAAAACAGTGGAAGCTCGGAATGTGCAGAGAAACACACGCAGGGACCATCCCACCCTCCACCATGAAAACATATGTGTGCGTATATTATTATTATACAAATCTGCATTAAAGGGGAAGTCACAAACAGAGCTGAAACTTTTTCACTATTGCTGAAGAAGAAGAAGTGAACAAAATTCATCAATTTTTTAATTAACTTGTTTAATTAGCAGAAAAAATTGTTTAACTCGTCCAGAAGAATGGATGAATGGATGAGAGAAGTCCCTCATTTTGGTGCAAAACAATCTCCAGTTTTAATAACGTTTATTTTATTTGTTTGTTTGTTTGTTTCCAGTTATCATGATTCGTCATGCTATATAAGGATCTGAAATATTGAACTAAATCGAAGTTTCCATAATTATTATATGTCTCAATATTCTTAATATTTATTATTTATTTTACTTACTTAATACAACTCAAAAGATAAATAATAACTAATATTTAATACTCTCTTTTATTATCATTATTCTTTTTACTTTTCTTGTATATATTCTTCTTCTTCATATTATTTGTTTCTTAGTTGTTAAAGTTAATTGGCTGGGAATAGATTTTGTCTCTTATATATATTTTAAATTTTGATTAAGAAAAAAAAAAAAAAAATGGTTAACGTTGTCTTAGGTTCCCAATGGGGTGATGAAGGTAAAGGTAAATTAGTTGATCTTTTAGTCGGTAAATACGATATTGTTGCACGTTGTGCCGGTGGTAATAATGCCGGACATACAATTGTTGTTAATGGTGTTAAATATGATTTCCATATGTTACCTTCAGGTTTAGTTAATCCAAATTGTCAAAATTTATTAGGTAATGGTGTTGTTATTCATTTACCATCTTTCTTTAAAGAATTAGAAACTTTAGAAGCTAAAGGTTTAACTAATTGTCGTGAAAGATTATTTGTTTCTTCAAGAGCTCATTTAGTCTTTGATTTCCATCAAATTACTGATAAATTAAGAGAAAATGAATTAGCTGGTAGATCCAAGGACGGTAAAAATATCGGTACTACAGGTAAAGGTATCGGTCCAACTTATGCTACTAAGGCTTCAAGATCAGGTTTAAGAGTTCATCATTTAGTTAATGATTTACCAGGTGCATGGGAAGAATTTGAAACTAAATTTAGAAGACTAGTAGAAACTAGACAATTAAGATATGGTAAATTTGATTTTGATATCGAAGGTCAATTAGCTCAATACAAAGTTTTAAAGGAACAGTTGAAACCATTTGTTGTTGATTCTGTTATCTTTATGCATAATGCTATGAAGGCTAATAAGAAAATTTTAGTCGAAGGTGCTAATGCCCTAATGTTAGATATTGATTTCGGTACTTATCCATTTGTTACTTCATCTGCTACAGGTATCGGTGGTGTCATTACAGGTCTTGGTATTCCACCACGTTCAATTGATGAAATTTATGGTGTCGTTAAGGCTTATACAACTAGAGTCGGTGAAGGTCCATTCCCAACTGAACAATTAAATGCGGAAGGTGATAAATTACAAACTATCGGTGCAGAATTTGGTGTCACTACAGGTCGTAAACGTCGTTGCGGTTGGTTAGATTTAGTAGTTTTAAAATATTCTACCATGATCAACGGTTACACTAGTTTAAACATTACTAAATTAGATGTCTTGGATACTTTCAAACAAATTCCAATTGGTGTTTCGTATTCTATCAATGGTAACAAATTAGAATCCTTCCCAGAAGATTTAATTAAATTAGCTAGTGTTGATGTCGAATACACAACTTTACCAGGTTGGGATGAAGACATTACCTCTGTTAAGACTTATGATGCTTTACCAGAAAATGCCAAAAAATACCTGAAATTCATTGAAGATTTCGTTGGTGTCCCTGTTGAATGGGTCGGTACCGGTCCAGGTAGAGAAAGTATGTTACACAAGGATATCTAAACTGAAAAAAAAAAAAAGTCTAAACCACATGTCATCATATATACATATTACATATCTATAAACTCATCTTAAATTAAAAATACATTTACAATTATATTTGCAACTGGAGTTAATATGATCATATCGAGCGGAGTTTACCTTAACTCCTGGTTCGACAACAATGAGCGGAGATTACTCACCATTTGATGATGGATACCCTATGTCAGTAACTTCTCCAAGCCCTGATATTCGCTCACTCTCTAACACCGCTTCTTAGTATCTGTACGTACGTTTTACTGGAAACTGATCACTCTTTGAGAGTGAAAAATTACCTCAGCAATGACTGATCTTCACCGGAAGGTAAAAATGACAATGCAATACAAATGTGCCAGTTGATTTATTTACTTTGACAAACGTTCGAAGGTAAATACGATAATTTTAACCCCACTATCCTGATCACTTACTTCTTGTCTTGTGTATATATAAACTGCATATATTTGTTTCAACAAGCTTGCTATATTCGTTTGTCTTGCGTCAATACACTAATATAACTTACTCAGACACTCACGCATTCACACCCTCACAACATGACAGGCACAGTTACACCAATCAAGATTACTAATAAAGAAATTGCTAATGATTTCTTAAATCGTTACGATACTTTCCTATTTGATTGTGATGGTGTCTTATGGTTAGGTAACCATCTTTTACCATATACCAAAGAATTTTTAGATACTTTAACAAAATTAGGTAAACAAGCTATCTTTGTCACTAATAATTCTACCAAATCACGTTTACAATATACTAAGAAATTTGCCTCATTTGGTGTCACCGTTAAGGAAGAACAAATTTTCACTTCAGGTTATGCTTCTGCTATCTATGTTCGTGATTTCTTAAAATTACAACCTGGTAAGGATAAAGTTTGGGTATTTGGTGAATCAGGTATCGCTGATGAATTAAGTAAAATGGGTTATGAATCTCTAGGTGGTGTTGATCCAAGATTAGAGACTGACTTTGATGCCTCTACATCTCCTTTCCTAATTAATGGTTTGGATGAAAGTGTCACAGCTGTAATTGCTGGTTTAGATCATAATATTAATTACCACAAATTAGCCATCACTTTACAATATTTACAACAAGAGAAAGTTCATTTTGTTGGTACTAACGTTGATTCTACATTTCCACAAAAGGGTTTCACATTCCCAGGTGCTGGGTCCATGGTTGAATCCCTTGCTTTTTCTTCTGGTAGAAGACCAGCTTATTGTGGGAAACCAAATATGAATATGTTAAATACAATTGTCTCTGCATTTAATTTAGACAAATCTAAATGTTGTATGGTTGGTGATCGTTTAAATACTGATATGAAATTCGGTGTTGAAGGTAAATTAGGTGGTACTTTATTAGTATTAAGTGGTATTGAAACTGAAGAAAGAGCTTTAGAGATTTCCGAGGAACATGTTAATCCAAAATTCTTTGCTGAAAAGTTAGGTGACATTTATGAATTATATAAACAATAGATGAAATAATTGAGCGACTTTAGTTTTGCATTTTTTTTGTGCTCTACATACTATTTCGTAATTTATATATATATATATATATACTATATTATGATAAACTTACTGATGTTAAAATACTAATATTATGACTTTTTGTTTTGTTGTTTTTATGTATGTATATATATATATATATATATATATATATATATATATGTTATTTATTTACTACGTGGAGTATGTTTTCTTCTTCAATTTAAGTAATCATGATAATATGCACTCAATTCATTTCTTGCTAATTGAAACTCTAGATAAGCCAGCGCTAAAGCTCTTTTAATTAAGAAAAGATATAATTCATCACCATCTGTTTCAGGTGGGGTTCCTTTATTTAAATTATCATAAGTTTTCATATCTAGATCTAAAATTTGAGTACCCTCAGGTAAGGTACTTAATAATTCTTCTTTAGTTGGGAAAGTCTTTTCAACTTTTTTACTTAAATTTTGAATTCTTTCACATGCCCAAGCAATTCTTTGTAAACCTAAAGCGGCAGCAGAACCCTTTAAGAAATGGCCTAATTTTTCTAATTCTTCTAAATTTTTATTAGTCTTTAATTCTTCACGGATTTCTGCAAATGTTGTATCTGCTTGTACAACAAATTGAGAAGCTAAACGTCTGGAAAAATCTGGATCATCTTCATCCATATATACTATCTCTTCTAGGATTGACCAATTTATAATCTCTCTTGGCATAGGTTCGATCATTGTGGGGGGAATTTTTTTTTTTTTTCCTGTACTTGTTAATGTGTTATTTTGAATGTTGTAAAGTTATATGTTCTGTTTGTATAATAATAGGTATATTTATTTGAAAGCGAGTGGACTGAAGGATAGTTTTGTTTTATTTTCTTGTTGCCACTGAGCAGGTTGTAAAAAGGAGTGCAGAAAAGAAAAGAAAAAACAATTACGTGATACTTTCAGATAGATAGATAGATTTATATAGTTGAATAGCTAGAAAATAAGAGATACTTAAAAGGGAAAAAAATGAAAATTTGTGAGTAGGAAAATACTATTAATAATTTGAACAAAAGTCTAATTATAATACCATTGTAGTTGTTGTTATTAAGATGGGGGGAGGGTCCCTCCTTCACATAACTCTGTATTAGATATTTCCCTCGTCTCTTTCTTTCTCTCCCTCCCCCGTTTATCAATTTTAATCATTATTTTCCAAAATTGCAAAATGTTCAGCTCAGCTCAGTGAAGGATTCCATTGGATTGTTGTTGTTGTTGTTGCTTATCGCGAAACAAAAATGAAATTTTTCATTTTCTCTCGTCCGAGTGCGTGCGAGTGCGCGTTCGCTGCCGAAAGCGGTTTTCGCTGGGGGACGGAACGGAACGGAACAGTTCGTAATATACAACAATACATATCTATAACTGTAATCATGGCATTGTTCAACGGATGGAGTCTGATGTTCTTGTTTGTTCCTTGCTGATGACTATCTTCTTCGATAGTAGCAATTGCAAGTGTTCGCTATGTATAGGCAATTGCTGTGGAGTCCCGCTGGTTTCTTGTCCTGCTAGTTCTGCTTTACGTTCCATTAGAGACATCAGTTTCTCAAATCTGATGAATAGTAATTCACTACGAATCATTATATCTCTCCAATCCATGGTATTATGCAAATCGTTGAAATATTTAATCACTTGGTCGAATTGATTCAGATTGTTCATTATCGGTTCGCTATTTTTCTGTAAGATGGCTAACATGAAAAATAATTGGAATTGTGAACTATAGAAATCTGTCCAGAAGATTTCCCAAATTTTACATATGTCCTCAAAGACAAATTCTCTCTTGAACCAAACTAATAACATTCTGAAACAGAAAAATAAGTTTGATGAATCACATTTATTTAAATGATCACTTAATTGTGGTAACATTAATTGGCATAATTCTGTTAAAGTTAACATTTGATCACGAATACCAGATTGATCCCTTAAGAAGTTACGTTCCATTCTATCCATAAAATGAACAAAACACCAAAAGGACTTGAATTCATCTTGTAAAACATAATATATCGGGGACAATAAATCCGTCATACCTTGAACATACCCTAAATTTGTATTAAATGTATTATAAGTCTTTAAAATATCACTTAGTATTATTAAATGTGGATTCTTAATGGCCCAATGGTCATCCATTTCATCTTGATTGACTACAGGCGATTCTGGAGTTTCCATCGGAACGCTTGTTTGATCCAAAGCTCGACGAGGTCCAGAAGGTTGAGTCTCTTCTGGTTTACCATCAATGGTATTATATTTATAAAGGTCAACATTTCTATCGTTTCTCTTGACATCCTTATCGATACGGAATATTTGATCCTCCCAATATTCCTTCTCAATTAAATCACCTTCAAATTGCTGTGATGACCATTGAAACTTATGAGTATTGTATACTTCTTTCAAAGTTTCATCGATTTGTTCTCTTTCATCCCTTGAGGAATCCCAGGGATAAACATCCAACAGAAACATCCAAACCTCTTTTCTTAAATCAGTATCACTAATTCCACCGTGGAATATGAAATCTTTTACTTCACTGACAGTAACCGCTAATCGACCTTGACCATCGAAGAATGATTCCCATTTTTGTCTTGTTAAAGGGAAATTTCTTTGCATGACTCTATTCAATTCTTCATCGGTGAAACTAGAATCAGCATCGACATCAAAACCAAGATCCTTAGTTAGCATTCTTCTATAGGATTCATTTAATTGATTATCCAATTTATATTTATTAGCTTCTTCCTTGACCCCTAATGACCATTTAGCTAAATATATTCTTGCAGAATCAAAATCATTTTGAATCTCTTGAACTTTCGGATCCTTCAAAAGATTATTAATATATGGATTATCATTGTTTCTTTCTACAAATTTCACCGCTGGATGATTATTGACTAATTTTGTCATATATTCTTCACTCTTAGCGGTAGCAGTGGCGATTCCTGACATTATAGACCATTTGGTAGCTTCCCATTTATCCCAAAACCCTTTATTAGACGAAGACTTATCACCTTCTTTATCTTTATCATTTTGAGTTGATTTATTTCTTATGTTTTGTAAATCTTTAGTTGAAAAATTCCTTAAATCATCTAATGTAGCATTGACTAACCAAACATTTGAATCCACTTGTGTCCTTTGAAGATCAATCATTTGGACCATTACTATTTGTAAATCAATACCACCCCAATAGATATCACCTGAACTAAATGGATCGAAATTTTTTTGTAATAAACTTTGCTTCTGTTTCGTCGATGGACAAATATCATCATGGAAAAATAATACAGGTAAGGTCTCTAATCCAGTTACATTCCTTGGATGTAAAATAATTGAACCAAACCACCATCCGCTAGTACTTGGGGGTCTAAATTCAATAGAATATAAAGATGAAAGTTTTAATGAAAATGAAAGGTATGTACCCTTAGTATCTACCAGGATGGTTTCATTCATAGGTTTCGCTTGAGCTGTTAGCGTAGAGGAAGTTGTATTCGATGCAGGTTTCCCAAATTTCGAATCTGCATCATTTAACCAATTTAATTGATTACTATTCAATGAATTTTCAGGAATCCAATGTAATAAAGCATCTTGGTTTGAATGGTTGGCCTCTATTGTGATTAATAGAAACCCAGATATATTATCTGTCGCTACAGAAGAGGGATGTATGAATACCTTTGATTTACAAAAAATTATCTTTTGTAACATTATCTCTTGCAGTATTGCCGCTTTGAAAATATTCTAATACGATAGTAAAATATTTACTCCTTTATATATATATATATCGATGTCGTTTGAACTGAGCCTATTTTTATTTTGCATTTTTGGAAGGGTTCCAATTAACTTAAATTAAATTAAATTAAATTAAATTAAATTAAAGGCTGCTCCTTCTTAGCGTTAAGGCGAAGTTTGCGATTTTCTGAAACAACAATTGACATATCAAAAACAACTACAATTACGAGACACAGAAGAGAGTAACAATTAGAGATCAATAATTGGAGTATTTCGAATAGGTTACAAACTGGAATACACGTACCTACACAATACAGAATGGCTACATTAGAGAAGGAGAACCCTGAAGACTATGAAGAATACGATGAAGATGTAGAAATTGAAGACGAGGAAGACTATGGAGATGCAGACGATGATGAATATTTAGAGGCAGAGCCTGCAATTAGAAGACCTAAGAGGAAGGCTCCATCTAGGGCAGCATCTAGTGATAATAAAAGATTACGTAACTCTACTACAAGGGCTGCAGATGTGACGAAATCATCCATTGCTGAAAGAGTAGTTGAGGAAGAAGAAGGGGAAGAAGAAGAGGATGAGGATGAGGATGATGAAGAGGTAGAAATCATTCTCGGCTCTAGCAGGAGAAATCAAGCTCGTCAAAAGGTAGAAGATGAAGATATAGAAGAGGAACCAGAGGAGGAAAAGGAAGAGGATGAAGAAGTTGTGGAACAAATAGATGATGACGGCGAAGACGAAGAGGAAGTCGAAGAAGAGGAAGATGAAGAACCTGAATCTGAAATACCGGGGGATGAAGATGAGGATGAAGAACTCGAGACTGAGCCACCGGTAGCAGATGATGACGATGAAGAAGAGGAAGAAGAGGAAGAAGAGGAAGAAGAGATCCAAAATGTAACTGCATCGGAGATGGACGATACTGAAGAACCTAAAGATGTAGAAAAACCAACTGCAAAGAGTAAAATGCTGATGGATCTATTAGCAGATGGTACGCAACATAAGAAAGAACTTACAGAAGAAGAAATACAACTTAGAAGAGAAGAAAATTCACGTAAAAGAAAAAATCTGAAGGAGAAAAGATTAGAAGAAGAGAAAAGAGATACAATTAACAAATTATTAAAGAGACGTGCAGGTAAATTGAAAGGTCGTAGTAACGGTAGTAATAAGAACGGGGGATCTACTTCAGCCAAAGATGGCAATGGCGCTAATGATGATGAAGACGATGACATTTCGGACTTCACAAAACCAAGAAGACCATACAATTCCCAAGGTATGATACGGATCCTACGAACAAAGGACTCGGATTTGTATTTCACCATATGAACAGGATATATACGTAGATACATATACATGTGTAAGATAGATAAAAGCATAAGCAATATCGTTAATCCCATCGACAATTATACATAATTAGTTTGTTATTATACTCAATCAATTACAGAATCCAAGTCGGCACGTGCATTTCACGTGACCACTCAGACTCAGCCGTAGGAAGAGAAAAAAAGAAAAAGAAATTTTGAAAAATTTGAAACTTTCGCAGTTTCCCGAAGCAGTGAGAGCAAACAATGGAAATCATGATCACCAGTCGGATTAGAGAGGGAAATTGTTTAAATATGCTGTTGTGAAGTGGTGGGAAGGAACTAGATCTGTTTGCAATGAGGTACCAGGAACAGTTGCATTTTAATTGAAAGTATACATCATAGTCTGTCAAGAGATAATTTTTTACTTATAGATACACAATCTCATTGCAGCAGCAACTTCGAAAGCCTTTTAGCCTCAGCTTAGGGAAATTAAGGTAGCTTCATTTTTTTTTTTTTGCTTTTGTTTTGTTTCAGTGACAATAATGTCTCAGAGTAACAATATGAATAACCATCACAATTCAATTCCGATCAGCGGTTCACAACCATATAACTTTGCAGATATTGGGAACGGTTTTGTCCAAGATATTGACGGTACTGCACATTGGCAAATGGAAAATAATAACAATAACAATACGGTCAAAAATATTCATAGAAATACTGTATCAGGACCCTTGAACAGCAATAAAAACGACAATAATGTTCCCAATGGTAATCAAACCTCATTCGCGATGAATGATTCCATTAATAACAGTGTCGAACATATAAACATGAATTCAAATGCCATACCACAACAGGAGAGTTTCCAATATTCAGGTAATCCAATGAAACAACAACATTCAATACCACAACAAATCAATACAGCGAATAATAACAATATGAATAATAGGTATAATTCAAACAATGGAAAAGATACAGATGTCTTCATGGATATTTCAAAACAGCCTTCAAATAATCAATACATTCCTGCTGCAGATCCTTCATCCCAGGCACAACAATTCCAAAGTAACAATAATAGTAATAAATCGAAGAGACAATATGATAATAAAAAAAATAAAAATGTAATTGAAACAATGTCAAATAATTTTCAAACGCAACCAGGGTTTTCAGGTCATAGAAATAAGATACCGACACCACTTAATGTTGGTCCAAAGAACCAATATTCTCAGAATAACAGTAATAATACTTCTCCAAATAGTGTAAACGGAAACATACCCTATAGGTCACCAGTAATGATGACATCTGTAACTGTATTCCCCTATAGTATAAGGAAATATATGGCTAATATGGCAGCGATTAAATTCCATGATATGATTGATATGATTAATTTATCAGTCGGGAGAATTACACAACCTGGTTATTGGCAGAGATGTATGAAGGAAGTTTTCACACAGGATGCAATTATTAGATACAGTAAGACGTCAACAACAGAAATTAGACAATTCGATTTCTTAGTACCTTTGGTTCCAATACTTTTCGTTACTTTAGGTAGATTAGGTGTCGTTAGAATCGAAGTATTAACACAACAACTAAAGACTGAGTTAATAAGTGATGGAACTATTTTCTTCGATTGTCCAAGATGTACATTTACGTATCATTATCCTGATGGTTCATATATTACTCATTTTGTTCAATTAAAAGGTTTATTTAATTCCGATTTAAAAGTTAAATGGGGTGATTTGCATATGCATAGTTTTGTTCCTGGGATTGAATGGAACTCTTTGGAAAGGTTAATTAGTAATAATTTTGCGAATTTTGATATATTCAAAGAATTAGGAAATGGTGCTAATAATAATCAAGATGATACTAAGGTCAAAAATGAAGAAAATGGTAACAATACTAAGAAAAGACGGAAACCAGAAATTAAATCTGAAAATGACTTGTTAGATAATAACAATGATTCGAAGGGGACTTTCCCACCTAATTTCGAACCTATTACTCAGTTACGCTCTCATTTTAGTGTGTTTAGAAACGTGTCAGTATTTGGTTCTCAGGAAGGTCTTATGAGAGTTATGCAGGTCAGCACTGTCATGTCTTCGTTACGGAACCTATGGATGTATCAGAAACTTCATAAAATTGATAGTCCACTAGCTGCAATGTCTGAATATGTCGAACGTTATAAACATAATATTAAGGTTCCTTTGAATCAACAGAATCGTCCATTTTATCCCCAGCAGCAACAGCAGCAGCCTCAAACTACTCATACACCTGTTTCGAATAAATTTGTACAGCAGGAAAGAGAAATGTCTGCTCTTAATCAAACTAGAATGAACAGTAATGGAAACATCAAAACATCCATGACTCCAGTAGATTCGATGTCTCCATTCTCGCACGATGCTGCGAAACTACAGGCCTCTTCAATGTCATCTGGTCAAACCTCAGAAGGCAGACCTCCTACAAAGAAAAGAAGAACAAGTTGCATATCTCCACGCTCTCGTGGAACACCAGGATCGATGGCGTCCTCTTACGACTATTCGCCAAACGAATAAATTTAATAAATATGTTTGTCATAATAGTCATAGCATAGAAGCATATCTAGATAAAAATAAATTCATTACTTAAGCTTACTTTTGTTGGTTTCTTTTTTTAAAAAACTTTACATAAATAAATATGATTATGTATTGGAATATTAATAGAACTCATCTCCAAGTATATCTTTACAGCATTGTGTTAATACTTCCATAGATTCACAAACTGTAGTAAAACTTCTTGCAAATGCGACACCATAAATATCCTTCCAACGAGCCTCCTCATCGAGATCTGTAGAATCTCCAGTAGAAGATACTTCACTACTTTCATTTGGTAATTGATCCTCATTATTCTGGTATTTGCCAAGTCTCTTGAAAAGTTGTTTTTCAAGATTATCTTCAGGATCTATCTTTGTAGGGCTAGTAACTGCAATACTTTTACTAAATTGTGACATGAAGTCAAATAATCTTCTTCTTGCAGATATGGGACTTGGCAAATATCTAGGTATTCTGTTTCTAGATCTAAAACAGTTGGATAAAATATAGAACACGTAAATAACCGATGAGGTACTATCTCTTCTTAATGACAGCAATGCTCTGGTCACATCAGAATTCAAATCTTGATTCCAAATCTCAAAGTAAGTTCCCGAAACTCTAGCTTCAATCATCCGCTCGAATACGTTTTGGCATGCATCAATTAACCTTTCGTACTTTTCGCAATTAAAATTAGAGACAAATATCGGTTCTCTTCTTGTTCGATCAAGAACTTGTCTGATAGCTTCTATACTTCTAGTTAATCTGACTTCTCTAATGTGAGAAAACATTATACTTAGTTCTGTTGGATCATCATTTAGATCTCTGTATAAATAACGTTCGGCAATGGATTGATAAGATTGGCTCAGGTGAGAGAGTAAGTACGACATGGCCAACCTTAACTCACTTCTAGATCTGTAGGACCAAAATATCCAATTGATGGCTACAGAAACAATAATCCCAATTATTAAACTTAAAGAAGTTGTCCAACAATTTTTCCAAATTATAGATGTCCTTAATGTATATGGGTCCTTTGAGAAAGCTTCTAGAGATATGATTGTAAAACAGATCATGGTTGTATTACTTGTCTTCGAGTTTTTATAAATCAATTGATTTATTGCTGATGGCACACAAATCAAACCAGCAAAAGTACATATAACATAAGGTGATCCAAAATGACGTGCTTGACATGCAGCCCAACCCCAGAACATACCGATAATCCCACATAAAAGTCTGTTACCGAGGTATAATAGTTTACCGGCTGGTTTATTGTGATTTAATATAAAAAATATTAGAGGTGCCCACCAGCACTGGTACTCTTGGTACCATCTATAGGATTCTGGTAGCCAAGTTGGTAAACATAAGAAAATAATGCAAAACAAACATTTAAGAGTCCATTTCATTTCACGTCCAGATAGCAATTTTGAAAATTTCCACAGTTTAAATCTTGCAGAATTCTGGGTCGTATGGAAATTGAAATCAGTATGATCAATGGCACGAGTAGATGGAAACGTGTTATCTTTCTTATTATAGACGTGACGGGATGTATAGGAATTGTATGATCTTTCAAATATTTCATCGACATCTTTCTTAGTCTCGAAATACACTAGCGATTTACCAAGACCTTGATCCATCAAACACTGATCAGGTAATCTATGCAAAGTCCTGAAAGCAGATAATTTCGGCGTAGAAATTCTCATTCTTGAGTCTTCATCCAGGTTAATAGTTTGGTTAAGGACCTCTATTAAATGTTTAGCTGAACTTCTGGAATATCTAATAAACAAAAATATATCGACACAGTCAAATTCTTTAATGATTTCTTCGGAGAATAAATTTGATTTAATAAAGTTATTATAACTGGTGTCGACGTTATATATCATTCTCTGTAATTTCAATTTATATTTATGAAGTGACTCCTTCGAAGCGTTAATTTTATCCTTGTTGTGCCTTTGTGATTTGTAAAGTTGTAAAAGGATTGATATCTTGTCGATTACAACAATCATCTCCAAAATCAAATGTAATGTGTTCCTCGAGAATTTCTTTTTCAATATATTGAGATAAAAATTATCCATTTGGTGTAAAGTATTATTATAGTGCATATTTGGTGAATGTGCTCCTGTTACCGGAGTATACGTCCCAGTATTGTATTCTGACGGTATAGCATCGGTGTCTAGTGTTTGTCCTGCCTTTTCGATATGTTGTTTACGATCGTCAATTTCTGAATATAACTTATCGAGTACTTGGTTATCAAATAGCTTTTGTTGGATTGGCGTGACTCTAAGTGGACTCGAAATAATAGTTAATGAGTCCCTCAATTTTTTCAAATTTGAAGCCTTAAAATTAAAGATTGTAAATTGATTTAGAAAATCTCTGTAAACTAGAGACAATTTCACATTCAGATGGTTAGTCATGTTTTTTTGTGCCTTCGAAATATTTTCTATATTGTTATAGTTTTCTTTATCCACCAAGGTCATTAAGAACACTTTAATACTGCTAACTGTGTCATCTAATGTTTGGATCATTTTTGCGTTACCATTTGTTGGGAATATCACAGCACAGATTAACAACGATAAAACTATCCCAAAAACATAGGATAATGAGAAATCTCTGAATAGCATCCATTTCAAGTCGGATGGATGGAATACCAGATCTACTGTGTGAGTAAATAAAATGGTGATACCGAATGATTGGCAGAAATAAAATAGACGGTTGTAATATGCTTTTAGCCAAATGGAAAACCATAATGCCATCACCAAACTCTGAAATAGTATACCACCTTGATGCGATGCAGTTGGGCCTGTTGCTGTTGATACATACCATGCCAGTGAGGACCAGCCTAGTCCAAATGTTAGACCAATACAAGACTCTACTGTCATTTCTAGCTGAACCCCGATGTTTCTTGCAGGATGATGTAAAATTACTGATATAGGCAAAAAGTATCTATATTTGTGACCGATCCATTTACCTGGTGGGTGTATTACACATATAATCATTGCGATAAAATAAGCTAAGAAAAATTTCAGAAGTCTTTTCCAGTCTCGTATGCTTTTATTCTTTATATCTTTAAGTAAATTCGGTATGTTACTCAATATGTTATGAACTGTTGGCGATTCGTTCGAATACTTTTTGCCAAAGGAATCTTCTGGTACTATATTTCTCTTGGGTCTTGTATAAGTAGCATCAAAGAACCCATCTCTTAATTCCTCAATATGGAAATCGTCTAACTCATCCCAGGTTTCATCGGCTATCATTTCGTTCAGTTTTAATTGGGATAACGAAATATTTGACTTTTGTGGTGAATCTAAGTTCGACGTTTGATGTCGTCTAGAAAATGCTTTATTATTTAAATCATTTTGATGTTGTGCTAAATATGACAGTTTTTTGTATGAACCATTAAAGTCCCTCTGACTATTATGAAGTTGCCCACTATCCCCTCTTTTCATCTCTTTTGAAATGCCCATATATTGGATATGATCAGCTAACAAATGTGTATAGTTGGAGTGCTCTTTTTTCTATAAAAATGCAGTTTTTAGATGTTGTAATATATAACTTCTTTAGTAGTTTGTATCGGAAATTCTGACCTATCGTCGAAAATTTTTAACCACTATATTTCCTTACGATTTCTTTTTAGTCAGTATCTGGGATTTTAACCAAGGAGGGAAATTTTTTAACAGGTTTCTTCCCTTAGATTTCTTTAATGATTATCTATATGTATTTTAATTAGTCTTCTCTCTTATCAGATAAATTTATATCACTATTGTTTTCACAGGAGTCACATTATTTGCCTGATAAGGATCGGAGCTTAATGGACTATCAAAGTGTATCATCCGCGCTGCCAATATTAAAGGAATTTCTTAGACCGAACGATTTCTTTTTTTTGTTCTGCAAAAAGGTAAGCCCATATTGCTATTGTTTTGTGATGGAAGCGCTATGATTAGTGAATCTAAATTTATGAAATCACAGAATTATGACAGTTCGACTTTTGCAAATTTAGTAACAGCAATAAATTATCTTTTGATATTTTATCGAATCAATTGATTTCAGGAGAATTAGTATTTTTCATTCTCAATTATATTACATCCACTAATAGCCGTCATTCAATCGCTCAAGATGTCAATATCAAGCTTATCGACCCCATGGTATCTTTCTCAACCTGAAAAAGAGCTTATAAATAAATTCAATTACATAGAACACATTGAGGATAATCGTCTGAGAGAAGCAACAAATGGAACCAAGCATTCTAAATGGTCATTGGGTGTAAGTATCACGGAACAAAATGATTATAGAAATAGATATGTGAACATTATGCCATATGAAAGAAACCGTGTTAAACTTCCTGTAGTTAAAGGTAATGATTATATTAATGGGTCATACGTTAAGATTGACGTCGAAGGGCAAAGTACCGTAGAAGGACATTATATTGCAACGCAGGGTCCGACTAAATATACATGGCAACAATTCTGGCAAATGAGCTATCATGAATGTAAGAATAACGATATTGTGATTGTTATGGTAACACCTTTAGTTGAACGTGGTAGAGAGAAATGTTTCCCCTATTGGCCACAAGGTACAGCAGATGATGTGGTTAGAATCATACCCAAAATTCAATCCCCTGGTGGACCAGATGATACTAGTGTGTTTAAATCTGAATTAAAATTAAGTTATACGGATAGCACTCGATATGATGATAATTACACATTGACCACAATGACATTGGAACCTAAAGATGACAGTGTGGGACCAAAGAAAAGAGTACATCATTTCTATTTTGATCAATGGAGGGATATGAGCAAACCTGAAGAGATAATTCCTATCATGAATTTAAGCAGACATTCTCATAATCTGAACATGACTGGGAACCCTATAATTGTGCATTGCTCGGCAGGTGTTGGAAGATCTGGTACATTTATTTCATTGGATCATTTATTGCATGATACCCTCGATTTTAAAGTTCATAAACATGATGGGAAAAATGAGGGTGTTCAAATATTAAAACCTGTAGCTAATTATAAGAAGGATTTGATAGAACAAATTGTATCGCAATTAAGATCTCAGCGTATGAAAATGGTTCAGCTGAAGGATCAATATGTTTTCATATACCACGCAGCAAGTTTATTGTATAATCTTGATCGGAGCGATAAACTTGAAGAACTTTATGACATGTAAATAAATATCTGCATAAACTTTCTTATTTGTTGCGTTTAAGTGGGTACAGCTTAAACCATAATATACTTATTTTTAATATATAATTTTGAAAGATTTAGTTGGATTGCCTTTAAATTTACTTCGGCGGCTAATATACAGGTGTCATTATACCCCAATTTCCTACATCGGCGTTACTATTTTTTCCTGGCAAAAACTATAGCGATATATGTATACATATATAAAAGGTCTCCTATTTTCTTCAATGGATATAATGAATGTTACATCGTTTTCCGCAATTTCAAGAGAACAAGATCAGGACTACAATTATACGGTCGGAACATTTGGGGTTTATTTACTGTTGTCATCTGATAATAAAGTGAATCAAGAATTAGCTCCAACTTTGAGTCGAAGATAGAAGAGAAATAAAATTGGCTATGGTAACCGCCAATTACGTTAAAATACTTCAAAGTTATCAGGTACCTCTGAAATAGATAGATCGTTAGTAATTATCATAATCTTTTAAAATAACCACAGTTTTATTACACCTATGCCGTACAAGATGACACAGTTCCATCACTTTCAACGGTCATCTCTTTTCCACTTCTATCGTTGCTTCTGCGGTAGCGTGTATAAAACAGCAGAGGTAACTAATTGACAAGGAAGAAGAAGAAGAAAATAACGAACTCATGAAAAAAGAAAAGAACAAATTTCACTCATAAACTTCACTTTTCTTATTTACAAATAACTCCATTCAACAAAGAAACATCCGCATAACAAATAGAAGAAAAAGCAGAGTGAAAAAATTTTTGTTTTTACATTCAATCGATGATGAGAGAAAGAGGAATTGAAAAAAAATTTTCAGGTCGCATCGATGAAATTAGACCTGGTACAATTTATTATATATATATAACTAAGTTTCAAGTTAATTGTGCAAGAAAGGAAGAATAGTAGTTAGTTATTAGTTGGTTTTTTAAATTTTAAGGCTTGTTTTTTTCTTTTGGTCTTGGTTTTAATGCTCCTCTCTTATTTTTAGCCTTCTTTCTTTATTTGGTATTTTATTTTAATTTCTTGTTAATTCTTATTTATTATTATCTTTTAAGAATACCAATCAAGATTATTTACAATGGCTGACGGTGTTTTCCAAGGTGCTATCGGTATCGATTTAGGTACAACTTACTCCTGTGTTGCTACTTACGAATCTTCTGTTGAAATTATTGCTAACGAACAAGGTAACAGAGTTACCCCATCCTTCGTTGCTTTCACTCCAGAAGAAAGATTAATTGGTGATGCTGCTAAGAACCAAGCTGCTCTAAACCCAAAGAACACTGTTTTCGACGCTAAGCGTTTGATCGGTAGAAGATTCGATGAAGAATCTGTTCAAACTGATATGAAGACTTGGCCATTCAAGGTTATCGACGTTGCCGGTAACCCAATGATCGAAGTTGAATACTTAGGTGAAACTAAGACTTTCTCCCCACAAGAAATCTCTTCTATGGTCTTGATCAAGATGAAGGAAATCGCCGAAGCTAAGATTGGTAAGAAGGTCGAAAAGGCTGTTATTACTGTCCCAGCTTATTTCAACGATGCTCAAAGACAAGCTACCAAGGACGCTGGTTCCATTTCTGGTCTAAACGTTCTAAGAATTATCAACGAACCAACTGCCGCTGCTATTGCTTACGGTCTAGGTGCTGGTAAGTCTGAAAAGGAAAGACACGTCTTAATTTTCGATTTAGGTGGTGGTACTTTCGATGTTTCCCTTCTACACATTGCTGGTGGTGTTTACACTGTTAAATCTACCTCCGGTAACACCCATCTTGGTGGTCAAGATTTCGATACCAACTTATTGGAACACTTCAAGGGTGAATTCAAGAAGAAAACTGGTTTAGATATCTCCGATGATGCTAGAGCCCTAAGAAGATTAAGAACTGCTGCTGAAAGAGCTAAGAGAACTTTATCTTCTGTCACTCAAACTACTGTTGAAGTTGACTCCTTATTCGATGGTGAAGATTTCGAAGCTTCCCTAACCAGAGCTAGATTCGAAGATCTAAACGCCGCTCTATTTAAATCTACTCTAGAGCCTGTTGAACAAGTTCTAAAGGATGCTAAGATTGCTAAGTCTCAAATTGACGAAGTTGTCTTAGTCGGTGGTTCCACCAGAATTCCAAAGGTCCAAAAATTATTATCTGACTTCTTTGACGGTAAGCAATTAGAAAAATCTATTAACCCAGATGAAGCTGTCGCTTATGGTGCTGCTGTTCAAGGTGCTATCTTAACTGGTCAATCTACTTCCGATGAAACCAAGGATCTATTATTATTAGATGTTGCTCCCTTATCCTTAGGTGTTGGTATGCAAGGTGACATCTTCGGTGTTGTTGTTCCAAGAAACACCACTGTCCCAACTATTAAGAGAAGAACCTTCACTACTGTTGGTGACAACCAAACCACCGTTCAATTCCCAGTTTACCAAGGTGAACGTGTTAACTGTAAGGAAAACACTTTATTAGGTGAATTCGACTTGAAGGGTATTCCAATGATGCCAGCTGGTGAACCAGTTCTAGAAGCTATCTTCGAAGTTGATGCTAATGGTATCTTAAAGGTTACTGCTGTTGAAAAGTCCACTGGTAAGACCGCTAACATTACTATCTCCAACGCTGTCGGTAGATTATCTTCTGAAGATATTGAAAAGATGGTTAACCAAGCTGAAGAATTCAAGGCTGCTGATGAAGCGTTCGCTAAGAAACATGAAGCTAGACAAAGACTAGAATCTTACGTTGCTTCCATTGAACAAAACGTCACTGACCCAGTCCTATCTTCCAAGTTAAAGAGAAATGCCAAGACCAAGATCGAAGCCGCTTTAACTGAAGCTATGGCTGCTCTATCTGTTGAAGATGCCTCCACTGATGACTTAAGAAAGGCTGAAGTCGGTCTAAAGAGAGTTGTCACCAAGGCTATGTCTTCTCGTTAATCATAAATCATTTTGATTGTTAAATAATATTATATCTTTTTTCCCATCATTATATTTATTTTTAATATGTACCTTAGAATAAACGAATAAATGTTTTCACGTATATCTAGCTTATCATATATATATAGTCAAAAGTTGTGAGTTGAAGAAATCAGTTTTGACTTTCTCCAAACTTCTACAAGCTATTTTCAAGTCTTTTTTTGAAGCCTTAGGTTTGGAAATATTGTGTTTTGTTTACTTCTCACAAATTCTGTATTATAGCAGGTAAAGGGGCAGATTTGCTGCCTTGTATGGCTTAATAAAATTTCTGCAATATATCTTATCTGAAAGCTATTGTTATCATTATTTTTCTTTTTGTTGTTGAATTATATACTTTTTGACTTATTTTTATTTTTTTACGCGCGCTAAAAATCTTATATTTACCAAAAAGTTTTTCCTTTGGTATTCTCGTTTCATATTGAAACGAACAAAAAGAATACGAATCAATTATGAAACAACCTAAATAATAACACATACTTATATTAAAAACAAATAAATTAATATCATTTTGTTAGATTGATCCCGTTCGAGATAATTATATAAACATTAAATCGGAATTGAAATTCTTATTTAAATATCTGGCGCATATGTAAAGTTGCAAAAACCAAGGATTCACTAGACTGAACCAGGAAAAAAATATTACGATATATATATAGCAATGTAATATATCAGATCAGAATTTATTAATAGAAAGAAATAAATTTGCTATACGTATAAATATATTACATGTTATGAATCCTAGTGGTGTTCCTGATCGGACCTCTTATCATATCATGGATGAGTATTCCCTCACAGCTGCTGCACGGTAAATTTTCTGTTACAAGGAGGTTATTTTGGTTTCGGTTCAGGTTTTGAATATTAAGTTTTCGTTTAATCTCTCGTGAATCGGGAACCATGTTACATGATTGACACCGATAGCCGCTGTTTTTGTACCTAGCATAGCATCTGGAACAGAGTTTATTTTTCCCTGTCCAATCACGATAGAATCGTCTCATTCCAATATGCTGACATGCAAAACATTGCTTCTGATTGTTCTCTCTATGAAATTGTCTTTGCTCATGATTGCAATTGTCGGTACATATATTAGCAGACATTTTATTACCTAGTAAGATGGTCTTTGTATTTTCCAAGTCTATAAAATAAACGTGGTTTAATCCCCGTACACTGTCATCAAAAGCAAAATAGACAGGATCCCTTTCAACTTTTTCAGGCCTGTTCCTAATCTTATGACCACTATGACAATAATATAAAATGTTTTGAAGTGGTGTTTTACCAATAAGCGCACAGTCATATGTCAACTGGCAATGAACCTCCTTCCCTTTAATAATTTCCATCCTTTCTGGTTTTGTTGTTACGGTTACACTGATTCCTAGAGATCTAGATATATCAACTATTCCTTTCATTACAGAATGGTAGATGGTTTGGATATTTACCTGAAGGTTGCCTGATTGTGATATGTTTTTACTTACGTAGCCATCAGCATCGATCAATCCTGCTAAGAACTTTTCACGTATTATGATGTCGTCATTCCATAAGAAATCAGGAATCTGTTTGCAACCGTCTACTTCATTCTTAAATTTTAAATTTAATACGGCTTTCCAAAATGGGTTGTTTGTCTTACAATTGTGATAATATTTCCTGTTCGACGGTTTCTTACCATAGTACAATTTTACATGTTTGGCTCTTAGTGGTATTGGGCCATCATTATAACTTGGATATATATCCCATACTTTACAGAGTTCAATAAGATCATTCATTAGATGTGTATCTAGACTATCAACAGAAATCTCTGGTCTGACAGTTGTACCATCCCCGATCCATAACCCGATAAGCCAGGCCATTATTTGAACTGCAGACGTATTTAAATGATATTGACCTGTTAGGAAATATGATAATATTCCATTGCCTGTGAGTATTGGCTCAACGCATAATTTAGATCTGGAACGTGTCTGAGCATCTAAATGGCAAAGATCTCTTATTTGTAAAGTATAGTGTACATTGGAAGTTGTGTTACGAAGAGCGATGGTTATGAAGGTCTGGGCGTTATTTTGGCCTTCTTCTGTTAGAGCAAATCTTTTGGTGTGGTATTTTGGAATACGTATGCTCCTTCCGTCAGATGTCACAATTTCCTTAACCTCGATCCATCTCACCACTGCGTGGTTGTATTTCAATAACCTTTCGACTACAGGTTTGGTGAAAAGTGTTAAGTTGATTGAATGTGTTGAGGAACAATTTAGTTCCATCCTACCATGAACATTATTAAAATTCCTATTATTTTCAATTAAGGTACGGTTGATGTTTCTGTGTTTTGTTCTCTGTATCAGCGAATATGTTGTTTGCATATCTCTTCTGATGGATATTACTCGTGCAGGCGTGCCGTCACAACTCATTACGTACTCATTTACAGTAAGGTCATGAATATATTTTGATTTGCCATCTGCCATTACGACTTGTGTCCCATCTTCTATCATACTCTCTGTGGTTTGAAGTAGTTAATATATTTAAGAAATCCAAAGGTCTGTCGTTATTACATATTGAAAGGTGACTTCTAAGTAGATAATCCATGTTCATATCATGAATCAAGTTATAAGACACGCTTAGCTTACATTTATATTGTTCTAATAGGTTAGGTATGCCAGTATTAGTGATAAATATTATTTATTTCGTGTTTTCAATTGAGACTGAAATGTGATATAACAATATATCAATGAATTTAAGTCTAATTAAGATAAAAACGCCAAATAAAACACTTTTTACTTTTAACGTGATAACCCGAAACGCCAAAATAATATACTTTCGGGTATTTAACCTAATGGAGATTGTAACCCACAAAATAGTATTGTCTTGAAGCCGTTTTGGATGTTCGATCAATGATATCGCCATTTCATTTGAACGAATGGAACTGTCTCCATTGATCGATCCGATTTTGAATACGACTCCCAGTAAGAAAGTGAAGGGCATTCGAATAATTGAATAACCAATATGTGACACTCAATGAAAATACAACAGAAAGTGTAGCACTATAATGGTTTGTAACATTTCCTAATTCTTTCAATTATGTCAGACAAAAGAAAAGAGAAAAATAGCAAATTTTTCAATTACAATAATAATATCTCAGTTCTGTAAAACCTAGGAGATCAACTCTATTGATAAAGGACCTGTTAGTTAGCCTTGGATGTTTTTTGATATTCAGTTGAATGTTTTGTATCGTGTTAAAATATACATCAAAATGAAAGAACGGTGCAGGTGAATCTATGTTCCAAACCAAATGAGATGATCGGAGGAGTTCAATTACCAAATTTGCTGGAAAGTTATTGGATAGTAATTAAAATTAAAAACCGTCGAGCAATACTACTCAATTATTTAGTGGAAGAAGAGAAAATAATACAGAAACTCAAATAGTGATATTATGGATTGTTATTTTTCCTGATTTGACTGGTGATCGTCCAGGTGTCGAAAATAGGTTTTCAGATTTTTACAGCAGATTTGACAGTTTAGATGAAGAGATACCCGAGAATAAAAAATGCAAAATGCTGGTATTTTTTTTTGTGACCCCTATTGTTATCAATAGGGAAATAAAACCCTTTTGATACGGGAGTGCTGTTTATGAAAAGCTATTTAGTGCTACAAATCGAATATTGTTATTAAGGAACTTTGTACTACAGACTTTTCAAAAGGGTCAAAGGTTTGAAGGACTGCTATTTCTAATGGCTATTTAAGAAAGGCGGTAATAGTCATTACTCAGTTTCCAAGCATTCGAACTCAAAAATTCGTTCAAACGTCGAAAGTGCTGAAGTTCCTTGAAAATATTCTCAATGGAACTCGCTTCATTATCTAATTGAAGAATCTTATTGTATTCTGCTATTGCATAAACATTATCGTTGATATTTGTTCATATATATGGTTTAAATAAATATCCTTACCTGCTAATCCTTTTGAATATAATAGCATTTGCCCTGATTTCATCTAGTTGACACCCTAAATATACATTCTAACATGTCTTCCAAAAGTACAATGTCCTCTTTAATGTACCTCCCGGAACGATGCTGTTTGTGTGAATATTTAGGTCTTTTTGAACTTGTTAATCATTTTAATCAGATGCTTTCCTCGGTTCGGTGTACCGAGGAATAGAACTGAAAAATATCAACATAATATCGTTGATGTAATTTTTTGACACGATTTCTAAGGCCTACAGAGAAATCTGTAGATTTCTTCTGCAACGATTTCTAAGTGCTGCGATACATAGAATAGCAAAGAGTATTGAGGCGAAACGATTGTGTAAATAATGAATGAATATGTCGCACAACGTGTAATAAGAGTCTTATACTTGTGTCTGGTGTACATCATTATATTATCGTACACATGTTATTATTTACCTGTACATTTCACTTCACCAGTAGGTTTAAAGTAGAACGCTGATTAGAGGAGGGTTAACTCATGAATGCGTTAGAATGTTTGAACAAGAGGTAGAGTATCATAAAATTTTCGATATTTGCACGCTAAATGTCTGGCTATAACCATTGACAAACGTGTGTATCATATGTATGGACTTCTCAGATATGGCCTTTCATTCTAAATGAGGAAAAATGTAAACAAAACAAGCGAATATTCTGTGACCACTTTTAGAGAAATATCCAATTGAATATCACTATGAGTGTAAATTAATCGTATTACCATTTAAATGGATTATCCTGAGAATGTAATTTTCGCAAATATTGGAAGCAGCATTATGTCACAAGTAAAATTAAGGTACGACATTTCCTGTATCATATTCTTGGTAGGAATCATACTATTTTTCTTTCTTTCTATAATGCGCAACTAGAGAAATTTATTCTATACAGAGGAATGAAGAGGAATTCCTAAATATATTCTGTAGTCGTGTCATCCACAGCGGGTGTCGGATGAATTCTAATTATCGAGTGCAATCGAATTATACCGTTGGTGTAGATAGAATAGAAGTGGCGTACCCAGATAAGTTATGTGAATCAACATTTGGCGTTTATGATTGAGGTGAAAACTTAAATTGATTAGATGGCAAATATAATATTTATTATGTTTTTTTAGTTCGGGTTCAGTTACTTACAAAGTTTAAAACGTCAGAGATGTAGGAAAAGAGCAATAGCGTTAAACTTAAACCCAATTGTATATGGATCCTCGCTATAAATTATAAGCACTATGACGAAGAGCAATATTGTAGTGAAATCATATGCTTTCTCATTTGTAATCTTGCTATTCTTGAAGATCGTAGTATTCATATGTGCTGGTGATATTATTTCTGATAGCGTATTTAATTGACATTTATTTTGATTTAAGACGTCTGTCAAAAGGGTTACCTATCAAGAATTTTTGAGAAAGTGATTTGAAGGAAAGGAATCAAAATATTAATATCGTTCTATGTATCTATATATATATCATTTTTATACCCTGTGATGACATTACACTATTCATTTTTACGATGTCTGTCACAATACGGTGGAGTAGCGAAATTAATAACAATACTCTTGTTGAAATTCAACTGCAATAAGTTTTAATTTAGTGTAAGATTTTCATTCTTCATGAATTGATCTTAATATCTCTCAAAATCGTGCATATTATGAAATAGAACCTCAAGAACATATCCTATGCATCGTCTATATAATGACTCTATTCGTCGCTATAAAATGAAAAAACCGGAAATTATACTTTAGGAGCGAAGTATACTCCTCGATGAGGGGAGGTTAATTAAACAAGCAAGATAACATCATCTTTGGTATGTGATAATGTCACCATGTTCTAATTAGCAACCTTAGAACATGACCATACAGAAGGTGTTGCATCGAGAAGTCAATTTACGATTCATATTAATAGAACGGTCCTTAATTTTACACTATCTTATTATACACTTTTTATAAATAGTAGATAATTTTCTGTTCTTTTTAAAGGAAGTAGTTAAAATATTTTATTTAATTGCAAGGAATATTGATTATAATGCTATGAAATAATTTACAATTATTTTTTATAAACCTTCTGAATGAACTGGAAGTTGTGGAAGCATAAAAAATCAGATCAATCCATTTTATGTGGTGATATGGGAATAATAATTCATGTAATATTAGACATTACTACTATAAATGAATGGTTTTGTATGACGGCATTCAAATATGACCTTTAGCTACTTGAAAAAAAATTATAATTCACTTGTGCTGAAGATAAAAGGTCAGAGATTGAGGAAATAAAACTTATATAGATTTATCCTTCGCGCATAACCAAGAACAATATTTAAAATGGAAGAAATTACATAACTTCATAGGAAAAAGGGCCTCTATTAAATATGTTATATAAAATGATCAAACAATAATAACTTTTTGAGACGCTATGTTCAAAGAAGGCCCCTTACTTCATATTTCTTAATTTGCTGTCACGTACAGTAGCTTGATAATATTTTCTCATTTTTACGTTTTGTTTAAAATTTTCAGTTTTGGTGGCGATGTGAAATTGTCCAACTTTAGCATTCTAGATAAACAAAAAAGAAATAGTGATGACTGCTGTGAATTATCAAAATACATAGAGTGCTCATCTCAGTCACATCATCTTAATTAGATTTATTAGATTAGAAAACAATTCTAAAGTTTGTTTCTATTATTATAAAATATTGTTATATACTGAATTTTTTTTTAACTCGTTATATACGCTTCTATATTCTAAATTTTTAAAACTCATCCCACTCATCATTGTTGTTTGATTTTTGATTTTGTTGTGGTTTATTTTCATCAGTGTTCAATTTTGAGTAATTTGCATTACTATTATTTTGATTTTGTTCACCCATATAATAATTTACATTTGAATAGTATTGGTCTTGTAAATTCTTCGTAAAAGATGAGAATGCTTCATATCCTTGATTACTTGTCTCTTGGAATTTTTGACCAAATTGAGTTGCAGCTCTTTTAGTTTCCTCGGATAATTCTCCACTTTGCCATTGTTCCATACCTGGTTTAATAACAGAATCGTTCATATCTGAAATGGATTTAGTAACGGCGGCAGAGAATAAACCCCAACCTTTCGATAAGGTACCCACCGGATCAGCTTGTAAATTATCTATACTTATTGTATTGTTATTTGTAGCTGATCCTTGGCCGTTATTGTTATTATTTGAACTTATCGGCGTACTACCAAAACCTTGGTATTTACCACCTTGCGACGGAGGCAAATGGTCTGGTCTATCTTGATTCTTTTTTCCTAAATCTGCAAAATATTGTTCATTTTTCTCTTGTTGACTAGGTATGGTCTTTGGAGTCATAGAACGACGGTTTCCGAGTGGAGTGTCAGATCGACTTTGTTCTTGATTTGCACCTAGATCAGTCGAGTCTGCCCCATTTGCTTGACCAGATAACTTAGAAACGTCAAAATCTGGATGTTCTGGTTCAACAAATTCTTTACCTTCAACTTCACAAGTTAATTTATTCTTATAATCTTCGGCGATTGGGTTATCATATTTAACTTTGTGTGGTAAAGACATGTCGATACCATGAGAAGTCATGTAATCGATGAATGGCTGATTACCGCCTTTTTCCATTCTTGCCAATTCTTCTGGTTTGAATTGATCCATGGTAATCGATCTAACAAATGAGATGTGGACACCTAAACCTCTATGTGTACCAGCACATTCTAAACAAATAAAGATCCCAAATTTCGGAGAAGCCCATTGTGGATTTGGGGCGTTACAATCAACACATTTCTTGTTAGCACCAATTTTTTGTAATTGTAGAAGGCGTCTACGGTGATCAGGGTTTACTTGCCAGTCAGACATGCTATCAACTTGAAATCAAAGATCAAAAATCAGTAACGTAGCAGATAAAAAAACAACAACACTTTTATTAGTTTTAGTCGTAGCTTTAGACTGAATATATATGTATATGTTTCTCAGAAAGTGATACTCGATTGAATTCAACTGATTGAAATATCTAAGTTCGACAGTAGAAGAAATTTTGTTCAGAATATGTGCTATTGTTGTCATTTATTCGTTGAACAAGAAATAATGTTCTTGTATTTACTGCAATCTTTTCGTGGTCGCGTTGCGCGTTTTGGAGGGCACACCAATCCTGTGAAGAAGAAGAAAGGGAAAAACTGTCGTTATCTACGAGGCTGGAAGAACTAATTATAATTAAATGGAATGGAATATGTTCATTTTATTGTTACATTTGTCTATATATCTATACATATATATGTTCATGTGAAAGTCGTAGTTTTGTGCTTTGTTACCGTAGTTGATGTGAGTATTAGCGTTGAGAACTCTGTAAAAAATTTCTGATATAACCCATGTCCTCTATAAGCATCTTACGAAGCCACATAGTTTCTTGTCTCTGAGACTCCAATTCGGCCTCAAGAGATGATATTCTTTTATCCTTCTCCACGATGATAGCATCGTATTTATGGCTCAATTCATTAACTAATGCTTCGAATCTTTGAGAGTTAGCTGGATTGCTGTTATTATTGGTATTTTGAAGAATCCTTGCACTGTCATGGCCAGAGAACGCAGAACTAGTCATCGCACTGTTACTTGAATCTCCAGTATTACCACTCACATTAATATTCGCTGGATTGGAATTCATTGTACTTTCTGGAGTAATTTGCATATTATTCATTCTTGTCGCATCTGCCATGTTTAAATTATTTAGTTGTATTCTATTATTATCATTCATAACATCCACGTTCCCTTCTTTGTTATTTCGGTTATTATTATTTGTCGAATCCATCATACCATTATTTAAAGTAGTCAACATACCATTATTACCACCAGTTGCGCCATTGTTAGAAACTTGATTCATTAAAGATCCGGTATTGGATGTATCAATATTAGAATTGACATCTAATGTATTACCTATATTTGTATTTGGTGCTGAGTTTGAGTTTGAATTGGCTTGTTGGTTGGTTACACCATTCATATCATTACCAGGCAACGATGTTGATGTACCGGGATCATTTGTATTTATACCTCCTATATTAATATTATCATTTGTAGTTATATTACCATCTTTATCCAACATCTGAACGTTGTTCATTTTTGTTAGGGGTCCCTTGTCGTTAACTGTTCCATTGCTCTGAAATCTGAAATCATCAATCATATTACTAAACGATTGTGGTGTTCTCTGTTTTTTATTAATTGTGGTAAATTTCAATAAATCATCAACTGCAGATTCATCTAATGATAAAGAACCTAATGATCTTCTCTTCTTATGGTTTAAATAATTATAATTGCCATTTATGCCGTTTTGTAATGGGACATTCCCATTGCTATTATTACTGTTACCATTATGGTTATTATCATTTGAGTTAAATGTTATCCCAGTGACATCTGTGTTATTGAAATTATTACCCAATATGTCGTCGTCATCACCTGTACCTAAATTGAATGGGAACCCACCAGAACCAGGACTGGTAGGTTGCGTATAATATCCATTTAATGACCGTGAAGTCACATCTTGTGGAATCATTTGCAGTTTTCTTTGTAATTGTAATGACAATGCTGGATCATTTAGCATGTTGTTTGTCATATTGAAGAAATCATTACTATTGTTGTTATTAGTATTATCGTTATTGTTGCTGTTATTTTCAGTATTCTTTTTTTCGTCATTCTTCCCAGCTGAGACGTTCCTCTTTGTAACATTTTTCTTACGACCTTGATTGATCAATTTACCTGTTCTTGGATTATAAAAATTTAGGACGGATTCAGTTAAACTTATCCAAAAGGGATCGTCTACTGCCAATTCATTATCTTCCTTAATTTGAAATAATGTCTCACTGACTCGATTGAAATATTTTGAATAGGCACTCATTTCAAAATTCAATTCTAATTCTTTTAAGATCTGTTGAAACCTTTGAAATAATTCAATATCTGACTTTGGTGACGTCGATACTTCTCCAAATAGCCCACTTGGTAACAACGAACTATATATTTTGGATAATTTGAAAAAGGTCTTTGAATATTGAGGATGTATCACTGAACTTTTCTTTTTCCTTCTTGGTGTCTTTCCATTGTTCATACCCTCGTTATCTGTTTCCTCTGGGTCATTGCTATTGCTACTATTATTAGTATTATTATTGTTGTTTAGGGGACTTGACGACGATGTTGTAATATGATAACTGTTTAAAATTGTACCATTAGTGATAATCTTATAACCTTTAATGATAAAAATATCTACTTTAGAAGGTTGAAATATATCCATATTGTTCGGTATCTGACCATCTAGTGTATTGAAATCCATGCCATTTACAAAAAAACAACGCAGATGAAAGATATGTCTCTTTGTCCTTATTGCAATTGTAGTACCACTAATACAATAAACCACTATCCCTACCAAATATGATCGATTCAATGACCATATAACTCATCATAATTCGCTAAATTGTTCATCAATGCCATCTTAATCATCCATTTATCTCTGCTCACTCAGCAAACGGCGACGAAATCTGAAAAATTTTGCCAGCTCAGTTCTTCGGGTCCGGCCCTTACTCTGTCGTGGGAAGCGACGTCCCACGCGAATCGACGCGGATACAGAGATTTCTCTATTTGTTGTTGTTGATTCAATTCATAACAAGACAATTTCAGTGAATTATTTATAGAAAGGACGTTTTGGAATTGTGATAACTGACTCAGATCAAGGGTATTAGTCCTGAAATAACAGTTGTACAAGATATACGTATATATACATTTGTTGGCTTTTACATATAAGTGTTCGATCTTTGCTTTTTTTCCCTTAGCTTTCATAGAACTATACCCTCAAAATATAATCATTTAGAAATATGGAATCTCCTGTCCCATCAAGTTTGTTTCGTAGAAAGAAGGATAATAGACGTGGTATCACGTACAGCATCATGATGATCGGTGCATCGGGTACTGGTAAGACCTCGTTTGCTAACAATTTGGTCGAGTCCAATATCTTTAATCATGAATATAATCAGAATTTACATGATTATGAAATTTCTTCAAAGATTAAAATTTTATCACCAACGAAAGTTGTATCCTTTAATTCGAAAAACGGTATTCCTAGCTATATGAATGAATTTGATCCAAATAGAGCTAATTTGGAATCAGGTATTACAATTACTTCCACATCTTTAGAAATATCTACAGGTAATGATAATGAATCAAATGTAAAGGAATCCCCTGTAAAAGGTCATAAGAGATCAAATTCTATAATTGACGAGGAAGAAGATACAATCTTTTTAAATTTATTGAATACTCATGGTATCACAGAAAATTTCGATGATACATTATGTTTTGATGAAATTACATCTTATTTAGAACAACAATTCGATGTTGTCTTGTCTGAGGAAACAAGAATTAGAAGAAATCCAAGATTCGAAGATACTAGAATTCATATCGCTTTATACTTTATCGAACCTACAGGTCATGGACTAAAAGAATTAGATGTTGAAATCATGAAACGTGTAGCTCGTTTCACTAATGTTTTACCAATTATTACTAAAGCGGATTCATTCACAAAGGATGAATTAAAACAATTCAAACAAAATATTATGAATGATATTGAGAAATATAATGTTCCAGTTTATAAATTTGAAGTCGATCCAGATGATGACGATATTGAAGCACTTGAAGAAAATCAAGCATTATCAGCATTACAACCATTTTCTATCGTTTCTTCAGATGAAAGAAATTCAGAAGGTAAATATATTAGAGCATATCCATGGGGTACTTTATTAATAGACGATGATAAAATTTCAGATCTTCGTGTATTGAAAAATGTCTTATTTGGTTCTCATTTACAAGAATTTAAGGATACAACTCAAAACTTACTATATGAAAATTACCGTACAGAGAAATTATCTAGTGTAACGAAATCTAGTGCATCAATTAATCCAGATGGTAAATCAACAACTGATGGTAAGAAGACAATTGGTAATAGAGATAGCGCAGCACCAAGTTTAAGTAATTTCGCTTCATTGATCAATACGGGTCATTTCAAATCATCGCAATCTCTTGCATCCAATGCTAAATTAAGTAAAAATGATTTAAGTCGACTACCTGCTACTCCAGAGATCAATCAAGATGAAAATAATACTAACGCGGGTTCATCTGATGTGAAGGAATCACCAATAAAACAAATGTCAGATGATATTAGAAACGGTAATGAAGAAATCATTAGATCGATTAAGAAAGAGGCACAATCCAATGATTATGTAGAGAGAAATATGTTAAGAAACATCTCAGAGACTGTACCATATGTATTAAGACACGAACGAATCATTGCAAGACAACAAAAATTAGAGGAATTAGAAGCGCAATCTGCTAAAGAATTACAAAAGAGAATCCAACAATTAGAGAAGAAAGCACATGACTTGAAACTAAGAGAAAAATTACTAGCTCAACAAGGTCGTCATGGTTCTTCAACTTCAATAACGTCTGATAATGCAAGTTTTAGTACAACAAGATCAATTTCACAAAATCAAATGAAGAAAAATGATACATATACAGATTTAGCTTCTATTGTATCCGGTAAAGAATGAATTACAATTTAATAATTTTAGACAATACAATGTGCGATATATATAAATAAATATACACACTAACAAATATTATAGTTCGAGAGAGAAAAAAAACGAACTATATTTTATATTTTATTTAAACTATAAACTTGTATAATCAGATGTATTTAATGAAAAGCCATGTGGGTTAGATGATAAACAAGGGAAACACATTGGCGTTATTCTCATCTTGTATAATTTTGCATATAATTAAAACTAGCAGTTGAACTATTTGCAGTTGATGTAGTTGAATTTGAATTAACATTTAATCCACTATTACTTTTCCTATTATTTGGACCTCTAACACCTAATGGATTCTTCGAGAAACTTAGTCTAATACCACCTTTATTACTTGCTGTAGCACGAGGCAACTGTCTCCCATAAAGTTCAGCAAGTGCTCTCGTTGCAAAACTCACATCATCGAATTCTACAAAACACATTGGGCCATGCCCATGACCATGTCCGTGTCCATGTCCCGTATGCCCATTACTATGGTTTAAATTCTTATTTCTAAAGGACAATCTTCTGAACCCTTCCTGATCTGCGAATAAGACGCGTAATTCTTGCTCTGTAGCATCAGGTGGTAAATTACCAACATATAAAGTATTACAAGGTGGATTTTGATCTGCTGGATTAGCAGGAGGAGGAATCTTTGATAATAATGATAAATCAGCTTCTGTGACACCACCATAACCTTGAATATTTGAATTATTTGAATCTGGATTACCTAATGGATACTTTGAAGAATTTTGTAATTTTGATTTATTTTCATCATTAATTGTGGATGTATTTAATGCTTTGAAATTATTTGATCTTGAATGTTGAACTCCATTAGAATCCCTAAATTGTCCATGTGTAGTAGATGCCATATCTTGTTGGAAATTTTGTGACATATATGAGGCTGAATTATCCTGTTGTAATAAAGGTGCGGATTTTTGACGTAATTGTTGTTGTTGTTGTTGCATTAATTGAATTGAATTTAAATTAAATTGTGATAAGGATTCATTCATTGGAATACCGTTAGATGTCATGTCGATGGAAGACTGTCCCATAGAACCTGCTATGGAATTTGTGTTGTTATTGTTGTTATTGGTGCTGCTATTGTTATTATTACTATTTTGTCTTTCCTTATCTGTTAATGTCCAATCCAAATTGGTATTATTATTACTATTACTAATGTTTAGATTTTGTGTAGATGTATTTTGTAAATCTTGGAAATTATTCATGCTTGATGCAATTGTATTTGGATTCCAAATATTTTCATTAATATCATCATTTTCCATTAATAATAATGATTTTCCAACATCCTTAGTATGAGTTGGTGTAATTAATGATAAATCTCTTGCATTTGAAAGGTTTGGATTTTGTTGTTGTTGTGAATTTAAATCTTGAGTGAAAGGATCAGAGAATGAGAATCTTGATTTTTGTTGTTGTGAACTTAAATTTAATTGTGGTGCATTATTGAAACTAACTGCTGAAGATGATTCAATTGGTGTAGAACTTAATCTTGGCAATTGTACATTATTTGAATTATTATTTGTACTATTTGAATAATTCATCATTGAACTACTTAATTGATAATTTTGTTGATTTTGTAAATGTTGAAAATTTAATGGATCATTATTATTTCTTGAATCAGGTAAAACTTTTGAAATATTGATTAAATTATTATTTGAATCATCAACAATTTCAATTGGATAAAAGTTTTTAGAATCTGGTCCAAATATATCATCTTTAGTTGATAATATTGAAGCGTATAATTTTACTAATGATAAAGAATCGAATTTTGCAATAATTGATCTTCCTGTATCCTTTGATTCCTTTTCTAAAGTTGAATTTATGGGAGAATTAATACTTGAATCTGTTATAAGGTCAACACTTATAATACCTTTAGCTAAACTAAATAAAATATGACATTCACGAGTAGTAATATCTATAGGAACATTTTTAATATTTAAAGTATAAGTAGTTGTTGTAGTGTCATTAATAATGTTATTTTTCAAAGTTTCATGACTTTGATTAATTGACATATTTCTTAAAGTATTAGTTAAATTAAAAGGTGATAAATTCTCATTATTATTATTAGTACTATCTCCATGATTTTGTTGTTGAGAAGAATTAGTCTGTGATTGTCTTTGTATTGAAGGAGGTATTATCATATTGTCTGAACTTGAATTAAATGCTCTTTGAATGAAAAAATCAGTATTTGGAATCTGATTATTTTCGTTTAATAATGATGACATGATTTATTATTTGGAAAAAGGGAAATAATATAAGACGAATAGTTAAAATGTATGAAAATCGGAAGAATAATAATATAATTGGTTTTTTTAAAAAAAGGGTAAACAACTATAAGCTAATTTAAAATTTTAGAATGTGGAAAGTTGAAAAGGATAAAAGAAAAGAGGAATTATAATAGTAACGGTTGATAATTTGGAAAATCTTTTTTATATTTACCTTAGTTATGATATCTTTAATATGCTAAATTGAATGAATGTGTAAAAGAAAAAAGATAAAAAATACTTGTGAAAAGTGCTTTTTTCTCTTTTGTAGTTGTACAACTAATATAACAAACGTGTTCTTTCTTGAGAACTTCTTGTTTTATGGGGAATATGCTAGATATTGTCTTTTTAGAAGAAGAGCGTATGATTGTGGATTAACTATTTAAAATGTAAATCGATCGTGTTATAATGAAATTATCAGAAACTTGTTGTATATTCCTGTTTATCTTTTTTTATTAAAAAAGTTTCTCTTGTTTATTTTATAATTTTCTATTTTAAAATGCTGTGAAAACTTCAAAGTATAATGATATAATATCTCTTTTGGAATATGTAAATGGTTCAATTGCTAGGAAATGAAATGTTAAAATGGAAATGAAAGAAAGATATATATATTTAATAGATATGATTGTAAATGTGCTGTTCTTTTGAAGTAGTGTAATTATTTTCTAGTATTGATCAGTTTCGAAAGAGATAAGAAAGTATCAAAGGTCAAGAGAAAGGAATCCTTTAAGACACATTGTAAATATATATATAAACAAAGTGTCAAATTAATGTAACTTTAGAGCGAAATTAAAGGTGATAAGTTGGAATCAAAGGTAAAACAACAACAACAACAACAACACCAACTCATGGGAACAGGAATAAAAAAGGTCGAAGTCTAGACAGTTTAATCAACTTTATTCCAGTTCAATGAAAAATAACAGAGAGTGTGGATACCGCACACGCCAAATGTGCTGAGAAAGAAACAACACTCGAGATATCTCGGTTTATTGTCATTTTGTACACTATATATGCCGTAGAGACAGTGTCGTCCGCGCGGTTTCTTTCTGTTCCACCCTTTCTCTTTTGTTGGGTCTAACAATCTCCCGTACAAGAAGAAAAAAAGACCCGATTCGGTTTTGGTGATGCTTTATATCACGTTGCACGAATGACACCTTGCTGGGCCCAGAACCGCTCGCAGACGCAGAAAATGTGGCGAAGAAAGAGCGGAGACCAACGTGGGCAGCACAACACAGAGAACCAGACGCACAACTGCCGGATAGCCAAGAAGCAACCGTATAAGGAACATCCACGAAACCAGAAGAACAAGAACCGAAACCAACAGCTTGCTGGTAGAAAGGACTAATTTAGAACAAGAGTTAGCAAATAGACGTATAGTCTGCTGTCTGGTCCTTTCTTTATATTCTGTATGACTTCTTTCTTTGCTTGAAACAAAGTCCATTAGTCGGTGTTCTGTATGTGTTGTTCGAAACAGAGCGGTTCTGTTAACTCCGTAAACCGAGAGATCAACTTCGCAATAAGCTCATCAATGCTAAACAGGAAGTATCTTATAATCCCAAACCGGCCCTCATTCAGTCAAGGAGTATAATACGCACTGCTTAGAACTGCTCAAATAGTTGAAAAAACAAACATCGAACTAATACATCGTTTCTTGCATAATATTGTACAAGATACACACTACTCTATGAACTACAGGTGTAGCTAATAGTGTCCAGGGATGTGGATTTTGGGTACCTAAGCGATTTCAATAAGTACTTTTCAAAAATTTCCAGATTGATATTGTCCGAAACACAATTGTCTTCCACTAAATACCTATTTTACCCTTCTAAACTCTCGTCTTGCCTTAACCAGCTCGTACAATAATAGCAACCTTGACAGGTTTCCTTCTTGTCCAATCAGAGCCGCGCATTTCCAGCCGAGAAACAGTCCAGCGTCCATCCTCTTTCTTCTTTTCTTAGCAAAAAAATACATTTAGTTAGCAAAACCAACGGGCGGTGAAAAGATCCCCCAGCTTATCTGAGCTAGGCTGTCAATTTTTGCATCAAAAAATGAGATTTTCGTTTTTTTTACTTTCTCTTTTTGGCCGAACTCCCGCTCTGTGCCATCGGTTCGGTGTGGTATACAGCTGTTTCCCGTTTGTTTCCCATTTGTTTCCCACTGCCATTTTCTGTTTCTGCGGCGGGAAAATGGCAAAAAATCTTGGGAAAAAACGGGCAAAAAACGGGCAAATCTTGAAAAATCGTGTGAAAAATCGGGTAAAATGAACATTCTTTCCCCGTCAAGCTCAGATTTTGCCCGTGTGCACATCAGAATACGGCAATGAGAAACAAATGGGGAACAAACGGGAAACAGTATTTCCCTGCAGAAGCATCAATATGCTGTGAAAATACCTGTCAATTTCATCCATCACACAGTGGGCTACAAGGAACCTCTTTCTATACAAAATGCCATCCATAACTACAAACTGTCATATGAAAGATCTGTTTTAAAGAGCACATCGAAGTTAGAAACGGTTACCGTATTTTGTTCAATATTAATCGATATGTAGATCAATGCTTACATATCTTGCCTTGCACTATCTCTATATCCGCTGTAGAATTATAAGCGGATTTGGACGAGGAACTAATATTGAGATATTTATTACTAGGCTGCTCAAAAAGGACAATTTGTCAATTAGATGTATCAAAATACGTACACACACATATATACAATTGATTTTGTTTACAGTTACATAACGAAAGCCCCATTCTTGTTTTTAAAGGTATCGAATTATTATATTAAAATCAGTTATACATATTTATTTAAGTTTATGTTTTATTCAAAAAAAAATATTATTAGTTAATTAATTATGCGTATATGGAATTAAAAGAAAATCATACGCTTCCCTAAATATTGCGAGACTCTTATCCAAGAGCCCCAACAAACAACGAATATACAGGTACATCCTATTTCTTTCTCTCCTTCTCTTAAAAATGTCCCCAGAAAAACTAGCTGAAGGAAGTAACGATACTGTCTCTGATCTTACTTCTTCTCTTTTCCTTCTCGTTCATCATCTTTTTAGCTTCTTTACGGGACTTAGTTGGACGCTTGCCACCAAACATACCACCCATCTTCATCTTTGGCATACCCTTCTTGTAACTTCTTGGGACGGTTGGGTCGTCTTTACCTCTCTTACCAAATGCACCATTAGCTTCCCTTGGTAATCTTTTGACACCCTTGGCCTTCATGGCCCTTATCTTTGCCTCTGTAGTAGAAACTAACGGAGTGGAAACTATACGGGCTGGAGCTTCACCTTGAGATTCTGAACCTAGTGTGTTACCTCCTATTGGCTTTGGAGTATTAGCTGATGTTGGTGTAGTGAAGCCGTCATTTACGGGAGTAGAACCACCAACTAAACTAGTGTAAGTGGCAGGATTGGCTTGTGGAGCAGTGTCAAGAGTTAGATTTTGATCGTCGTTAGTTGGAACTACAGTTGGTTGAAATTTAGCCATATACTTCATCTCGTTAGAATTAGTCATCAACGGCGAACTGTTGTTGCTCTCGTCACTGATAACATTTCTTGTAATATTGTTGGATTCAGAACTGTAGGCAGTTGATGTCTTATTCAATTGTTCTGGTTGTGATGGAATTTCTGTACCACTCAATTCATTTGAATAGAATGGTTTGGTCTTGAAGGAATAGTTGTTACCTTCTGGAGTGGATACCATTAAGTTATCTCCACTGATCATAGCGGTACTTTCCTTTGAATCTTGCAATTCATCAATTGGAGAACCTTCCTTCATTGGAGTGCCTGGATTGCTGAATAAATAATAACCAATGATTTGTGGTTGAGCAGATGTTGGTAAACCACCTGGAATATCAACGGACGAAGAACTTTTGAAATCTTGGGCAGAGATAAATCTTCCTGCAGGTAATTGCTTGGATTCGACTCCATTTGGATTCAATGTTTGAGGGTATGTATTAGTGTCGACATCCTTAGCTGATGCGTCGTTTGTAATAGGTTGTGTATTTTCAACTAAGTTGTTCGATTGTGATGGAATATTTGATTCCACATTTTCAGTCTTTGGGGTCAAATCAACGTCGACGTTATCTAGAGGAAGACCAGAAGGTGGCTTACCACTGTAAGTAGCTTGTTTAACTACCTTATTATCATATACTTTTTCTTCAGTTTCGTTTGGCAATCTTTTAATCTTCGGATCAGCAACTACAAATGATTCACCAACTGGTGGTAATCCAGTAGCGGGTGGTTTCAAAGTCTTTGGAGATTTAGAAGCACTTAAAGAATTAGAGCTTAATTTCTTATTTAAACTTGATTTACTGGAACTGTTTAATAAACCTTTACCCTTCTTACTCTTTTTACCATTCTTACCTTTTGTCTTTTGATCTTCGGCGTCTGCAGTAGCGACTTTCTTAACACCGAATGGATTCTTTTGATTACCTGGCTGCATAGCCTTTGACAATTTCTTACCAACTACTGGTTTTTGATGAAGAACTTGCTTTTTAGAGGCTTTCTTACCAAATAATTTCCTACTTTTAGATTTTTCAGTGGTAGTGGTAGCCAAAGGTTTCTTCTGTTTCTTTCCACCTTCCTTTTTATTAAACAAACCTATCTTTGGTGTAAAATTAGTTGGCTTCGTAGTACTATACGATTTCTTACGGTTATTTGATCTGTTCTTAGATAAGAAACCCATTCTACTTTCATGAACTTCTTCATAAGAGGATTCATCACCGGAATCACTGTCGCCTTCAAAACTGTCATCGCCACTATAAGATTCTTCATCAGAGATACCATGAATCTCTCTTTCTTCATCCGCATCCTCGTCTTCTTCCTCTTCGGAAGTTTCTTCTTCTTCTGAGGTTTCCTCTTCCTCCTCCTCTTCTTCAGATTCAGATTGCATAGTCTCTACGACATACTCGTCTGGTTCACTTTCTGGTTCAGGGTTCTTCTTGGATCCCTTCTTACCTTTCTTACCTTTAATATTGGATGATCTATAAAATGCCAGTTGTTAGTAAAAAGAAAATAGAAAACAATAAATAACTAAATGGATTTGTTTAATTATGATGACTACGTTGATTATCCGGCACAATCTTTGTTTTCATTGGGATCAGAAAATTGCAGGTTCGGAAAAATTCCGTAATGCGGAAGAACCTACGGAGATCAGTGATCAAAAAACAAAAAAGAGTATCACCCATAAATTCGTAAATGTTACATCATCCTGGGGGTAGTGATCACTGCGAATTAGGGAGATATATTGAATAAGGAATCCCTTACCATATTTCCAATAATGTAATTAAATTTGCTGATTTATTTTTCTCTTTTTTCTTAAGCAATAGTATAATTTTTAGATCAAAGTCATTTCTTCCTCATTAATATCATGTGAAATTAAACAATTATAATCATTAATATATGTCTTAACATACTTCTTAAATAGATTCATATCTTGGTTATTGTCTACTACTTTAGTTTGTTCTCAAACCTTTGTTTACAGTTTAATTATCTTAAAAAACTAAATTAAATAAAAGAAGTAATATAAATAAACGTTTTATTGATCAAAGGTCAATAATGGAAAAAATTAATTATATAAGATGAGTTGTATATATAAGAAATCAAAAAATGTAATACTAATTAAAATAAACAAATTCTCAGAATGAACTGATAGGCAATAAGTTATTATATCGTTGTTTATGCCGGAGGGAAGACTTCGATTACAGGACAAACATTTTTGTTCAGAGGGATCATTTGCTACAAATTTTACAGCTATTATCTCTTAATTTTTTCCTACACTATATTTCTTGCTCAATAAAACACCCTTCCAATATTAATCATTAATGAAGACTAAAAATTGCAGCAAGGAAAGGGAGCAAAATTCTCTTATACGAATATCTGATGCGACAATCAATTTTTTGCAAGTCAGACTGAGCCTTCTCATTGCATGAAAGTAAAACAGATTCAGTGAAATTTGATGCAAAATAGGCAGAACCAACAAACAATTGATACAAATAATACTGAGTATCAACGGTCACTAAGAGGATTATGGAGTTTTTTTATTGAATTGTCTCTATGAGATTATTAACCGACTACATAAGCAGAAAAGGACGGTGTCTTAAAATGTCAAAGGAATATTGTTATAAATAGGGGTTTTGTTAATATTTGATATATTCTGTACCTTTCATTCAGTGCGCCATTTAAACAAAAATTTGAACGATGTCCTTTTTTTTCTTTTCCATCTCTTCCTGTTTTGTTTTAATTTGTTTCCAGTAACAGTTTCCGCATTTGTGCAAAAACATCTCTCGTAAATTATTAAGGCAATATTACCGTATCGGGTAAATCTAAATTGGGAAAATGAAAAATAGAAAATTTCATCTCACCGCGAAGTTCTTGCAGAGTAATATTCGCACAAATCCCATTTCCTGCCCTGTTTCTTTTTTTGCATTTGACGTAACATTTCTACCGGATTATACTGAAACAATGTGTAATAAAAAACAAACATGAAGAAAACAAAAAAGCCGCAGAGATATCCCTGTACAAACCTTCAATAATACGATTTCCAGATCAGGTAATACGCAATATCGTTAACGGTTCAAGACCTAAAGTCACGTGCAGAAAGACCCTTTTTCTCCACGGGGTTTCTTAGTAGATCCACCTATGCTATATAATTATTTTTTTATACGTAATCTTTTATTAGAAATGTGCCTAAAAGTGACATTAAATAAATGATAAATTACAAAGAATCATAGTTGAATTTGGTTGAATTAACAATTTAACATAGGCCAATTCGATGTCAAAGATACCCGGTTTAAAAGATATGATTCTATCGTCTGCGTTTGCGATGAGTATAGTCTTGTTCCGAAATGCATTAAAATACAGTGAAATATTGAATAGTACCAACTCCGGAAAATTCAATAGAGGAAAAGGAATTTTTATAAAATGCTCATGCAATATCCACTGGTCTAAAGTAAAGGAATTTAATTAATTTAAACTTCTTGAAACAAAGCGACAACCACGAGATACACAGTTAACAGATTGAGCGCGATATTAAAGACAAAGACAGGGAATAAGAAAAGACACGTACAGATTTGTTTAAATAAAAATATGTAAAGACGATCGTTATCTTTTGCCAATTACTATTCCGTTTCTTGTTTAACTGAGCCATTACTTATATTATCGATTTCATCATTTGTTTCAGGATTTGATCGGCGTACTTCAACTTGACTTTTCAATTCTTCTAGTGTACATTCGATTGGACAGAAAATTTTTAATAAATATTTATCATTTAATTTTAATTTACCTGTTTGAAGTTTGAAATTAAACGTCTTATTAACTAATAGATCCAAATGATGCAATGGGGAAATATCTTCATACCCATTACAAAAATAGACTAAATTGTCTCTATTGACAATATTAATCCTTAACAGTCTTGTAGGATCAGTTACCTTTGTGGAAGTTAGATCATCGGTTACAGTTAAAATCACGGTATTAGCTCTATACAAGAATTTCCAACTTATCAATTTCACATTTTCAATAACAAAGATTTCGTCATCACTAGTCTGAAGTTTATATAATATATTGAAGTTTTCTGTTTGATTAGTTAATCTAAATTCAGAAATATCAATATTTAATCCAGGGATAGTAGATGTTAATGGTTCTAAAGGTACTTCTGGATTCTCCTCATCGTTATTATTAGTATTCTCATCATCCTCACTATGGTTTAAAGGATTTTCAAAATATAATTCATCAGGAGGAATAATTATCATCGCACCTAAATCGGAGTCTGATATTTCAAATGGGAAATATTTGACATATTCATCTAATACAGGATCTTCAAGATCTCTGAAACACAAATTTATTTCAGATAGGTTTCTTTCTGTATTTTCATATAAATCATGAAGATTCGAAATAGCTTTCTTGTCATTATACCATCTTCTTTCATTAATCAGTTTTCTTGGTAAAGGATCACATTTTCTAACAATTAAACTTAAATTGTCATGATATTTAGTAACTTTTAATGTCAATTCACAAACTATACCCATGGCAGATACATTTCTAAATGTTTCAGTTTGTCCGTCTTGATTCAATTCATTAGCCAATTCCGTATGTCCAACTTCTTTCAATTCAGACATGAATTTAGCAAATTGATTATCATATATTCTTGCTTTAATACAATCATCAAAACTCATATAATGTTGTTCATTAATTAGATATTGTGGTGGTACACCATATTTATGTCCATTTGGATTAGTTGTAAAATCAGTAAATACAATATCAACATATGAACTCTTCTCGTATGAACAAGAAAGTAAAATTGCGACAATTTTTACGAATTGTGGCATCTTTTCATCTATAGCGATATCCTTCCATTTTTTAAATACTTCAACAGGTGGTGGTTCAGTGAAATATTCTCTTGCTGCTAGTCTCTCAGTTTCGTAATTTCTTAATTCTGGCATAATAAATGGAATTTCTCTACTATGCTCAACACCTTTTAATAATGCATCAATCTTCAAATCGATATTATCGCCTATAATAATATCAGTGTAAGAGGAACCCTTTGTTTGGATACAATTATAATATGGTTCTAATAGAATGTTCTCTGATTTTTTGAATTTTGGTTTAAAATCTTTATTATCTTCCTCGTCGTCAAAGAAATGATCTCTAACAGGTTTCAAGAAAATTTCATTATAGTCCTCAAGTTTCCTTGATGCGATATATTTAGCTTCGATCTTATACCTGGTATCCAATTGCATATTGATAAATGACTGGGGGTCCCATTCTTTATCAACTGGCAATGGACCCATTTCTTCCATGTCCAATTGTCCTTGATTTTGCAATGACTCATTTGAATGTGTGTCTGGATTTGTTCCTGTAGTATGATCGACTAATTCAATCACGTCACCAGAAGGTAGTGATTGAGTAGCATCCATAAACATTTCGTTACTATTATTATTATCGTTATAATTTGCAAAGTTGTTTGAATCTTGGAATGATCTTTGAGTATCCATTGCTTGGGAATTGAATTCGTTCTGTGACGCAAGAGAATCAATCATTCTTAAATTTGGGAATAAAGGAATTGTCGAAGGTCTTGCTCTTTTATTAATTGTTTGACAATAATGTATCAGTATTTGCATTCTACCTGAATTGATATCTTCTTTATCTGCTAATTGTTCAAAAGAGAATGGATTATTGGGATCCGAATCCATTCTACATAAAGCCTTGAAACATCTAGATATAGCTTCCATATGCCATTCAGTAATGAAAGATTCACTTTTGTTAAAGAAAAATTTTAGAAATCTGTTGGATTTCATATATCTAAACGAATGATCAGCAAATCTTTTAAGTGATAAATGTTTCATATCTTCTATAAGGACATTTACATCTCCATTATTGACTATAGATTTTCCCTCGATACAAAATAAACATAACTTTTGAATGAAAATATCATTCATTTGCCATTCTTTATTGAAATCATCTGTGATTCTTAAATTTAATGATCTTAATAATAATTTTGTTGCTAAATTACCATTTAAACGAGAAAATGTTTCATTAACTTTTAATTTTGTTGTTAAAGTTTCATTTTCTGCATTTAATAGTAAAAAACTAAAATAGATCGAATCTTTACTATGAATGATATCCTTTAAGATACCAATGAATGTAATTGTATTAATTTCCTGATTTGCACATATTTGTTCAATATCTAATAGTTTATCAATATATTCAATGCTCATGACAAAATCGAAGATGAGCAATTCCGTATTGATTTAATCAATATATATATATATATATATATATATATATATCTAAAAGAAGGTGTATCTTTTTTTCATTAGATCGATGATCATTACGATACTACTATATCAGATTTATTTGTTTATTTATGATTATTTTTCGTTAATCACTAGATATCGCCCTAGGGAAATGGACGATGCTCGACAAACGAAAAGATAAACAAACGAACAGATAAACAATTTACGCGTTGACGTAACATCGTAATATAAATAAGAGCAAAACCTATACAATTTTTTCTTCTAATTATACTGAAATAGTGTAATCAAAAGCAAACAAACAGAGAAATAAAGAAACACACAAAGATGAGAATTGTATTACAAAAAGTTAGTCAAGCTTCAGTAACAGTTGATTCTCAAATAATTTCAACGTATGATTTAATAAATATCTGAAAAGATATACATATATATATATGCTTCTCTTTTTTTACTAACATTGTAGTTATATTTTATTTTTTAACAACCATAAAATATATTATATATATATAGTATTAAACATGGATATATGTTACTTGTTGGTATCTCAATTGATGATACAATTGAAGATATTAAGAAATTAAGTAATAAAGTATTAACATTAAGATTATATGAAAATGAGGATACACAAACAATGTGGAGAAATAATATTAAAGATGCTAAAGGTGAAATATTAAGTGTTTCACAATTTACTTTATATGCTAGAACTAAAAAGGGAACTAAACCAGATTTCCATTTAGCTCAAAAGGGTGAAATTGCACAAAATTTATATAATGAATTTTTAAAACAATTACGTGATGTAATGGGAGAAGATAAAGTTAAAGATGGACAATTTGGTGCAATGATGAGTTGTGGTTTAACTAATGAGGGACCAATCACAATTATCTTAGATAGTCAAACTTGAAAACAAAAAAAGAGAACATTACGGTACGTAAGTTATGTGTTTTGAAACGCGTTATATTAAATATATCTGAATAATATTTGTCATTACGTGTTTTTATTCATTTCATTTCATTTCATTTATAGATATAAATATACATTTTTTAATAGAGATAGTCTTATAAACAACGGTATTAAAAATTGAAATAATTAGTCTTTACCGATATTTCGGACATAACATCCCTTGCTTAACTATGATTAATATGTAACAACATTCGATTGAAGAGAAAATTTGTTATTACCATCCCCTTCCCAATTGTCACATGAAATGGTCTCTTTTTGCAAAGAAGAAACTGATATCCTATTATGGAAATAGTGTAAACAACAGAATATACACATTTGCATTTTTGCATAATTGTTCCAGAATGTTCTGTTTAATTAATTTAATTCCCTGGGAGAGGGATTCCTCTCTCTTAATTTCTTAAGGGATGACAAACTTGGGGATGTTTATTCATAATAAGGGTCCATCTCTCAAAATTTGAATAGATGAGATGAGCATCTCTCGGTATAACGGAACAATTATTACATCTATCGAAGAATGCTCTGCAGTAGAAACAGAGATGGCACCCGCGCACCACACAACCACTGTTCAATAATTTTTTCACCATTCTCGAATGAATGGCTGCGCAAAAGAGAGAGATTAAAGAAAAAAAGAAAAAAAGAGAGAAAAATATACTTCCCCGAAACCCTGAAATGAACGGCCCGCTCTCAGAGACAGTCGCAGCAACCACACGGCTATTCGGAATAATTAACCAAATATTCAAAAAAAAAAAAACAAAAAAAGAAAAACGTAAGGGATGAATATCCTGACAGCCTTTTACTAAAAATGTAGATCGAATGTACACCAACTTCTGAGGGTCCTTTTGAGTAAACCCGAGATGAATCCAAAACGACAGCGGCAGCAGCAAAAATAAAAAAAATCCTTTTGTGCACTGCGCAAATATCTCTTCATTGGAATGTCTCCGTATTGTTCTTCATACGTATGCAACTTAAGGGGATAACAGCCCGTCAGTTGAAAAAAAGCCCTATGACAGCCAATCATAATAATAGATAAAAACGCAGTTAGGGTTGACATATTCTGTATGAATGCATTACTAAGAATAAAAAAAAAATAATATCATAAGGCTACGTAATTACTTCAATCCCACATAAATAAAGGAAACTCATCGCCTAAATTTGATAGTAATTATAACAAAAAGCCGCAAGGGGTTCAAATGTTTTCTTCTTCTTAAAACAATTGAGTTATTGCCTCTTGTACGGTAATTATAATAAATTCTTATTGTTGTTGTTGTTGTTGACAATGATCTTCATAAATTAAATAATAATACGCCAGACCCTAACCCTTCAATTCAATTCAAAAAAATTATCGAGACACCAAGATGGACCCTTAGATTATGTACGGCATATTGTGTTGTGTTCTAAGGAGACGTCAATTAGCTAAAAAGGACACAAAACTCAATTAAATTAAATTTAAACCGAAAATGTCTGTTCTACTAGGATAAAATATCATTTATTTCATCTACTGTTGTGCAACACTTTTTAAGTAAAATGACAGAAATAAACAACTTGCTCAATATTTCTTATAGAATTTACTGTAAATCCTTACTAAGTTCCAAATAACAACAACATATTTTCTCTTAAAGATAGACTAAGATACCTTTCTGTTAAATTAGATAGGTGTTGCACCCTCATTCTTAGTAATATCATATAACTATCCTTCATGTTTAAGGGATGTTTCATTATAAATCCCTTTCGATGACAAAGGAGAAGAAATTTTTTCTCTTTTGCTGTCTCTCTTGTTTATTATTGTTGATTTGCCACTATTTCAAAAACATATATAAACAAGTCATTATTCTAACATTATACTTATATTTTATTTTCTTTTCTTAATTATATTTTTTTTATTATTTATCTTTCTACAAACAACCATAGATAACAATTATAAATTAATTAGTTACACACATTCAAACAAAAAAAAAACACAATAATATTATAAAATGTTAGGTTTCCATTCTAACAAATCAACAACAACAACTACTTATAACAAACCTTCAAGGTTTCAATTAATCGGGTATGCTACCCTTAGATTCTTCCAATTTGCCTCTGCAGTTATTGTCATGTCCTTAATTGCTTATGCTATTCACGCTTACCATTTCCACGGTTCCAAGAAGACTAATTTCGTTTTAGCTGTAGGTGTAATTGGTACTTTCTATAACATCGCTTTATTATGTTGTTCCGTAATCGTTCCAAAATTAGTCTACGCTGGTATCTATTTCTTCTTTGAGTTAGTCATGTGTCTATTATGGTTCTGTGCTTTCATCGTCGATGCTAAGGTTCAAGGTGATCACGGTTGTAAAGTTAAGCACGTTTCCTCATACAATCCAAAATATGGTTCCTTAGAACAATATCAAGACTCTGAAGGTGACTACAATCCATTCACTCACAAGTATTCTACCAAGAGTGTAAAGACCGCTTGTCAATCCGCTAAGGCTTCTATTGCTTTTGCAGGTTTAGCTTGGGCTTTATTCTTAATCTCTACTATTTTCGTTGGTCTAAATATTTTAAACCCAGTCATTGCTCATTATGGTTCCGCTGGTATGTTTAAGACTGGTACTTCTATGGGTACTAGAGTCGATAGAGCTTCTGCTTTAACTTTAGTCGATCCTATCGAATCCTCTTATGCTCCAGAAGATGTTGAAGCCGCTACTGCTACTGATGCCGCCGGTGTCCCAGCTACTACTACTGCCGCTAACGCTAACACTGCTGATCAACACACCATGTCTACTGATAACTCAGCTCATGATGGTCAAGAAAAATCTGAAGCTTCTGCTTAAGCTTTAAGCTTTTAAAAAATTACTAAGTTAATTCTTTAGTTTTTTTTGTCTCCTCTAATTTTAATATCACTAATTTTTAATTTCAAAATAAAAAATTGCAAATATTTCTTTTTCTCAAGTTAACAACATTACTAATAAGTTCTTTACGTTTTTAAAAAGAGAAGAAAAATAAAAAAATAAAGCTTTTTTCAATCCACATTTTAACTCAAAAAATTTATATAATTTATTCCTATTTAACACACAATCTTTAATATTTAATTTTTAATAATCTAATTTAACAATACCTTAATTATCTCGTTAATACAAAATTTATATTACATAACAAGACTTCGTGATGGTGATGTAGCAATTATTAACACGAATGTCGGCACAGCTAAATTTTTTTCTTTAATCATCTGCCACCACGAAAGAAAACGCGCGGGAATCAATTTTTTTTTGTTCCTTCTTTTAGACAGATCACTGTGCCACTGCTAAATTAAGTAACTTCATGACTATGTTGCAATTAATAGAAAGATAAATCACTTTGCCTCCCCTTCCCCCCTTAATTCCATCTATAAGAGTACCTCATATTCGATTTCATAAACTTATATAAACAGGCATATTCATATCAGTGATAAGTTATTTGTATTAGTCTACTTCTCTTGATATAATCAGTATTGATGTTTTTTAACAAAAATTTGTTATATTTAGTAAGTTTATTGATTGTTGTTGACGCTTTAGTTATCCCACAGGGTGACTCATTAGAGATGAAAAGAGGTGGTGGGGGCTATTCCTCAGGTGGTCGTTCAGCTGGTAGCAGTGGTGCTATGGGTCTATCAAGTGGTAGCAGTGGTGGCTCCAAAGGTGGTAGCGGTAGTAGTAGTAGTAGTAGCTCTAAAGGTGGTGGTAACGGTTCTAGAGGTGGAAGTGATAGTAATTCTGACGCGGGATCCGTTGTCTCCAGCGGTTCAACGTTAGTCGGTTCCGAATCTGGTGGTTCTGCTGCTAAAGGTGGTACTTCTAACGCCAACTCCAACGGCTATTCAGGTAACTCGTACGGGAACTCTGGTGGATCCAGTGGATCCAGTGGTTATTACGGTAATTCCGGTGATTCTAGTGGTACCAGAGGTTCTTCTGGTAACTCTGGCGGTTACTATGGTGGTTCTGGTAACGGTAATGCCTTACTAGGTGGTGCTATCCTAGGTGGTGCATTAGCTGGTGGTGGTAACCATCCAGGTAGAACTCAAGGTACTACGAACGTCAACAGTACAAGGACTGATAATAATGGTACTATATCATCTACAAATTCTACTGTTACTGCATCTTCATCTTCATCAAAAAAACACCATAACGCCGCACATGGTACTAATGATTTAATGTTTAACGTCATGGGGATTAACGGTGCTATTGCATCATCTGCAATGATTTCCGCATTGTTACTATTGTAAGCTAAAGATCTCCCCCGCAAAGCTTTCGTTCTTAAGAGTAGTCATAATGACACTCACCTGTTTTTAATAACTAATAACATTGCTTAATCGCATTTTTTTCATGACTTGAATATATACATTCACATATATATTATATTTACAAAATAAAGAATAAATTTTTTTGTTGTTTGAATTATATCTCTCTCTACTCATTAAAATCGTTCTTTGGCGGCGTACCATCTTCACTTTTCATATACATGTCGATAGCTGCAGAGAATGCTGCAAAACCTGCACAACCAATAAGTGCTGCTTGTGGACCACTCTTATATGCTAGACCTGCACCTGTTATACAACCTGCTGAGACACCATTATATATATCACTCTTAGCTCTTGTTGATTCCACAACACATTCTACCCCAGCATAAATTAACCCAATATAGCCAAAATTTTTAGCACTTGAATAAGATCTTTTACCCATATCTGCAAATTGTAATTTTATCTGTTGTTTCATTGGTAAATCTGCCATTTGTTGTATGGGACTCTGAGGATTCCCAGGTGTCGGAACATGCAATGGAGTATCATATGCCATAGATGCCATAAATAAACCTAAGACACCACCTAATGCAAAACCTGTCACACCACTAATCACAGACTTACCAGGACATGATGTCATGAAATCCATCATCATTTGTGCACCTTTTTCACCTTGTTGATCTGGTGTCAACTGACTGAATGGTGTGTTTTTATCCGGAGGTGGTTGGATTTGTTCCATCCCAAACCCTCTATAAACCATCTTGTTTGTATGCTATGTTGACAATATATGCTATGAGGGATCTGTATATCCTTTATGTCTCTTATTATTATCAATTTCTCTCTTGTTTGTATGCCTCTTTTATCCTTGACTCTTATATTTATCTCGAATATATTTCACTTTCCATCAAATGCACTTATGTCGCCCGCGGAGTTAATGCAATATATGCAGCTACGTACTGAAATTTTCACAAATGCATGGACTTATAAAGATATTAATACAAAAAAAGACTATCTATAAAATATGAATATGTGTATATGCTTCAACTTCATCATAGCGTAAATGTATCTCTATAAAATCGATAGTTTTTATACTCCTGAACTTTGAACCTGAGTAATTCTCTTTTATTTTTATTATACGCAGTTCTTAAACTGTTTCTTTGTAAATTTAGGGTCAAATCATCTATGGAATGAAACTTTGCTTGTTTATCAGCTATTAAAGCATCCGTGGAAGCTTGAACGCTGGATAAAGACCCATAGGTACCCTGTATATGATGTCCCTGTGATATTCTTCGTGATTGCATCAAGTTATTGGGGCTGGATTCATGGACCGTTCCTGTATTTGTGTTGAAATGCGATCGTAACATTATAAAACTATTCTCTGGTGCTGTACCAAGGCTGCTCGTTACACTTTCTACCTCTGTCTCCTTTTCGCTATATATATCATGAATCATATCAATATCACTTTCATTATCTATCGAAGGCGTACTATTTCTAGACTGTGTCAGATGTCCTCGTATCCTATTGGAACTCAATCCCTCAAGGTTCTTCTGTGTTGGTACTGACCCAAGCTTTAATTCATTCTCAGTTTCTCCACTGGCAGACTCCTCTTCTTGGACAAGTACTTCATTGAAATTGTTGATTTGTTTCATACTATCAAGTAAATTATCAAATAATTGAAATTCATAATTGACATTACTTTGTTCTAATTTATAATTAAGTTTATTTGTGCCAATGCCTATATCTAATTCTGACTCAAATAATACCATTGGTAATTCATAGAATGATACGTTATCATTAGACTCCACCCCATCTGTTATAGTTCTGAATGCTCCAATCCGTATTGCTCCTTGTTCAATACTTTTCTTTGGATCAATAACAATCGCAAGATATGGATCCTGATACGATTGATTTAATTGTTGTGTAGTCATATCAATTTTACTTAACCAACAATCATACCCAGGATGAGAATGATACCACCCTACAATCCGATTGATTTTATCCTCTGAGGAAGTCATACTATTCATATATTGAACCATATATTCATACGATTCAGACATTGCGTTGACCCTTGTCTCTGTCCCGAGAACAGGCAAAGGAAACGATTCGGTGACGATGAATCTCGAACCCTGAGTAACACCGATCAACATCCCCATAATTTCGTTGTCTCCACCACTCACTGCATGTTTCAAAATTTGTTGACAACACAACTTGGAAATATATACCTCATTGAAATATTTCGGATTCTTTACATTATTGAGTGTTGGTGTAATATTCATGCATCGTTGAATAATTTGTCTTTGAGTCAGACCATTCTTGTTATTCATTGGAAATATATGATTTTGATCATATGTACCATTTTCTTTATAATCTGTACTCAATTGGCTTCTTAATGAAGCTACTGTCTCATAGGAAGGAAACATTTGCCCAGGTATCTTATATGTATCTCTACGTTACTTTTGGGATTAGACTTTTTTTACACTCGGCCCTTATTATATATATATATAGGATCTACAAAACGAAGAGAGGAACAAATAAGCAATTTGAGACAACTTTTTAAATATTTCTAATAGTACATTGTACATAAATTAATTTTTCATATAAAATTCGTAAATAAGATAAAATTATTTAGAGAACACTTAGTTCTTGTAGGCTTCTCTTCTTAATTCACCAATGAAGGCTAAGAATTTACCAATATCGACATCAATACCATTTTGATAAACGAAAGAAGAAGCTAAATAAGAAGAAATTAAAACCTTCAAATAAGAATCTGGAATGTTTTCCAAGATCTTAACTGGCGTAGCAACATCAGTTAATAATTTTGGAATGATCTTTTCTAATAATAGATAATCTCTTAATTTAGTGTCATTTAACCATAGTTCTTCAGAATCAACTAAATCATCATTCAATTTATTGATAGTAACAGATAATTTATCAGATAATTCAGAGATTGGAGTACCAGTCTTTTGATTAATGGCCCATAATTGAGCAAATTCTTGTTCAGCGTTGTAAACAATTCTCTTTTGAACTTGTTCGACGTAAGCATCATATAATGGAGAAGTCTTAGTTAATTCAGCAACCTTACCACTGTCTAGATCTTGACCTTCCAAACCGACAAATTTGTGAACGAAATCTTCATCGTTCAAAGCTAAGGATGCAAGCACTTCAAAAGAAGAGGAAGTAACACCACCCTTGTTAGCAGAAGCATCCTTGAAGAAGACACAACCATGGTTTTCTAATTCAATCTTAGCTGGTTGAGCAATGAATAAGTTAGCACCTTCAACAATGTATGGAATTCTTGATTTGTTAGTCTTTGGATCAATGAATTCACCAACGTTATTCAAAGTGATAGAGTTTGGTCTACCACCACATGGAACGAATAAATCAATGTGATCAACAAATTTGAAGACTTCGACGTGGAAAGTATTTCTGAAGGAGGTACCGTTAGCAACAATGGCACCATTTGGTAACATGACATCGGAATCATCAACAGAGACAAAGAAACCTTCCTTAGATAATTTAGAAGTGTCGTAGGAAGATATGGTTAATCTACTCTTAGCTAATCTAATTAATTCAGTCTTGTCTAGACCCTTTGGATCACATAGGACACCGGAACCATCTAATAAACCGACATAAGTTTCATTTGGAGTAGATAATTCGATTTCATTAGAACCTAAATCACCATCTGGACCACCAGTTTGGAATTTAGCAATCTTAGCATCATTCAAGTTCAAAGTTTCGTAAATCTTGTTAACGTAAGCTCTAACACCAAGAGAGGTCATACCATATTCATCATGAGGAATACCACCTAAGGATTGAGATTTACCAGTTAAGAAAGATTTCCACCATGGACAACCACGAGATCTAGCGTGCAAAGTAGCCCAGTTAACGAAACCAGCAGTACCTTCATCTGGACCGAAGAATAAGATTTCTTCTTTACCTAATAAATCAACATAAGTTTCCTTTAATGGATCTCTAATTAAGATATCGATAATGGAGTCAACGTATTGAGTGAAAGCAATGAAGGTATCCTTTTCAGTAGTTAAAGCTGGGTTTAATAAGATAACACCCTTGGAACCACCTTCTGGAATATCTTTGTTCTTTCTTTGTTGAGTAGAAGCCAATTGATAGTTTTCATCAATGACAGTTCTAGTGTTCTTGTCGTAGATATCTTGAGTCTTGGAACAAACAATTCTAATACCACCACGAGCAATATCTCTGAATCTGATATGGAAGGCCTTGAAAGTGTTACCGACAACGAAGAAGATACCGTATGGAGTATCTGGGTATTCAACCTTTGGAATGATTAAACCTGGGTTTAATCTGAAGGAGATGGCAACCTTTCTAGTGATGAAGAAATTAGTCTTTAAAATAGATTTGTTGAATAAATTCAAAGTCTTTAAGATTAATAAATCTGGAGAATCATTTGGAATGAATTTGTTTAAGTAAGCATCGAATTCTTGATCATTCTTGAATGGTTCTAATTTGGATAATCTTTTATAAGATAAAGTCTTTTCTAATTTATCATCACGAACGTAATGAACTTCAGAGAAATTCTTGTAAAGCTTTGAGACAATGTTATGATATCTTTGTAAGACATCAATAATCATTTGTTGAGTGAAAGTTTCATTTCTTAATTTCTTCTTTAAATTACCGATAATTTCCCACATGACAACATCATTTTCCTTTGGAGCAATTTGAGTTAATAAATTCTTGTAATCATCACCTAATCTGTTGATGAAATGAACAATGAAGATAGCAGAAACATGAGCGTAGATAGCTTCTTGTGGAGAGAATTGTCTTTGTTCGTATAATTTAACAAAACTGTTGTTTGGAATAGTGTATAACAAAGAAGCTTCTCTTTCAATTTGTTGAATAGATAAATCTAGATCTTGTGGTTGTAAATCGGTAGATTGTTGAGTCTTATTCAAGTAAATGGAGAAAATGACAACATCATCATTATCGGAACCTTGTGGACATAATTTGAAATTTTCAACAAAGAATTTGTTGATACGTAACTTATAATAATGGAATAAAGAGTTTAATTCAGAATAATAATGTTTGGTAGTGCCTCTCTTGTAAGCAACTAAGAATCTAACTTCATCTTTATTTTCCTTAGAGTTAGTAATCTTAATAACAGGACCTTCTCTCTCTTGAGATAATTTAATTAAAGTACCGTATAATTTCTTATTTTCAGCGGAGGTCATTGCAACCATAGATTCATCAGAGATTGAATCGATATCACCGGAGATTAATTGTTCTTGAGTAATTTTCTTACCTGAAGCAGTTGGGAAAGTATTTTCATAAGCAAAAGTAATCTTAACATCACTTTCTGGAGTCCAATATGAAACAACTCTCATTGTCTTTTTGTCCTTAGCATCTAAGAATAAATCATCAACATCTGCATCTAATTGATATGGTTCATAAGAATCATCAAAATCTGCTTGACCTGAAGTATTTTTACCTGCAGTTTCAATTAAAGAAGAGAAAGTAGTACCAGTAGATTCCATAAAGATAGCATGATTATCACTAGTAATAATTTTATTTTTAATATTTAAAGCTTTCTTAGTTGAATCATCCTTTTTCAAACCATTTTTGGCAAAAGAATCTAATTTTGATGCATATAAAGAATGAATAATATCAGCTAATAAAGCAGGTTGTTCTTTTGAAAAGAATAAATCATCAATACCTAAAGAATTATAAAACCATTCAACTTCTTGTTCAATTAAATCATCTGGAATGAAACCTTGTTGATCTAATAAATCAACAACTTGTTCACGTTGAGCATCTTTACCTGGGAATGCATTAGCATGATAATCTGACATTGAAGAAATTGATAAAGAGGCAATGTCTGGCACTTGTAGTGCTTTAACAGAGTTAGCCATTGTTGTTAAAAAAAGAATAAGTTTAAAAACAAAAGGTAGCGACTGAGAGTTTTGCTTGACACACTTAAAGCCAAAAATAAAATAAATTAAAATAAAAAAGACACGTAAGAAGAGTAAATCTAAACTGTTTTTAAAAGGGAATTGATTATTCAAGATCGTTAGAAATATATAAAATAAAATAAAAAAAACCCACTAATTACAGATCTTTATATATTTCTAAAATAGAAAGAGAAATAGATCGTTCAAATTGTTCAATTGTTCAATTGTCCAAAATAATTGAAATTTGCAATCAAAATCTCACCCTCTGTTTGTTAATTTAGATAATACAATCTAATATTATCAAAGATGACGATCATTTGTCAACAACTATGATACATAATTGTGATATCAAATTAAAAAAATTGTCCCTATTTCAAACAGAGCCACAAACAATAATAAAGTTAGTTACTTAGCACATAGAATTTAGCTGTTCATGTTCAGAAGAGAGCGAACGTACAGGAAATCGGGCAACCGGAATTTCAGAAGAACAGTCGTGAGAAGTGACTGCAGCAAGTTAGAGAAAGAAAGAAAAAAGGGGATTGCGCCCAGTGGAGACGCCGCAGAACAGACAAATAAATTGATAAAATTTGGTTCCCCACGCTTCTTTTTTGCAATACATACGTACGTAGGGGGATTCAGATCAGAGAGTGCGCGTGGGGTGGGGGACAGAGGAGACTAGTTAGACGTACGTACAAAATGATAGAACATATATATATATATATATATTTCCACTAAGAATGTCCCATACAGATAGTCTAGCCAGAGTGGTATGAGACACTTGTCCGTACAAAAAGCTTAGTCATTCAATATTCGGACAACAAGAAAGAAAGAGAGTCATATTTTTCCTGTGTACAGTTTATTTTAAAGGCAAAGGAACAGAGTAGTACAGGTAACTGATATAATCAAATTTAAAGATCTCTCTACGTACAAAAGTAATACGTACGTACGTTGCTTCCATGTATTTTGAGAATAATAGTTGCACATAGTTTATATAATATGTATCGATACGTACATATGTTATATAGAGAATACGCGCATCCTTCTCAATAACTTCCAGAATTGATAAACTATTCAGGTTTCTCTTGTTTCTTCTTTTGTTATATAACATTTTTAAAGATCAGGTACGCACATATACTACAGGTACACTGAACTGTCATTTAATCTTGTGTCCTGTCAAAAGAAGAAGAAGAAGAAGAAGAAGTCACTTCTTCTTCTTCTACTATTGAGATAATTTTAAAAATTGTTATCTTTCTTGTTTGAGACAGCCGGTGTATGGGTTTATTGCCTTATCTTTCCTATTAAACTCCACTATATTTCATTGCACCAATCCTAGTTTAAATGAATGTTCAAAAGGTAAAAAAGCCTGATATTCGTATGATCTGAACTATTATATGTGTGACATCTGGACTTACAAACTCTCTCTTATCTTGGCGATGAGTCATTCATACATTTATTTATTGAGCTAAGGAAATCGCTATTTGTTGTCCGGTTACGGTTTCCAATCTTTTGCTTGAGCTTAATTATTGCAATGGTAAAATTTAATATTCTATTGATTAAAATTATTAAATGATGTTTAACAAACGGCTCCGAAAATAAATAAATAATTATATGCGTACTTGTAAATTTCTGAAATTCTATCAACCGGTAACATCACTTAGTATTATTAACCACTGGACCTAATCGGAACTTGATCTTAAATTAGCAATATGTGATTTTGATGGATCTAATAGAGTATGTTCATGATCTTTACCATGATAATTAATATCACAATGATCAATTGCTTGAACCCATTCATCTTCTAATATTACATCTATTGATGGACGACGAACAGGTGATGGATCCAAAATTTGTAATATTATCTTATGTGTATCCTCTGGTAATGGTCCCAACAGTCTCATTGGTCCTACAATATTATTATTATTATTATGATTCTCTTCAATAGAGTCCTCATTTTCATAATGAACAATCATTTCATCTAATGGAATATCAATTCCACGTGTCACTAATTCATTTAAAGTTGTTGCATTATTACGACATAAACAGAATCTTCTAAAACCTGAATCCTTTAATTTTGGATATTGCCACGGGAATGAACGAAGTATCATACAAACAAATACTATTCCAATGGCCCATATATCTGCAGCTCTTGGATCATATGTTTCAAAAATATATAATTCAGGTGGTAAATATGGATCACTACCAACTATCCCCTTTGCCATTATAATTGATGAAGGACATGTTGTTAATCCACTAATAATATGATTATCATAATCTGTATTTGTTACAGTTACATCTCCGATATGTTCAATATAAGGAGATTTATAAACTACAGCGGCACCGAAATCAATAATTTTCAATTGTCCATTTTTATTTACTACTAAATTATCTAATTTTAAATCACGATGAGCTAATCCAATTTCATGTAAATATTGAACACCTTTCAATAATTGCCAGAAATAACAACATGCCTCAGGGTAATATAATTGTTCACTCATTACTATAGCAAATAAATCAAATTCAACATATTCCATTACTTGTAATAAAGTACTATTATCTTTACTTTCAACAATTTCAATGGTAGATATTACATTAGGATGTTTTAGGATTGAACTTATACAATATTCTGCTTTGATCTTCTTTAGGTACGATTGATGTGTTGTATTGACACTCGATAAAATTTGTTGTTGTCCCTCTGGTATAATATCAGAATATGGATGAAATGCTTTCACTGCAAACATTACATTATCAGATTTCCGTTTAACAACTTTAACGGCACCACCTGATCCTTCACCTAATGTATCTCCAGTATATTCATATTTCTGTTCAAATGGTAATTTATTTATATTATCGATTAAATGTCTACCCTTTGGTAAATTACTCTTTGCCATATTTTCATTTGTTTCCTCATTAATTATACCAATATCACTATCTCTTCTATGAAATAGGAAATTCTTAAACATCTTTGAATTCTGATACGATACAGATTGAGATCGTCTAGTCTTTGTATTCAAATGTCTCTTCTCCTGAAGTTTCGTTAATGGGATCTGAAATCTTGACTCTACAGAATCTACATGAGGTGAAACAATTTCATTGGAATCCATCCTCGTTATATTTTCAGGGAAATTATGACCCATGGATTCCAACCATGTTGAACAAATGGATCCATGAGCTACACTATTTCTACGTCTACTACCACCAGGTATACTTCCATTTGTACTATAATCATCATGATGAATATCTTCTGAATTATATGGTGATTGAAATGGTATAGATGTAGATCTTGCTGTAGTATATCGTTGAACATGAGATCCCAAAATTGCAGTTGCAGTAGCTATGGGACTCTCACTATTTAAACTAATCTCTTCACTTTCTGCATCTTCATCTAATGAACGTTCGAAATAATGAATTGGCGTTCGTTGATCATATACATTTGTGGTTTCTGTAGCATTATTATTATATAAATTATTATAACTAGGTGGTTCTTCAGTGACAGGAATATCAATATATGTACTCATAACGAAATGGTATATTGTAGGTATGGTTTTGTCACATTGCAAAAGAATAAGAAACCATAAGTTAACGATATAAAAAAAAAAACTCCGGTTATATATATATATAAGATTCACAATACTTTTGCTTTTCCCCTTTATACCAATTGTAAATTTTTCAGTTTTACCTATTGGGATCAGTAGTTTATAAGAGAACATCTCCTGTTACTGCAGTTCTTATTGTTCAGTGTGTGCTTATAAAATTGTTGTACAACACAAAATAGAAAAAAAAGAGAATTGATGTGCCGTTCGTTATGACGTAGTTAGACCTCCGGGGATATATATGTTTTGCATCCGCGGGGGGAGCTGAGGGAAGCTGAGGAAAGCTGCAACACCCGGAGATCTGTGCGGTTGTTTCTCAGAGATCACATAAAAAGTAATAAGAGAAGAGAACAACAAAGCAGTATTGTTACATCCGGGGTAAGTGCACATAAAGGGGAAGCTAGCTGTAGGGTTTCTGGTGAATTTGGTCTGGGGTGCAGCTATGGGAGGATACCAGTAAGCAAGGGTATATGCAAAGGTGTCTTCCATTTTACTTGTTCACAGAATCATATTTTGATGATTTCAGGAAATATATAAGATTGGAGTCAAAGATATGGGGCTGTTAGCAATCAAAGAAGACGGGAAAGCTATTGCTTTGTAGTTCATACATACAAATTTGTGTCAGTGTTGTCTTTTTGTTAAGCGCCAGCGTTTAGTGAGCAATAATTGCTGTTTCTGCAAGAATAATGATGCATTGTTCGAAACCCTCTCCATCTGCAGAAACAAACTATGCGATCGTGGCATGCTTGTACATGAGCATATTACTGTTTGTAGTAGAGTCCCAGATTGAGACATACTCTATCTAGATATAGATTGAATGTGTAATTAGTATACTATTTAATATTGTTCTGACAAATGGAGCAAAGCACGAATTAAATTCCTTTTGTTCTTAATTTTTTTTGTGTCACCTTTGTACAGAAAAAAAAAAGAAAATAATCTCAGAAGCAATTTCGAACGTAGTAAACAGCTGTACGCTATCTCCAATTTACATAAATATGTATATAAATTTCAGGCCCATAGGGTTAACTACTTCTTTTCTCCAACATCCTCTATTGTATCTACGGGTATCGAGGGCTGAAATCTCTGAAAATAACGGGGATCTCAAATAAACGGAGTTGCAAAAATAATACAACCTGCGTATCCGCAAAGGGATATAAGGAGTGGGGTGGATGCAGCCACGGGAGATGCCGCACCAATGTGCCAGAAATTCGAAACTGTTACGAATAGAAAATATTAGGGTATGATAAATTAATATACGTGCAAACCTTTTCTATCAGCAACATCAAGTCCTCCCTCCCCCTCCCCCTCCCCGATGACGAACATTGTTAAATTAATAAATTAGTCTGTTTATTTCAAGAACTTTCCACATTTGACACCTTCTCTCCAACTTTAAACAAGACATTTGGTTAAAAGTGGGGAAGGTACATAAGTAAATAAACATATGTAAATGGGATAGTCGCCCCGATATGACCCCAATTTTCTGTTATATATGTTGTATATGCATTTGCCTATGTATCATAAGTTTATATATCTATGTATGAACTATTCTATTGTACATGAAAGGGATTCTTCCCCTAGACATCATTATTCTTATCTGAACATCTTAGCTCTATCAGGATGCATACCAGCTACAGCTGGTCTAGATGATGTTTCATTAGACTTACCAGCATTAGCCTCTGCATTAGCTTTCTTCTTTTGTGCACCATCTTTAATCATCTTTTCCATTCTAGTATTATATTCTTGTTCGAATTTTTCATTTTTAGTCCTTAATTTTGCTACTCTATTTTCAGAATTACCACCACCACCAACGGTTAATTCAACATTAATTCTTTTACCTCTAATTTCTGTCTTATTTTGTAATAACGCAGTATCCATCCTACTTTGAATATGTTTACCATCTTTATCACCATCAAATTCTAAAAATGCAATACCTTTATCACTACGAACTCTAATAAAATCAGGTGAACTTGTCTTAAAATGTGCTTGTAATTCAGTTTGTGTAATATCCTTAGGTAAACTACCAACAAATATAATAAATCTATTACCCTTTTGACCATTACGTCTTTTACCCTTACGACCTCTTCTTGTCTTTCTTTTCTTCTTAACCGGTTCTTCAGCAGCTTTGGTAGCTGCTAACTCTTCATCTGCAACACGTTTCTTAGTTTCTTCCTCTTTCTCTTCTTTAGTCTTTCTAAATTGTTGAGCCTTTAGTTGCTTCTTAGTTAGTTTAACTTCTGACATTGCGCAGATGTATGTTCGGGTATATTGTTCAATAAATTTTTTGTACAAATGAATATTATACCTACCTATATGTACGTTTTATACATTTATAGTTCGATGCGATGAGTCTCTCTTCATGTTGGTAAATATTTCTTTTCGTTTCAATTCCATCGCTTATTGAAAATTTTCAGTACGGGACATCCGTTTCGTGTGAAATCCCAACTGTATACCATTTTGATGAGGCTTCCAACCGGTGTAGGGGCAAGTAATATCTGATGATCTTAAAGTAATATGACATTGTAACATGTTACAGTATACAAATATTAGCAAATATATATAATACATGCCCAGTACAATAACCTGTCAACACTCCTCTTCATGAATTGTGCTGATGCGACAATAGTTCGGCACCAGTGAATAAATTTCACCTTCATCCGGCCGGTTCTCGTCTAATAGCCTATGTTTTGCAAAAAATTTCTAATGGGCCAAACAAATGATAAGCAAATCTTGATAACTGTGGCGGAAGGTACATTTCAGGAAAACTATATAAAAGACTGTATACTCCGAAATTGTACTTTGATTCAGTTCTGTCGTCTTCGATAAGCCCAAACTATCAAACTGCCAATTCGAATAATGTTACCTTACAAAGCTTTATGTTCCTTAGGTTCAGCTCTAGTGCTGATTTCTACCTCATTCATCATGGGTGTCTTCTACAGTAATTTAGCATATGATTACAAGATTTTATTCCAACCAGCTTCCGTTACACCAGAAGATTTCACAAGAACTTTACAACATTATCAATTCCTGAATGAAGTCGGTCATCCATTATTATACATCTTAGCCTTCATTGCCTTCTTAGGTCTAGTCGGACATATGGTTAGACTATATAAACCAAATGAGGATTTGAAAATGTTCGAATATGCCTCATTAGGTATGTTTGTCATGGGTGTCTGTGTCTTCATTACTAATATCAAGACAGGTATCGAATGTTCTCTAACTGGTAATTGGGGTGAAGTCTCAGAAAATCAAGGTATCGCAGTCATTGGATCATCAAATATTATCTTATTATGTGTATTCTTTGGTGTCATTTTGTTACAAGCTGGTTTATGGTGGGCTACCTTTGATCTAGATACTAGAATGCAACAATTCATCGCTGAAGAATCCGCTGCTTCTAAGAAGGAACAACCTGCTACTTCAAAGAAGGGTAAGAAAGCTTCCACTGGTAGTAAGAAGACCAATTAAGTAAACTTTATTTCCGATTATTCATATATACGTTTATATAGAAATATAAATAATATTATTGTTGTTTCTACCTATTATTATTTTTTTCTCTCTCTTCTTCTTCTTTCATAAATGTGTGTCGTTACGCCAATCTGTAATTGACCTTGTATAAGAATATGCATTTGAATTCTCCTCATATGATCCATTATTTTCATCAATTATCATATCTATCGAACTTTCTGGATTGAATTGGAAATCAGAACTGTCTCTCATCGATACTGAATAATCTAAGGGATCCTCGGGCACAGGTATCTGACCTGGGACACGTTCATTAATTGAAATTCATTCTTAAATGGATCTCCACCCTTTTCATTATTCGCAGTGATATCATTCATCACAGTGTCATCCATATATAGATCTGATTGTTTACCACTTGGAGTAAATTTCCCATTGTTGTTACGTTTATTCCTTATAAACATATAGTACAATACACCAAGTAAAAGTAATATGGCCGCTCCCAGGACAGACCCTACTACGGATCCAATAACCACGCTCTTATGATGACTAGAGGTGGATGATGTGGAACCGCTGGAGTCTAATGAACCGTCTACGTATGCTTTGTAATATGAGACCGGTTTCGTTACGATACCTGTTGGTAAAGTAATCCCTGAGGCAGATTTCTTTATAGTTGTAGTTTGTAAAAGACCAGTTGTGAAAGTTGTATCTGAATCCGTGAATAGATATTCTTGTGTATAAATTAAGTAGTCTCTTGTTGAGCCAGTTGAGACTGAAAATAATGGGGATACCGAAGGTGTTATTGTTAATGTCTGTGTTACTACTGATTTTATTGAACTTGAGTCAGTATTGCTTGAGATGTCAGTGGTAGACGAAGGTGATACTGTCGTAGTTATCATTATTACAGATACTCTTGAATTTTGCCGTATCTCCGATGATAATAATGAGGACGAGCTGGTGGGTATCGTGGATGAAGCCGATATTGTCGATTGTGAATTATTTGGAATAGTTGTTGAATATATTATCTGTGTTGATGGAGACTGTATCTGATTATGAGAATGATTAATAGACGAACTTAATGACGATATTGCGCTCGATAAAGATGTGGTTAGATCGTTATTTATTATATTTGTATCGTTTAAATTGTGGGATTGTATCGACGTTGTCGGTATTGAGGAATTTATACTCGAATGAAACATGGTCTCTAAAGGAGTTGTCAGTATGCTAGTTGAACTAGTCGAACTTGACATTGTCGTCTCTGTATTCAATGTATTTCTATCCGTCAGAGTTGTACTTGATGTATCATCGGTCAATTGGTTTGTTGTATCTGACATTATATCTGATGGTTGAACTGTTGTATCCAACGTTATTGTAACGTTTGCGGTCTGCATCAGTGTAAGTATATTTTGCTTGGACCTGGGTATCTTTTTTGTCTTGTTGTTACTCAGGTAGCCAAATACCACTAGTGAATGGAAATAAACTGAAGTCAGTTATATAAATAAAATAAATAAATAAATAAATAGAAAAATATTGCGTGTAGCAAACTCCATCAATAGAGGTAAAGATACAGATTGAACCAGGAAGAAATTAAGACAAAGTTGTCGCTACAAAGGAAGTGAAACAGTTGGGACATTGACTTGTTTCTACGAGGTTTCCCATTGCAAATCTGTCAGTGTTGTTTGTTTGTTATTGTTTGTTGATTATTGTTCTTGTTTATTTTGCTAAAAATTTCTCGAGACATTCAACAGAGAAAAGCGACTATGAAAAACTTTTCGAAACAAACGCGAGTCGCGCGTTTTTTTTTTTTCATTATTACTGTTGTTATTGTTACAATAAATAGATTGGGACATCGGGGATAATAAGGAGCAAATGTTGGCTATTATTGGTAACAAAATGTGGAACTTCGTTGATAAAGTATTAGTATAGTGATTAGTAAATAGTAAATAATATATATATATGTAATTGTATATATTGCGATGGTATAATTGAAAGAAGAAGAAGAAGAAGTGGGGGGGAAAGAACAGGACATCTTGGATCTTGGTAAATTAGATTTTGTCCATGATATTAATGATTACAGTAACTTATAATGAGTAAAAAGATACAATAGAAAAAGATAAAACAAAATATATTGTTTTATGATATGTAATTTGGTAATTTTTGCATCGTTACAAAATGGTCAAAGAAAAAATGTAATAATATAGGAGGAATAAAGTTTAAAAGAATTGAAATGAAAGAGGTGGTATAATATTCTATTTGAATAAACTCTTTAATTTACCAAATATACCTTTCTTCTTTGGAGGTTGTTGTTCGGAGTTTTTAACAGCAACTGGAACTGTTTTCTTGGTATCCTTAGTAGATTTAGTCTTTGTAGATTTCTTCTTTTCCTTTGGTTTTTCAGTTTGTTTAGTTTCTTCAACGGCAGGAGTAGATGTACTCTTTGGATCTAGAGTTTGAGTGGCTGGTTTTTCAGCCTTTGGTTCCTCGACAGCTGGTTCTTCAACAACGGGTTCTTCAATAACTGGTTCTTTTGCCTTTGGTTCTCCAACATTCGTTTCGGTCAGTGGTTCCTCTACCTTTGGTTCTTCAACAACAGGTTCTTCAACCTTAGTCTCAGTTACTGGTTCCTCTACCTTTGGTTCTTCAACCTTAGTTTCAACAACTGGTTGTTCTGCCTTTGGTTGTTCTGCCTTAGTCTCAGTTACTGGTTCCTTTACGTTTGATTCTTCTTCCTCTTGTTTCAATTCTCTATTTAATCTTTCATTTAAGTCATCTGCATCGACTTCTCTAACTTGTTTGAATTCTGGGATATCATTTGGATTAGAGACCAAAACTGGGCCAGGACCAGATTGTGCAATTGCAGAAGTATCTTCGAATTGAGTAGTATTCTTATTTTGGTCAATTGGTAAAATATGAACCTCCTTGTTATCATCACCTTCGTCATTATCGACTGGTGCAGGTGTAACCGAATCAGGAGTCCCCTCTGTTGTACTATCACCTTCTTCAACAGGTGTATTAGTCTCTGAGGTATCGACTTCTTCGACTTCCTGTGACATTACAGTTCTTTCCCCAGTTTTCTTATTTCTTCTAATCTTCTTCTTCAATTTCATCTTCTTACCTTTCTTCCATTTCTTTCTATTATTAGTAGAAGGAGGAGCTCTCTGTTGTTTAGCACTTGGAGTCGGAGTCGGAGTCACAGTTCCACTGCCAGTAGTTGCTGTTGTTGTTGTGACAGCAGGTAAACCACCTGATTCAGGAATTTTGTTTTCTTGTGATTGTACAGCAACGATATCCGCAGCATTTAAATAATTATTTTCAATACCACCTGCATCTGCCTCCTTCTTATAAGTATCACTGACTGTCCATTCCCCATCCACAATAAACTTGAATACAAATTTCTTAGTGGTATCAATTGGGAAACTTAGTTCAAATGAACCATTGGATTGTTTAACTAATGGCATGGTCCCCTTCCAGTGGTCGAATTCACCAGTAAGGACGACATCTTGTGGGCCCGCGGGCCAAGTAAATACATAGTTTGACATAGTGTGTTATAGTTGGATTACTTAGTAATTTTTAGAAAACTAATATGATAATGACAAGGCTCCAAATATTTTAATATAATCTATTTATATATATTGTGAAAGAATATAATAAAAACGTATGGATGAATGGATGTATGTATGTATGTCATCGCTTGCACTTGCAAGGGCTGTTGCGCGGGTCCATCCTTTGTAACAATAAAATATTCACTATCCTTATTTTGTTATTGTTGAAACAGCCTCTTCCCGCAGGGGGCCGCCCCAGAGGGGCGGTTTCGCGCTCTCTGCTGCGGGCACTACTGTGTAAAGAATGTGACGGAAAAAAAGATGAACTTATTTTTGGATTTCTTTGCTGTCGTGTGGAGTGATGTGTCGGGGTAACAGCCACATAGTTTAGAGTTATAGGGTTGTTATCGAGGATGTATGTACGTATACCGTAGGGGATATTAGGGTTTACCGTAACAACAGAGAGATAATCGATATATATATATATATATATATATATATGTGAGTGAGTGAGTAAGTTCTATTACATATTTGCCCTGGTACTCGCAGGCACCCTATTACGTGCACGTAAAGTTACTGATTTACGGTATGACGCGTCAGTTTCAGTCTCTGTCTCGAAGTCATCGCTGAAAAAGCAATGACGAATGCACTCGATATATACATATATGTAACAGTGGTAATACATTACTGTGTGAAATAGTTTGCATTTTGCCATCTTACACTCTTGGCAAAACTGTTCAACAATGTTAGTGGCAATCAGTGGTACTCAACACAGTGGCTATCAGAAATTGATTGATATCCTAGTGACAAAACATGATTTTGAATTAATTGATTCACATGTTAAGGATCCCGATAAAATCATGGATTACGCTACCCGTTATTATACAAAGGATATCGTCCTGTATTGTGATTCCCTGGAACTATGTACAACGTTGGAGAAAAGACCATTTTTTGTACATCTTTCCATAGATAGTTCAATGAAGTTTCGTATGAAGTCATTAATGGAATCCACTAAAATTACATCCACTACAAATAAAGATATTGATGAATTATGCAATTTGATAGATTCCATCGATTTTCAATCAGATATGATCCAATTGTACGAAAGAGCAAACGTTAAATTCAAATTGATTCATAATGATGATTTGGATTCATTGGATAAAGTACTCTCTGAACAAATTAAAATTTTAAGAAATAAGAAACCTCGAGCCCCATTAGAATTCAACCCACCACTTAGACCTGATTGGGATACATATTTCATGAAACTAGCTACATTGGCTGCATCAAGATCCAATTGTATGAAAAGGAAAGTCGGCTGTGTAGTAGTTAGAGAGAAAAGAGTCATTGCTACAGGTTATAACGGAACCCCAAGACACTTAACAGATTGTTGTAACGGCGGTTGTCCTCGTTGTAACGGTGGTAACTCTCATGAATTGAATACATGTTTATGTTTACATGCCGAGGAGAACGCTTTATTAGAGGCAGGTAGAGATAGAATCGGTAATATGGCTACTTTATATTGTGATACTTGTCCATGTTTGACTTGTTCTGTAAAGATCGTTCAAACAGGTATCGAAGAAGTCGTATATAGTCAATCCTATAGAATGGATGAAGCAAGTTTTAAAGTATTAAGAGACGGTGGAGTTAAAGTAAGACAATTAAGTGTAATCGATGAACCAAGAATAGTCATTGTATAAAATTACCAAATACAAATTATAATATATACAACACAACGAAAGAAACGACCATTTTTATAGATATATGATTCTATTTTTTTTTTTTGTATGTTACATAATGATATTTAGTTATTTAGTTTCTTGCAGACAAAGAATGTATCGAATGGTCATTACCGAAATGGTATATCCCCCTGTCGTACATTACTCCTTATTTCGTGATATATTTAATTGAGACCAGGTTCATCATTCTGACCTTTATTTTCTAATGAATTTTAATTATTTTTTGGAATGCATTTTTAATGAGAGAAAGTTAACATATATTAAAACTGACAACAGTTTCTCATTTACCTGGCTTCGAATTGAATCATTCTCTTGGTTCTAGCCTTTAATAAAATTCTATGACCACAATCCTTACAACGAACAGGATCGGTTCTAGATAATGATAATTTACTGGAACATTCTGCACAAATATATTTCAATGTAGCAGTTCTGGCTTGAGATGTACCGGATGCAGCAACATCTAAATTAGATGGAATTTGGAAACCTTCACGAGACATTCTTGATCTGTTACGTATGTTAAGCGACAGCTTTCTTTGTAAATGAATACCTCCTTAAAATATAATTTGTCCTCTTTATCATTACATATTCGATGAGTTTATTATTATTTGAAATTTTCACTTACTCAGACACAAACATTATTATTACGAAGTAAAAATTTTAAACATTTTTTTTCCGTACTTCTCTATCCTCCGTAGAAAGTGATTTCTCATTAGGGTTAGTCCAGTAACCCTATTATTTTTCTATCGGCACTAACAGGAGTTAGATAACTTTGGTAACTATACATGTATATACAAGATTTCTTGAACTTCTGGTGCCAGTTTACTAGCTCATAGAGAAATTGTTTTAGGGAACATGAACCGAAAATGTGTGTTCTAGAAATTCACTGTTTCAGTAATATGAGAGATAACATTCTGGCGAACCTGAACTCGAGAGACAAATCCTTACAACTCTACAATGTTAGCACAGCAAATATTTCAGCAAATGTCTTCATCCACTGATATCTTCGCCCAGTAGTAACAGACCTCATAAGTATTTGCAATTTAACACATTTCTCAGTACCCTTGTTTTATTTACTTTTTCTTCTCATAACACCACTTTCAAAAGAAAGTATTCCCATCAGGTTGCAAAGTTATATATTTAAAACATCACGATTTAAAGTAGTGTATATTTTATTGTAATTGTCTTTTTTGGACGAACGTATATATGTGAATATGATTGAAGTATATAGTACAGACCTGATTTTCTTTTTTTTTTCAGTCAGGACCATGTTAAGGGAAATAAATGTTATATAGCATTGACAAAGACATCAATTAATTTTACATTAATGTCATTGTAGCGTACACAATTTGTGTACTGGTTAATGTAGTGGCTGCATCGACTGTCATTGAGGAATCAGTGATGTATGCAGTACTATAATACTCGTCATCTGGGTCATCATAATAAACAAAACATGTATTGTTATCAACTTCTGTGGTTGGTTCAGCGGCTAATGAGTAAGTCGAACTCGAACTTGTAGAAGTGATTGTAGTTTTACTAGAAGTACTAGAAGTTGTAGTTGGGGTTAAAGTAGAGGTAGTACGTGTGGTAGTACCATCAATATCTTGATCTTGGATAAGATTAGTATTAGTACTCTGCTTAGTAGAATGAGTAGTTGAAGTTGTAGAAGAAGTTGAAGTAGAGGAAGTTGTAGAGGAAGTAGTAGTTGGAATTTGAGAGGAAACATCAGCAACTGGTTTCAAAGTGGAAGAAGCTAGAGTAGATGGGATAATTTCGGAAGAACTAGAAGTTGTAGTAGCAGCATTAGTTTGTTGTTCATGAGAATCAGCATCTACAGAAGATAATACTGTAGCTTGAGTAGTAATTTCCTCAGTTGTGGAAGTAACCTGATCGTTAGCCAAAGTAATTGCTTTAACACGGGTAGTAGTATAAGTTGAGGTTCTGACTATCACAGTTGCAGGCTTAATTGTACTGGTGACAACATCATAACTGTAAACTACACCATCAGATGTGATAAAACGAACTTCATTATCAGCATTCGTGAAGCATATTTGTTGAAAGATTAAAAATAAAGAGAATAATTTTGAAAGATTGAATAGCATAATTAATAATTTGAAATGAATGTTTTAGTTATTTTTGTATTTGTAATAATTATACGGTAGTTGGTTTTTGATCTTTTAGATTAAAGAGTGACTTGGGTTAGGATTAATATTTGAAATAAAAGGAAATAAATAAATTTAAAAGGAATGTAAAGTTTTAGTTTAACTTAAAAGAGAGTAAGTAGTTGGAAGTTTTTGTTTTTTGTTAAAAAAAGTTGTGTGTTTTAAATGATTGTAATTAATATATTAGTTGTTTTGCTTGTTTTTGTTCAATTATAATGACCAGAATAAAGACGAGTATATATAGAAATATATTTGTTTGGATTTAGTTAGTAAAATTTTGTTAATATTTGTTAATATGTTGTATTATTATGATAAAAGAGACGAATATTAAATAAAATGAATAGGAAATATTAATATTGCAAGAATTCAATAATTTGAAAAGTATTTTCTTTTATATGTAGCAAATGAGGAAACATTTTGTTCATTCCCAAAAAAGTCTATTCGTTTACACAACTAATGTAATTCTATTCACAACAATAAAATAATTCCATCCATTCTCAGACCCCTAATAACAATGCAATTGCTGGTCAAATCCATGTTTACCATTACCCAATCGGCAGTAACCTATAGATATACGACCTGCTATTTAGTGTATCCATAACATATCGTTTGTTGAATTGTAAACAGTCCAAATTTGAAATGTAAACAAACCAATCCTGAAGTTATCCTTTATTTCGAAGTAATCCCTTGGCATTGCTCATATTAACTCGGAGTCGCTCTTCTAGAAACATAAAGTGTCAATATTTTTTTAGCCAGCAAATTATGGCATCGCGCAGCAAAAGTGAAAAATTTCGATACGGTCGGCTAGCGAAATGTAAACAAAAAAAGAGATATTGAATTTCTGAAGGAGCCGAGCGACGACGTTTTACTATGTAAACTGAAGAGCACCAACTGTAACTTCAGATTAATGAACAACTTCAAGTGAAAGTAATAGATAGAAACTACCTTTTATTTTATTTAGGGGTTAGACATTAATTGGATAACTTCCACGGAAATATTTTGTCTTAATGCCCTTTAGTCAAGTGATGCGTCTTCGATTAACCGTTTAACAGTCATCGCAGGTAATCACGATGGGGATGCCCGCTTAGTATTACATTCATATCGGTTAAGACACCGTGGCTCATTAAGAATGGAAAGTTTTACCAGCATCCGAAATTATTTTAAACTATTAAGGAGTATCATTTAACTGATAGGAGGAGACGGTCCCTCTTCAACGTATAACGAGTCCTTCCTTATTTCAACTATGCCCATAATCGGTACACTGCCGTTAAGGACACATTTCCCATGTGAGAACTATACTAAAATATTTATAAACTAAATACTCACTTTAAGAAAGGGTTCAAGATATCATTATATATGTAATTGTCAATGAAGGTGGAGTTGTGTATTTAAAAGATCTATGGTAAAGACCATTGGTTACTCTTCTCCACAGAGAGTAACAATTAAACTGATGGCTCATCTTCAGATGAGCTCATCTCAAAGAAATTCACACTTATATACTAACTATATGAAATGACAATATATGGTATGTATGATTGCGATGTTAACAAGCCTCTTTGACCATCTACGAAAACTGGGGGTCGCGTTGCCATGGTAACCGAACATCATATAAAATTAATTAAAATCTCCAATAATTCATGCATTCTATTTCTTTAGTAATCAGAAGTTAATATACCACGCAATATTTGCTGAAGCTTCCTATTATAATTTGCCAATGTCTTGTTTCATGTTTAACCCCCTCTTACCTCGACTGTCATTAATGGTTGTGTTAATTTTTGCATCATTTTTTTCTTTTGCCTTGATGTCGCACTGGCCATAGATCGACCAAATAGGAAACTCATCGATTTTTATGAGGTTCCTTGTAACATCACAATACAAATACAATAATTTTTGCCTAATTCGTTATTAATTAGTTTTTTACTGATCTTACGTTTTTCCTGATCTCATTTATATATAAGACGGTATACCTTTCTTAAATTTTTTTTTTGCAATTCATTTGATATGTGTTTCAATTGAGTCATAACTTAATTATAAATATAGATTAAACAAACCTAATTTAATGAGTTATAAATCTACGATTATAGGACTTTGCTCCCTCGCACTCATATCTCTAATTCCGCCCTTAGCATGGCATACACATTCCAGAAATATTCCCGCGATAATCCTAATTACGTGGTTATTAATAATGAATATCACTTGTATAGTAAACGCAGCGGTATGGAGTGATATTGATTTTATGAATAGATGGGATGGAAAAGGTTGGTGTGATTTAGTCATCAAATTACAAGTTGGTGCAAATATTGGTATATCTTGTGCCGTGACAAATATTACATTTAATTTACACCAGATTCTAAAAGCTGAAAATGTTTTACCTGAATCAAATTCAATAAAGAAAATTTGTACTGATTTGATGATTAGTCTATTTACTCCAATTGCAGTTATGGGTTTCTCATATTTGTTACAAGTATTCCGCTATGGTATTGCTAGGTATAACGGTTGTCAAAATTTATTATCTCCAACATGGATTACAACGGTACTGTATACAATGTGGATGTTGATTTGGTCCTTAATTGGTACTGTGTACGCATGCTTGGTGCTATATGTTTTCTACAAGAAAAGAAAGGATGTCAGGGATATTTTGCACTGTACAAATTCTGGATTGAATTTAACTAGGTTTGCTAGATTATTAACTTTCTGCTTTATTATTATTTTGGTCATGTTCCCATTCTCAATCTTTACGTTTGTTCAAGATCTAAGACAGGTCAGTGGGTCGTACGATTTTAAAGGTACTCATGCGAAAGAGTTCTGGGATGTGATTATCAAGTTCGACCCAGGCAAGCCAGTTTATAGTGTCTGGCTGTACGTCCTTATGTCCTACGTTGTATTTTTCATATTTGGACTTGGTACAGATGCATTAAACATGTATTCTAGATTTTTGCGTATGATTGGTTTGGGGTCGTTGTTGGATTTTGCAAAGGAACGTATTCAAAGAAACAGGTCCAATAGAGTGGGTAAGTTACTAGGGAAATTGACAGGAAAGACCGATAATCAAGCTACGGAAGTTTATGGTACAACAGAGAATTATGACGATGTCGGATTCTCCCCAACATTAATAACACCGACTTCATATAACCACGTTACTGTTGATTATAAACTTTCGAAAGAAGGTAGAGATACTAGTGCCTACCAGGACAGATTCAATCCTTTTGAGGAGGATGCGGATAGTATCGATTTTGGTAAGGATCTAGAACTTGGGAATTATAATTTCATGCCATACATAACTAAGGAGTATAATTTCCTAGACGATATCTCTTTGGATGATTTGACAAGTTTAACAAATAATAGTAATGGTCATATGAGCTCTGAGAAAAAGAGTAGTTTCGAAACCTATGAACGTTCCCCGAGATCTGACGAAGAATAATTAATTCCAATGGGGTCAATTCTTTCAAATAAATAATACTAAATAAATAAATATATTCGACACAAGATGATACAAACGTTGTACTACTTCTTCCCTCTAAATTTTCTTGATTGCTGACACTTTTATAGATTTTCAGCGTCGAGGCCAGACATGCATTTTTTGGACGCATGCATATAGTATGCACCGAAATGACAACAAACAAACAGGAAAACAATAACAATATGGACACAGCCAACAGAGACGATCTTTCTACAACAACAGGCCCCCTTAGGGAGAGTAACATTTAGAAAGAAATACAATTATAACAAGTACGTCCTGTTCTCTCAGATATCTTTATTACAGGAGTTACAAAGCATTATTCTAATAGCCTTTACCTCAATTCACCATCCCCTTACGGCAGAGAAAGGCAATGGATACCTCAGTATACTCACATGCTCTTGAAGTATGGTCCAAAGCCGATCTGGCTAATTTACAAAGAGAATTAGATACTAATGTGATACAAATCAAAGATAAAGAAAATGAATCTCTGGAGTCAAGAAAAGTTTTAGCCACAGAGACTAAACAGTTCAAGAAATTAGATGAGACTGAAAAATTGTCAAATATCAATAAAATCATAAAGAAGTATCAACAGGAAGTGGACAGCTTAACCAAGAGATCCAAATTTGCTGAGCAAGTTGTATTCGATGTATACTCAAAGCTTTCAGAAGCTCCAGATCCTAAACCATTATTACAATCGTCTTTAGATAAATTGAGTAAAGTCGATGATTCGAAGGTACTGTCTGAGAAAGTCACTGAATTGGAAGACAAACTAGCCAAATATGCGGACTATGAATCTATAAAATCTAGATTGTTAGATCTTGAACAAAATTCTGCCGTTACATTATCCAAGAGGTTGGCTGCAAAGGAACATGAATTGACCTCAAGTTGGGAAGAAAAACAAAGAAACTGGCAAGAAAGAGAAGCTGAATTAAATAAACATGTCGAATCATTACAAAATACAAACAAGGCTCTTGAAACAAAGATCTCCAAGCAGGTTAACATTGACAATAGTGATGATACAGATGCTGATGTAACAGCCGACAAGAAATCCGTGTCTCTAACAGAATATAACTTCATTACCGAAGAGTTAGAGTCTACCCAAGCTAGAGTATTCCAATTAGAAAAGAGAAATGAAACATTAAGTGGAGATTTAGCTAAGGCAACGAGTGCCAATGAAAAGGAAACCGAATTGCAAAACAAGGAACTTAAGATTAATCAATTACAAAGTGAAAATGCATTATTAAGTGCATCAATGGAAAAAAATCACAACTCTCATGAAAGATCAATAAAGAACCTGAATGAAGAATTAGCAAATATTAAAACCGAATTAAATACATATAAGTCTGAAAACGATACCATTAGACTGAAATTGAACAACTACTCTGATTACAATAAGATCAAGGAAGAATTGACTTCTTTGAAGAAAATTGAATTTGGTATTGATGACGATGATGAAGATAATGAAAGGGTTAAAGAAAACCATTCGTCTACCGATAACAATTTACAAAATACTCTAATAAGTACAAATAAAAAATTGCAGTCCAATTTAGCTGAATTAAGGACTAAAAATATCGCTTATGAGGACGAAACTAAGAAATTAAAGAGAGAAATTGCTGAAATGAATGGCAAAGTTGATAGTTTACAGAAATTAAATGCTAAGTTGGAAGCTGATCTTGAAAAGATTGATGACATCGATGGCAAATTTAATGACACAACAAGTATGATTTCTGGTGTTACAAGAAAGATTACTAACCGTGTAGGTCATGGTGTATCATTATCCCCAACAAGTTCAATTATTGGCATTCCAGAAGAAGAAGAATTACAATCAGGTAATATTGGTGGTAATTCTCAAATTCTCCCAATTGTTACAAAACAAAGAGATAGATTTAGAGCAAGAAATACGGATCTTGAGAAACAAGTTAGACAAATAATGGCAGAAAAAGCTAAATTGCAGTCAGAAAAGAGTAAGTTACAAAATGATAATAATAAATTATATGAAAAGGTACGTTATTTATCGAGTTATGATGGTTCATCCAGACACAGTTCTATTGTTGATACTGAAATGGAAAACATTGATAGTGAAGCACAATATTCCAACAGTTACGAGGCATCATTGCATCCATTAGCAAACTTCAAACGTGATGAATTAGAATATTATAAGAAGAACAAACTGTCTGTATTTGAGAAACTGTTTATTAGCTTTGCTAATTTAATTCTCCAAAATAAAACAACGAGAATGGCATTCTTCTTTTACTGTATCGGTCTTCATGGTTTAATATTTATGATGTGTATGTATGTTGCCAGTCTAAGTGGTTACATGACTCCGGAAGTCGCTATTGTTAAGACATCATCATCTCATGCATCCCCACAAATGAACTAGAATATTTTTTTTCCAACATAATATACGATCTTTCTTTATGTACCGTTATCTCAATTTTATAAATATACATGACAATGCATATAAAGTAGTTGCATATTCAAAGTTGCCTCTAAAAATTACATACCGCTTTAATAAATAAACGTTCGATAATTTATATTTTGAAGGAAGTTGATCCTTCATCGCTAAGTAATATTATATTATATTATTATATATAGAATGATAAAGAAAGTTATATTGTAACACATTAATATTCATATAAACAATGCTTAAGCGGTGATACGCTTTTGAGAAGCAATTCTACCTCTTTGTCTGGAAGTGTATCTAACGACCTTCTTTTCAGCAGCCTTAGCAATAGTGGTTTCCTTTTCAGTAACAACTAATTCAATGTGAGATGGAGAAGATTCGTACTTGTTAATTCTACCGTGAGCTCTGAAGGTTCTTCTTCTTTGCTTTGGAGCTTGGTTAACTTGAATGTGAGAGACGTATAGCTTGGTAGCATCTAGACCCTTAGCCTGTAATAAAAAAAAGTTTTGATATTCATTGAACGATTGAATCGTTTTAAAAATCAACAAATTGTTAGTAAATATATTCATAATTAATAGGAGTTCAGTGAAATTTGGTGTAAATTCTTGTAAATGTGGGTTGTGTATGACGTATCTTATTTCTATAATTATTAATCTCGTATCAGTATAAAATCATTTCTAGAACCATAAAAATACGGAATATTCTAATACGAATGTAGTTTTAATTCCATTATTTGTGTTCAATATTTCTTTATACTTAAGGTTATCATCTTATATCAATTTTTTTGTCTCATATTTTCTCTTGTAGGTTAATCGTATCAATATTGTTTCTTCGTATATCTTAATATCTTTGAGTAGTCTTCAATATTAACAATCATCTTATACGTTTCCCACTATCTTAATTATTTATATTATTCAATCATTTCTTCAATTCCACAATTTCACTTTTTTTAAATTATCATATTATAACATACTTCAGCGTTAGCAGCAGCATTTTGTAGTAGACCTTGGATGAACTTGACGGACTTAGCTGGCCATCTAGCCTTAACAACACCAAATTCCTTACCTTGAGCAGTTCTACCAATAGAAGAGTTGAATCTTCTGAATGGAATAGCTCTTTGGTGATCTAGAACTTGATCTAAGTACTTTTGAGCCTTGGTTAATTCCCAACCAGAGATAGCTTGAGCAGTTTCTCTGGTGTTCTTGAAGGAAACACGTAAGTAAGAACCACGAGCGGAAGCAGACTTAGCTGGGTTAGTAGATGTAGCACCGTATCTAGCCATTTTTATTTATCACTGATCTATCTCTTAAATTGGGGAAAAAACAGACTATAAAGTAACTAATATAAAATTTATATACTAACTGATATATACAAATTAAACCTTCAAGAATATTGAATTTTAGTGATTATTGACTACTAATTGGTATGTATTACTTAGGTTGGTGATGGTCATTGTTGCTGTTACAAAATGGCCATAAGGAAAACATCCGTAGAGAAAACGGTGAAATTTCCAGAGACTCTGAAAATTTTTGAAAAAATGGTTTCGTGAGGGTAACATTCAAAGATTAGTTTGAAATTGGAATTGTTCAAAGGTTCGATGCACTAATTAGACGGAGACCACTGGATAGTTCTGCCTGCAGTTAGTGGGAGCACCCGAAGATGGACCGCCAAAGCTACAGAGATGCCAGTAGCTGTCGGTTCAGAGGTTGGCGAGGCTACGGCAAGGTCTCAGTGCGTCAAAGGAGTTGCCAATACTGGAATTCTCCTTTTTTCATTTTTCAATTTTCAATTTTCAATTTTTTAGTAATTTCGGAGAAAAAAAGAAATACAAGAAATTTTCAAGAGGAGATGGTGTAAGGGTGCAGTCCGCAGTCAAATTATGAGAAGCGCCCTTTACCGCTGTGTTAACAGTTTACCAGTTGGTAGACACCAGATAATTATAAAGTATTAATGTCAATTGTTCTTGAATTTTAGCTATGTATTGTTACAAAAAGTATATGCATATGTACTATTGTGTAGGTATGGTGGTAGTGTCCTATGTTATTCTTAAAGAAGATATCATATCCCTTGGATTAGTCTATATACTTGTTCTGCCACTATTTGACTGGTAAATTCGAATAATTGGTCTTTATCTTCTTGAGGAACAATGATACCTGTCCTACCCAGTCTTCTAATGGCTTTCAAATTATTTGAATATTCTTTTGCTGACGACTTAGATCCCTGTGTTATAAAATGGAATTTAATACCGGATCTTACATTGTTAGATTCCTGTGCAATAAGATCCACTGAACCAAGTTCTTGCATGTTCCATTTCTGTTGAATGTTTTCATGACGTTTAACTTTCACAGCTGCCAATAACAACTGTTCAGATACCAAAATATCTCCTGAAATTTGTGTCTTATCAGCTTCCAAACTAGATTGATATGTTGAAGATCTTTGTAAATTATCACTGAAACATGAAGATGTAGCTGTAGACAAAGTTCTGATAGTTGAAGATGTTGAAAGTGATGAAGGAATATTACCTTTAATACAATGTAACAAAGTATTTAACAAATTGTCCACTTTTTTGCAACGTATAGTAATGGTTTCAACTGTATCCTTTGTTTCAATGGCAGAAACAACAAAATTACTTGGTGGAATCTTTAATTGAACATCTTGAGCTGTAGATCTGAAACATTTCCAATTAGGGGTAATTTTAACAACAAATATACATTTATTCTTAGAATCATCAGAATATGCAGTTAATACTACTTCTTTATCTTGAATTCTTGAAATCACTAACTTCATATCAACATGACCAAGAATGTCCCAATTTTTACCACTCCAACGTGTAATCTTTGTAGCTGTTTGTTCAGTAATAATATCTGAAAGGTCCAAACTATTTGGAATTCTGATATCTGATTTTTGGGTTATTGGCGTCTGATAATCACTTACTGCAGATTCTGGTGTGTTAGACTGGGAAGTAGCCTTGTTGGTAAAAATAGACCCACTACTCGATTCAAAAGTTTCAATACTTAAGTTTGGTTTACTACGGTTGGTGAATAAACTTAACAGAGATGATGAAGCTGGTTTATGTAACATCGGCTTATATGTTTCTGCATTAGGGTTGAATATCGAGTTCGAACTAACTTTGACAACTGTTCTCTCTGGATCTGTTTCTGTTGAAAACATACTTTCCAAATCGTCTTCATCATCTCTTGAATTCAAATCCATCGTCTTTGAAGAGAAAAGGCCTTGTGGGGATTCACATTGCTCATCAGTAATGACCTCATCCACGGAGAATGTTTGTGATACTGAACGTAACTGAGTGAACTTTGGAGATGGTTGTGGAGTTGGTGATCTTTTCATCTCTATACTTTGATCCAATTCCATCAGCTTTTCATAGCTTAATGATTCAATGTCACGTAGTGATGGTTCTGATGATACTTGAGATTCACAAATGGAAGGCTCCTCGTGTAATGATGGTACTTTTGACAAGATAGGAGCACTTTGTGGCATTGGATTTAAAGTTAAATCAGATAAACCATTGGAAATTTTACTCGATTCTCTAAGTAATCCCTCCATTGGTTTCCTCTTAGTTACATATTTGACAGTGTGTTTACCACTGAATTGTTTCTCAAAATAAGGCTTCCACATATTTGTCCATTTTAGGGGATCCATACAAACCAATTTTAAAGTAACATTATTGCCTGTAATTGTCTCTAATTCAACACTAGTACCAGAAATTTTAATTAGTTTCAAATCATTTGGTTTTAAAGTTTTGAATAGTAAAGTTCTGCCAACACTCAATAAATAATAATTTTTTTGAATCAGTTCGCTTAATAGATCTTTACTATTTTTAAATATTTTAGGTAATCTACCTGAGTTTATCCTTAATATAGCTAATTCACCTGTATTTAATTGAGCTAAATCAACTAATATATTATTTTCGTCAAAGAATTTAGTCTTGGATAGTTTAAATGGAGTATGGCACTCGACATTGAAAACATTGAATTTAGTTGGTTGAATTCTATCCATTGAATGTGATAATAAGTCATAGACATTATCAAAATTTAAATTATTTTCATTCAACAATTTATATTTCGCAAAGAAATTACTTTCAAAAGTGGATAATATATTTCTTAATTTAATGAACCCATTAGAAATGTTGTTTATATTAGAGAAACTTTCAAAAAGGGTTAATCTCTGATAAATTTGCATTAATGTATCTATTATACTACTATCACCTGTCCTAAATAAAACGACATTTGTATTCATTATTACATTAGTTGCATTAGTTAACAATTGTTCATAGGCAGTAATAACTTTCACGTCATATAACAATTCCGCAACATTTTGACTTATCACACAGAAAATATCCAATTTCTCAAAGAATTCAATATGTTTGCTCAATAACAATATACTTGAATCTTCAATTAATTTTAAATCTGATAAGATTGTAGTAATTGGATCCAGTGCAGAATATGCATTTTTTTCATAGATTCGACATTTCTTGGAAAGTGCTCTAATTGAATGAAGAAACTTCAGCTCCTGTTCCTTGAAATCCTTTACCGTCACCAATTCATCCATCTTTTTAATAAGTTTCAGCACAGGGATATTCTTAACTCTCCTTATCAAGGTATATGAATTACAATTACAATTATGCAAATATAGCAACTTTACTTAAAATACATTTCAGAAAAGGGGAACCAACCAACAATTGACCATTTCCAATAACTGCACAATTCCGTTTACAGAAACAATAGGATTAGCTTGGATAGAATTAGAAACTTGAAGGATTTTTGCTGTCCACCGATGAGACAGTACTAAAATTTAAGAATTTCCTAATCGGGGAAAATATATGAACTTGGCAAACGCGTAACAGGAAAAAATTAATATGAAGGATTTCCTGTTTTGGCGTCGTCTTTCTCATTAATGAATATAATAAAATGATATGAATTGAATATAATGTACATATACATATATATATATATATGAAGAAGTCTGTATAGTTTTAACAGGTATTGTGAATATGTATTGATAGCTATTTTTTTTAGTTAGGTAGTGGAGTTACCAACTTGTACCATCTGTGTCTCTAGATTACCAGAGTAAGCTGTTCCCTGAGCATCAATGTCTTCAATGTCGCTATTGTCATTGCTATGGAATTCATCAATTTCTTCTTGCCCTACAACATCGTTAGCATTGATATATGGTAATGGTTTCTTATTTGCATTCTCCTTAATTTGTAAAGATCTAATAATAATAGATGTTACACCGCTTGCAACGGCAGTAGCAATCATAGCATAACAACCATTCTTATAACGAGGTACCATCGACGCAGCGTAGAATAGAATGGACCACCATGCATTGACGACACTGGAAAACATATTCATCGATGCCAATACGATAGCTCTTTCTTGTAAATCCTCATGACATACAACGTTCGCCCAGGCAAAGAAAACAGCTTGTCCAGCGTATGCAATACCACCTAAATATTGTGCAGTAAACATTATAGCCGGATTAATTGGATTGGATATGATCATTATTGCAACGACACACATCACTATTGCGATTACGATGGCAATATGCCAATGTCTTGCCTTATTGATTTTACTTAGATATAATGCAGAGAAAAAAGTTGAGATAATCCCAACTGCATAAATACCAGATGGGAAATTGTTTCTATTTGATAAGGAATAACCTTGATTAGTTAACCATAGAGCATAAGTAGTGTTTGAGGCAAAACTTAAGTTTTCACCTCCAAAGACCCAAACCAATGAGAAAAAATATAAATGCCACCTTTTCAATACTCTTGAAATAACAGACCAATCCAACGATGTTGTTTCATCTCTAACAGGCAATCTTCTTCTAGCAAATTTCAATTCTTGTTCATTAAAGATGTATCTTGACATGGAATATTTATTTAGGATACCATCTCTTTTGGAATCAGGAACACCAGGGAAGAAAATGAATCCATAGATGGCAATTGGAATCGTTATACAGAAATCAATGATAAATAACCATCTCCAACCTGCTAGTCCCTGAACACCATTTAAATTATTGAATATTTTGACTTGCATAAATCCACTGAACATCGATCCAATCAACCCACTACTAGTGAAAATTGCAGATCTAATTGGTAATTCATTCTCTTTGTACCAAGAACCCAAAATTAAATGGGTACCAGCAAATGTACAACTTTCAAAAATTGCTTGAAAGAAACGAAGTACACAACAATGTTGATATGAGTTGACTCTATACATACCTAGAGTTAATAGACCCCAAGCAAATGTACAAAAACTTAACCAAACTCTAGGTGGAACAACTAACAGCATTAGATTATTAGGGATCATACCAATGATATAACCTACTGTGAAACAAGTATTTGTAATATTTAGTTCGTTACCCTTCATGTTCAAATCATGTTTCATCCCTGAGATGTAAGCATTTGAGAATCCCACACGATCGACGTAATTGATCCAATATTGCAAGCAAACAAACGATAGAACGAACACATCGATCTTAAATAGTAGGAATCTTTCCCTGATCGGTTTCTTGACTGTGCTTGCAGATGAAGAGACTACGGTCTCGATATCTTCAATGACTTTTGTATCCTTAATCATTGCTGTCGATGTCGAGGGCATTCCATTCGATGAGCCACATTTTTTTCTTCTTTCACTCTGTCCACCCTTTATAAAGGCGAAACAGAGATGTCCCACCATCAACTCAACAATATGAACTTGAAAACAATAGATTCTGAATAGGTTAATTTGTGTCTTTGGTGTATTATATAGAAGGTATATACGCGACTATATATAGAGATATAATTTTTTTTTGAATAATTAGAAAAGTTATTTGGCTGGTATTCATGATGATTACTCTGAAGTTTCAGCAGTTTCGGCAGTTTCTTCTGGTTTACCGTTTCTTAACAAGTTGAAATCCTTTTGAATTAAGGATAAAGTAGTTGCTTTGGAACCATCTTCCTTTTCATAAGTATAATTAGCAGCGTCAGCTTCAACGTAGACTAGAGCACCTTTTCTAACGTATTGTTGTAAGAAGTTCATTTGTGGTTCGTTGAATACAGTGACGTTATACCAATTGGTTGGTCCATCCTTTCTTGGTTGTGAAGCAATTGCATATTTAACATACTTGACATCCTTAGCAGATGTATATTCGGTGAATGGAGTACCTATACGTCCGACGATGGACATCTTTGAGAAGTCTAACTTTCTTGCGGTAGCATGGAATGAACGAGTTAACCTTAGCATAATTATTTTGAGTAGTGAGTCGAAGAGTAGGTATATTTATTGTACTTTTTCTTATTGGGAATGACTTTGTTTTTATTACTTTTTCTAAAATATATATATGTATTTATATGATACTATCTTGGTTGTTTATTTATATAGATGTGGATTTTCCCAGGATTACGCGTTGCGCTGTATCACAAATGACAAAAGGAAGAAGGAAAAAGGAATGAAGTGCCAGGTTTGTTTTGGGAGGAATCGATCTATGACAAGGAGGATACAGGAGTGTTCTCCAAGTATTTGACATGATCATCGATATAATTACAGACATTGTTCCATTTCTCTTCGGAGTCGATTTTTGCGTTTAAATATTTGAAGTTTCTATAACGATGTGCTGGATCCTTATTACATAATTTATCCTGTAATGCTTTAAAATTGAATAATTCGAAATCGAAACCACCGTACCTTCTTTGATTTCTATAACCACGAACATGTTCGCCCTTTGAAGTCTTGAAACAGTCTTGGTCGTATAACGTCCATGGATCGAATTTATAGAAGGATGCATGGAGGAACATTACATCGACCATATCTGATTTAGTTGGACCATTTTTCTGTAATAAATCTTTCTTATAAGTGATATCCACGTCGTATTTTGGATTGAATTTTGAATAGTCATCGATATTATCATGTACTTTTTTCAACAGTTCTTGATGCCATTTATAATCTTGATCGAAATCATGTTGCATTAAACCTAGACCTTGATAAGCCTTGACATCATGATGGAACCCATCGAAACCCAGAGGTGTTCTAACTTGATAGTATGGGATCCCCAATGCATGTGCAGCCGAGATGAAAGTCTCTTTGTCACCTTCACCTGCTGTCCCTTGAGAAAACATATTATAATACCATCTTGGACCATATATATTATAATATAGAGCCAATAATAACGTATGGAAATGTTTCCTTTTATTAATCATCATTTGTCCGGATTCACTTGCTGGATCGGCAATGGTACCATTCAAATCATGGAATGGGACATTTGTATCCTCAGTGGTGAAATCTGCTTGAAGATCCTGAGTATATTGTGATGGTGGTAATACATCATCGTACGAATAACGTAGTCTTTGTTTTAAATTTATTGGGATCTCTGCTATCTTATAGTAAGCAGGAGCAGTGAATCTTCTCCATAGATCCGGCCAAATGACAAGACCTGTCTCTTTATAAATATGGGAATCAAATACGTGATTTAAGTTTTTCATTGCAAAATTATCTGCATCCAGGAATAAAATATTTTCAAATTGAGATAATACCAGAGCCATTGCTTTAATCTGATAACTTTTCACCTCGATTTCATCGATGATATTTTGTGGTAAGATATCACTGAAATAAGTACAATGAGCATCATATTTTTTCGCAATCATTGAACAAAATTCGTCATCACCTTCATCTTCAGGTGGGATAAACACTTCCACGGGCAACGTAGTCCCCGAATGTCTCAATGTTTCCAACATCGTGATCAATAGAACACTGTACCTTGCCCCACCAACGGTAACGATCCCATCCCTATGGGTGCCCTTCTTTGAAGTAGCAGCTAATAAATTATCGATCATTTCTTGATTGAATTGTTGTTTCAAATGAGTAACGTAACCCTGATGCATCTCATGCAAATTGTTATTTTGTTCCTCTGATAATTGATAACAGTGATTCAAATTGAAATAATTCAAATGTGTGAATTTTTTAGCGTCATTTAATCCATAGTTGCCACTTTTCTTACATTTGAAGGAATCCTGTAATTCTCTCCACCGGTCCGGAGGATCCAATGGCTTATATTGCAATATGGAATCAAACAATTTATTATAGAAGATATATGATACATTTTTGTTTGTATAGTATGATGAGGGATCGAAAATTGTGGAATCATGGTGGAATATTGAATATAGGTATGTACCTAATGATAGACCCAATAATAACAATATAGTCTTCGGGGACACGAGTCTCCTCATATGTCTAGCCCGACGTAGCATTGCTCTTAGTGATGTATATATCGATATATCAACTTGTCCTGGATCAATCAATCAGACGACTGCTCTTATATATATGTCAACAGTCAACAATTGCACTGAAAATTTTTCTCTTTGGCTTTCCCGTTCGCAAATCGATCAGATCTGCGACATTGTCCCAGAGGATCTGCAGGGGACATACCAGAACAATGCAACAATAGGTGTTCATGGCAACAGTACAATAGACCATGGGTACGCCAAGAGGGGGGGCCAGGAAGCTGTGATGTGGTGTGCACAGGGCAAAGGGCAAAGGGCAACAAGCAGGTAGGAATACCAGCAAGACTGTATACAGAGAGATCCCATCACTGTTTGCAAGAGTCAGCTGTCAGTACATATGCGTACATATTGGGATGTCTCGTCTTGTCTTGGCAGACAACTACAGCGAAGAGAACACAGCAACACAGCAACACAACAACACACACACACACACACACACACACACACATATATATATATATATAATGCGACCACACAAACACAGACACCATCATCACAGACACCATTATCACAGACACCATCGCTGATACCATCCATCATCCATCCATCTCTCTTGTTCTTATATACTTCACGCAGTTCCGTCGAACGGAAAAGAGACAGAGCGGGAACTTTCCGCTTTCCGCTTTCCGCTTTCCGCATTTGTTTGTTTGTTTGTTGCTATAACAGGAACTGGAACTGGAACTGGAAGAATAAGTAGAGTTGTTACTGTTGCTGCTGTTGTTGCTGTTGCAAAAGTATACCTTCACGTACCCAGCAGTGATGACAGACTCTCAAGAATATGAACAACTGAAGCAGACGCTGAAGGACGCTCTCAAGGAACGCAAGCAGTACCAGGAGATGTTCAGCAAATTGGAACAGGAAATATATGATAAAGAGACCGAATATTTCAGCAATATCAACCCACAGACGGGTCACAACACCGCCGTGTCGCTACAGACTGTGCAAGGTAATATCATCAAGGGTTTTGACGGGTTCTCAAAGACTCAGCATCATCATGGCAGTACGAATCAGAGTTCTCATGGTGCCACAGGTAATAATTCAAAGGATTTACCTGCTGCAGTATTAGACCCTTTGAATACAGGTCTACCTAACAAGGATAGAATTTTTTCACTGAGTGATATCGATTTCGTTAATCAATTACAACAAGATGATCTTTTACCAGGGTTCGATGAAGATACAGTTATCATCGATGAATAACCCCAGCCAATCATATCCCAGTCTTTAAAATAAATTTCTTCGCTCTATGGCCCTCGGGACACTGCTGCCTCCGCCAATTTTCTCTCTGATAAAAAACAAAACAGGTACAATTAATCACATATATGTAAACAACTACTATACAATCCCCCCTTTTATTCTAGTAAACGATTACTGTGTGGTCGTCTAGTTATAAATATGAGTAAAATATTGAGTCATGAGATTCCGTCGTTTGCAGGAACAAGATCCGTCTTTAAACTATTGAATAATCCACCAACTATTGCACAATTATCAATTCCTCCACAGACACCTATTCTAATACGTCAAGGTTGTTTGATCTCCTTATATAATAACAATGATTCAAATAAGATCTCCCTAACTAAACAATTCATCAATTTATACAATAATATCAAATTCAATCATTCTATTCAATCCTCAAGATTCATACAATTGAAAAGTTCACATTCTTTCAATGCTTTGATCTCTACTAATAATTCAACTAATAAAAATATACAGACATCTTTATATCATTTGAATCTATCCGGTGAGACCGATTGGCAGATATGGGGTAAGGATTCCATCGTTGCAATGGAACAAAATACTTCTTTATCCATCTCTAATAGTGATTCTTTACAATTTAATAAATATAAAAAATCTCAATTTAATGTCGTTAAAGGTAGAGGTAATTTAATATTGACTGGACAAGGTTCAATAATGAAACTAGATTTGAAAAATTCTTATGATGAAATTTTGATAGATTATAAGAATTTATTAGCAATTAATGGGAAATCTCAATTAGATATCAAGGAAAATATTTCAAATCAATTAGTTTCAAATAATAAATATACTACCGATTCAACACCACTTCCCTCAATTAGAGATAAACAGACTAGACAAGTTACCCCTGGAACAGTATTCAATTATACATTTGCATTATCAAGAAAATTTTTCAAATTTTTACAACGGATCTATGATATTTCAAAATATGGAACACCAGTCAATTTCATACAGATTAAGGGTCCAAGAACAGTCTTGATTCAAAGCTATAATAATGCAATCATGGATAATAATACATCGTATCAATTACAACCATTGCTAGATGATAAGCCTTCACGTATCTCGCAGGTACAAGAACGTAGCCTCGAGAACAGTAATTTGAGCTTTGCTTATGTAGAACCAAACGGAAGAGTTCAATTCAAGAAAACTTTAAAATTTTTAGATTCAAATATATAATAGTAATAAAAATTCATACATACATAATTTGCTTTTTTTTTGTAACTTTCACCAATGATGAATGAAAAAATCAACATCTCCAGATTCTTCATCTTCGGTTAAATGAACATTAGAGATCTTATCCTTAAACCCAATAAAATCATAATTATAATCAAAGATAAAATTCATCTCTAAATTAGTATGTTCATTAGTGGCCCCCTCATCACGTTTCAAATACTCTTGTACCCATTTAGTAACAGCCATATCACTTGTTTCATCTCTACATTGAGTCAAAAATTTAACTAGTGAAGTACCACCAGTACCCACATGACCATTAACATTAGTTGATTTAGAGTTGGCCAAACCCTGACGTTTAACGTTCGTTTCATTCATACGTTCGGCACGAGCAGGGATCAAGATATATTTCTTAATAATACCCAAATGAACATCTCTAAAATTCTTCAAGATTGAAATACATGTATCATATGCTAATCTTTCACATGATTCAGCACCTTGACTCAATACATACTGACGAATATTCGTCACTTGATCCACATATTCCAAGAAATGACGATGTGGAACAGGCATATATTGTCTCATATTCAACAAATACGAATTCTTCTTGAATTGTGACTCGTTCGTAATTGGTTTCCTTGGATAATGTTCTTTACCACCATCTGAGAAATGGGTTACACCTAACAATAAATCAAGGTATTGAACCAAAGAACTTTGTGCATTGGAACCACCGGACCACTGTTGATATTCACCATTGGTACCATATCTAATACCGTGAGGTAAACCAGCTTTTGCCATATTTTTAGAACCTGCTAAAAATGGTCTAATCCTGAAATAGAAAACGTAAGGATCACATTTCTCATCCATTCTTTTCAAAATTTCTGTTAATTGATCAATACCAGATGCAAGTAGTTTCATATTTTCCAAGAAACTTACATTATCTCCATGATTTATCGATTCAATAGCTTTTAAACCATATTTGATACATTGGGATCCAATTTTTTCAAAATATACACTAATTAAATAAAACCATGCTTCATCAAAACTACCTGTAAATGTTAACCCACTTGATAAATTCTCCAAATTTAATGGTTGTGCCGAATCAACAACATTATAATTCCATAGAACAACACTAGAATAAGTTGCTGTTGGTGGCAATCCAAGTTTTTCACAGACTTGCAATAATGGTTCTGCCAAATTGTCAGGAATCACCTCGTTAGGCGGATTAGTACACCAAACATACGCATTAGTAATAAATGTCAATAGAACATATGCCCTTTTCAATTCAGCTAATGTTTGTAATTGATCGATTTTAAGTAATGGAAATTTCTCTTCAACGGTCCTTTTCATTTGACTAGTTAACAGTAATTGTGGGATACTTCTAGCAACTGTTTCCCAGTTCGAATAGTACTCATTAGGTAATTTCTGTAATGGCAACTCTGGTGATAAGAACCCTTTATTTTCATCAATATCAAATTCTGATATATCTATTTTATTTGTTGCTGTCATCATCGGAATAATTCTAAATACTATCTCCAACGATATTCTTTAATGACAGTTCTATTAACAAACCTGACTTATATTACAGTTACAACTTGGATGATATACTATACGCTATACGCGTATCTATTTATATATAATTTATAAATCTTTCAGTTATTTATTGTCATCAGAACAGGAATCCCTTTCTCGTCGCGGAGATACCAAAGATGTCACAGAAACATCCTTGCATCACATAGTGGACTGCGCACTCTGTTCTAAAATTTGACTTCTTTTCAAAGATAATGATGACAAAGACTTCCAACTGTCGAGACTACCAAGTCACCTCATACCACGACGCAACAGAACGCAAACCGTTTGGGGTCTCAACTCAAGGATACTCCAGTTCACAGCTGGTCTGCTTCCACTCCCCCTTCGATGACAAGAATGACTTTTCCGGCCGATTCGTGGAAACTTTTATCGACGCAAACAATAACTTTTTACAAAAAATCACCTGATATTTGCAACTTATTCATCTCGTTCAAGGGAATGCAAATCAATCATCTCTGGAAGATAACTCCGGGGACTTTAACAAATAAAAATTTACATAAGTCTATTTAGCTTTTGATTAACGACATTACACATCGTTTCGTATATCAGACTTAGAAATGCATGAATTTTATTTATTTTATTATGTACATATATAGTTTATGAAGAAGTAAAATTTATCAGTGTCAAAGAAGTGTCACAGATACCTAACTTTGACACACAGTTCCATTTAATACTATTTTGAAACTTGAAATCAGGCAATAGAAAAGGAACGGTTCCATATCTATTCTCAGATAATTAGGAACTTTCTAAATGACTTCTTTTGTTATTAACAGGTACTATTGTCATTGGCTATCGAAAGAATAAAAAGTAATCAAGAACTATCTGTTGATTGTAAATTTGACTCCTTTGATTGTTGAATTTGTTTTGAATATTCGGTAAAATCGTCTAAATACTTTTGATTGGCATCACATTTAGCATTTAGGATAGACTCACTTGTAGTTCGTAGAATCGATTCTATTTGTAAATTATTTTGTACCCAACTACATATACCCTTCCACTGTCTATATTTAGCTTCTTGTTCAAACTTCCAATCTCTTTCGGCATAGGGGTCAAGTCTGGTATTCAACTGAGGTTCATCAGAATTTACAGCACCGTTCTTATATTTCTCATCTAACTCTTGTTTCATCTCATTTGCTTCTTTTTTACAAAAATCAATCACTTTACTACGTTCTATCCAATTGGGATACAGTTCACTCCTTACGTAGTCACCACATTTTTCATTCTTAGCAGTTAATGTGGAACCCTTTTCCGTCGCATTATTGATCCTTTGTTTTATGATATCATCGCTACCATGTCTCATCGTCCTTAAGAATGAATCTAATAATGTAGGATCAATACATCTTGCCCTCGTTACAGTCACTTCAGTTACGGTTCTGTCCGAATTTGGGAAATTTAAATTGGATTCTAAGAATAGTCTTGGTGCCCTAGCCGTAAGCTCTTTCTCACTCATCACAGTAAGTCTCGGTATAATATTAGTTACTGAACAGTTTCTTAGTTTGATATAAGGACTATATCTCTCAAACAACTACCTTTTCTGTTGCGCAATAGTCTATCAAATGGTTCCCACCTTATTCAATAAGTCTCTTATTTTTCATCTCTTCGCCTCGCATCAAAAATTATACAATACCCCAAAAAAACCATTTATCACCTCAAAATGGCTAACGTTTACGTTAAAAATGTTTTAGTCTATTTCTTATTTATTTCTATATCATTTTATATGCAACTATATACCGAAGGAACCCTTAACGATATCCTTACCTGTCTGTTCCATAGAGTCATTCATTGCTTGACCAGCAGCTGTAGCATAGTCATTAAATTGAGTCTCAATATTGTCCCAACGTGTTTCAACTGCACGAGATAAACCCTTCATATAACCGTAGCCAGCGTTATGCTTTGTGGCGTGTCTAATAGGTTTCTGATAGGCGTGTTCAGAAGAACTTGGTTCAGCGGATAATGTACCTGCAGCAATCGCACTCTCTTTGTACCTTGAATCGGGACGTTTCTCACCACCCAATATTTGATCTAATTGTTCTGGTGTACAATATACTGTACCTCTAGCCCATTGTAACGAATTAACTTGTGGCCTATATGAGATCTTCAAATTTGGATTATATAAAGTGTCTACAACAGGACCATTAGAAGATAAGGTTGGACTACCAGGTACCGCATTGTTTTGTTCATTTACGATAGATATAACAACGGACAAATATTTACCAATTCTCATGAATATATCACCATTTTTAATAACTGCACTCTCTGTAATATAATGCGAACTCACTGGCATTGGGGGTTCCATCGATTTAATCTCTTTCAAATCTGGTACAGTTAACACTTTAACAGCAGCATTACTTAAAACAGCGACAAAATATGTAGTGATACGTGTTTCACCTTTAGCCCCATAAGTCAAAATATATGCAATATCAGAGGCAACAATAGGATGTCTATAAGACTTATGATCTTCTTTACTTTTACCAGGTTTCACAATTCTGATATCGCTCTTACCTGTAACAATTACATAGCCAGCGACACATGAACCTCTTGTCAAGTCTTGCATCTTAGCAATCGTACCTTCACAACTACCACCTGATGCCTTCGCAATAGTTGTAATACCAACAATTGTACCCGAATCATTTGTTTTTGACATCTCAACAAAATCAACTGTAAATCTACCATTCCCACTTGGTAAAATCTTATATGTCAATAATTCACCGGCATCGGTACCACAGAACATCAAAATACTAGAATATCCATCTGATCCATATTCCATAATAGAAACATTGATAGTTGTAATGCAAGTACCTCTTGCCTTTGGAATATCCCTAACTTGTCCCATGTAGATAGCGGCTGGACCTCTTCTATCAACGATAATCAATGTACCACTGGAATAAGCTACACCAACAAAACCAATGTTACTATTACATAATGCAGTTACAGATCCCCTCTTTGCATTAATTACAGTACTTGGCATGAACCCTTGTTTTATATTTGGTGGGGATCTATCCTTCACATCAACCAAGATATCATTACTATCCTCTAAGGAAAATCTTCTAAATCTCATATCTAAATCAGTATTGGAGTCCTGTTTATTCTCCTTGAAGAATTGATTCAATTCGAATTTAAACAGTATGACTTCACCTTGTTCAGTAGCTACAGCTAATTCCAATGTCTCCGCAGCGAAATGGATATTGGAAATTGAAAGATGTAATGCCCTGTTTAGGATTCTCCCTACATTCACCTCAAAGACACATTTATCGTCTAATTCATTTTGTGCACCATCCCAAATCCGAACAGAACCATTTGTATGACCTGTAGCAATTGCAGTTCTAATCTCCGAAGGTCTCATATTTCTCTTTGAAGAAGTACCACCTTTCAAGATAGATTCACTATTGGTGGAATATGTTGACATCAAACCTAGCCATAATTTCTTTGGCACAGAGAAGGCCGTAGATACTGTAACCATAGGTCTTGTCCATGACAAACTTTGTGATAATAAACTTGCCTTTGATGTGAATGAACCTGATTGAACCAATAAAGTTTCCATCTCACCGTCGGCTAATAATGCTAAAACAAATGAGGGATCATGGCAACCTCCAAAATGAGCAGATGCTCTTGGTAATGGAAGAATATCTACCAATGGAGCCCTATTGACTAATGGACATAATTTTTGATGTTTCGGACTGGAATAATATTGTTGCATTGCATCATAAGATGTAATCGAGTATAATGGTGTACCACCTAGATCTAAAATTGTGATACCTTGACTATCATCCCCCTTAGCTAAACTCTTCGTAGCGATTAGCAACGACGTATATTCCGGATTATTCATACAGATCCAGTAAACTTTGAAAATTTGCGGTGATCCAGCGGCTCCAGACAAGATTTCCCTGCTTTGATTAGGAACGTTGACATCTGTTTCAAACAAAGTTCTGGCTTCAATTAAATGACCTGAGTTTGCATCCCAAAAGACCATGGAATTATCCTCATGAACTGTTAAGATGTGTAATGAATTTGGATGATACAGTGATTGTATTACTTTTGGTCGTCTAATTGTATCGATTTTTTGGTTTGAATTATCTCCCCCTGGTGCAAAAGGTGGTAATTCGTAAATGAAACTTTGTTTAATATCCATGTCAACAAAGGAATAAACCACTGTGACATAATTATAGGAGATCAATATACTACCAAGATCTCTGGGATTCCATCTAACCGAAACAACTGGAGATATGATCTCCTTTGGGAAAAACTGCGACTTTTGAAGATTTTCAATTGTGATACTTGAGAAATTATTACGATCCACATCGTACACCATAACGGAACCATTTTGTAAACCTAATAAAATCCAATCGATACCTGGATCTGTCTCAACAGACGTAATATGACTAGGAATGAAAACAGATGTTAAAACCTTTTTTGAGTATAGAGACAATACTAATAATGTATCCTTGGAATCAATGGCTACTAAATAAATACCTTTAACAAAATTTAATGTACGGATAGAACCCTTTATGGACAACGTGAAAACCACTTCAACCTGGCCTTGGCCGAAAACATGAATTTCGTTAAGATCAGTAGCGATGGCCATTAAACTTTGTGTGTAGTCGAATGTATATGCAATGATTTTACCCTTGATCCCTGAATATTTTATGACATGTGAATTAAACAGTTTGGATTCAGGTGATTGCGAAATAGGGCTGACTTTCTTGATAGAGCTCGAGACACTCTTAAACTTCCCATCTGAGCTTGATGGAACGACAGGTGAACTTCCGGCACTCTTACTGGCTGGACCGCTCGATTTAGGTGATTTGAAGGCTTGAGATACCTTCTTGAAACGATCACTTTTAAACATATTTTTTTCTAACAGTGTTTGAGTATTCCCTTAGCTCTTAAAATGGTTTTGCTTTATGATTTGTGATTGAATAGCTAATTCTACAAATTAGTCGAGCGCATTAGTCTTATAAAGCTATTTGCTGAGCTGAAGTTGTTCGTTCCTTAAATATGTAAACAGGCTAAACTGGCGCAATAATTTCTGATTTTTCTGTTGAAGATCATCGTTCTGTTGTTCCACTTTCGCTCTCGTTCGTTGTGTCAAAGCGGGAAACAAGGCAACGAACAATGAACGAACAATGGCTAAAATAACGAGAACGATGTCGATGACAACAACATTGCTTTATTACGTCTTGCTTGTTGCACATAAGTGAGTCCTTAGTTTTTATATTATTAATGTACATATTTAAATAGAAAATGTATATATGCATATGTGTAGCGCGCTTATGAATATCTGATTATGCTACACCACTTTACAATTCCAGGTTCTCGGGCATATATGAGAATCCACGAAATTCTTCCTGTTGATTTGTTGTTAACATAGATGGCAATGGTGTTAAAGAAGGTGGAGCAGATGTAAACTCTTGTTCGAAGTATGACGTATCTTCTGCCGATTTGATGTCTGGAATATATGGCGGTTCAACACGTAAGCTTAGTACGTCATCGAAATTAATGTTACGGAAAAATGGCTCCTCCATGACTTCTAATGCATCACGAGGTCCACCACCTAAACGCTTTGATGGGTCCTTAGTTAATAAACCTTGGAATATTTGAACAATATCACCCGCCATATCAATTGGATACAAAGGTTCATCTGTTAGGATAGCGTTAAACACCTCATCTTCATCATCACCAGAAAATGGAGATTGACATAACAACATTTGATATAATAAGACACCAAACGCCCACCAATCAACAGCCCTAGTGTACTCTTGATCTCTTAAAATTTCTGGAGCCATGAATTCAGGGGTACCACAGAAAGTCGAAGTCTTGTTTCCATACCACATTTCATCCTTACATAGACCATAATCTGCGATCTTGATATGACCTTCAGGCGTCAATAAGATGTTTTCCAATTTCAAATCACGATAAATGACACCATTATCATGGAAATATTTCAATGCCAACAAAACTTCGGCTGCATAAAATTTAGCCCTCCTGACCGACAGTCTTTGATTTTGAACATGCCACATTAAATCACCACCACCAATGAATTCCATAGCAAAATAGATACGGTTTTCAGTTTGGAATGAACAATATAAGTTTGTCAGGAATGGATGTTTAGTCTTAGTTGCCAGTAAAAATACCTTCTTTTCAGCTCTAGCACTTTCTATATCGTGATTTTGAATGATATTATCCTTCTTCAAAACTTTAATAGCACACAGTCTTCCAGTGTTTTTGGATTTAGATAATATAACTTTACCAAAATTACCTTTACCTAATACCTTTAATAGGATGAAGTTATCTAGAGACACCTTTCTACGTTTACCCGCTTTTTTCTTTTGTTTAGTGGCAGTATGTCCCTTTTGAGGTGAAACACAGATGCTGTCCCTGACACCTTCAGTGACACTCTGTAAATCTTCTTGTTCCCTTAATTTAACTAACTTATCGTTTTCATCGTGATTCTGTGTAACGTCTCTAAATGGATTTGAATATGTTCTCATATTTTCTTGTTTTTTACTTTCAGCTATTGCTACCTCATTAATATGTTCCGGTGAACGAGTTGTCTCTAACTCAACCGGTGTAATTATAGGTTCGTTTTGTTCTTGTTGTTGTCTCTCATACTCAGCGATTTTTTGTTTCTGTAATTCTATTTCTAGTTGACGTCTTTGGTCTTGCCACAACTTGTCTTCTTCGGCGATATGTTCGTCATGGTCCTCATGCTCTTCAGCTTCAAATCTGTTATAATCGTCAAGACTTAAATTGCCATTCCATGGACCTCTTTCAGCCTCTACTGTTGTCGCATCTGCAGTCGGATCTAATGTTCTATTGTTGTAATCACTTAACTCGCGTGATTTATCAGCATCACGTTCTGCACCTCTAGTGAAATTTAGATACACTTCATTTTCCTCAATGAAATGATTTAATCTATCAGTTGCATCGTTGATTTTACTTGGTGAAGTTTGGGCAGATGAATGATATTCGGCTTGAGGATATTCTTGACTATTTGAAACAGTCTTATAAGCATCAGGACTTTCCAGATTGTTTCTACCTGAATCCATGAATACAGATCCATGTTTGGCCGGCGAGGTTCTATCTCTGTGTGTCTTATGCGGAGAAGTGTGCTTGTGTGGCTTGTGGACTTTCTTTTCACCTTTAGTACGTTCGGCATCTTGGATTGTTTTCAAAATTTTGTTTGCCATCTCCATTGACATACCACAGAAGTCTGGAACCAAATGAACACATTGAGTATGGCACATTACACCACATTCGGAACACTTACGCACCTTCTGTTTACTCCATGGTAGAATATAACCACAATGACAACACCATTTCGTACCACGGTTCGAACAAGGTTCAAATCTATGTGGGATACGATGATTCAATTTGGCTTCATCCGGATCTGTGTCTGTTGAAATTTTTGCAATACATTTAGTGACAACCTTTGTATAACATTTCTTGTGACATAAGAATTTACAATCTTGACATTGGAAACCTGTATAACGCAAAAATTCACCACAGTATGCACAACACATAATGTTATAGAATGATTTTTGAACAAAATGATGACCATGTTGTTCAAAGACTTCCTCCTTTCTATTCATAATGGCACCATGACGATGTAGACCACCGATAACATTGGATCTAATAGGTTGTGACGATTTATTGAACCCTAGCGTTAGTAGAATTTGACCGGTTGGCTCCATAATGAACCAACTTGTACTTGTGATTTGTTTGCCATCTCCTACAGTTCCAGAATTTTCTTGTGTAGTCAGAGTTGTTGAATCTGAAACTGTTTTGGATGCTGATGACGGCATATCGTTATTGTTGTTGTGTGGTCCGTCATTTGTAGTTGTATTAGATTGTGTTCCACCAAGGTTTGATGCACTAACCCAACCTTGGCCATTAGTAATTGTTGTTTTCTTCTTACGTATTTCTTCGGCAATATCCGATAACAGCAACCACATAATCCCTACTGGAGTCGTTACATTATTTATTCTATCGTAGACTGTAATTTCAATTTCATTACCCTTGGAAATGTTGATTGAGAATTCTTCGTTCCATCTATCTGTTCTAGACAATTTGGTTCTGGCCTTAACGGTATCATCAATTTTAATCTCAACAAATGAATCCGGAGTTCTTGCAAACATCGGAGATTGCACGTGATCGACATCTCTAATACCATTTATCATAATTTTCAAAACACCTGTCAAAGGCTTTCTTCTGAATTTTGGTTGTTGACTTGTCATTAAATCTGTATCGTGGTGCTTGTAGTGGTCTAAATCAATATTAATAGCCTGATATTTCTTTAAAGCTTTCTTTAACATCATGATTCTATGTTTGGATTCCCTGACACCACCTTCTGCGGCGGAACTACTTCTTTGGTCACCATCTATTTGGTACAATTTAGTTAACTTTGTATTTGCCTCCTGGTATTGTTCTTCGACTTGTAACTTAAATTCTAATTGTTGCAACATGTATTGAATTCTTTGAGACATAGACGGACAGTCGTACTTAGTTAAATCAAGACGGGAGAAGATATGTTCGTTTGGAGATATGGTAGATAAATAACCATACTCTGTATTTTGTCCTAGCTCATGCGTCGTGTCATTCTCATTATTTTTAGATTCATCATTCAAACGAATCTTCTTCAAAGTTTCCTGCAAATATTGAATATTCTGTTTGGCCTCTCTAATGTTGGTATTACATTTCTGAATAACCATAGAATTAGAGGTTTTCTTTTTTAAATTCTTCGCACCTTGAATAATATTTTGCTCCACAGCAATCTTCTTATTGATATCTTGTTCGACTTGAGAGATCATCCTGGAAAATTAATAGAATAAGATAAATCGCTTTCAGGTTCAATCGATAAATATCACTAAACTAGTTGATTCCTTGCAAAATAATCTGCAATATCTGAATATTCACAACCGATAAATTTGATTTTCAACTTTATCTGTCACTTCCGATCTTAGGAAACAACCGCTACTATGTGGCACTAGTTTGCAATGTAGAAGTACTGTCTTCTCTTAAAATGTAATAAACTGATTATTAGTAGTATAACTTGGACCAAACACAGTTTTCAACCTGGTGTCCAACCTTTTCACCACTATTTCTCCCTATGTCCTGTTAAGGATTGTGATTCAATGTTTCACCTACCCTGGCAAAAAAAATGATCTCTAAGAAAACAAGGCGTTGTTGGTGTCCAATGTTTAGAAATTCCGTTACCCGCACGGTTCAAAAATAAAGCGGGAGGGTAACTTTTATGAAACCCAGAACTAGGAATGTGATAATAATAAAGATTTAAAACTTATAAAATTATTCAGAATCTGGTATTAAATTTTGTGCATGAGTTTATTTACATCTGTACATATGCGCGTCAGCGATCAAAGTTTGTTACACTTACAGTTGCAGCCTGGTGTAGGGCAGATATCATGTCTTGCAAACCACTCGTCTGCATGACCGGCATGCATACCATGATTACATGTAAGACAGAAACTGAACCATTCATGTAATTTTCTCTTACGCCTATCATATTCCACTAATCCCATCGAGTTCAACATTTTGTTATTGACGTCCCCTTGGTATTGTATATCTTTCTCATCAAATTCATCAGAACCACTTATACTGTCGTCATCTTCGTTATCATCTTGATTATTTCTATATATCTCTTCATCCTCATCTGTTACACCATTAATGATGAATGGTAAATTTGATGTTCCCAGTGGCATCAGGCAGATTGCACATCGTGGGTATGGAGTACCACAATGTGGGCATGAATGTTTATGTTGTACTTTGTTGCCATTGTTATAACTATTAACCCCACCAGAAAATATATTTTGAACAGGTATCTTAGTATTTGATGATATAGATGCAGCATCGTTGAAATTGTTGTTCTTATTCTTGGATCCAGGTTCATTAATATTGTTTGGTGTGTTAATATTCATTTTACAACTAGAGCATTGTATATATAATTGACGTGGCTTCAATTTAGTGGTAATGGTGCCAGTACTGGTCCTTGATAAGCTTGTTCTCAATACATCGAATTTAGCTCTCATTGGGAACAATTCCCACGCATTCAACATTCTTCTGTAACTTTCTACCCATGCATCAACCCTAATATCATTGAAGTATCTAGGTGATCCACATATTGATATCAATGCGGCTGTTTGAACATCGCTTGTTTTGTTAACATAAGATTGTAACAAATCGATACCTGTTGGGGTTATACCGGTTAGAATTAAACCTTCCAATTCACCATTTGAGATAACTTGTGTAGAAGTCCTTTCCAAGAATCTCGTTAAGTCAACATCACTTAAGAATCTTAGTGCTACACCTAGACGTTCACGTAGAGAAATAGCTGGTTCATATAGTATATCCCACCAATCATTATCTGCAATAAATGCAAATATTACTCTTAAATATGGATCCTCAAGTTCCGAGGACATCTTCCTACATTGGACTCTCCATGTATTATTACCTGGCTGATCCTTATAAGCAAGGTAACCGGCAATGGCCGTAGCAATTAGCTGCAGTCGTTCATTATTTGCAGATCCCAAAATTTCAACGGCTTTTGGTATATCTCCAAAAAATACTGCCCATGCAGCTGCCTTTTCGTAATGTCCATTACCAATAATTAAGTTATATTTATCCTCGTAATCAGATGGAGATAAATCCCAGCCAGATATGATTAAACATAGTCTTCTTTGGATGTTCTTTTGAGAATTTGAAAATTTAGATAGAGGACTCTTATGGCCGAGGCTGGCTTTATATTTCTTCCTCAGTCTAATGATTTTCTCCATTTCTTTATTTAATTGTTTGTCAGATAATTCAGAATCTTGAGTGTATCTATTCTGATTGGCAATGCCACTGACACCATTCCATATACCCAATATACCTTCATAACCAAGATCCAAATCATCTGAAACGATGGTTCCATCCTCTACAGATGCTTTAGCAATTGCAATCCACCTCCAAGTATTTCTGATATATGCATTATTTTGTAAGGCTTTTGATTTATCGATCATTTCGACTGTAGTCATTGGGTCTAACCCATAACCAAGTTTAGCTCTCATTTTCATAATTACTGTAATATCCTTTTGTAATAGCCTGTCCGCTTTCCAATATAATGTTGAATCTTCGCCTTCTTCTAATAAATTGTTAGGATCCTCATCTGAATCATAATTGGTGTCTACCTCTTCATTCGATGTAGAGTTGTTACGGTTTTTTATTGCAGGATCAAGATCTTTGATATCCTCAGGAGCCAATAATTCACCGTTGGTAGCAGAAACATATTTATCGTTCTCGTTTAATGGTACATAATCGTCTCCTAAACCCAGATCCTCGAACGATAGATTCTTTAGATCCGTCCTTATATTTTCTAGTGTGGAATTTGAGTCTGTTTGAGCTACCTGAAATTCATCAATCTCTGGGGTTTCTGCATTTGACAATAACAGGGAATTGTCGAAATTGAATACTGTAGTCGAATATGACGGTGTTACTGGCATTCTATAAACTGTACCAGAATGACGCATACAAATTATGCTAACTTTATGGTTACCCTTTGGAATATAATCAAATGTTGCTACCCTGTCATATGTAGTCTGGATATCGTGCACCTTTGAGACAAACAATTCTTGGGTTTCCATTTGATTCTCTTCATCATATCCCTGGCATGATCCTAGCATCCATCTTTTGATCATACTACCTCTATGTAACGTAGCAAATTCACCATCTTGTATAGATGACCATCTGAAACATGAATTCATATATTTTTTGGATGCTGCACCAGACCCTACTAATTTCTCGAAAGTTAATAAAGGTGAAGCTAAACTTAGATCACCAGGAATAACACTTCTTGTAAGTTTCCTTCTATCCCAAATGGATAAAGTCCCATCATCTCCATATGTACTGAACAAATAATCATTAAATGGATTCAATTTGATGTCATAGGATAATCTTGTTGGATGTTGATACACCGGATTTTTTGTTCTCAGATCAATTTCCTTCAAAAATTTAGTACTTGAAGCAATCAAAGAGATCTCATTGAGAAATCTTGACGAAACAATTGATTCATTTACACAATATTCAAAGGTTGTATTCACAATTTGTTCACCTTTTTGTTGATAATTGGCATCCCAAATCTTTAAAGATGAATCCTGTTTATGTCTGTCTAGACCCATTGCAATTAAACCTGAATTACTCATGGAAATCGTATTCACACATCTACGATGTTTAGCTCTTACAGATATTTCAGTATCATTAGTCAACACATTCACGATCTTCGCAAAACCTTCTTTCTCACCTACACCTACCATACCTGGAACAGAATCTGAGTAATCTAAACATGTAATATTTGCGAAGTCCTTCATTGTATGAAGCTTCACAATAGATTCATCCGATTCATTAAATGGATCAACTTTATAATGGGTAATCTCATCTCTTGTTGGATTAACTGATAGATAATCTAGAATCCTATCATTGGACCAGGTGTTTACTCTTTTAATCAACCCCATTTACACTACCGATACGACGTTTTTTGTAAAATATTTATATCGATATTACCACTAGCCTAACAGACTTGTTTGAATTTAGTCTTGCTGCTCTCTTATCACTAAGAGATTCCTCAATCTGATGTATTTTGTTGAAGTCTCGTTTCCTTTTATCTAAGACTCCATTTTCTTTAAATTATAGTTGGCGCGATGGGTAATGAAAACCCGATGTACATCAACACTACAACATAATCATCCACATAGGACAACAATTCATATATCATAAAATGAGTAGATTGTGCAATTACATATTTATATATCTAGTTCTTAATAATTATTATCTATATGTATATAGATTCTTTTCTTTCCTGATTAAATTTATCCCTATGATTCAAATTCGAGCAAGTAATCAGCTGCGTTGCTATTACCAATAGTATGATCATTTGAAGGATCTCCAAACATCATCTGTGCATTATCCTGAGCCTCTAATATATCGCCTGACAGAAATTGATGTAGGTCATCATGTGTATCATTTTTCATTTGTGCTTTTGGATTTGGATACGCTCTCGAATCGATGATTCTTTCCTCACCTTCAGCGATATGTTGTATTTGATGTGGAATATTTGTATTTGTTATTGTCGCGGATGTACTTACTGACCCTGTTAAATCCTCATTCATTCCCTTTATATCCATATTGTTAAATTTCTCTTGTAATTCATTTATTTTATTCAACAGTTGTTGTCTCTTACGGTCTTGTGCTTGATCTACTTCTAACAAAAATCTAACATAATCAACTGTTTTATTTAGAATGATTCCCTTATTTGGTTTTACAGGTTTCCCTTTATCATCGAACCTTAGCATCGATGGTGGAACAAGATTCCCTAGTTCGTTAATCTTCTGCTTAATTAGATCTCTTCTTCTCCTTTCAACTGCATTATGGAAATCTCTTTTACGTCTTAATTTTTCATCCTGTGATAGATGTGATAGAGATTTTGGTACTGATGTACTTAACAGTGATTCGGCTCCTTGTGCTGACGTACTTGGGTGTCTTGAATGTGGAGTTCCTGCGTTTATGTTTACATTTGCGTTATTAGCGTTTGCATTTGGATTATAATTGGATAACGTACTTGGTTGTCTTAGTGATGTAGACAAATATGATACAGACGGTCTAAATGAGGATGACGGAGACCTTAGGGAACTTGGTGAGAATGTATTGTTTTGATTATAACTCGATGCAGTCAATGAATTTATTGTCTCTAAATTATGTGAGTTTAATAAGCTTGAAGTAGGTGTACCAAAATTCGAATTCATGAAATCTGAATGAATGGAGGAACCCAGTGAGGAACTCATATCATCTGTAAAATTGATCATTTGATCTTCCAAATTATTTCTAAATAAATCATGCGGTATTTGCTCATCAGTAAAAGATTGTGCATATGAATTAGCAACCGATATAGAGTCAGCGCGACTCATATTCTGTTGTTCTTGTTGCTGTTGTTGCTGTTGTGGTTCTTGTTGTTGTAACGCTTGTGAAGATGAAGTAGTGAACATATCATCTAAGAATGAGGCATTTACCATTTCGTTATCCAAACTGTTCTGATTGTTCGCTTGGAATGAACTACTAAAATTATTTCCATTCTGGTTTTGATTCATGTAGGCAAGCTTTTCGTGCTGCATTGCGGGGTTGCTTCCTGGATAAACAAATCTATTCTGTCCCAGCCCATTATCTCCAGATATTTGATGCTGTTGCTGCTGTTGTAAGTTCCTATTTTGTGTTACACTGCTTGAATGTTGGATATCATCATAAAAATCTAGGAAATTAGTCATTGAATTATTATTCCCACTTGGCTTATTGTTATGTTGGTTCAGCAGTTCATCCAGTAACATTTGGTTCTCATCATTATGGGAATCCATCTTTCAAATATGTATCGTTATTGTATTGTTTGTCCAGCAGTAATACCTTGTAGGATCTCTCAGGGTTATATAGTTTGTAACTGTTGTAGTTACGTCTATTTGAAATGTGACTAAGACGTCTCTTTAAAATTAATTTGCTTATTGTTTGTTCTTCGGCGAACGAAAAATTGTTCAGCAAAATCGGATTCCGTCATTGTGAAATTCCATGATAACGAGCCTCGCAGACACTGTAGGAAGTAGCCAAACCAAACCAAATGATGACAGGATGTCATTATCGATACATATATATCTTGAGAGGAATTTAAGCAATGGGAACGGTAAATTAAACTGGACCACATAAGAGTAAGTTAAGTTTTGTGTACTATGTCGGGTGATACTCAAGGAAATGCGTTAAGAGACTCGTTGAACAGATGGAACAACTCTCGTGCTACAAACAACTCGAACAATGAAGGTGGAAGATTTGGTTCATTCTTTTCAAATGTATCTGACTCCCTAAATAATACAGCCGCAGACATATATCAGCGATTACCAATGACGAGACAGGATACAGAACAACAAGAAGAACCCTCATGGTTCAATCTATCTCGTGTGGAACGTCTAGTATTATTTTTCTGTTTCATCTTAGGTTCCATCGGTTGTTTCACATTATGTATCTTCCTATTCCCTGTACTAGCCATCAAACCAAGAAAATTTGCTTTGTTATGGACAATGGGTTCATTACTTTTCGTCCTTGCCTTTGGTGTCCTAATGGGACCATTTGCATATTTGAAACATATAACATCAAGTGAAAGAATTCTATTCTCTGCATTTTTCTTTGGTACATGTCTAATGACATTATATTTTGCCACTATCAAGAAGACTACGATCTTGACAATGATTAGTGCAATTTTGGAATTAGTTGCTGTATTATATTATGCGATATCTTATTTCCCAATGGGTGCATCCAGTTTAAGAATGTTAAGTAATTTTGGTTTAAGTACCGCTAGAGGAGCATTACATATATGATATATCGCAACTGTATAAATATTTGTATTTATATATGTATAAAAAAATAAATAAAGTATATGATCATTCTTTAATGATATCGTCATAATTTGGTGGTTCGTTTGGACCAACTGTATTGATTTGACCGGTATTAATGGAATAATCTTTTTTAAATAATGCATGAGATTGGGTATTTGATGCTGATGAATTTGTTTCGAATGTCTCTGAGCTATTTGAACCTGAAGGTGATGGTGAAGTTAATAATCTATCAATGTTGCTATAACGTTCATTTGCAGGTTGGTTCGTTGACACTGCCGTTGTCGCTGTTGTTGTCGAGGCAGCGTTGTTTGTTGTTGATGTTATGGATTTATGTTCGGAACTTACTGATGGTGGTCTTCTGATAGTTGTACCTCTGGATAAATTAATTTGTTGTATTGAATATAAATCTGAGTCATAGCTTGGAATAACATCGGGAGATCCAATTGGTGAAACCATAGGAGATGCCATTGGTGATGCCATTGGAGATGTAAGAGGTGATCCTAATGGTGAACCCAATGGGGATCCCAGTGGCGATCCCGGAATTGAGATAGCCTCTTCGAATGAAGGTGGGGCCTCCTCTGTTCCAACAGCAGTTGTTGTTGTAGTGCCATTGTTGACAGCCATATGATATGTTGGTAATTCCATGTTACCTGAGTTACAAAGTTCAGATACCAATACGATTGGAGTATCGATCAGGACTTCATAATGTCTTAATTTTTTATTATCCATTGGGTCAGGTTTACTTATCCTTAACATGATTTCCAATTTGTGTCTTGCATGAATATTACTAAAATGTAAACTATCTAAATATAAACCTCTCTTTGGTTTATTTAATCTTGTATGAGTTTCGACTTTATTACCAGAACTTGTCTTAATTTTCGTCATATGGTATCGTTTATCAACGATTGGTTTCCCACTACTATTACTTTTCCTTGATGATTTATTGCTAGAGATTGGATTATGACTAGCAAGAAACCCAATGACGCTCTTGTGTCCCGTTTCGTTGGGATTCCCATGATTTGAACTATGACGACGAGAATTTGTTGAATCGTCTGTCTTCTCTGAACCCATTGCATTATCTGCTAATTCTGGATTCAATTCCGTATTGAAGATATCTATACCATAAGGAGCAATAATTTTAGCTTTCTGTTTATCCAAATCTTCGAATTTTGGGAAATGTAACATTGTATCGATACAAATTTCTTCAGTAATACCAATTGGATCAACCTTCTTCTTATGTTTCTTATCCTCATGTGATGATTCATCCTCTGGGAACGATGAATAAGATAATAAATTATCATGACAACTATTCTCTATGATTTCTTCCCTTAGGGCCCTGGACCCCTTATCTTTAGTTCTAATCTCTAACAATGGTAAATTTCTCTCCTTGCGTCTCTTTGATTGGAAATCCAAATGATATGGATTATATGGATCCTTAGCGACTAAATCGATTTGATCGTATTCGAATTCGTAATTCTTGGATACGAAAGTAATCTTTTCATTGACACTAACTCTTATCCTTTTGATACTTATATTTTTCGCCATCGGGGCCAATTTCAACCTCAGTTTACAATCTGAATCCAAGGAGACGTATTTCTGTTGGAATGAGATCTCGTAGGATAATGAGTCCGTCCATACACGATTGATATAGATTGGTTTATTTGCAGTTGAGATGGAGACCGGTGGTGGTGTTCTTATTACTTTCATTGGATATTCTGCATATATGTCTGTACTTGGATGTGATGTGGATTGAGTAGATGTAGGTGTCTTTTGGTGAGTGATTTTCTTGTTGATACCATGTTTCATCATACTGAATAAAGATGGATTTTTCTTTGAATGGAACGTTTGTTCAGCTTCTGTGGACCGTGTAGAGGTAGCCATTGAATTGAGAGAGTTTTCAGACTTTGAATATTTCATTGGTTCGTCATGTCCATGACCTTGATTATTCGGTAATAATAGTTTTGTACCGAATTTCAATTTGTAATTGACTCTTGCAGATGGGAAATACATGGATTCTGGAAGATGGTTAGCAAACATGATTGGTAGGATAAAGACATAAGTACCTTTCTTGAAAGAATTAATTTCATCAAAATTTAAATTTGCCATGAATTGGTCTCTAATTTTATTTTTATCTAGATAGTTCCTATTTGTTGAATTAGTCATGTGAAACAATTTTCTTTCGATATTATTTAAATTATTTTCAATGATTTGATTAGGAGAGGATAAATCATGAGGTACAAACAGAGAATAATTTGAACCTGTAAGTACCCATTTCAATACACCTGCGTTATAAAACTCTTCATTAAAAGATTTTGTTGGTGGTACGCCATTATGCCAAAATATTTTAACCTTTGATGCCAATTCAATGACAAAATTTGTAAATTGTAAAGGTTTATCCAATGTAATGATCATTGCTATACTAAATGGTACTCTACTATTATTCTCGGTATCCATGGTAACTGTGGTGTTACCTGTCACGGAACCCCTTGATGCTGGAGATGACGTATTACTAGGTAGATGTAAATCAATTTGTTGTTGTTCCGGTACCTGAGTATTATTATCATTGTTCCGTTGTTCCGTATTTGTATTAGTAGATTCCATTGATCCGTCATCCCACATTTCTTCTTCTTCTGCAATTTCATCATATAAGAAATCATCATTTGGTCTAAGTCCATTCAACCGAGCTAAATATTCATCATCCGTTGGAGAAATTGTTGGTAAGAAAATATTATTACCTGTTGCCGCCACGGTCATTGTCATGTTGTACGTCTGCTTCTTATTAACAATACATTTTTTAGTAACAAACCCTCTACTTAACAAGAATTGATTGATATATTTTTTATCATCGAATTTTGTCATATTTGGTGTACTAGTATCGTCATTAGTGTTTCTTCTACGTGGAGGTTGTTGTTGTATCTGAGTATTATTACTATGCGATCTTTCCTGTTGTTGTTTCTGTAATGCAGGATGTTGTATAGAATTAGTACTATGTCGTCTATTCGCATTAGTATTTCTATTTGTATTTACTGTCTTCTTCCTCGGTGATACATTTGGAACATTACTTCCTGTATTTGGGAATAACGAAGAGAACGCATTCTTAATAGAGGAACGTCTCTTCTCTGACATCTTTTTCCTTGATCTTCTTATTGAGACTACTGTGAATAGTATATAACAACCAGCAAGATCCGTTGCTTTATTCTCCTATATATATGCTAATATATATAAATAAATTGATGAATCTGGAAATTTTCGCTCATTAACATTAGCAATTGTTAACAATAAAATTGACTTCCCTGTCCCTTCCCCTTTTGATCAATCGCAGAGCAGCACAGCAGAGTAGAGCAGAGGCAGACTTGCGGTGACTAAAAAAGGTGAAATTATTGCGAGTACGTACATAGTAAATAAATATTCCGGTTCTCTCTCTCACGGACAGACAGACAGACAAAGCGACGTTCCGCTCATTTTGTTTTCCCTCGGAAACGGTTTCCTCCTGTTTTCCTGCTGTCCCATCGGTTGTCGGTTGTTAATCCGCGGGGAATTGGTCTCTGTGGGTGCACGGGTGCAGATGGAGGAGGGGACAGTAGGGTTTCGCGTTTAGGGTTTTTTTTTCTTCCGGTGTTTTCAGGTCACGTGATTCCTGGCCAATAATAGTAGGGGACGGTTTTCACGTGACCGCGGGCCAATCATACAGCAGTATTTGGCAGCGCGCGTCACTGCAAGCACGGACACTCATGTCACATTGCATTAGAATATCTCAGTACTTACTGCAGTTCGCCCTGTTGAATGGGACATGGTACCGGGCAGTATTGTCGAGGCCAATGTACTATACTGCTACCGCATGGGGGCAGTCTTCAGTTTTTCTGTCCAAACAAAATCTTTCACAATTCGATCAAAGAATTGTAAGTAATAATAACATCGCTCCTTATTCCAAAGGGGAACTACCCAATTGAATACATATTCTTTCTTATTTTTCTTTATATTCTTGATTTATTATATATAAGAAGTTTATTACATAGTTAACTACATTCATTAACAATTCCTACAATCTACCAAGATACGAATATCAATTATTTCTTCTTTACAATACAGAAAAATAATAATCAAATTAATAAAAAAGAAAAATGTTATCTCGTGCTACTGCTCTACGTGCTGTCTCTAGATCAGCTTTAAGAGCTACCACTACATCCAATCTATTAAGAACTTCAACTAGATTGACACAATTTAGATTCGCTTCTACTACAAAGGCTCAACCAACTGAAGTCTCCTCAATCCTAGAGGATAAAATCAAGGGTGTCTCTAATGAAGCTGCATTGAATGAAACAGGTAGAGTCCTTGCTGTCGGTGATGGTATCGCTCGTGTCTTTGGTTTAAATAATATTCAAGCTGAAGAATTAGTCGAATTCTCCTCGGGGGTTAAAGGTATGGCTCTAAATTTAGAACCTAATCAAGTCGGTATCGTCTTGTTCGGTTCAGATAGATTAGTTAAAGAAGGTGAAATCGTTAAGAGAACAGGTAAGATTGTCGATGTCCCTGTCGGTCCAGGTCTATTAGGTAGAGTCGTCGATGCTTTAGGTAACCCAATCGATGGTAAGGGTCCAATTAAATCTGTCGGTTATTCAAGAGCTCAAGTTAAAGCTCCTGGTATCTTACCAAGAAGATCTGTCCATGAACCTGTTCAAACTGGTTTGAAAGCTGTTGATGCTTTAGTCCCAATTGGTAGAGGTCAAAGAGAATTGATTATCGGTGATCGTCAAACTGGTAAGACTGCAGTTGCCTTAGATACTATCTTAAATCAAAAGAGATGGAATGAAGGTGCTGATGAAAAGAAGAAATTATACTGTGTTTACGTTGCTGTTGGTCAAAAAAGATCAACTGTCGCTCAATTGGTTCAAACTTTAGAACAACATGACGCTTTGAAATATTCTATCATTGTTGCCGCTACCGCCTCTGAAGCTGCTCCTTTACAATATTTAGCTCCTTTCACCGCTGCATCCATCGGTGAATGGTTCAGAGACAATGGTAAACATTCTTTAATTGTCTATGATGATTTATCCAAACAAGCCGTTGCTTACAGACAATTGTCTCTATTGTTAAGACGTCCTCCAGGTAGAGAAGCTTACCCAGGTGATGTCTTCTACTTACATTCAAGATTACTAGAAAGAGCAGCTAAGATGTCCGAAAAGGAAGGTGGTGGTTCCATGACCGCTTTACCAATCATTGAAACTCAAGGTGGTGATGTCTCTGCTTATATTCCAACTAATGTCATTTCCATTACTGATGGTCAAATCTTCTTGGAAGCTGAATTATTCTATAAAGGTATTAGACCAGCTATTAACGTCGGTCTTTCCGTCTCTCGTGTCGGTTCCGCTGCTCAAGTTAAAGCTTTGAAACAAGTCGCAGGTTCTCTAAAACTATTCTTAGCTCAATACAGAGAAGTCGCTGCTTTTGCTCAATTCGGTTCCGATTTAGATGCTTCAACTAAACAAACCTTAGTTAGAGGTGAAAGATTAACTCAATTATTGAAACAAAGTCAATATTCTCCTTTATCTGCTGAAGAACAAGTTCCTTTGATTTTCGCAGGTGTTAACGGTTATTTAGATAATGTCGAATTATCAAGAATCGCAGAATTCGAAACTAAATTCTTAGCTTATTTGAAATCTAATCATAACAATATTTTGGAAGAAATTAGAAATAAGGGTGAATTAACTAAAGATTTAATGGCTACTTTGAAATCTGCAACTGAATCCTTCGTTGCTACTTTCTAATAAGTGCAAAATAAAAAATTATTATCGTACATATACATATATTACACATTTGCACTTAACCTGCCCATTTGTCTTTTCCAATTAAATACTATTATCTATTCTTATTATTTTTCCAACATTTGAAAGAAGAAACAACAACAACAACAACAAAACAACAAATTCTATATATATTATTATAACTGTCTGTACCTTTCTTTTCTCATATTTGATATATATAAATTATATAAAAAAAAAGAAAATTTCTCAAATTTTATTATACGTTTCTTTGTCTCCTGGAATTACTGACATTTTCCTGACTCTGCCTGTCTGTCACCACCGATAATGAGAACAATAATAATTTGTCACACCACTTTCACATCCATGAGAAGTATTTAAAGGCAACATTACATTTCTAGTCACTGTGCAACACACCGGAAAAAATACCTAGACCCCCAAGGATGTCAGATTCAAAATTTCAAGGTAAAGTAGCTGTTGTTGGAGCAGGTTTAGTTGGTTGTCTAGCTGCCATTGCGTTAGCGAAACGTGGTTATGATGTCACAGTATTGGAATATCGTCAGGATCCACGTTTGGAAAGTACAACTGATCGTAATTTAAGATCCATCAATCTAGCAATCTCAGCAAGAGGGATCGATTCGTTGAAATATGTGGATCCTGAACTATGTCAAAGATTGTTACATGATGTTGTCCCCATGAAGGGAAGAATGATTCATGATTTGGATGGTAGACAGAAGGAATTGTTGTATGGGATCAATGGTGAACATATCAATTCCTTATCTAGAGCAACTTTAAATAATGATATGTTAGATGAATTGGATACGTTTGAAAATATTACTGTTTGTTTCGAATATAAATTGACTAATATTGATTGGTCAGAGACTAAACAAGTTTGTAATTTCACTAATGATAAACCTTCAAAATCATTTGATTTTATCGTGGGTGCAGATGGTTGTTTCTCTACAACAAGGGAACAAATGAAGCGTGGTGTAAGAATGGATTACAAGCAAGAGTATATTGATTGTTGCTATATTGAACTATATTTACCACCTGGGAAAAACGGTCAGTTTCAATTAACCAAGAACAATTTACATATTTGGCCTCGTGGGAAATTTATGTTGATTGCTTTGCCGAATAGTGATGGTTCCTTCACTGTAACCTTTTTCGCACCATGGAAACAAGTTGATGACTTGATGAAATCAGAGACAAAAGTTAAGCAGTTTCTGTTAGAAAATTTCCCAGACGCTATGGATATAATGGGTATTGATTCCACAGTTCAAGAATTTATCAATAATCCCAAGGGTCCTTTAATGTGTGTCGAGTGTAATCCATACAACATGCCAAATGGATCAGGGATATTATTAGGGGACGCAGCACACTCGATGGTTCCATTTTATGGACAAGGTATGAATTGTGGATTTGAAGATGTTAGAGTATTAATGGAACTATTAGATAAATATAAGGGTGATAGACAAGTCGCATTCAATACTTACACTGATGTAAGATTCAAGGATCTAGTCGCCATTAATCAACTAGCAAGAGAGAATTATAAAGTGATGTCAGAAAAGGTCACTTCAAAATGGTTCAATCTGTATAAACGTATCGATGAAGCATTTTCAACTTTGCTAGGTAATAAATGGTTGACTATGTATACCATGATCTCATTCAGATCGAATATCTCCTATTCTGATGCAGTTAGACATGACAATAGACAACACAACATTATTAAATGGCTATCTATCTCGGGTCTCGTAACCACAACATTCACTGCATTCCTGTACACAATGAACCGTCGTATTACTGAATGATAACTATCTCGCCTTTGTCTCAGCTTTAACTTATTTATTTATATCAAACGTAAAATTTCCTACTTCTCACCTTATATAGTTTTCTTTATAGTCGATGTGACAAGTTCGAAGTTGATACAATTTTCGACGTCGCATCCTCCGAAGCAGTAATAGAAGAAAAAAAAGTTTTTAGAGGCGGCACTGCAAGATGTTTCTTGATGCAAATGTAAACAAAGGGCAATTTTGTTATAGTGTTGGTTATAAAACAAATAGTTCCCACATAATTGCTGTAATAGATTCAGTACATAAAACTCATCAGAAATAGCAGCAGTGTCATAGAGTAGATGCAATATGACGACACAACTACGATTAGATACCGATGATGAGAATGATCTGTTCACAAATAAAACCACAATGATGGCTAATTTTGAGGAATGGATCAAAATGGCAACGGATAACAAGATCAACTCAAGTAACAGTTGGAATTTTGCGTTGATTGATTATTTCTACGATTTGAACGTTTTGAAGGATTCTGAGAACAATATCAATTTTCAAAAGGCTTCTGCTACTTTAGATGGGTGTGTTAAGATTTATTCCTCGAGAGTTGATTCGGTATCGAATGAAACAGGTAAGTTATTAAGTGGTTTAGCGCAAAGGAAGGAAACAACAAATAAGAAAAATAACCGTAATGTGGACGGTACCAGTACTGATGGTACAGAGGATAATGCAGACGGTACCAACGGGACTAATGGTGGTACAAATAATGAACTGGAACAAGATAGGGTTATGATTGATCCATTAACGGGACTACCTGTTTCTGTAAATAATGAACTAGGAAGAAGAAGAGTTCATAACAGAGTCCTTGAGACAACTTTGGTTGATTTTGATACTATTAAATTGAAAGCATTAGATCAAGAATTAAATATCGATCCTTTGTTTAAAAAGGCTTTGGTGGATTTTGATGAAGGTGGTGCGAAGAGTTTGCTACTAAATACATTGAATTTAGATGATTCACTCCGAGTAGTATTTGACGCATCAATTAAGGATGATAATACACAATTGGGTGAAAAGGTAACGAATGTAAATGACACTCGTGATAGTATCATAGATCAATCAGGATTAGAAGATAGTGTGTTGGGTAATGATAAATCACGGTCAATGATAGGAGATGAAACTAAGGATTCAACATTTATTGTCGAGGATGAAGTGTTAGCATTAGGTATAGATTTTATTCAATTCGATAAACTTTCATTAAATGAAATTTCACCTTCCATACAACAATTGAGAAATGTTGTAGAAGACATCAGTAAAGCTAAATCTTTTGTTAAAGATGTTAATAGTAAACTAGATAATTTCCTAACGGAGGAAGAGATAATGGATACAGTTCCAGATGCATATGAAGGTGCAGATGATAATATGGATTATTACAATGACGATAATGATATAGGTGATGACGAGGATGATGCTAGAGCCACCAACAATAGTAATGTTAATATGACCCCACGTAGGCTTGATATGTCGAATATGGGTATGGATGGTGATGATGAAAACAATGATAGTGATAATTCTGCTAATAACAGTCACAATAATACTACTCAATTAGTTATGGAAAAGGATCTAATGGCATATTTCGATGATAATTTAAATAAGAACTGGAGAGGTAGAGAGCATTGGAAAGTTCGTAGTTTTAAGAAGAAATTATTGCCTGAATTGGCAAGACATGAAGCTGAGCAAGATGAACAAAATGCAGATAATAATGGAAATACCACAAATGTTGATGGTACTGAACAAACTAGTGATGAAGCAGAAACCACGACACATCAAACAAATAAAAATAAAAAGAAAGAATTTCAAATTGATTTTTTTAATTTGGATGATGATTTAGAAGAAGCTGTATTTACACAACCGAAGAAGAAATCTGCGATCGAAATGACGCAAAGGTCGAGAATTAATGACACCCATTATTTATTACCTGATGATTTCCATTTCTCCACAGAGAAGATTACAAAATTATTTATCAAACCAAAACAAACAATGAGCCTGTTCAGTTACACAAGACGTAATAAAGAGAAGACAAATGTATCATATGTTCATCCTGACACGTTAGCAAGTGGTATTGGATTAGATGGTAACGATGACGGACCAGCACATGCAATTGCTGATGAGGAGTTCTGGGCTGAGACATATAAGAGGAAAGAGGAAGAAGAAGCAAGGGCGAATGGTACACATGGTGATTCAGCGGATATTGTAGGGACACAGCTTGAAAATCCATTTGACAATGGCGATGATAATGGTATTGATTTTAATCAAGCATTTGATGATGCCGAATATAATGACGATGACCATACTCCTGCACAACTGGCACAAGAGGGTCGTGTGAAGACAAATGAGGATGAATTCGGTGTTCTGCCACAGAAGGTTGCATATTCTCGTGTCTCAAAGAGAGTTGATGTCAGAAGGCTTAAGAATAACGTTTGGAAATCTGTTGTATTGTTAGTGAATGAAAGAGATTCAAAAGTAGTCCCTGAAAATGATGAAGGTGAGATTATAAAGCTTTCATTCAAGGATATTGCTAATGAACTGGTTAATTTCTATCCAAAGGAGTTATTAAAGGATATTTCTACAAGTTTCTGTTTCATCTGTTTGTTACATTTATCCAATGAGCATGGTTTAACATTAGAAAATACAGAGAATTTCGAAGATTTAACTGTTGTCTATAACAAATCGATGATACAACTAAGTCATTGACGTTTATAAGTGTAACTATGTGTAATTGTCAATAAAATATTGGGTATTCTTTCTGGTTTATATTACTTGTTGAGCGTGTAGACCTAACATAGGGTTTTGATATCTATATTTTATTACTTCCGAACTTCCCGTGGAATAACGGAAACACCTGTGGAGATCAATGAATATACCGATCATTTCAAGACAGAGGCAAATATATATAAATATAGCTACAAATGTTGAATTGTTGGAAGTAAGTTTGGCAAGGAATATTATTTTATATCCCTATTTTTACAGATTATTCATAATCTTCGAAGACCCAATTGGTAGTTACGGCATTCAGTATTGAACTTCCATGTCAACATTCAACATTTTAAGAGGATTCAACAGATTAATAGTTTTACCAGTAAGTGGATTTACCCTGGGAGTTGCTACATTTATTAAAGGCTGGCCAAATGAATCCGATTCATTAACATTGGATGATAGAGTTCAAGAGAGTAGTAAGGTACACTACACAACAAAACAGCCGCTATATTTGCAAAGATCGGATATTCTACAACGGATTTCGGAGTTGCGTCTATATGAACAATTAATGAAAGATCCCAATGTTAAACATAGTTTCCAAAGTGAAGGAATACCTGAAGGTCATAGGTTCTATCATGTTGGTCAAGGTCAATTATTTGGACCTGGTAAATTAGAGATTGATCCGCTTGTATTTATGAATGAGAAACAAGGTGAGATTACTGTATTTTACCATTTGGGAAAAGATCTTGCTAATGAAAGAGGGCAAATTCATAAAGGTGTGTTATCATTGTTATTAGATGAGGGTCTTTGTTTCTGTGGATTCCCAAAATTACCAAGCAAAAGAGGTGTTACTGCAAAATTGAGTATTGAATTCGATAAAGAGATTCCTCAAGATAGTACCATTGTATTAAGGGCTCATGTTAGTGAATCAAAAGGTCGTAAATGTATAATTGACGGAAGTTTAGAATCTGTGCCTCAGCGTAATATAATAAGCAAGGTGCTAGGACTAGAAGGTTCTAACAAGGGTACAGTATACGTAAGATCCAAATGCATTTTAGTGGAACCTAAATGGTTTAAATATTTTTCGTGGATAAACTTATTTAATGATTAAATTAAAAATAAATATATTCTAAAGAATGTGTATTAATGTTTTTGAGATATTATCTATATATATATATAGATAGATAGATCATGAATACGGTTATATAATAACAGCGAAAAAAGGTACGAACCATCTAATTGATTACATATTTTTTTCTGTTTCTTTCTTTGTTGTTCCTTGTGTTTATCAAATGAATGTTTAAAAATAAATGCAGTGAAAAATGGATTGGAGTGAAGAGTTCGAATTAGGAATACACAGTATTCTGATATTGAAGTTTGATTTATTCTAATCTTCTCCTCTTTAAATCTTCTGGAACATCACTATTTGGAGTAGCAATTGAACTTCCGCTTGACTTGTTCTTTCTCTTCTTTGTTGTCTTACCAGTACCATCTAAATCAAATGCCAAATCTTCCACTTGGAAGCCATTTTGATCCTGAAATTCTGATGGATATGATCTACCGAACTGCGAAAGAACATTTTGACAAAGATTCCAATCCATATTTGGAGCTTGAAACAATGCAGCGTCTCTATTAATCACTGCATTATGATAATCTTGATCGGACATTCCAGGTGTTCGCGTTACGTGGGCTAACATATCCTGATTGTTTTGAAACAAAATATTTGCGATTTCACCACCTTTACCATTTTCCCTAGTGGGTATGGTTGAGAATTTTGCAGATAAATCACTTATTTGATTCTTATAGGATTTCCGTAGCTTGACAGCTTTGGAACCGTCTTTATTTGTTCTTGCAACCTGATTAGCCAAATCACTTAATCCATAAACTGAAATTAAGTCATCTAATGGATTTGGTTGTTGTGGAACATATGTAACTTCTGGATCCACGTAATAATAATAAGATGGTGTAGTTTCCATGATGTATTAAAAAAAGGTGCAGTATTGGTATTGGTATTTGAGTTTCTTGTGTAATTGGATACTCTATTGTTTTTTGAAGGAATGAAATATCACGTAAGTATGTTATTTTATTTGTTATTTATATACGGATATCTTGTTGGTCTTATGTCTGAAAATAAAAATGTAGTCCTGTTGAAATAAAAAAAAATGTAATGTTGACACCTCCCACTTAATTAGAATATAATTGGAGACAAAGGAAAGTTACTTTTTTCTTTCTTTAATTTCCTGTTTCTTTGGAGATTTACTTTATTTCTTAATGCGTAATTATGTGTCTCTTTATTTATCGCAGTTAATTTAATTTCCCTCTTATATTCATACGTCTTTTCTTCTTTTAATGGGGCCAAAGAAACATATTCAATTCGATTCAATTTGTTTCTACATTAAGGCTTTAACAAATTTTGCTGTGCCGTGGGTTGAGGAGATGGCATATCCCGAACTACTGTCCCATCTCCACTTCAGAAAGAGGATGAAAAAAAACTGTTGATTTCTTTTTTCAGCGAACAGAAAAAGCAATGCCGAACTTCTCGTGTAATGTGATCTACGCGTCACTCAGGAACCTTCTGAGTCTGTTTTCTAATAAGCTTTCCACCCGGAGAAACCGAAGAAATTCCGAGCCGTTTGGCAAAAGTTGCTTTTCGGGAAAAGCAATTCTGTTGGGGAGACAAAGAGTGGGAGAGGAGTACGGTGGTTTCTCAGCGAACGAAATTCTGCCACGGCGCATATTCAAAATTTCTTTTTTGGCTTCTCCTCGTTTAAAATGTTTGAAAACCCCTAGCTTTTGTTGAATTCCAACCCTAGGGGTTTGTAATTAGCCGCTTAGGTTTGGTTGATATTTGATCTGTTCCTATTCAAAAGAGAAAAGGAATATTTTATACAAGTAGAGGTAAGTTACGAGATAGTGTATAGAATCGATGTGAATATTCAATAAAAACAGCGTTACTTACAGGTTGAAACAGATTTGTGATTTATTTGAGTAGAATTAACAGAATTTGTCAAACAGGATATATAATACACTGAATTACAAAATATATATAAAAGTATGTATATATAATTGTATCTTTGGTATGGACATCCCCCTATTATAAATAATAAAGTATTAAATGTGGGGGTTATAGCTCATCTAGATTTGACATCGTGCTCACCATGATATAGTTGAGTTTGTACTATCACTTACTGTGATTTCTCTTCATGTTTACAGTTACAACAAACGTGCTTCTTAGATTTGAATATTTTGCTATATATCCACGTAAGTAGAATCAAAGGAATAACGACCCTGGTCCAAATACACCAAATGATTCTGAAAACTAGCTCATTTAGAAGACTTGATACAGCTTGATTAATCTTGCCTCAATACTTCCTAAGGATCTATCCATTCTTTTTTTTAAATATTTCAATTAATTGTATTATCCTTCTAAATAACTTCTATTGACCAGAAATGTATATTACACAAATAAGCAAGACACGTCTCAAGAATAAATAGATCATAATAATGATTGTCAGCATGCTTATATATTACTATTGTAGGGAGTTTTCAAATCAGAATTTTAAAGAAAATACAAAAAGGCAACAGCTCAGAGATCTAAAAACTGTGTACATATGCAACAAGCTCGAGATTGACTAACCTCGAATTATTTATTTTTATTTTTATTTTTCCAGGGGATAAATAAGTAGAAGATGTAAAATGGTGAAGCAACAAAAATATTCAGACGATACTGCCAATTATAGATCCAATCAGCAGTTCTATACGGAACATATGTGCGTCGATTAATTAGTCCAATATCTGTGATCTGTTTAAAAGTAGGAACCGTTGTACAAATGGCACTATCTAAATAGTTAGATAATGACGCAGTCAGATCAGCATATTTATGCAACCATTAAGTAATTCCCGCTCAATGAAATAATTTTTCACTAGTTCCGTTTTTTGGACGATACCTTTCATGAACATCCTTGCACCCAAATATATACATCCGTACCTTCTCCAGGTCTCCTTTTTTTTTCGAATTCTGTTCAAAAATAAATAAAAGTCGACGGAGCGCATATTTACTCGCTAAAATTTGTCAGATTTTGGAAGTTTTTCAATTTGTTAATATGGTTGAATTTTTCACTTATGTGCTCAGTTACAGCGGATGAACTTAGTGTATTGTACGTGTGAAACATACTATCTGCTAACATTAAGCTATGTGAATAATACTCTTGGTGATACTGGTATTATTATTACTACGATAGGTAACAAGCACCCAATATAAGTGATAGGTTAATTAAATTGTAGTTAAATTGTTCTTATTATTAACATTAGTGTACAAGAACTGTGATAATTAAGGTATGTTAAAATGGTGTTAAATGGAAAATGTATCAATAAATGATTTGAGATAGTAATCGATATAAAAAGATTGTGAAATTATGAATTGAAAGATGTAATATGAAATATTGTACCGAATTGGTAAATATATGCCATACATAGTTTTAATAATGATACGAATACAAGACTCCATATGTTATAGATGAGACGTACACTTTGATAAAATCAAGACAAGGATAATATGATTGACAAATGAGTACTTTGAAACAAAGATGTGAATACTATATTATATAAATACATTAAAACCATAAATCTCGTCCCAACGAACCTAATTTTACTAACAAATTATAATGTTATAATTATTTTTCATTAATAATGAATAACTTTTCGATTACAATATAGTAAAAATGGCCTCCTCTTTACCACATCCAAAGATTGTTAAGAAGCACTCCAAGAAGTTTAAGAGACATCACTCTGACCGTTACCACAGAGTTGCTGAAAACTGGAGAAAGCAAAAGGGTATTGACTCTGTTGTTAGAAGAAGATTCAGAGGTAACATTGATGAACCAACCATCGGTTACGGTTCTAACAAGAAGACCAAGTTCTTAACTCCATCAGGTCACAAAGTTTTCTTAGTTGCTAACGTTAAGGATCTAGAAACTTTAATGATGCACACTAAGACTTACGCTGCTGAAATTGCTCACAATGTCTCTTCCAAGAACAGAGTTGGTATCTTAGCTAGAGCTAAGGCTTTAGGTGTTAAGGTCACCAACCCTAAGGGTCGTTTGGCTCTAGAAGCTTAAATTAATTTTTAATTTACAGAAAAATCATTATCTTTTTTTAATTTCCTCTATCATTTATCAATTAATTAAACAGAAAAGCTTCATATCCATTCATATCCAAAAACATAGTTTACTTTTGATATAATCTCAAAAGTAGATAAATATAAATATTTTTACTCATAAGATGTTTTATATTTCATTTTAAAGAAAAAATTGCCTTTGGTTATAATAAGGTAAAAAGGCAAGATTTATATAATACTTAGAATAAAAAAAAATTAAATTAGGTATATATATATTTATGTATTATATCTAGTTAGTATAAAGAATATCGTCATTTCATAAAAAAGAAAGGTATTGTGCTCTAATATGTATAATTGATTGTTTATTTATTTATATTATATATAAATATTTTAGTTTTTATAGATTTTGTTACAATGTAAAAGAAGTTCAGTAAAGGGTAAAAAGTGTTTATTGTATGGATGAGGGGGGGCAATATATTTATCCATTACTTAATAGTATAGCCATGCTAATAAGAAAATAACAATGGCAATTAATAATAATATGTTAGAGTTACTAGTAGTAGCATCAGTTGGTTGTTCTTTAGCTAATGGAGCGTCGTAGTTAGCAACAGGAGATGAAGCCTTTTCGTTTGAAGATGTTGAAACTGAGGACCTCTTCTCAACAATTGGTTCTTCTTGTTTTGGAATAACAGGTTTAGTTTCAGCGATTGGAGCAGCAGCTGGAACTGGAGCGACTTCTGGAACTGGAGCGACTTCTGGAACTGGAGCGACTTCTGGAACTGGAGCGACTTCTGGGATTGGAACAGGAGCTATGATTGGTTTGGTTTCTTGAACAACTGGAGTTGGAACTTCTTCCTTTTGTTGTGTTGGTTGTTGAGTAGAAGTTGCTAATATAGGTTCATCTTGTTGTACTTGTTGTTTTTCTTGTGGTTCAGCTGGACCTTCGACGTATGCGACTTTAATCTTTTTAGAGATCATACTTTTCTTGAATTCAGCTTCTAAACTGGTCCATAATTCTGAGACGGATTTACCATCTAGATCATAAGGAGCAGGTAGAGTTAATACTAAGAATTTATCCTTACATTTACTATCTTTTCCAGGTTCTTCAGCTAATCCTAGAAATATTATCTCTATCTTAGTTGATTCACCTGCGTTGATCTTCCCGGCAGTAGGTCTAACACAATATAGCTTTGGTGCAGTGGTCTTTACTTTGAATGCAACGGCTTCATCACTTTCATTGGTAATTTCGATGTAGTCAGTTGATTCAGCAATTAAAGGAGTCTTGAATTCTAGTGTATCTGGAACAATCTTGACGGTAGACATTTTTTTTTTCTTTCAATATAGTTGGGGGGATATATCTATAATGCAGATGTATGAAAAAAATAAAATATGAAATGAATTAACGAATAATAGTAATATAAACTTGGGCAAAATTGTAAATACTGATCCTTATACGAGAATTTGTGTCAAAAAAAAAAATGCCTTACTTTCTAACTATTTGATCCGGTTATAAATATATGAAATCAGATTCGAGATTAGAACAATCGATAGTTCGTACCATTAAACTAGATCAGTTGAAACTGATGTATAAATCTGTATCCAATTAGTTGGAAAGTTCCAATTGTCTCAACATACAAAATAAGGCACCATCATACCATAGAAAAGTCCTTTGTTTACCATTTTCCCTATGGTGCACATACATAAATTACTGAAATTTTCACTTTCACCAAACGAGTACGCAACTGCGGCAGCAGAAATTTGAAATTCTTGTTCGCAGAGAAAACTGTGGACAGCCTGTTCATCCCGGTGTCTGTATCTGTCGTGGAAAGTGATTTGCTGGACGATATAATATATTACCCTACTACCACTACTACAAGTACCAGTATAAGTGTATGTTATATACTTTGATCTATGGTATGATTATTCATCTGTAGAGTAAGTCCATGAATTGTCATTACGAGAAATATATATATATGTGTCGTACGCTTTATTATTTGAAATCTGTGATGGTTGTTTCCCTCCGAAGGAAAGTACTGACATGTATATACTGAAATAATGTCAGTTGATTGACAGATTTTAATAGAGGACGTATGTGAATTGACAGCAACAGGGTTTGCCGAATATATTGGTTCATCTATATTTGTTATTACAAGTGATATAAGTTGACTTGCAGTAAAATCAACTGTGGGCGTCATACGCCTTAGTGAAACTGGAGCTCTATTGTTAGCGAGTCCCTTCATATGTTTCGTTTTTCGTATTTATATAAGAAACGTTTTCTAACCACACTTTTAGTAATATCAAACTATTTTATATATGTTCGTATCACATTTCTTTCAACGTTAACTAGTTCTATTTACAAATTCTGATTAATCACTGCATAATCAGAATGTCACAGGATGGTATCACTTCAATCACTCCCGAAGAATTGTACAAATGTTTTTTAAAAAGAGACACTAATTTTGTTATTGTAGATCTACGTCGAGAGGATTACTTAAATGGTCATATAAAGAGATCGTGGAACTTCCCAGTTACTGGACAAATGATTGAAACTGACTTGGATGATTTAATGAAACGTCTAGAGGAATACAGGGATTTGAACGAGATTACTATTTTAAGCGTTATATTCCATTGTTCATCCTCAAAAAACCGTGGACCTCGAGTTGCAAAACAATTCGCAACATATTTGACTCAAGAGAAAGAGACTAATAACTTCCAAAGTATGGTTCTCGTAAACGGGTATACAGGTTGGACTGAAGAATGTAACAAAAATAACGATACCTCATTAATCACTCTTTAGTAGCAATTGTTTTTGTGCAAAAAAAAACAATTAATTATGTAAAAAGTAATAAATGAGCAGTTGCCATTAACTATATATCTGAAAGTTTATATTTTATATAACTATTTCAATATGGATACTATTATTTTTTATTAACGTCTCTGTTACGCAAATTCTTGTATATTTAAAATTTGTCGAGACAGTTTCAGTTGTATTAATATAGTATAGATTATGTTCTCTAAGTTTTGATCTTCTCCAGAAGTTTGTTTTCATATATGCTACATCAACGACGATGAAAGAATCGATATTTATCCTGGATACAAAAACAAATTTGACACTTCTACCCATATGTAGTCGTAAGTTGCTGGTAGCCTTTACTCATATACTCTTTATTCAATTTTTCATTTATTGTAGAGTGACAGATCATGTTAGTCATCAGTATATCAACGCTTTTCTCTCCTGGAAGAGCATCTGTTAATGCCACACTTTTTTGTCACATTTGTTCACGCCAAACTTCGGACCCATCGACAGCAAGGTGAAAAAGTTATTTCATCGATGTCCCAGAGAATTATATATATATCAAATGAAGAGACTATAAAACACATTTCTTCTTGAAAGATTTCATTAAGATAGATCAATAGCAGGATATAACTACCGAACCCAAAACGTCTCCCTCTTTTAAATAGATAAGCCAAGATTATAGGATGGCTTCAGTTCAGAAAGAGAATTCTTCGACCATGTGGTCATCTATTTTAAAGAATCTTTCATGGACAGATAGAATACTCCCCTTTACAATTATCTCATCCATAGTTGTAGGACTTGTCGTTTCCGAATACTGCAAGGGTGCAAGAAAATACTTTGATTCCTCAACAAGTACTACTTTTGTTGGAGTATCGATACCATTGGTTATCGGAATGATTGTTATGATGTTACCACCACTATGTCGAGTCGAATGGGAAATGTTGTGGTCCTATATAAGGAAACCGGACATCAGAAGACCCATTATATACTCATTGATAGCAAATTGGATCATTTGTCCGTTCTTAATGTTCGGACTGGCCTGGTTGGTCCTGTTCAAGGAACCTGAATATCGAGAAGGTGTCATAATGATAGGTATGGCAAGATGCATAGCTATGGTTATTACATGGAATCAAGTAGCTGGTGGGGATAATACACTTTGTGTAGTTCTTGTAATCATAAACTCGGTGTTACAAATGATTTTATATGCCCCATATCAAATATTTTTCTGTTATGTCATAACAGGAGGTTCTTACGCTGATGTTACAACTCTTTATTCTGATGTTGCAAAATCAGTGGGTGTCTTTTTAGGTATTCCATTGGCAGCCGGATTTGTAATTAGATTTACATCTTTTCTTTTCTTTGGAAAAGAGACATTTGTGAAGAAGATTTTGCCATTCATTAATCCATGGGGTTTCATTGGTTTCCATTTCACTATTATAGTAATATTTCTAGGAAATGGTCATAATTTCTTACATCACATTGGTTCCGCATTTTTATGTTTCATTCCATTGACACTTTATTTCTTAATCGCTTGGTTCGGTTGCTTCTTTATAATGAGAATCTTGACAAAATCAGGGAAATCATCCAATTATATTGACTCAGGTGATGAAATTGAAATTGAATGTAATTGCGAGAAACAGAAACTGATAGAAGGTACTAGTTATGGGAAAAATACATGTGATGCTAATTATGCTATAACAATGACCCAATGTTTTACCACAGCATCAAATAACTTTGAGTTGTCTTTGGCTGTTGCTGTTTCGTTGTATGGAAATGGTAGTAAGCAAGCAATTGCAGCTACATTCGGACCCTTGTTAGAGGTTCCGATTCTATTAATTCTGTCTATTCTTTCAAGATATTTTGAACGTAAATTCATGTGGTCGAATTCTGACGACATTATTGAATGGGAGGATAGCACGGAAGACGACATATCAGAAATTTAAGATCCCTAGTTTCAAATCAATATTCTTATTTATTACTTTATTTATTACTTTTTTAATATATATATTTATAGAACATGGCTATCTGTTTTTAAAATAATAATGATGAATGACCAGATCTGGCTCGTATGAAATTCATGCTGTTTATGTCAATATTTCAAGTGCATCCATGACAGCCTTTGTAAGTATTCTTAATTCACTCGGAGTTATGATATAAGGAGGCATAATATACACAAGTTTACCAAAGGGCCTAATATTAACTCCTCTACTCAAAAATTGTTTTTGAGACCATTCTTGATCCACATTTTTATACAATTCAACGACACCAATGGCACCGAGTACTGCAACTCTTTTCACAATTCCCTCCATTATATGTTTATTTTCAGTTATTGGAACATATAGTTCATCATATAACTGTTTTTCGATATTACTGACAGAAAGTTGCCACTCATTTCTTGTTATAATTTCCAATGATTTATTTGCAACAGCACATGCTAAGGGATTACCCATAAATGTTGGACCATGCATGAAAACTCCATTTGTGGGACTACACGGAGATGAAAGCCCCCTTTCAACATTGGATGATACTACCACGGCGCTTAAAGTCATATATCCACCAGTCAGGGCCTTGCCCACACACATGATATCTGGGAATACATCAGTTCGTTTCTCCGTCGGAATATTTAACTTTTCCTCATACACAGCACAATGTTTGAATGCAAATATTTGCCCTGTTCTACCAAATCCAGTAGCAATTTCATCTAGTATCAACAATTTATCATACTTATTGCATAACTTTCGGATATCGATCAAGTATTGTGGATGCCAAAATCTCATTCCACCAGCTCCTTGAACAATCGGTTCAATAATAACTGCCACTATATCTTTCCCGTTTTCTTGTAAATTTTTCTCAAGCATTGATATGTACGATGTTGTATCTATAATGTCATTGAATGGAACATTATCTAGTTCTGAAAGTTGTGATGTCGGTAGAATAGACAGCGATGGAGGAGATTCAACAAATATATTATTTCTGAGATAATCTTTGTATATCGAATGCATGGAATTAATTGGATCACACACACTCATTGCATCGATTGTATCCCCATGATAACCATTACGAACAGTTAGAAATTTAAAACTTCTGGTATCTGAATCAGAAGATACACTACTAGCATATTGTAAAGCCATCTTCATTGCAATTTCAACAGCCACAGATCCAGAATCAGCAAAGAAAACATGCTTCATTTCATCGTGATCTACCAGTCCCAGTAATTTTTTTGTTAGTTCAACAGCTGGTTCGTGAGTGAAACCACCAAACATTACATGACAAAATTTGGTAACTTGTTCAATCGCTGCGGAATTTAGCTCTTCGTTATTGTATCCATGAATTACGGACCACCATGAGGACATACCATCAATGAGAGCTAATTCTTCGGTCTCATCCACACCGATGTATATTGTACATTTATCTGCTCTTTTAACAGGTAGGACCGGTTGAGGGTCACTGAGAGATGTATATGGATGCCAAATATGTTTCCTGTCATATTCTAACATCTGATTGATATTATCAGAGTACACTAAGGATTTGGGTTCCATGAGGTAATAAAATCTGAAATTGATTTCGTCTCTAATTGTATCAATTTTGTAAAACAAAAAATAGAGGAAACATGAGCAACAGAAAAAAGAAATTTTTCTTCAGATATCTGACATCTATTTATACTTGACATTTTATGAGATTTCTTTTTATATAAACTGAACAACAATTGAACCATCCATGAATGATTCATCGAGGCTTTGTGTTGATAAGATGTCTTCAAATGATGGGAAAGCCTACACGCATACAACAACGATACTTAATTTCCTGAGAGTAATTTCTAATTGCTGCACTGTACCAAACTATATAAAAGGGACAGTATAACTCTTTATTTTCTTCAATCTGAGCAATGTTCAATTGCTAGTTCCTTCAATGAGATCTCGCTGACATAAGAAGGATTTCACTGAGAATAATTATTATGACATCGGCCGAACCTGTAATATTTGTCACCGGCACAGATACCGACGTAGGAAAGACATTTGTATCAAGTTTACTCGCTTTGAAATGGCAGGCGAACTATTGGAAACCGATTCAGACAGGATTGGAATCAGATCAAGGTGATTCCCTGACTGTATCCAACTTCTATTCGAAGCATGAATCATTTAAATGGCATCCCGCAATTTTTAAACCAACTGTAGAGTTACAGAAACCTCTTTGTCCATTGGATGCTGTAAAGTGTGACCCAACAGCCAGCGAAATTAATTTGAAGGATTTTGTATTACCTGATGATGGTGATACTTGTAAGTTCATCGCACCACTCATTGTTGAAGGTGCTGGTGGGGTCTTTGTTCCATTGAATAGTAAATGTGAGATCACTACAGATTTGATCAAAAAATTTATTGAACAAACTGACAGACCGGTGTATGTTGTTGTAGTTGCAAGAAGTGGCTTAGGAACTTTGAATCATACTTTGCTTACTCATGAACATTTGAAAGCCAACGGTTTGGGAAAACATGTCCTTGGATGTATTCTTAATGGACCAAAAAATTCACTAAATAAAGAAACTTTGAAAATGTTTGACATAAATGTAATTGCAGAAATTCCAATTTATGAAAAAACTTCACATTTGGAATCATTCTTAGATTGTATACCATCGTTATCGGATATAATAAATGAATCATAGACTTAGGATACGTTCATGAACAATATTCTGTAACAACCTAACGAGAAAATATATATTCACATTCTCAAAAAAATTTATGTTCATATTTGATAATTAATTTTCATATATAAAGAGATGAAATTTACTATAATATTATTTCTCGTTGGAATATCATAATTTCATTTGGCTTTCTAAATAAAATTTCAACCTTAATCAAATCATGAAAGAAAAAGAAGATTTTGAACTCTCAATTAGCAAATCAAATACTGATGAGAATAACAGTATCAAGAAGAACTTTAATTGGCAATCGTTGCTTGGGATTGCATTTTCCCTTACAAATTCGTGGTTAGGTATTTCTTCTGCTTTGGCAACAGGTATCTCAAGTGGTGGTCCGCTGCTTATAATCTACGGTCTTGTGATCGGTTTTGTATTCGCATTGATGTATGCGTTTACTTTATCTAGTTTTGCCAAAATATTGCCAAATAGTAATGGTCCTTCCTATTGGGTATTAAGACTATGTGAGGACAGTAATGATTTCGAAAGTGACAAGTCTATTCTTGCATCAAATGAAGAAGATGCGCTAGATGAAGATAGTCTTGTTAGAGCAAGATGCACAGTTGAAAGTTTGGAGAATGTCACACGCTTCCAAAGGAATATCGGGTTGATTACTGGGCTTTTAAATTATTCTGGTGCAGTTTTCACTACTGCAAGTGTATGTTCTTCTCTGTCTTTAAACATGTTGGGTATGTACGCTGCATCACATCCAGGTTATGAATTAAAGAAATGGCATACTTTTGTTACTTTTCAATGTTTAAATATACTAATATTTTTGGGAAATATATGGTCAAAACCTTTACCATCCATTCTTAAAGCTGGTCTGTATTTATCTATTCTAACTTTTCTTTTAACCTTCCTGATTTCTCTGGTAAGTCGTTCAGAAAATATGCAAGCTCAATGGCCTTCAAGTTCATCTATATTTGTTCAATTCGATAATAATACAGGGTGGAAATCTTCTGGTATAGCATTTATCGTAGGTCTTATCAACCCATTGTGGGCGTTTGTTGGTATTGATTCCGCGACACATATGACTGATGAAGTAGGACATAATAAAGCTAGAACGATTGTTCCACAAGTACTTTATACTACTGTGCTTCTTGGGTTTGCCACTAGTTTCATTTACAGTATCACTATGTTTTATTGTATCACAGATAAAGAAAGTGTTCAATCATCTATTTTGCCTATACTTGAGATCTATCAGCAAGCAACGAACAATAGAAATCTTAGTATATTTATGCAAAGTTTGTGCAGTCTATGTGGGATTATTTGTGGAGTAGCTTCAAGTACCTGGCAAAGTAGAATTCTATGGAGTATATCCAGAGATTTTTCATTGATTGATAGAAAGTTAGAAAATAATTTGACAGCCAATTTTTTCTCGTTGATGGCCAATATTCATCCTATGATGGAAACTCCACTGAGGTCTGTTCTACTTTCCCATTTTTTTGTAATTGTTATCGGATGTATCTTTATGGGTTCAACGACAGCATTTAACGCTATAATTACTGCAAGCATAACTCTACTTTTCATCACATATGCGATACCATCCATTATTCTTATTATTAAGAGCTCAACTTTTTCATCCCAGAATTTGATTCAAGCAGGCAATGATGAACAGAATCCCCTTTTCTCGAAAACTCTAGGTTGGATGCAGTATCTGATCCATTTACTTTGTATCTTGTGGGCCCTTTTCTGTTTATGTTTCTTCTCTCTACCTTATGAACTTCCGGTTACAGCAAGTTCGATGAACTACGTGAGTGTTGCTTATGCGGCTGTAGCATTGGTTATATTCATATTCGTATTGCTGTAGAGACGGCCACAATCACCGTAGAGGTGAAAATGTCAATCTTTTAACAACTTCGTCTGCCGTATTGGATTGAGGATCGTTGCCTCTTTGTCTTATCATACCATTATTTTCAATCGTTGCAGTAAGTCATTATCTGAATAAATAAACCAATATAAAGAATGCATATTATCCTTGGAGTTGCTTAGCGTTGCTAAATTCTGTTTAGACATATATACACGTTTGATATTACCTTCTATATAAATCAACATATACCAATTATATTACACTATTTGATGGTTTTCCTTGTGTTATCTCATGTTTTGCATTGCACAACGACTTGCCCATTGCAATTGTTCGTTTAAATCGCGAATTGTCTGTTTTTTTTGGTTCGCGAATGTCTGTCTATTTTGAGGCTGACAGACATTGAAAAGGATACCTAAATTTACTAAGAGGAGATCTACTCAGCTTTTGGTAGTTTCGTATAAAAGTAAAACATCTATCGAAATAGTATCTCTAGATGGTGGTAATATAGCATATATTATCGTTACCATAGTTTGTTATTGAAAAGTAAAGAAAAAAGATACTATTCTCTCTCGCATCAGAATGGCTGCTTCCAAGAAGTCCGGTGTATTGACTTTATTACATACCGCATGTGGTGCAGGTATCTTAGCCATGCCTTATGGTTTCCGACCTTTTGGGTGGTTCCCAGGTATTCTTATACTAACTTTATGTGGGATGTGTTCTACGATAGGTTTATTATTACAAGCTAGAGTAGCACAATACACATCAGATAAGAATGCATCATTTTTCAGTTTAGCACAATTGATTAATCCAAATTTGAGTGTAATGTTCGATTTGGCGATCGCCATTAAATGTTTCGGTGTTGGTGTCTCATATATTATTGTAGTAGGTGATTTGATTCCGTTAATTCTGTTTGTATTCACTAGGAATAGTTTATTGTTAGATAGAAATTTTAACATTACTATAATTATGATATTTGTCATTGCTCCACTGAGTTTCATGAAAAGATTGAATTCTTTACGATATGCGTCCATGGTTGCTATGTCATCTGTCGCCTATCTATGTGTTCTGGTATTATTCCATTACTTATTCCCTTCTGAAGAGATTAAATCATTGAAAGGGAATGTCTCTTATGGATTCCCCACAGGTGAGCCTTCTCCATTAACTACATTACCAATATTTATATTCGCCTACACATGTCATCATAATATGTTTTCAGTAATCAATGAACAGAAAAATAATACTTTTAAAAATGTTAAATATATCGCCATGATATCGATGCTTCTCGCTTATATATTATATTTCCTAATTGGGTCTGCTGGTTATTTGACATTTGGTGATAATATTGTTGGTAATATTATTACTCTATACCCACTATCTCTATCCTCTACTATTGGTAGAATAGCTATCGTTTTGTTAGTGACTTTTGCATTCCCATTGCAATGTCATCCGGCAAGAGCCTCCATACATCATATCATTCATTATTGTGAACAAATGAGAAAGGACAGAGACATTATCAGCAGTAATGATGATAGTAGTAATAATACAACTACAGATGTTGAATCACAGCAATTGGCTATCACCGAGCAAGAAACTTTGTTGGCTGAACAATTAGTAGTAGAAGAATCGATTAATGAACCACAAGAAGTTCCTTTAACAGGGAAAAGATTTATAATTATAACAGCATGTATTCTGATTGCGTCATATTTGGTGGCAATCCTAGTTAGGGAACTGGCAAGAGTATTATCTGTTGTCGGTGCTACAGGTTCGACTTCAATTTCATTCATTTTACCTGGTACGTTTGGTTATAAATTGATTGGATCAGAAAATAGTAATGGTGATTCAACCGAACCATTGTCTAAGTTTGATAAGTTTTTAAAATATGCTGCACTAGGTTTAGTTATTTGGGGGATCTTTGTCATGGTTACCTCATTGTCTGCTACTTTGTTCTTAGGAGCATCTCATTAATATTATATATAATTATTCTTTGTAGAAGATTTTTTAATGCCATTTAAAAAATACCAATATAATTTCTTTTTTGTTTACTTAGATATAGTACTTTGCACATTTCAAGTTGTGTTCCAAAATGATAAATTTATAAGAAAACATAATTTTCACTAAAAAAATTAAAAAAATTGTCTATAAAAGAATAATTGTCTATCTAATAGAATGGAGACCATCCCATATATATAACTGATAGATTTTCGGGATTAACTGCTTCCTGTATCAAGCCAGCAACAGTAGCTTCTATTCTTAACCCATCTCCATTCAATTTATCCTCAACACCTTTTAATGCTCTGTATGATTCTTGATTATCATTGTCATCATCCGTATGTTTTATTGCACGATTATCATTTATCATATCTGTACTTGTCTCATCATCTGTTTCGTCTTCTAATAAATGCTTATGTTTTGTGACAGGTGACATAACCCATGAATATAAAGGATCCCATTTTAAAACATTTAAAACACACATAACTTTCTCGGATTCTTCTTTTAATGCAGCATAGACCCTTTCACTACTTCTCTTAAATAAACCTTCCACACCGGTTATACCGAAACCATCTATAATATCTCGAGTTAATCTGAATGGAACCAATTCAGGAATCATTAATAATCTACCTTGATCAAATGCAATACCTAAATCAATGTGAATAGGTTCGCCTGTTACAGAATCAAGCAAAATATTATTCAAATGTCTATCACCCAACCCAAGAATATAACCAACAATGGAATTGGTAGCAATACCTTTGGTATAACATTTTTTAGCTATGAACCAGTCATTGTAATCCTTGAAATTATCAAAGAAAAAATTTCTTAATTGTGGATCTATCATCGAGGTAATTTTATTGTACACCTTTAATCTTTCCATTTTTGATTTCGTTTGAACTCCCTTCATCGCTTTTCTTGCATCTCTAAACGATAATTCATCAGATTTGTGATATTCTTGTAGCACTTGGTGCAAACTTACCGAATTATTCACAAATTCAATTATACCAGCTCTCGGACCTAGTGGAATAACTTTATAAGTTCGAATTCTTAATTTAGCTTTACGTAACTCTTCGTTTTGAAACAAAATATTGTTCACTTGCGTAAAAACCTGTTCCATAATAGCATCTTGTCTTAAATCATCATTACTACCTTTCATTAATACACGATTGACTTTCCCGTTAGACATTCTGAATTTTACTATCTTTGGTAAAGAAATACCGGTTGCGGTCACTTGTATGTCATCAATAACAGATGTAATGTATGGTCGATCATTTTTCCCATCTTCTGAACTGGTCAGTACAATATGATCGGTCGGTAATGGAATTGATCTTTTTGGCAATTTGTTTAACCAATAATCTCCCATCTTCAAATTCTTTAATTGAATGGTTTTGGAAGCTTCATTAATCTTAAAGCTGGCTAATTCGACTGATCTCTCACAAAATTCTTGTACCGGCAAAACGTATTTCTTGAAGAATGCACCAGATTCTAGAACACTGACACTATCCAATATCCTTCTTGCAGCTACAATTCTGCCTTTTATAGAACCCTCGTTACCAATTGAATAACGTTCATATAATTTAATACTTAACACGGAATAAAGAGATTCATAGGGTAATTTATACAGTAATCTTTTCATTGTCAATTGTAACGGTTGCTGAAACATAGAACCATCGTTATTTAATTTAGATGATATCTGGTTTACCCATGGTATAAATTTCCAACTTGGGATAAGAGTTATTTTCTCCTTCAACTTTTCATTTATCAAAGAATTATCTGCATTTTCAAACCATAATGCACAGAATTTATCCATCACATCAGAATCATATGTGTTGGTAGATATTAATGTATTTAAGTAAAAGTGCAAAGCGTCATCAGTAAACTCAAATTGCAATTTTTGTAAATCGTCTAATCTGGACTGATCACCTTCTAGTTGTAAGTTAACCTTAAATATATGTCTTTTGGCATCTCTTCTTTCTTTTTCTGGTAATGATGTGTTGTTCTTGATCATATTAAGGTTTTCCATGTTTAGCTTCCCAATTTTACACCTTTCTCTACATATCTCAATTTCTTCCCCAGAATGTAATTTCTTAAGCTGGTTATTTAAAAAATCACCAAATATAAGATACGTTTTGGCACGAAGTTCAGTGTTCGTTATTCCGATATTCTTCCCATGGATATACCTCTGGTATATATTGTTAGAAGATTCCATTCTTGATGTTGAGCACCATTTAACAAGGTAGCCACGTAACGAACTATTTTCAATCTTAAGTTGGTCCAGCAAGACTTTGTAATTGGATACATCTGAATTAGAAGTCGAATTTTCTTCCTTTAGTATATCATTGAGCATCATAATTGGAGTTTTGTAGTCGCCTGATTCCCAAAGAGTAATAGCAGATAAATAGGAATTTATCCTATTGTAAGATGATTTCACAGTGAGATCCTGCGAACGTAGTTCAGCATCTTGTTTTAATGAGTTCAGCACAAATGAACTCCGGAGAGAATCTTGCTGATGATTACATTTAATTGATGTTGTGATTTGGTCTTTTAAAGCCACCATTTTCATCATATCAACCTTAACAGCATCTAGCTTATCATATAATTTTTTATTTGCTGTTAATGAACACAAAAAATAGTACCTTCCTTGAAGAATCAGGTTAATATCATTATAATCATCAGAGTAGCTACAATTGTCAATACTCTCAAACGTAGCGTTGAAATCTTCATCCATTGATATCGCCGGAGTCAAGTTGTTTGCAATGTCTATAAACTTTCCAATTTCCACTACCAAGCTAGTCCAAGTTTTCGAGTTATCAAACATTTTCTCTGACTTCATGATTCTAATTAAGGAATCTTCTATCGCCGTTTTCACAGAACTAGTTTCCCTTTGGATGCCTTTCATAGTCGTGTATAAACCTTTTGACACCGTGTTGACATCTCCTGGAGTGGGTAAGTCCCAATTCCCAAGTCGGAAACTCCATTCATAGTTCTCGTGGCTTTCTAGTGATTTATTATTTGAATTGATTGATTGCGTCATTCCATAAAATCCATTCTTCTCTGATATTGCATTTAATAATTGAGATCTTTCGGATGTCTGTAAGTTATAATTAGCGTCCAACCTTGCGTTTGAAAACACAAAACTCTTCCAAGGATCATATCCTAATTTGATAATCGAATCAAATGCCCCTTTTAATGAATGTTCGGGTGGTACACCAGATTGGAGGTCTTTATCTCCAATAAGATCATATATTTTAGATAGTAAGGTGTAATTTTCTCTTTTTTGCGTACCCATAAATACTTCTTCAAAAACCATTAACCCAAATATAGGCATTTTAGCTTCGGCGGCGAGCCAGCATATTTCAGTTATATCCAATTTCTGGAAAACCCTCTCACAACATTTGTTACCCATTTTTGATCCATACCTGACAATGACAACCGTCGAAAGTACTATTCTTAATTTTGATTCATAATCTAATGTGTTTTTATTTTTTACAACTGTAGTTATCAGATTGGGGTACCATTCTATGAACCCCCTTGGATCGAAAAATAAACTCAAACAGAATATAATGTTGAAACTTCGTTCAAGGTATAATTTTGATTCTATGATCAAGGGGTGAAATAATTCTAATAGAGGGAATGTGTACGACACTACTTTTAATAGCACAGAGAGAAATCTCGTCTGCCATTTGGATACGCTTTGTTCAACAAAGATCTCTGCATCATTAACAAAATTGTCAACAGTTGATGAGATTTTCCAATCAGGAAATAAAGTGTCAAATAACGTTATGTGTGCGACATCTATTTTATCTGGCATATTTTGAAGAATATTCTTGGCGCAATCCTTAAGTGATATATCTTCTCTAGAGTAATCTAAGGTGCCAACAATTAGGCTACATATGAGGAACGTTTTACTGCTACTATTTCTGGTGGCTAGGTTTAAATAAAAGTCTAAAAACCTCTCATAGAATATTTCCAACGGATTTGCACTTTTAAATAGCATATAATTTTCCGCAGCGGCTGAATTTGTGTCACTGATCCTTGGGGTCAATGTAATTTTATCGTAGTTGTCACGCATAAAAAGTGCCTTTGAAATAATAAATCTATCAGACATGTATTTTCTACTAATGTCTGCCTTCATTAATCTAGAGATAGCTGTCTCAGATAATCTAACAGGTGATTTTTCCAATAAAACTCTTTCATTGTCAAGTAATAGAACGGATATGATTGTCAACATCTGTTCCGTGTAAAGCTCGCTGTTGAGCAGTTCGCATATTAAGGAATAATTTATGGTAGTTATATTATTTAAAAGATGCTCCATGCAAATAGACCATAGCGTGGAATATATATTATTTGAGAGGGCAGATATCTTAGACAAAGTATTGATCATCGCATTTTCTGTGGTTTTATCTGTTTCTATTTTACGTAGGAGGAACTGTAAGAATATGGTGGATATGCATGCTACAAGATCAGCCGGGCTTAATGTTTTTTGCGAAATGAGAAGTTCTATCAATGGAACCGTATCGTTTATAAGGTAATCGTGTATGATATTATCAGAAAGTCTTTCGATTATTGACCTATTGTCTTTAGATTGGAATGAAATGCTCCCAAAATGGAATATAATTACCTTTATTTCACGTAAACATCTTAATTTTTCAGTATTTGTCTTGAAATTTTCCAGTTCAGTAAGTTCGTACCATAATAGTCGTTCAAATACATCGGAGGTTAGGAACTCATCATCTTTAAAGTGTGAGTGCATGAACTTGATACCTGATACGCTCTCAATATGTAACGGGAATTGATAGGTTACCGTTGATTTCTCTGTCATAAGAATTTCGAACCAATCTTCATTTCTAGGATAATAGTGCATTATAGCGTCATTGACCACATCCGATTTCCCTAAATCAAGTAATCTCAAATATGTTTTAAATATTAGTAGACACTCTCTTTTTTGATACATTGAAAAATTCCTGCCTAACAATTGTGAACCCACATCGAATATAATGGAGCCTATATTCTCCCCAACAAATGCAATCGGAATTGCCAGGTATAAACTTTTCGCTAAAATATCAGCTTCATTTTTCATCCCATATTCTGTCAGTTTCAGTGGAACTGATTTAATGTTTGAGCCAGATGAAATCCATATTGCTCCTATTTCTTTATAGTATTTCTTATAGACCACATTTGGACCTTCAAATCCAAATGACCTGACATCCCAAGCATACTTGATGGTTGAATGATTGTCAGTTATTCCTTTGATCCAATTTGTTAAAAGCTCTAGTTTACAGGCATCAAACAAGTCCGAACGGTCACCCATAACGTCCAATTTGGCAATGATGTTGTATCCAATATCTGTGTAGTATTTTACATGATTATAATCGCAGTATGATAACATATCCAATAAGGATTGCACCAACAATGAATAAGAAACTGCCGACATACGAATCATTGTGAGTGTGTAACTTGCACTTAATTCTAAACTTTGCTGTGGAATGTCAAACAATTTTATGAGTTCCTGAAAAAAAATACCTTGATTCTTATAGGTAATATTTTTCATGTAATTAATAATCGACGATTCGGTACACATAATGGAATTTAAGTCTAATCTATTCAAACATTGGCACAGAATCTCAAATATTCTTTGTTTCGTCCCTTTAGATGTGTTCTGTGATAGCTTTGGATAAGTAAGGATATTTAGGAATAAATGCACAACTTGCCTCATTGCATAAGTTCCACTAAAGCTATGGTCTTCGAAACGTGCTATCAGCCAATTCAAAATATCATTACAATCAGAATATAGATTACTACCTGGATCAGATAACCAGTATTTTTGGAATAAGAAGAGATAGTTGGAAAGACACTCCATAGTGGCATTGAATGTGTTGTATTTATTTGAGAGCAGTTTACCACCAATCAAGGCTGTTAGTTGCTCTAACTCACCTGTGTCCATCTTCAATGAAGCGTTCTGTTTATTTGATGATAACTCATATAATCTTTTGATGCATGAAATAGTGGTCTCAGAAGTTAGATTGCCTAAAAACTCCGTGAGTGACCTAATTGTTGCTCCAGAGCTCTCTGCATTTAAGAAACTAATTAGCGCATCGAAAGAAATTTGGATAATATAAGAGTCATGTATACTTACAGATCCGTAGATAGATGGCGTTGTGGACCGTTTGGTAGCCTTTTCTGGTGATGGTTTTTGGAAATCATTATCGTTATCCTCTTTTTTGCTAACATCTGTTATTAAGTATTGATTTGAAAATTTCATGAAGATCTCGTCTACATCAAATACTTCCTTGATAAGGTTCCAGTCGAAATCACCTACAGTTATCTCTTCAAAAAATTGAAGGTATACTTCCTTGGATTCAAACTTAGTAGAAATCTTTGAAAGATATAGCGTATTTCGAAGTCCCTTGACAAAGTCCTCATAGTTGTTATTATTCTTAATTCCCTCTTCTATTCTTAGTAATGCAAATTTCCATTTTAATATAATATCAGTGGAGTAAGTATTAAATTTTTCTAATACGTCTAGTGCTCTGTATAAAATATCGTTAATCGTTTCTGTATTGGTCCTTCTGGAAGAATTTTGTGGGTTGTTTGTATTTACATAAGGTATCTTGAAATGTTGCGTTGTCTGTAAAAAGAATTGTCTATGTGGTCTGTTTTGTTCTTCTAATCTGAATCGTGATTCCCATAGATGGAGATCGTCGATATCCTCAGCTAATTCGAATATGTGCTTTTTAAATGTTTCCTTAGGTTCAGTTCCAGCTAACCATAATAAAAAATATGCTAAATTGGTTTGCCTCTCATTATTGTTAAAAATTTGATCCCATAAACCTGTCAACCAACTCATAACATTGAATTTCGCAGACTTTCCATTTCTTGAACGATATTCCGATGAATAAATATGTATATTTTCCCAGAACATGAAGGATTCATTACAGACTACACATGGTCCATTTACATCAGAAAGGTCATATATATCATAGATTTGGTTCATAATAGTTGTGTCGGTTATGGACAGGTTTGAGTTCTGAACAAGTCGAGATATCACCATGCAAGCTGGTCTGCAATTATTTCTTTCTTTGACAAGTGGTAAACATACAGTAATTATCTTTATGACTTCGTCCTTACTTAACTGTAAATTAGATTGTGTCAATAGTGGTATTAGAGGAATTATACACCACGTAATTAGATCGTGATTCTCAAATTTCTTTAAGATAATTTTTTTAATGTTACTGATTGTAGATTCCTCTATATTTGATACAGACGACCAAAATGTCAGTAATTGAAGAGATGTAATTATTACTTTAGATGACGATGGTGATGATAGACATTCCATCAAGAATGAACCTAAATTCATACAATTATTTAATGCGGATGAAAATTCCTCTCCTGATCTATTTCTTTTAAATAATGGACCAGTTGTAGATGTGTTACTTTTCAATACAAAAAAGGCCTTTAATAATTTCATTATCACTAGCAAGTTTATCCATGGTTTCGGACTAGTAGAAGAATTTAGCCTTATGTCACAAAATGTTAACCAATTTAGTGTATTTGGGAACCCATCAGTATTATATGCAATAGTTTCTGAATCTAATAGTTTGGGATTGTAATTATATAATCTTGTCTTCAATATTTGTTTCAATAGTTGTATGAAACTTTCCTCTCCAAAATTCGGTAATGTAACTCCTGTCATATTTGGCAATTTATGACAGATTAGCTCTGACGAAATCATATAATGATAAGTCAATTCATCATATAGAGCTTCGTTGGATGTAGTATTAAAATTAATTGTATATTTCCATGTTTCTTCTACGAGCTTTAAAGTTTGATTAATATTGTTCAAATAAGTCTTTTCGACTAACAAGTTAACTATTTCTAAAATTAAACGTGTATCCACAGATATATGCTCAATGGTCTCGACCAAATTAGTAATTGTTCGATGTAATGTTAAGGAATGTTCGAATAATGCAATTGTGTCTAGTTTCAACAGACAGTCAATAATTCTAATTAAATTGGATACGGTTCTGTTTGAGGTTGATTTCTGTATTTGTGTATCCAGGTAGTTGCATACCTTTTCCATAATTGAAGTCCATTGATGGGCAGTAAATTTTAATTGAAATGGACGCGACTCCACAATGATTATTAATGCAAAACTTAAATGGACTGAGACAGCTTCTAATAGACTATCTGTTCCATCTATTACCATCAAATGAGGAAGAATCGTCAAATGGAAATTCAAAGTCTTTTGTTTAAATCTGTCTCCAACTTTCTCGATAAATAATCGTATCGTATAGGCAATTGTCGATAATTTATTCTCCGATAACGATATTTTACTTGCATTCGATTTATTAACATCTTCAATTAGATTACAATATTTCCTATGCTCTAGATCAAGTAACTCAATTAACGATTCAGATATTGGATGAAACGTCTTTGGCGGAATGTGTGATGGGCTCTCTTTTAGAATGGTAGTTAAGCTTTCTAATGCTGCATTTCTCTCCCTAAGTTTTGATGAGGACAATAAAGTTAATAAGTTTAAAATATCAGGATTGTCCATGTCATATATGAAGTCAGGTGTATGTGGTTAATGTTTTTGTATTTAATGGAGTTCTGTTTGGTGCTGTCGATTAAATATAGCGGTAGTTCTAACTTGGCGATTTGTTTAAATGAATTCATACCGCTACTTACGCCAACCAAAAGAAGCACTGGCGCTGAAATCATCTCTTATATAAATACTATATCCTTTTATAAAAGAAACAAAAATAGATTACTTAATAAAATATTGCAATATGATATGATATGTATTTAGTTACGTTTATTTGTTTATACTAAATTATTTGTATGATATATTAATGATGAATGATATAATATGAGAAAATATTAGTAAATCAAGGAACGATTATGACAGATAGTGTCAATCGATCTTATTTGATTATACTAAAACTTCTGGTATTTGAAAAATAAAATGACTAATTTTGTTTTGCTTTGTTTTTATTCTTAATCTCTTAAAAAAATTGTGAAAATATGAAGATTCTTATGTCTTTTTGTTTCTATTTACACAACAACACCAGAGGCAGATGCAACTCTTGGCCATAAATCAGCACATTCCTTACCGACTGGACCGGTAATAGCAGAACCCTTCATTTCACCCTTTGGATTAGCAATGACACCTGCATTATCTTCGAAATATAAGTAGACACCATCCTTTCTTCTCCAAGACTTAGCTTGACGGACAACGATAGCTGGCATAACCTTCTTTCTTAATTCTGGCTTACCCTTCTTAACAGTAGCCATAACCATATCACCTAAGGAGGCAGCTGGTAATCTGTTTAATCTAGAACCAGAACCTTTAACGGCAATGATATATAGGTTTCTAGCACCACTGTTATCAGCACAGTTCATGATGGCACCAGTTGGTAGACCTAACTATTTAAAAATGTACGGAGGCGTAATATCATCTTATGTATTATTTTCTTTCTTGTTCTTCCTCAGGTAGGAAGAAATAGAGTAAAACATAAAGATATTAATTTTGTTTGTTAGTAAAAGATTCCCATGAGTTTTTGTTGATAGTGATAAAGCAGAACATTACATTTTGTGGTTCTAAAAAAAAAACAGGTATCATGCCAGATACTTTCTATGACCATTTTCGAGGTTCTCTATCTTTTATGATTACGAATATAACATACTGAAATTCTAAATTTTGTACCTTGAGCACCGTTACCAGACATTGTTTGATTTGATTATATGATTGATATATGTGATTTTCCAAAAGGATTCTATTAAGAAAAATAGTGTAGAAAAGACCCTATAAATTAAATAACTGCTGTTACACTATATAAATTTTTTATATATATTAAGGAACTGGGTCAAAGTTACCATCATTCTAGCATCGATTAAAGGTATCTATCTCACACAAATTGGTCGTTAGAGCAACAAAGTGAAATTTTTCACGATGAGCTCTCCCATGCAAAGTACGCGGACAATTTCTCACAAAGGAAACAGCTGCAAATTTTCTCTCTCCCCATAATAATAATACTATATCGCGTGCGCTGAAGTTGTCTTTTTTTTTTCTCAAAAATTTTAATTTTTTTCAAAAAAGTTGAAAAATGAACCATTGCACTTCCCAAAAAATTGCATCTACGCGGGATATGTACTCATTTACATAGCTTGTTCGGGACACACACCGTTCAATATTAAAAACAACTTCAAATGGCTCCATATAGTGCGGTGTATGGATTCTTATCAACTGAAAAAAATGATAACCTTCTCGAGTGCCCGTTTCGTTTCATTACGGGGTGTTGGGATGTTTCATTCAAAGAAAACCTAAAAAAACAGTCCAAAATATTCCAACCGTCTCATTGATTCATTATATTATGACATTACATGACTTATGGACCAACTTCGAGTATCTCTTGCTGTCGCAGTATTATTAGAAGCATCAATGATTGAATTCTTTCTATTACTACTTGCCAGTTTCCTTGTATTAGAAGTGACTCTATCCAATGAAGTAGTCACTTCTTGTCTTCTTTCCATGAATTCACGTCTATCCATAGAATCCCAATATTCCTCTGACGGATTATCCATCTTGTTTGCATTATTACTATCAATGGCCATAGTATTATTATTGTTTGTGTAATCTGATGAATCAAAGGTATTACCAGAAGCATAATATGCTAATTCTAATTCATGTAATCTCAATGCTTGTAAATCAATTAAATTGATACCATTTTCATTTTTGGCCCAACCATCACCACCTTTAATGATATCTTCAATACATTCCCTGGGACTTAATTCATTAGGACGAGGATCCCACGGTAAATGGAATGTTTTAGCATATAAACTATCTACTAAGGGATTCATAGATGTAGATATTGTTGATAAACCCTTTGTTGTTGATGATTGTCCTGATTTTAATGTAGATGTACCCATCCCATTTGCACTTAATGGTGACATTGGGTATAATCCACCTGATGAGTGAGAACTTTTCCTTGGAGAACTTGGATTTGTTGAACCATTCCCACTATATTCTGAATTTCCATTAGTTTGATGTGGATCAATTAATGTTAATGGTTGTATAGGTGGATGTGTACCAAAACCATTTCTGTTTGATCCATTACTATTTGTGGATGGCATAGATACCCCTGAACTATTTGAATTATTTGTATGTTGTAAAACAAAATCTGCATAAGTACCACGGACTAATTTCATTTGTATAGTAATATTAATAATAGAATTTACTTTTGAATTTTTCAATAAGAATCTATTTGTTATTGGCATTTCATCCTCTCTTACATATTCTGATAAATTAATGATAACTTTACCTAATTGAATTTTATTTGATATTTTCTCTTGAACTATCTGTTGACCTGATGCAGAATTACCTGTACCGGATGATGTCGTACCATTATTTCTATGTATTGAACTTCTTGGCATATTAGCATTATTTGAATTATTATCTGTAACAAATTCGAAGAAGATATCTAAACATAAATCCTTTTTATGTAAATTTCTTTCTTTATCGACTTGTAATTTAATTTGAATTGGTCTATCTAATTTATAATTCCATTGAGCTCTATGATGATTAACTTTCACCCTTGGAGTTAACCCTTTACTCTGAGTTGAAACTTTATATTGTTTATCATCACCAACAACTGTAGAATTTTTACTTGTACCTGTACCATCTCTTATTGACCATTTAACATAACAATAACCTGATGATTGTGGAATATTAACTAATTCATTAACTTGTAGAAAAAATAGGAATTTTGGACGTTTGTTTTTACTTCTACTAGATAGTAATCCTGACATATCTAGTTACACCAAATATATATTATCTGTATTAGTGAGTTAGTTGCTCTATCTTGTAATGAATTAAAATTTTAGCTTGGTCATCGACAGGCGCCCCTTTTCAAGATATACTTCACAATTAAAATTTCAAGATTTATTCACTACGGTAAGCATAATATTTTTTGTCCTGAAATATATTTTATTTTATTTTTTTCTTTCCTGAATTTTCTGGTTTTGGTTAAAGTCCATTGAATTCCGCGGACAAAAGTAAGGGTCCCCTCCGCATTCTTTCCATTTTTATTTCTTGACCTAAAAATAATAGTGAACCCTGGGTTAGGTCTTGTTAGGTCTTTAAAAGTACCATTTTTATTTTAATATGTATATACACATAATAATATATTATTTGACTCGTTACGTTTTACATTCATACATATATGGCTAGAAGGTTCACCATTATTGGAACAATAGGGAAGAGATTAATTGAACTTCTCCAATGATAAATTTGACAATATCGATATTGTTATATAATATTACTTGATATGTTCACCGTTCTTCCTATCCAGCATACCGATACAATACGATAAAGCTATCGTTATTGGTAAAACATTTTATCACCAGACTACAGAAAAGACAATCTCTCTCTCTTTCTCAGTTTCCTTTCAAAAACTACACATAATTAAATCAATCATATCGTTTGTAAATGTCAATACCCATTACCAAATATTTTTTCACATGAAATTACCGATATTATACATTCTCGCATAATTGCAATACGTAAAATTGTTATTGTCCATCTTTCTTTGTTCCCTCGTCCGCCCCCCCCTAAATCCGGACACATAGAATTTTTGTATTATCCACGTTTTATTTTATGGCATTTGAGGATTGCCTCATTAGGAAATAGAATTCCATTTTACCACCTTGAATTATTATAATAACTCAATCGGTAAATAAACTCTGAGTTTTTAACTCAACAAAAAAAGCAATTCTCTGCAACAACTGGCTAACCCCCCCAAAAAAAAAACGCGAAACATTCTCCGCACAACAAACGCCAAAAGAGGAAGAAGAGTGAACAGAACGTATTTCGCTGCAAAAAAGAGAAAAAGAAAACACCCATACACCTGACATGTAAATCACTCAACAAAAAAAAAATAGGGAAACTTTGACACAATAATTTATCAATTTCCCACAGAATATACCGCAGAATATCCCTTGCATTTGAATAACCACTCTTTCGCACCGGAATATTTAGTCATTTCAAACGAATGCATACTTATCACTATTTTCTGCGCACTTCATCTTCAACCTCCCACCTCGGGCCCACTCGGCCTCCCCCACTATTAATAGATTCACTGATTCATCATCATCATATCATGGCTTATTTCATTTTTGAGACCTTTAAACAAAGAGGATTATCACACACACACATACTAAGTGGAAATTGGAAATTGTGATCATTTTGATACCGCAAGTTTTGAGTGAACCAATAATAACAATTGTCGTTAATTAATTATTTATTTATTTTTGCTTTTTCTTTAAAACAATGTAACTGTTCTAGACTCAATTTTCTATGATGTATTAAAAGTAAAATTAATTTAATCTCAAATTTTTGATAATTACTATTGTAGTAAATTTAATAATTTTCTCATATAGAGAACCTGGAAAGTTCCATGACTATATTCAATTTAGAATTTTGTACTTTACTTCGTGTTTTCGCGTCTATGATTATAATAGAATGATCTCTACAACTATATGTCTAGACGTCTGTCTCGTTTCCACAGCCTTATAAGATGTTATTTTCAAATATTTTTTTCGTCCTGTTTTAAAAATTCACTTAACTCAGTAAATCATTTGTCAATGTCTCGAACAGATTATTTATTTATTTATTTATTTCTCTTCATCTTGTATATTTAATCTTGTCTTCTTTTCATCGAGACTATATAAATAAGATACATAATATTTTCTATTACATTTCCTAATTAATACTTTTTTTAATTTCCCTTTTATTCTCTTTCTTATTTGCTTATAATTTGTTTTCGTTTATTCTTACTTAAAGTATATCACATAAAGCTTATACAATCTTTAAAAAAAAAAAAGTCAAAACTTTATAAAATGGTCTCTGTTAAATCCGCTGTCGCTGCTTCCGCTTTCGCTATCTCCGTTGTTAACGCCGTCGATGTTACTCCAGAACAAAATGCTGATTTATTAGTTATTATTAACGATATAGAGAGTCATGCTTCTGACTATATTTCTTTAGAAACCTCTAACAGTGGTTTCCAAATTCCAGCTCAAGTTCTATCTCTATATGCTGCTTTAGCTACTTACACTGACCAATCTTTCACTACTTTATTCAGTGAATTAGATGTTACCGCTTTAACCGCTACCGTTACTAACTTACCATGGTACTCTTCTAGATTATTACCATCTTTAGAAAGAGCCAACGCACAATTCTCTTCTAACAGTTCTGCTTCCGCATCTGCTTCCGCTAACTCTACTGAATCCGTTGTTGCATCCTCATCTGCTGTTGACAACTCTACCGTCGTCGTCTCTTCCGCTTCTTCTGTCTCTAGAAACGCTACTGCTTCCATCACTAGTAACAGTAACTTAACCGCTGAAGAAACTGGTATCTCTAGTAGAAATGCTTCTTCTTCCATTAGACACTCCAGCTCTTCTCACTCTTCTTCAGAAAAGAAGAACTCTACATCAAGCTCTACCAAGACAAAGAGTGAAAAGAATGGTGCCGAATACATTGGTTCCTCATCTGGTCTATTATTCGCTGGTTTAGCTGCTTTATTATTATAAGTTTGCATCATAATATAAATTACTTAAAATATATCCATGTCTCTCTCTTTTTTTTTTCTACTCTATCTCAATTTGTATAAGGAACAATTTTTTTCTATCTATATATCCTAAATATGGTTTATAACAATAATAATAATAATATTAATATTTGAAAATATTCATTATTTTTTTGCATATATATATTTATATATCGGATTATGAACGGGAGTAGAAATATATGTAACCGTTTTGACGAATCTCTTTAGTATCTTGCGCCAATACAATCTTTTCATCATTATATAATACCCATTGTTCTTCTTCCATTCCAGGTATAAATTTTCTAATAAATGCAACATAATGACCAGAATGTACAGAATTACCCTTATGACATACAACACCTCTTAATTTATACGATGGACATTCTTCAGATCCGTAACGTTTATCAGATTTTATCGAATCCTTCTTTGGTATCTCTCCATCGTCATGCATATTGTTGAATACCCAATCGATACTTTGATTCACATCATTCTTAAATAACCATAATGCCTTCTTGGAAAGTTTTGCATCAAGTCCCATACCAAGCATATTTTCCATAGCATTGGCATCAACAACGACCTCGTCATCATTATCTGATTTCACCGGTACAGCAAACGGATCATTTAAATCACTGTCCTCAACATGACTGAACAACCATTCCATTGCAGATTCCATACTACCTGGTTGGTTTCCCGTCGCATACAAGGCTCTCATTGCACCATTCTCACTAAATCCCATCTCCTTCAAATCAGCCATTATTTCAACATTAGGTTCAAACCCTCCATCATTTTGCTTCTTATCGTCCATTAATTTCTCTCTGGATGCATCAAACCCATGCGATTTCCATTGTGACATATCTAATGTCTCATTAGCATCATCGACACCAGGTAAAATCAATTCATTACTTGTCTTAACAGGTTGCCAATTCACCAATTTAATCCTAATGGGATTCAATACCAAAGTATCAGGATATGTCTTCATACGTGCCTGTTTCAAAGCTGTACTCTTATTATTACAATTTGGGCAATTGAATTCAATGGTTTCTGCTGCAAAGAAACTTGCAATTCGTTCTTGAATATCTTGTATCTCATCATTCTCAACTAGTGGTAATTGAATAACTTCGTTTGTATCGTATGAATATTTGACAGCTTGACATGATTGACATTGTAATTTGTCCTCCATTGAGAATTTTAATAAATCATTAGGTGATTCGACATTTTTATCGAAAAATTTGTTATCTAATTGTGTAATTAAATAAGTCAAGAATTCCATCGCATCCTGCTGTCTGTTCGAACTAAATTCTTCATGCGAACCACCGATACATTTCTTGAAACTACGTGGTTTGATACCTTGTGGATATTGACTAGGTGTAACCTTCAACGCATTAGACAGTTTAATTAGTTGGCATCTTAGATTATTTCCTGGGTATACAACGTCCAATGGGAACTCAATACCAAGGGTCTCTAACATAGTTGTATCCCATTCAGAGACACCACCATTGAATAAACATTGTACCACGGAATTTAAATAACAGGAATTACCCAGATTTAATAAACCGCATCCAAGTTCATCGTTTGGCGACAATGATAATAATTCATTACCTTGAGAATCTGTCATTTTAAAATCCCAATTCATATTTTGTTCAACTTGTAACTCGGTTAACGTTTTCTCAGTGGCGGTCTTATTAGCAATATCGATACCGAATTTTTTTAAAATTAAGGATAATGTATCATTACCATCTGGGAATTTAACTTCGTCATCACATTGATAACAATATACATCATTAGAGGATTCACTTAATGAACCAAGTTTGATAGCTAAGCAATGATCCTCATTAGCCTCATAATGTTTTAAACCATGAGAATGGCCCTCGATCCCGATTTGTTCTCTCCCACAACCTAAATTACCACAATGTAAACATAACCACAAATTTGAATCCAGTTCGCAATCATTACACTTAGATGTATCGATTTGTTTCAACGGAACTGTATCCAGATTGAATTGTTTTGAATGTTCACAGGTATGAATCTCTAGTTCCCATGAGGAGGCTTGATCTGCCAATTCTTGAGATTTGGCATTTAACATCGATGCAATTTTTGCAGGTGTTTGCGTACAAGTAGTACTATCTAGTAAGATCTCCGTTTCGTTATTCTCATCACAACGGATCAATTTCCATACGGTATCGTATAATTCGTTTTCAGATTTCTCAGTGACTTGTAATTTAATCTTTTTAGGTGGAGTAGCATTGCCATCCTCCCCAGCTTGCTTAATTTTAGATTTTTCTAATTTAGCAATATTCAAATAATTGATATGAGTAGTATCACAGGAATGAGAAGTCACATTCATGTGTAGTTCACGATGCGATTTACACACTGATTGGAAACATGATACACAAATATTTAAAGAATGTTCGATATTGTTTAAATCAATGGATTCTGAACCTTCTGCGATGTTATTGATTGGGGCCTCGAAGCAATAAATACATTCGTCTCTACCAATTGCGTTTGGTACCGTTATACTATCTAGAAGTTCGTTCTCCATTCTGTAAAAAGGAAACTACTATACTTATTTTTGCTCTCACTAGTTAATTATATATACACTTCTAGTCCTAAGTTGAACTGCTTTTGTAATTATGTATCGATGTCCTTAGAATGAATTCTGTAGAACAGTTAGTTGTTCGCCACTCTCTTTCTAAAGGGATATTCTGAACCCTAGTAGTTGTATGACTGAACCCTGTTTTGTAGATTAGGGTTGTATAGGGTTTCTACCCCTGCAATATGAATCATCGCAACCTTGCTGACTCTCAATCACAACCGTTCATATTACTGGATGAACTGCTGTGGAACTGTTAACCATTTATTGGAGAATGTGTTAATTCCAAGTGTTCAATATATAATAACTGAGTCAATGTCTGCTACGATTTTGTGTTGCTTGTAAATGTTTATTAAAATATGCCAAATATGAAGGTATATATCTATTTATATATATATATAAAAAAGTGTTTCGTAATTTCATCTATGTGAATTTCTATCTATTAAATTGCCACTACTAATTGTTATTGGAAAAAAAAATGCATAGTGTCGCAATGCTTCTATTTGAGAGTACCTTCCCTTTCTCTCTTAGTTTATTTATTGAAGCTACATAAGAATAATATCACATGGAATCTTTCTGATTAATGATATCTATCTCTTTTGAACTCCTTGTGTATTGATCTAATACATTAGACAGTACTTCAATACACCAAAGACACCCAAACTAAACATTGTTAGAATGAAAGTATGTAAAATGTACGCGTCCCAAGTTAACATCAGGTAGTATGGTAAATTGATATAGTACATCCAGTACATCTTCTCAATGGCATCCTCAATCTTTTCAAGGATGAAATTTCTCTTATATTCAACACTGGCTCTTTTTTCCTTCACAGTTGGAACAAATTCCATCATGTGTGAACTTCTAACAATAATCTTCGGATGTAGCATTATGCTGATGTCTCTGTATGGTCTTCGTTGTGATATCGATCTATCTTGTACTGTTACTCAGTATTTCAACATATACTACTCTATAAATACTAAAATATATATTGTATCTAGTTGTTTGTTCCCAGTTGACATCTTCAATTCGTGATAGTAACAACAACAATAACAATAATAATAGGAGAGCAAATTATTTCCATTTGGCGGTCACTGCGCTTTGTTTATTTCTGCGGAATTTTCGAGTGTTCCCTCGAAGGTAAAAAGAATAAAACATTTTATTGCTCTGATTACACTTTGACAGCAAGCAGTGAGACAATAAACAGATTCAGACGGTAAAGTGGGCTGTGGCATTTGCTTGCATTTAGATATATATATGATGTAATTATGTACGTTGAATAGTTATTACTTAAACATAGAGAAAAGGGAACGCTTGCCATTTTTTCCCTTCGTACTAAACTGTTCCTTACGGAGTCTATCGATATCCAGGGATTGACGTACACGAGACAGCGGTCTATTCTTTGAGTCTATACTTGTAGTTGAACTGTTCGGATTGGACCCTATATCGTTCTTCACATTTGCAACGTTATGTGGGTTTGTCTTCACTTTTTGTATCCCCTGTAAAGATTTATCTAGTTGTCTCTGCTTCTGTTCTTGTTCTTTTTCTTGTAATTGAGCTCTCCTGGTGAAATTTATTTCTTCGTATTTAAGATCTAAGGAATGACGGCCAGATCTTATAGCGTTATTTCTTGCATCGTCAAAATTCTTCAAAGGTGCAATATCGGATGTTTCTGACATTAAGGATACATTTCTTGTATGATTTGGTCTCTCGGTACTCAATTTTGTAGTAGGTGTGGATCCTCTGGAATTTGGTTTCAATAGACTAGATTTTCTTCTAGCAGCATCCATATTTATATCGATACTTTCAGTAGAATGCTCACTTACAAGATCATCTTCAATCATTCTCTTGATATTAGGTATCTTCATTTCGCTGATACTTTCTTGACTCATTATATCATTATTTTTGTCATTGTCAGTAAACGCAGCAGAGTTATTGTCATCAAACTTCTCAATCGTGAGACCATTTCTAGTGTTTGATTCAAACTTATCCGACGTTTTCCCATCTCCATAACTTCTTCTGACAGCTGCACTTTTACTCCTCCTCACATTAAGCGCCGCGTCTTCTACCATATCAAGATCTGGTGATAAGGACAACTCATTCATGCTTAAATCTAATGGCTTATGTAATATCTCATTTCTTTGCGTTGTCGGTTTTATTGTTTCCTCGTTTTGTTTCTTCATATGTAGTGGTGAAGCATCTTTGAAATCGATCAAATCAGGAAGTTCACTATTCGCATTTTGAGCTTTTTTATTGCTTATATTAATCTTATTTGTTTGATTATTCACACTCGAAGGGATTGATGGTTGGGATTGCTTTCGAGGTTGGGATTGTTGTGGTATAAATTGGAATTGTTGCTGAGGGTTCGGATTAGCCATCGGATTGAGTTTCACATTTTGAGATTGTGGTTGCGAACTTGGAGGTACAGCGTTGCGGAACAACTGTTTGCCTCTACTTTCCCTACTTTTTGGTATCACACCAGCACTCATATTTGGTGTTGAGGCAAATATATTGTCTAAATTTGGAGGTGGGTTTAGGTTATTACTATATGCTGTTGGGCTAGTAACTTCATAATTTGTAGAACTTTGAATGTCATAATTATTGACTCCACCGGGACTTGATAGAGAGTCTCTCTTCGAATTCATATTTGTAGTATCCACAAAGAAATTGTTTGACGTGCTACCGTTATCGGAGACATTAATTTCAGACTTAAAATATGGGAATGGGTTATTAGACTTATGGGTCTTACCTTTAGTTGTTGCACTCCTTGTGGGTTCATTGTTCCTTGTTGTGGATTGATCGAATTCTCTTCCAGGTATATTTGCTCTATTATTTGTAGAATGTATCGAACCATATCTTGCAGGAGGGAAAAATGTATTAACATTTCTTTCACTCTGCGTAGCAATTGTGGGTAACAAGTTAAAATTCGCCTTGATTTCTCCATTACTATTCCTATTAGTTTCAGTATTGATTCGTACGTTTTCATGTTGCGGAATGGGAGCAGGCACTTGCGTAACACCAGTACCAAATTCTCTGTCTGCATATGTATTTATTTCATTAATGCTTGGATAATATGTCGTGTCATTACTTGTCCTACTTTCATCAATTCCTGATTGATAGAATTGTTTTTGTACATTAGCTACCGGTTCCGTATTACTATTATCTCTAGCAGTTAGTGAGTTATCATTATTAAATGGTGTATTCACCATTTCTGGTTTCAGAATTTCACCATTACTGTTATTTGATAAATAGGATGCATCCGATACTTTTCTTTCCCCAATATTCCCCTTAACTTGAAGCGATTCTATGTGATCAATCTTTGGAGATATCTCATGGAGTGTGGTGAAAATTCCATTATAAATATTAAGATCGGTCATCTTAGAAATAGTGGTTCCATTCATTATATGAGTTTGTTCAATATTTAATAATTTTTCTTGAAGATCTCTCGTTTGTACCTTGTACTCTGCACATAATTGGAAATTATATGCACCTGCGCCATACTTATCAAATAAAGGTGTCTCTAACTTCTTAAACTTACAAATCGTATCTAGTACTTGATAGACATTCGGCCTCATGTGTGGATTCTCCATTAACATTGCCGATATTAAGTTAGTGAATTCTATAGGGTATTTATTATCTGGGAACGTAAATCTTCCATGTAAGATTGCAAATTGACCAGTCATTTCAAATGGTGTGATATAAAATAACAGTTTGTATAAAAATACACCTAATGCCCAAATATCAGAAGTTTCATTGATGGGCAGAAATCTGTATTGATCGATCATTTCTGGAGATCTATATTGCGGTGTTGTATGAACAAAGATGTCCTGTGTTGAAATAGCGATGTCTTGATCTGTTAATGCAATAGGATTAATTATAGAGGTAGATCCAAAATCGGCTAATTTGAAATTCATATCCTTGTCGACGAGAACATTCTCAATCTTAATATCTCTGTGAATTAAAGGTTTCGTTAGATAATGCATCTGTGCTAAACCTAAAGTGATGTCATACATGATCTTAGAGATCTCATCCACCAAAAGTTTTGTAGCCAATCTATCATTCATAAAGTCTAGCAATGATTTATTAGGACAGAGTTCCATAAGTAAAAATACCTCATAACCAGTTGCTCCATTTGTCAATTTGGTAGCATTAGAATCGTAATATTGGACGATATTTGGTGCCCCAGATAATTTTTTCATAACATCAATCTCATTTTTCATTTCATTAAGCCCACTATCATCAGTTACTTTCACTCTTTTCAGACATGCAATATCACCTATTTTTAGTGGTTTAGGATCATTTTTCTGTTTATTATCATTATCATTACTATCATTATCGTTTGCATTTAAGATATCCAACTCATTAAGAAACCCAATGAACTTCACGGTATATATTTGAGCAAACCCACCGGCAGCTATATATTTAACAACTTCAACTTTATGTGAACCGATATTTACGGTATCACCGGTTTTAAATTTTTCAAAATCAGGATTCATTATCCCAGATCCTGAGCGAAACCCAGCTGTTGATCTGGTTGTAGCGTTACTGGTAGACATATTACTTTATGTATTTCCTTTCTAGCAAAAAAAACGTTAATGAAACAGGATAAACTGGTCTCTTTGAAAAGGTATAAAGATCTGGAGTTTTAACTTCCTATAGTATCGTTACAAAGCGGTCTTCCCCTAATTAGGCTAAAGGATCACAAAATATAATATATTGCCCTGTTTATCAGTTTCTGTTACAATTGAATCAATTGGAAAACAGGACGATCTTCACCTTTGTATATTGATCTAACGACTCTGATCTTATCCTCTGACTACAAATTGCTTTGTTTTCCTTTCATTATTCTACACATTTTTTTACACCGAAACCTTTTTCCCCATTCGCACTTTCCACCTTGTGCTTTACATAGGGGCGCTGCACAGCAAGAGGGTTTTTGAACATCCAAAGGAATAGGAATCATTGCAGTCAGTGGATTCGAAGAAGATATCTATATCTTAATTGATGTATATGTATATATATATATATGTATGTTGTTATATATCACTATGAGACATTGGCCAGTGTAGTCTCTAGCAGTTTCTTCATTTCACTGTAACTGTACCCTGCCCACAGCATTTCAGACCCATTTTTATTGATTTTCTTTAAGAAAGCCATCTTATGATCTATGAATTCTTTCAAGATTGTTCTCAATGAGACTTCATTGGAGACAACAAAATCGGCTGTACAGATACCCAAGAATTTCTTAAATTCAACACCAACCATTGCATTACCACGTCTACCAGGAGCGACTTTATTGTTCCATTCATTTTCCATTACAGCAATTTGGGTCTCTAGTAATAGTTTATAAAGTTTCTTAGCGTTAGAAGTTAAGGAATCTAAAACGAATTTTGCACCTTCTGCACCAGTTGAGGATTCTTCTGTACCTAATTTCATAACATCCTGGAACGATGATTCGACTTCACTTGCCTCATAACTTGTTACATTATGGAAGATAAAATTGTAATTTTGAGATTTAGTAGCGTCCCATAATAATGGAGCATATACGTGATCTGCTGATGCAATTATCGCAATTTGTTTGATTGTAGCCAATTGACTCAGAATCTGTTGGAAGATCAGCTTTCTTAAACTTGGACCATCGATATTATGAATGACTATTATAAGCTTGATATTATCAGGTTGTGTCTTATAATATTCTGCCATCTTTTGGATATGAATCATACTGTGATTCCCCCAATACTTGGCCTCCATCTTAGCCATACTTTCTGGGAACATTATATCTGTGATATCCTTCAGAATATCTCTGTAATTACATGTAGGGTTATAACCATTGACTATCACACAAGGCACAGCAGTATCATATGGATTTTTATAATTTGGATCTATTTGTTGATTATCCAATATCTCTGTTTGTCTGAATTTAGCAGATACATAATTTATCGCTAGGTCTTCCAAAAAGGCTCTTTTCGAACCTATACCATAGAACAATAATGTGAACCCACGAGATAACTCAAACCAATACTGTGGATAAAGTTTCTTTTGTAAAGCTTCCAATTTCTCCCTCGAAGATCTTTGAAATCTTTTGTTAAATAGATTTGTTATCGCAGCGAAATCTTCCCTTACGATCGTTGGAGCCATACCCATTGTATTTTTGGATCTTTTCAAGGGTCTCTTTTGGTCGATGTAACCTTCGAATGTATCAAGAAAATTAATTGTACCTTTCTCAGTTTGTAACTGTTTCATATATTGAGGTGTATATTTCAATGGTAGGTGAGTCTTTGTGAATTTCTTACTCAATTTCAAGTCATTAAATGATACTTGTTTCTTATATTCTTTCAAGTTGGATAAAATGATCTTTTTTATCGGTGAAGTGAACTCTTGCTCTTCCAATATTGATGACGATGACGTTGAAGCACCCTTTTTAGGTGTACCTGGTGTCAAATCAGGTTCTGGAGATAATTTTTTATTTTCTGTAATCTTTGTGGTGCTCTCCCTTTTATGTTTCGGTTTGACTGGATTCTTTTTGGGATATTTTCTTTTCTTTTGTTTTGATTCGACACCCTTGTCATCTTCAGCATGATACTCATTATCACTTGTGTCGTCTTTAACTTCGTTATCGGTATCGATATCTTGTGTTGATTTATGTTGTCTTCTAGATCCACTTGGCAGAATATTGTCTGCACTTATCTTCAAGTTAACTTCTTTTGGAGTTTTGACACTTTCTTCATCTTCCATACTTTTATTCATTTCGGTTTCTCTGGTACGTTTCAGGCCCGAACTTAGCAATCTTGCAACCGATATCGGTACCTTAATCTTTTCGATTTGGTCCTTACGTGGAGACTGTTGCTTTCTTCTTCTACTCTTTGACACTACTCGTACAGAGACAGGAGTTCTTCCATAATGTACATTAGCTTGACCTTTTGCCTTTGATGGTGACGACAAAATGTCTGTATGTCCGATAATATCCTCATCCACATCCATTCTGAACACTATTGGTGACTTATTGCTTTTGATATCAGTAATTGAACCTGCCACTATGTATGCAATGTATATATACCACCACTCCATTTTATTCAAGAGCTTACGTTGACAGATCACTCTTTAGATGATTCGTTTGTTGTTGTTGTTCTTTGTTTTGTTTTGCTCGGCCGGCGCTGAAAAATTTCTGTTTACCGCATTAAGCAACGATGTCAACTATAAGAAGACCATCGACAACAAAAATATTATTGATTCGATATTTATTTCAGTAATGTGTAGGTATGTATGTATGTATGTTATGTTATGTTATGTTATGTTATGTTTTACAATCTCCTGTTCATACTGCCCTTGTTAGTTTCCCGTTTCTCTTCATTTCTAATGCTTTCTTATATGGTGGATTCGTTGGGCTTTGTACGGGATCCAACGACACCTTATCTTTCAAATTAGACAAGATTTCATCGTCGTAATGGTATGTAGCATCGGAATCAAAACTTTGCAGGCCACCACAGGACATAAACTCTGCAATATCTCTTTCTCCATCCTTCCATTTTGGTAACTTTTGATCATTATCAGATATCGATAATTGATTCATGGAGCAACTACTGAAAAATTCCTCGATGGATTTATTAATATCTAATTTTGGTGACCAGTTCTTTGGTGGGTTGTACCCTAGACAGACAATGAATGCCTCCAAAGATGTACCTCTTGAGGATCTAGGTTTAGCGCAGACAACTCGATCAAATAAGTAACCTAATTGTGAATATAACATATCGATATCTCTACCTCTGAAAATTTTTGCTACAAATGTACCGTTTGGTTTCAATATACATGTGGTTAGTTGCAATGCACTCATGATCAACTGTTGTTGAACATATTCATCTAAATCGTGTAAACCGGTAACATCTGGAGCACCATCACTGCATACAAAATCTGCCTTTTCATTACCAAAGATGTCAAGGATTTTGGCTAATGTCTTTGGATGTGTGATATCTGCTTGTAATGTAATGACATTATCAATCGGAGACATTGGTTGCAAATCAACAGCAATCAATTTCTTTTCACTAGTTGGAACATCCCTGGCTTCGATAAACATCTTTCTGGACAACACTTGAGACCAAGAACCTGGTGCAGCACATAAATCAACAACTTTCATTAAATTCTCTTCATTATCAAGGAAGTGGAACTCCTCATTCAATTGCAGTAGTTTATAAGCTGATCTTGCTCTATAACCTTCTTCCTTCGCCTTTCTATAATACAAATCTCTCTTATCTTTACTACTTTTACCCATTGTTATCTTGCTACTACAGTTAACTTTTGTAATAAAACGTTTCTATATGCGTACATCTATACATAACAATATACATACCGAATATCACTTCTACCCTTTTGAACCATCTGTCACCACAGAATGTCTATCATTGTTGAAGTGTATGAACTCATCGATCATCATCGCTGCTCAGTTCGGGCATTGCGACAAAAAATAATGTTTCAAAAAATTTTCACTTTACTGTATAAGGCCCCTCCCCTCTATACCTCGAAATAAGAAGGACAATTTCTAGCCGTACATACTCCAATCTTCTTCTAGTTCAGCCTTGGATGTATCGATTCCTTTTAATTTATCCTGTTGTTCCATTACATTATCTCTACAAACTGGACAACTTTTGTTAGTGGATAACCAAACTGCGATACATTGTAAATCAAAGACGTGACCACAATGAGGCAGTTTAACAATCAATGGATATTCATCCTCGTGGAAATTTTCAAAACAAATTGAACACATATCGTCTTTTTTGACAGTCTTTATTGAGACTCTTGGTAATGAATCGATAAAAGTTTGTGAACAGCCTCCGTCATTAGACTTCTCAGATAATTGTTCTTGAAGGGATTCAGATAGCAAAGATGATAATAATGCCATCAATTGTGGATCCTGGGGATTTAATTCGCCATACAAACGACGAAACTCGGTTCTTGTATCTCTTCTACTATTCCCAGTTGAAGTGCTGTCATTCGGCGGTAACTGAGTATTATGTTCTTCTATACAAATGTATTCATTTTGTTAATAAGATTGTTCTGGTCTAGCTGTGAAGAGAGTGTAATGTGTCTATGTATACCCCGGGTGTATCTCTGAGTTGATCAGTATTTTGCCACCACCACTACTTCTCGCGCTTCATTATAGTAACATACCTTGATAATTAGACATCTATATATAATTTTATTCAGGTGCAATTGAATATAGCGTCTTTGAACTACTCCTGACTATATGACTTTGTCTGAATAAACAGATGCTGTTGTTCTTATTGTTGTTGTCTCTGTATCTATGTATCTTTTATATTAAAATTGTTCGATGTAACTATTTATTTATATAGGGACCCCGCGAGATGACAATGCAGTAGTATACCGTTCATCACCAAAATCGTCTAAATCTTCAATGGGTTGTTGTTGGATCAGTGGTTTCCATAATAATAACGACGCTGCAGTCATTGCTTGTTGACGACTGTATATCTTATATCTTGCTTCAATAACTACATCAGATGGTGGTGCTACAACTTGCCTTGTTCTGTGAACCATTCTGTTGTACGAGCGCCACGCTAGTGTAATGGCAAAACATAGTATGACAATTAATAATATTGGCCAAACATGAATATATAGTACAACATCTGGTGTAATAAATTCATGGATGATGGAATCATTGTCGGGGAATGTAAACTGTAACGTTTGATTCGTAGCTTTGCCATATTGGTATAATGTTGCGTTAACGATATTTTGTGTCGTTTGTCGTCTGTTGTCATTACGGATGTTGTTTGGTGTTCTAACAATTTTCAAGTGTAATGATAGCAAATTTTGTAAAACATTAATCATTCTTGACTATGTATGATCTACTCAATTGTTGTTTTTTTCACAGTTGTAATGAAGAAACACGTTTGGATTTATGTTTTGTCCTTTTTTTTTTAGTAATTCTCTTATCATTATTTTTCTGTCTCTTGTTCTTTGTTGTAGCAACGTCAGAATCTGTTGATGTGTCAGAAATCATTAATTTTTGTAGGAATCGTGCCAATTTCATAGATTCGTCTTTATTAGAACCGAAGGAACCCGTTGAGAAACCTTGTTTCCAAGGAAGGACGTAAATTTTGAATTGATCGACTTTTAACAAACCTTTCTTAATATTGTTGCCACCTTTGTCCGGTACATCTCTAACATTGTTGCTTTCAATTAATGACTTGACAAATTTTTCAGCTAAGGTTGTATTAATGAATCTAATCCCACCTGCCATTGCTTTATGATTGACTATCATGCCGTTACTTGTTTCATCATCACACCATTGTTTCTGATTGACGATCTTACCGATGGCATCCTTAATTTTCCATTCTGGTATGGCGGAATCTATACCATATAAGAAGAATGATCTAATTCCGTCGGTGTTTTCTAAACTTTGTGTTAGTGGAAGTCTTGTCAGTATCTTTTTGATATCTGAATTGTTACTATTATCGGCATGTTTCAAAGTAGTCACTTTCTCTTGATCTTTTGCAATATCCTTTTCCAATTTCTCAATAGTACTATCCATATTTTGCATCATATCTGATAACAATTTTTCATCACCAGTGAATTTAGCACCACCTAATTTCCCTTTCTTTAACGAAAGGAACCGTTTCATCATTACATTAGTCATTTCTGGAGTCACGATATCATTATTCTGAGATAATAAACTTACCAACTTATCCCTCATCCCCAAAGCAATGTGCCAAGTCAGATCCAACATACAAAACTGACATGCATTTCTTTGTTGAGCACATTTTTTACAAATTATACTTTTCTTTAAATTTGAATGTAATTTAAAATAATATAACGTACAAGGTAATGTACATATCTTACATTGAATCCCATCTAATACTTGTTTGATATTCAATGTAGAATCATCATTCCCGAGACATGTCTCACAAATTATGGGTGTCTCCATAGTTTGAAATCACAATGACGATCTATCTTATATTCATGGAATTAATGAAAAATTTTCAGATGCGATGGTTTCGCTTCGCTTGCTTAAATAAGGCGCGGTCTACGATCGAAAAAGAGTAATTCTAGTTTAAAAGAGGGGCGGTGGTCGTTAATTTGAGAATATATAATATTTAGGAATTATTTACTTACTTACGTGATTTCTTCCTTAGGTGAGTTCTATAATGTTGTATACAGTTATCGTGTCTACTAAATTTCTGACCACATCCATTATGTGGACAAGTATGATTTTTCTCACCGGTATGTATTCTATTATGTCTTGATAAATGACCGGCGGTAGTGAATGCCATTGTACAAGTCTTACAAACATGACGTCTTCTTCTTTGTGATGAAGTACTTGTTGTAGTTGTGATGTTGATAGAAGGAGGTGGAGAAGGTGGTAGATACTGTTGTTGAGCATCGATGATGGATGGAGTGAATAATTTCTGTGGGATCATCTGTGGAGATCCATTAGCAGATAATGGAGGAGAAGGAGGAGAGATAGGAATAACGAATTTGGAATAGTTATTACTACCTAGAGAATATCTATTCAATCTCTCCTTGCATTCTGTTTCGATTGCATGTGTATCACATACTAATTGTGGTAATAAAGTATGAAATTTAGTTTGAATATCTGACATTATTAGCGATGGTATATAATTAAGCGAATGGTATTGAGCGACAGTATGTTTGTTGCAGTTATGAAATATAAAACAACGAATATTATAAAGTTATAAACAATTTTATTTTATTTTATTTTATTTTATTTTACAAATTAATTTGACGTTCTTTTATATATTGAAGAACGTTGGCTGAAATTATTTAAAATCTACTTAACGATTGGTATAATTGAAATATAATAATGAACGAGAGTCAGACAACAACAACAACAAACGAATTAAGGAACGAATAATATAGATACTAAAACTGTATGACATATATACGTAGGTATATTCGTAGATTTACCTACAATTCTTTAACAAACGAATACCTAAATTGGTAAAACCAAAGAGACGTTGTACTGTACGTACATATAGGTGTGTGTATGTATCATTTCTTTTATCTTATGGATAAATTGTAATATATTTAATTGAGGGGTATACAGGTACGTAGCCCTTAATGAGGCAAGATGTATATCACTAAAAGAATAGAGTATAATAACCGAAGGAGAAACAATAAAAATGAGACATATTGAACCTTTATTATTTTTCCTGTTGTTATCAATTTCAAAATTTCAACGCAAGGGATCTTATTCTAGAATTAACGAATTATATAATAGACGAAGACAGTCCCGTGCGGATGGGGAAGGAAGAACCACAAATTTGTGAACTTTATTGATGACATTTTCATTTTCAAAATATTTTTATACGACCAAAAGAGAAAAATTGTTGACCCCTCTTTATTCATTCATTCATTCATTCATTCATTCGTACTTTCACTATTTGATACCCATTGCCAAGCAACTAACGAATAAAATGTACGTAGTAGGAACAGTAGGAATCGATCTCTGTGTAATTGATTTCATTCCATTAACGAGAAGCACAGATATATTTATGGGATATGTATAATTTTACTGATACGATGTGAATACATAGAAGGCAAACGTATATCGTACAAATGAATATTTACTGATGTGATAAATTTAGAAAATGATTTCCTGAAAGAGGAAAGTATGTACGTAGGTGTTAATAATGCATATGTTGAATAGATCTTCGTTTCTAAATTTTTTTTCTTTTCTTATACGGTATTTTCACTTTGGAAGTGTTTCTTAAATAATCTGTGCCTATGACATTTATTGTGAGAATAACATACGTAGCAGTCTCTCTTTTTTTTTTGTTGCTGTTCAGGAACGAGAAGAAATATATAAATTCTATACGTACGAAGGCGTTTATTAAAAACAATCTTCGAACAAGTTTTGTTCTGCAGTACTTTCTGTACGTCCAGATGTGTGACATATATTGACTAAGCGATCCCTGAAATATTACGACAATAATAAATTTTTCTGTTCTCGCATCCGTTGAGTATTCGGGTGTGTTGTTTTGCATTCAATACGTTTTCGTACCTTTGTTTTACTGGATCGTATTTTTGTTTCGTTCCTGAAAGAAAAATGAAATTTTGTTGATAATGGAACGGTTCGTATAAATGTCAACAAATAAATAAGCTCTTTCAATTTTTATATGAATGTCGTTTAAGATATTACTGTGAATGTCCTGTACAACAATCTTTTTTTTTTGATCAAATGTCAGGGCTCAGCCACTATTTAGTTTCATTAAGCGATGAATTTGAATATTTCCCACCAAAGGAAGTATCAATAAACTTATTATATTGGAATAAATAGAAGCAAAAAAAAAATTGACACAGAGATATGCAACTTAAACGACAATGATAAATTTGTAGATTAGCCAAGTCTTTCCAAATAATGGAACGAAACCCTGCGTATAATTAATTTTTATCATTATTTTGATCTTGATTTAGTTTCCATCAAAGTTGTTGTCGCATTAGATTTTGAGAAAGGCTTATTTTACATATTTTGCAAGGAAGCCTTCTTACATGCGTGCGTATAGTTTCTGATCATGTAAAGAATTTTTTTATCTTACGTATTTGATTTATTTATGGGTTATTTTATCTTGTTACTTTAAACGAGACGATATCCACTACGCAAAATTACAGAAATTAAAATGAATTTGTTGAGGATTTTCAATCAGGGATATACGTACGTATATTCTTACAGATTTTTTTTTTCTTTTCTCTTTCACATGCATTGAAAAAATGTATATTTATGAGAGCATATACGAGAGGATGCCGTACAACACGATGATATGTTACAGTTTCAAATGAAGCTGTCAAGAAAATTGTGGTAGGCGGCTATTTCACGAAAGGAGTAGCAGCAAAAAATATCGCTATGTACGGAAGATCTTACAATATATGCAATTCTACAGTGGTAAATGAAACAAGTGGAAAAAAACAGAGGTGGGTTAGTACCTTCTACTTACACCCATACATTGCATAGTACTTGCCCGGAGAATCTAATACGCTGTACCAAGAAACAAAATTTCCCCTTGGAAAAATTTCACATTCTCTCTGTGTCTCTGTCTAGCGATATAATATATCTTTACAACTTCTCGGTGGTTTAATTCCATGCATATAGTACGTTCAGATTTATTGTTCTCAGAATATATACAAATATACATAAATATATATATATATATATATATATGTGGAGAGTGAGAGACAGAGAGATGTAGTCATTTCCCGGTTTCACGCATTACTTAATTTGGAAGGTCCAATATAAGTGTGTGCAATCCCTAAAATTTGTCGCGCATAGTTCCGGTACCGAGTAACCAAAAAGAAAGTCCCTGCGCGCAGATACAAATTGGTTTCTCTCGCTCTCCCACTCTCTTACTCGCTTGCTCCCGGTCAACTCATCTCTGGGGTATTGTGACATATTTTTTCTCGGAGGATGGTTTGTTTAAAAAATTGAAAACTGTGCCAGTAGTTACCGTAGAAGTAATGAGGTCATGAGGGGACTTGGAAACCTCGGCGTTATCTCGAGACATATTGATGATAATGTTGATCACTTTTTATTAAAGTTTGACGGAGAATGACAAAATAATGTTATATTGTTTTTGTAATATTTTATTAAGAAAGACTTTCATTGGATAAATTGAACAGAGAGTATGAATCAAGGAGAAACTAAAATATAATATAATATAATATTCAATCATCCCTGTCAATGAGCAGCATTTGCAGTACCAGTTCTTCGTACTTTGTCTCTGACACCTTCCTTTTTTTCATATTAATAATCGATTTGCAATAACACATACATTTTATTCAAAGTAAGAATGACTGTCACCAATAGTTTACCATTATTTAAAAAGAATTCTTTCACATACGTATTATTTTATTTTATTTTATTTCTTTACCCCGTTCTTTTACATCTTCTTCTTCTGAAGTAATTTACATCTTCCTCCGTTACCTCCATTGAGAAGCCTGTATTGTTTTATATGGATTATCTCCATGCTTGCTTTGTTTTGTTTGTTAGCTAGACTCTATGTTTACATTTGTATTGTTTTCATATGTATTGTTTTCATATGTTTTCGGCTATTACGTTCTTGAATAAAAGGGCCCTTAAAATAAAAATAAAAAAAATACAAATAATTTTATTGTAAGCATGTGTCTGCGTAACTGCATATTCTCATGCACTAATTTACATCCGTAATCTTCTTTCTTTTCTTTTATTTAATCTCTCCGGGTGGAAAGAAAATCTCGAAGTTAGAAAAGAATTTTAACAAGGGTTTTTTAACCCTTGCAGTTGTTATATTCAACAAACAAAATTATACATTTGCTATTAAACTATATGCATAGATGTATCTACCATTTGTTTGTTTTAACTAATAATCTTGCCCAATTGGGAAATTAATAGAGTTTCAACGAATATTGCAAATAACTAAACAACATTATTGTTTCCTCTTGGTCCAATAAACAACAAAAATATTAGTTTGTCTGTCATCGACAAAGAAAAAAAAAAATTTTCTCTCTTTCTCAATAAAAATGTCTTGTTATATAAGCAGCATGATTTCATTAATATATTTCAATAATTTCAATTACATTTCCTAAAACTATTTTGATTAGTTTAATTAATTTATTTTCTTTTTAATTATTATTATTCTCCTTTTTGTTTCTTCTTACTAATAAACCAAAGAGAATTACAATTACTCATAATTATTTTCATCAACTATGTCAGAATATTTAGATTTAGTTAAAAGAGGTGGTAACGAAGCCTTAAAGGTTAACGGTCCAGCCAAGGCTGATTTCCACATCACAGACAGGGGTTCAGATTGGTTATTCACCGTCTTCTGTATCTACACTTTTGCCTGTATTGTTGCTATTCTATTAATGTTTAGAAAACCAGCAAATGAAAGATTTGTTTACTATACTGTAATCCTTCCATATGCTTGTATGGCTGTCAACTACTTCACAATGGCTTCCAATTTAGGTTGGGCTCCAGTCGTTGCTTTATACAACCGTCACAGAGTCTCTACTCAAACTACTCATTTAGGTACTAGACAAATTTATTACTCAAGATTCATTGGTTGGTTCTTAGCTATGCCATGGCCAGTTATTCAAATGTCCTTGATGGGTAAGACTCCAATCTGGCACATTATTTTCAACTGTTTCTTCACTGAATTATTTGTTATCGGTTACTTAGTCGCTTGTGTCGTTCACTCCACTTATAAATGGGGTTACTACACTTTCGGTACCGCTTCAATCATCGTCACTTTAATCTCTTTAATGACTACCACTAAGAATTTAACCACTAGATTAGGTGCTGATGTTACTAAGATCTTCACTTTAATGTTCGGTTTAAACGCTTTCTTATGGTTAATTTACCCAATTTGTTTCGGTTTATCTGAAGGTGGTAACGTTATCGTCCCTGATTCTGAACATATTTTCTACGGTATCATTGATTTAATTTACTTATGTTTCTTACCTGCCGTTTGGTTAGTTTTCGTCTCCTATGTCGGTTTAGACAAGATGGGTCTAGACACCCTTGGTGCCCCATCTGATTTGGAACCATTACCAACTGTCGCTTCCACTACTAGTGTTGCCTCAAAGAAATCTGAATCATCCTCCGCTGGTGAAGGTGAAGAAAAGAAGAAGTCCAAGTCACCATTGAACAAGTTAAAGAAGTCCAAGAAGGCTGACGAAGAATAAATTTAATTTAGCTTTCTTTGCCTAATTTTTTTTTTTTTCAATAAATGAAATACGATCACCCTTTTTTTAAATCCCTTAATGTGTTTATATTTTTTTGTTACTATTATTATTCAACTCTAATTTCCTTCTATAAGAAGAAACAAAAATATCATATATCCCCCACACTCAAGTAGAATCTTTTGAAAAGATTCACTACAAACGTATATCCATTACCCCCTAATTATTATTTCTTAATGTTTAATATTCTCAATTTTTTTTCTCTCACACACTATACTAAAGGAAACTTTTTAATTAAAATTTCCAATTCATCATTAATATCCAATAAAAAAAATTGTTTAATTTTTCTATTTAAAGTTTCTTCTATATATCTATAATTTTAATATATTTATATTATTTTAATCTTTTATTTAATTTTAAGTCTCTACGTCTATTCAGCATGACAGTTCAATTCAATTGAAGAGAACGAATTCATGAAATTTTAACGCAAATTTTTAGTTGTCCCTTTCTATTTTCGGCGAATCTGTCATCGGATAAGCTCGAATGCGACGAAATGAACAAACGAAAAGCGTACCAATGTGATAGAAAATAAAGAAGCGTATTAAGATGAATAGGTAGTTCATGAATTGAGGCAGCATGTTCTTGATGGGTTGGAGTTCAATAGAACGAAATATGTTCTGCAGATTGTGCTTTTATGAACACATACTTAGAAAAATACATCAAGAAACACAGAACGTGAGACGAAAATAAGAAATAATTATTTTATAAGTATCTCCTTACCTGGAAAAATATCCTAACATTAAGTTTTTAATGAGCTGAATATTCCAAGGATGTATAGTATAAGACTATCATAAGAGCAAAGGAATAAACTAAGTACGTAGCACACGTTAAACGAATAGAAGAATATTGTGCGCGATTAATATAAATGCATAGGCTTATATGACGACATCTGAATACAAGGTTCACAAATGTGAAAAATATAGAAAACAACCCAATCTATAATATATAAAGACAGGGGTTTGGAAAACAAATTATGTATATTAAATAATTCCTTCCGAAAGAAAGTACGAAGAATTTACTGTATATTACACTGTATAATAAGAACTACTAAAATTGAATCAAACTACTAATACTAATATTGCTCAACCTGTTAGAAACGAGGATTTCTATCAGTTTTTTTTAATTCTTTGTTATATTTTATGTTATTTATTTTTAAAATATTTTTCAATTTTTCCAGGAATTTATATTTTGTTAGTCTTGGAGTTCACTTTAAAATGTCTGTAATGATTTGACTAAGTAAACAAAAAGACAAAAGTGATAAACTCTGAAATAGGGTACAAGGGTCCAATTTTAACTCTATACACAGTCAAAGAACCTGAATATATATCAAACAATATATTCATTCAACTATGGAAACTTTGGTCATGCACAATCTCCATAAAGAGTACACTAGTGAAGAAAATTACTAATGCACACTCATGAACTTGAATTCAGAACTTCAACCTTAAAATATATGAGCTAATCTTAAAGAATATTCGATCTAGCTAGAAATCTTCTTACAAAATGTTACGTAAGAAAACAACCCACTAGTTGTGTACCCCTATGTAACATGAGAATATACTAAAAGCAGACAAGCAAATTCGCAGTAAGATTTTAACATTTCATACTTAACTTTCACCTCGAGGAATACATGGGAGCAATTTATATGCAGTCACATATTTATAATATATATTATAACTACTCATCTCATTTCCGTCTTCATTGTATTAATCGATGAACAACCAAATTTCGCCCATCATGACGTATTTTTTGCTAGCTGGTTACTATTTAGGCGCAGCTGCGTTTTGAAACAGATAGGCAACCCGAAACACAAAATGCGAAAACGAAATAATAATAATAGGGGAGAGGACTTCATTCTCGAATATGTCAAGACTTAGTCACTTCTGATAAAAACAATTAAAGATAGAACATGAATGGTAATTAAGACTCTCTTTAAAAGAAACTTTACTTACTGTATTTTATGAAAAGAAATTGCCAAGATTTGGTGTATTAAAATTATAGCTAAGAAATTTGTTAGTCTCAGATATGACATTATTTAAATTCTTTAATTCAAACTCATCAGAAAAAGAAACGGTTAACCTTAGTGACAGTCTAGCCATCGATAGGAGATCCATCTTTCGTAACAGAGTCAATTACGGTGTCAATTTAGGTTCCCTTTTCGTTTTAGAATCATGGATATATGACGACTTATTTAATGAAGTAGGTGGTGGTAATTCTGAATTCGAAGCAGTCTCAAAATGTAGAGCACAATTTGGTGCTCAGGCAACAGGAAGTAAATTAAGACAACATTATGAAAGTTATTTAAATAAAATTGATTGGAATTTTTTGAAAAATGTAAATGTAACTTCTTTACGTGTTCCAATTGGTTACTGGCATGTAAATAATGGATCTTTCTTAAACGGGTTACCATTCCAGCCTGTTGCTGATGTATACGCTAGTGCTCAACCCTGGACTTATTTGAAAACATTAGTCAAAACTGCTGGGCAGCATGATATTAGTATTGTGATCGATGTCCATGGTCTTCCAGGTGGTGCTAATAGTGAAGCACATAGTGGTATGGTTCAAAATCCAGCTGTTTTTTTCAAAACTCCAAATTATGTTAACGCTATGTGCAATGGGATTCTACCAATTATTGTTCATGATATCTGTTTACCTTTTGAAAATATTGCAGGTTTACAAATTGTCAATGAAGCCTATTTTGATAATAATGCAAACGATATTAAAGCATATTATTTACGTGCCACAAGTAATATCTCAAAGATGGACAATAATTTACCAATTATTATTTCGGACGGTTGGTGGCCACAACAATGGTCTGATTGGGTCTCTCAGAATAATATATCAAACAACATTATTATCGATTCTCACGTATACCGTTGTTTTTCAAATGAGGATAAAAGCAAAGATGCCGGTTCCATATACGATAGTCTACCACAAACAGTTCAATTTGATAAGGGTAAAGCCGATTTCATGATTGGTGAATTTTCTTGTGTATTAGATGAAGAAACTTGGAAACGTACAAAGGGAGATAGAAATGTTCATATTACAAAATTTGGTAGAGCACAAACTTCACTTTTCCCAACTATTGCTAGTTTTGGTTGGTTCTTTTGGACTTTGCAATTCAAATGGGGTGACGGTGGAGAATGGGGGTTTGTACCACAAGTGTCTAAGAATAATCTGATAATGAGATCCAAAAATGTCAAGCCTATAGATTCAAATAGAGTCGCTGCTATCATTGCAGAACATATCAACTATTGGAACGGTAAAGGTAGTTATTTTGAGCATTGGAGATTCGAGGATGCAATTAGACAAGCAGTATCTGATATTCAAAGTTTTAATTCCTTAAACAATTCCAGACTAGGCAGATGGAAATCATGGACTTCTAGAAGAAGAAGAGAATATATAGGTTCAAAAGGTGATAGCCAGTTTATGTGGGAATGGGACCAAGGTTACCAACGTGGTTTAGATGAATTCAATCAATAGATTTGGAATTTCTATGATTATTTGAATAAAGCTGTACAGGCTCAGAAAATAGCATTATGAGGAAGAACTACATCTCTGAAAAAAGATATTGGAAAACAAGGACAGTATCCTGCCAAGTCTATGGATTAAATTTAAGATTACCCCCAGTAGTACTATAGAACTCTAGTGCAAAGATATATGTTATCAAAACACATTGGATCACAGTACGATAATTATTAATAGTCAGATGACCAATGTATGAACAGTGAGTTTTCTTTATACAAAGAATTGAATTCTGGACATAGAAACGAGACGCTAGGCATGCCTACTTACAATTTCAGCTTAATTATATATTATATAACAAATAACTAAATATCTACATAACAAATATCTAAATAACAAATAATTCTTCTTTAATAAATCTTAATGGCTACTAAGTAATCAGATAACTATTAGAAATGAACTGCAAGATAACGACTTGCTAATATTAAATAAATATGACACAATGGTAAAATAATGGATCACAGGATTATACGTCTTCACTTCTCAACAATGTCCCAACCCACCCATTTACAAGGGAGAGGGTATCAGAAATTATGAGTTACATGTATAGTGTCACACATACAGTGCAACACATATTATAGAATAAAGTCATAGAAATATATGTGCCAAGCACAGTGACAATAAGTAAGGTTTACTTTACCGATTTATCAAGATACACAATTCAAGAAGAAAAAGAAACTTCTCACTGACATGACCAAACAAGTATTTCCACACCAAACCTTTGGTAATTTGTATTGATGAAAATTAAATCCAATAACGAATAAACTGGATAATTATTTCAATAGAAATACATTCCATTGCTACTCTTATCTATGTAACCTTAATTTGTAGAATAAGAAAATCAGAAGACAGTACATCGATTTTTCTACATTATTGTTTATAAATTGTTTTTTTTAAAGTCGACAACAGTAATAATTCAAGTATTCAATAGAGAGATATATAATGTTTATTAAATATTCTTACATAAATCCCTAAATGTTGTTTCCTTTTATAGGCTCAAAAATTTCACAGAGACATCTGATTGTAAAAAATGTACAGCTTGTAACAAAATAGTATAATTTCCAACACTATTTTTGTTTTGAATTGCCAAATAGGGATTATTCTTAACCACATTATTGTCAATTGAATTTTTTCCTGCCATGCGTTACCTCTTGAAAAAGGCTCATTTATAGTACAGATTTTTTACCTCTCGAAACATATACTGTTTTAATTATACAAACTTTGAGATTTTCAATCATTAAACGTTGATATAATATATCAAATAATGAAATAAGGTGAGAAAACGGAAAATATATTATCCCCTCCCTTGATTATATATTTTTAATATTTTTTTATTGAGTTATTTTCTCTTCAATGACTCCCACAGGAATAAGTGGTGACTACAGTATAAGTAAAACTCAACGTATAACAATACAACGTTCTTTTTAAACTTTTATTTCTTTTCTTTATTGAATAATACAGATATTAAGTAAAAACATTTCCTGAGAATGAGAAATTTTTGCTCACAAGTTTGGTATTAATAAATTAATCTAATTTTAAAAAAAATTCAACAATTTAGTGGTTGTTTGGCCGAGCGGTCTAAGGCGCCTGATTCAAGATATTTACGGATTCTTAACTAGTGAGAGCTAGGAATACTCAGGTATCGTAAGATGCAAGAGTTCGAATCTCTTAGCAACCATTCCTTTTTGCATTTTGAATTTGTAGTCACGTGACCATTTGACTTTTTATCGATATTTACCTTCTTCGGACTTATCATGTCCAATTGCACCCTATCTTATAAATTTATTCCATTCAAATAAACGATGTCTTTATAACTACGTCGAAACAAAACTAACCAATGATGTTTCTTTCTTTGTGTATCGTACTTCTATGTGTACTTGTCAGTAGGGTAAGGGGTCTATCGCATACTGACAGTATATTTCATGATTTCCAATTTGATGTAACTAGTAACGTTGACTCAACAAATAAGAGGATAATATCTATTAATGGAGAGAAAGATACATATGGACCTACAATAAAGGTAAATTCTGGTGACACGTTCATGTTGAAGGTCAAAAATAATATTTGCTCTCAAGAGGAACTCAATACTGCTGAAGATGATCCATTACTGAAGAATTACTGCACTACAACAATACATTTCCACGGTCTTATAGGCATTGGCAATACTAATGATGGGGTACCATACTTAACTCAGGATCCAATAAATTCGGGTGAAGAGTATGTCTACAATATTACGGTTCCACCAGATACATGTGGTACTTTTTGGTACCATTCTCATAGTTCCGTTCAATATGGTGATGGGTTAAGAGGTATCCTGGTTGTTAATTGTGACGAACATGACAAGCTAACATATAATGTGATGTCAGTACTTTCAAGTATAAATCTAGAAAGTATGCCGACAAGAGAAAGTCTTGAAGTGCAAGAACCTTTCGGTTCAAATTATGATAAAAATCTGTTTAATATGGAGGAGAAAATAATAACTCTATCCGACACATACGATGAATGGGGCCTAGATATTCTAAAAAAGAAGGTTTTATCATATGATGGTGGTCCGGATCCACAATTGACTGGTTCAATGATTAACGGTAACACCAAGCCCGATTCATTTGACACATTCCCTGCTGGTACAGAATATATAAAGCTGAGAATTGTTAATTCGGGTATGTCAGGAACACAGGTTATACACTTCGAACATCACAATATGGTCGTTGTGGAAACAGATGGTACACTGGTAGAACCTTATATTTTGAGTACATTAAGTTTGGCCGTTGGTCAGAGGTACACTGTGATTATAAAATTGAAAAATGAGGAGAATCGTGTGCGGTTGATAAATGGATGCAATAAGATGATGGGTTATTTTAGCAAGTCACTTTGGCTTGTAAGTGATTCACAAGATATGGAACAAGTTATAAATAATACACCTGACAGCTCTAGTATTTCAATTCGGTCGCTACCACAACTAGATAAACATGAACTATTCAGAGACTTGATTCCCATTAAAAAAGAGGGAACGATGCAAACACAGAAGGATATTACTTCACACTTTCTTCGTGACGTTATCCTTACACTTACTTATGATTATAGATTCTTTTCGGATCAAGATACAAAGATCAAATATGGGACAGGAATGTATAAAATGAATGGGAAAACTTTACAGGAGTACCAAAGAGAGCCAACTGAACTGCCATCGTCAGGAAGATCAATTGAGATTATCATTAATTCTATCGATCACATGAGACATCCGTGGCATCTTCATGGTCATCAATTTCAGTTAGTTTCCATTGGTAATGGTAGAGAAGGCTCATTGGACAAGAATGTACAACACGGTAGTGCATGGAGTAAATACCAAGACGATATAAAATACTGGGAAGAAAGAGGAAAAGTACCAAGTGTTAGAGATAGTATTAATATCCCGGGGAGCTCTTTTGCTGTAATAAGGTTTAATTTGGATAGTGAGGGTACATGGTTAATGCATTGCCACGTAGAATGGCACATGGCAAAAGGTCTTGGGTTTGCATTCAAAGAGCATACTCATAAGGATACTTTCTCCGAAACTGATCATCTGCATGATGTTGCAGAACAGAATAACGATAATATTGAAGAAACTGGAGAATCCCCCCCATCTGAGATAGTGAATGAGACATATTCTCAACCAAGCAAGTTGAAGGTTTTACTAATATATTTTAGTATCATTCTTTCCTTAAATGGAATCTTCTATTTTTGCATAATATGAGATGGTACCTTTCCATCCATAGTTTTATATGCTGAATGCATACACATAAGAATTTACAGTTAAAGAAGATCTTTTCAAAGTCGTTCTTTATTTCTATTGTAAGAAAATTATTGTACCCATATATTCTAATAATTAAGTATATAAATAATCAAATATAATTGCATATTCTCTGATCTAATATTGTCTACGTAATATAATCCTTAATGAGATATATGCGTATCTATACTACTAGTCATCTGAATAATATGAGTAATTCAAAACTTTGGCTAGTGCCTTCACATATGTAAAGTTGAAAGGGGTGATTGAACTGCAAGAAAAAAAAGTACGACTTGACTGTAAACATTACAAACTTCACATTTTGTGAAACCGATTGCTATTTTTTTGCTGGACAGTTAAGGGATATATCCATATATTTCGGATCACCGTATGTCGCTACAATCAACTAAAAAAAGTATTCTTAGAATATTTGCGGAATCCTTGAAGTATTAGAGAAGTTGTTAGACATAATTTTATATGTAAACCTGAATATCCTCTTATAGTTGTATATATCTTTATATGATAATTATAGAGTGTTATTTAAATATGAAATTCATCTCATGAAATTTTTCGATCTTCGATGTTCATTTTTCACATTTTGTCGGGCCACGCATATCTACGTGTCTACGCAACTTCTTGAAGCTTCAATAATGTACTAATAAATGTGCATTTAGTAGCATATTTCAACAATATTATTGCTGAAAGGTTCTGCAGAAGTTCTTATCAAATTTCTAAAAACTGATTTACTAAGTGAATGCAGCACTTCTCATTAAATATTTCATTTCAATTTTGCTTGTGTACACATATCTTATCTATTAAATAGCTGATCGGAGAAAAAGGCTTACAGGCAAGATTATTTTCAATAGTTCCCGATTTGGAAAACGAAGCGTCACAGATCTGGCACGCAATGCAATAGTTCCATACACATGAGTGACTGCCGGATACAGGTTATGCACTGATTTAGTGAATTTTTCCTTCACAACTTCAACAGGATTCTAACAGTGAAATGTAGCACTAGGTATATTGTTTACCTTCCGCTTGGGTTTGATTCTTCTGTCGTCGATCAAGGGTTTATCCTAACCAATTTCGTAAACACAATTGCATCATTCTCAAATGGAAGCATTTAAAAAAAAAGAATATTTGGGTAGAGAAGGTAGATAAATAACGGACTAACAACATTTACAAATTTACCTCTTTTTATAAAGTCGGCGAAAGGTAACAAGGTAGGTAGCATATTTGACTTCACCTTTTCAGTTTTGCTAATCAATATATCTCTTTTTTTATTTGATATAAATACAACAGTTACTTCTTCATTTTTTATTATATTGTTTTAAGATTTGATTTTTACCTTATATTAGCTATTTTAATATTACATCTAGTTAAAAATTACAAAGTGCAAGAAGTTATAGAATTCAATATAGTTTCAAAGAATTCAAGATATCAGTATCCATATTCCCTTTTGCTGCAAATATATAACAAAACAGATCTCCAAATAATATTTAATAATGACAGTCAATAATATTTTAACAACACCACCAATTTTGTTTAATTCAGATGGAAAAAAATCAAATGCATTCAACGTAATGTTACAAAGAAAAGCTTCCCAAGGAGAAACTACCTTCAAGTTTCCATTCATCACCAACTCTCCCTTAATAACAAAATTAGAATCTGACCCCAAAAAAATATGTTCTGCACTAAATCTGGAGGACTCCAAAAAGGATGAACGGGCCATCTTATACCACCAAGTATTTTGCAATCACAATGACAGCAGATCTCCAGAATCAATAGCTAATATAATGACTGATAGAATTAGCGCCACAGATAGAAAACCATTAGAGCAGGTAACGCCTATTACTAATAGTTCCTCTGGTTATAAAGAAAATTTAAGCTGTAATGGCAATTCCTTGAAAGATAATTCCCCAGATTTTGAAAACAAGTATTTAAAGAATTTAAAGGAACTAGTAAATAGTGTTGTGTCTGGGCTACTTGATTTAGAAGAGGAAGTACAATTAAATAGACAAGACCCACAAATTTCACCAATATGGAATAACAGTGAGGATGTTGAGAATAGTCTCCAGGGCTCCTATATCTACGCAAAGAATACTACAGCTTTTCAAGAACTACCTGTCAAAATAGCAGCCACAAATGATTCTATCTCAAATAATGACACATATGAAAAACTTCATAAAAACAATGAAATTAAATTTGAAATATGGGGATGGGAGACATACAGAGGCCAAAAAATATCAGATTTTAATTCAAAGAATTCATTACTGTTGAAAGGTGAGTACACTCCTACTAAAGCAAGAATATTAGAAGCCCAAATGATGACAGCTACACATATCTTTAAATTGGAAAATCAGTACAACATTGGTAATACTAACTACACCTGCAATTTAAGTCATAGGATTGCAGCAGATAGAACATATCAAAAGATTCCAAACATTCAGGATAATCCTGATTTATTTATCACAAAAAAGTACGAATTTTCCAAAATCGCAACTTATTCAGAGGAACATGGTTTGATATACAATTCAAATGGGAAACTTCTTCCAAACGACAAATTAACAGAGATATATAGCAAATATGCTTCTAAATATTTCTCTGTCAACGAAGCCTCTCAATTGGTAGATTATATGAAAGCCCAAATTACACCACTGAAGAAGTTACATGAAATTAGAATTTTTGGTGACAGTACAGGCGTTATCGATAGTAATATCGACCATTTTGCAAATTTTCTACTATGGTACAAAGAAATGAAGTCTAGACCTTCTTCATCTCATTATTATACGAGGGGTGTGATGAGTCCGCCTGACATATATCTATTCCTTTGTGCCACCAAGAATGGAAAATTAGATATTTATTCTGCACCCAAAGCTTCCAAAATGTATATTAGAAGGGGTGATATTGTGATCACACAAGGTGACAAGGGTTGTGATTTGGTTGCAGTTATAGAGCCAGTAATGGGTAAGAAATTAGCATATTTGTTACAATTTATGAAGAAAAAACTTGAAGTTGATGCCATTTCTACACCTAATGAAATCCATGACAATCTAACTTTCATAAAGGATTTTATGAATACTATACGTAGTAAAAATGAACTCATTGATACATCAAGGTATGGTTTAATTGATATGACTAGAAGTGATTGTTTCAGAAGTCGAATTGTCAGATTTGCAACCGAAGAGGAGACCACTGAAAGTCTTTTTTTGAAATTTCGGGACGAGTTAAAACTTCTTCATATTATAAACACCAAAATTGACTCATATAACGAAAAGCAGAGCAGACATCAAAGTTCACAAATAGATGTCAAATTGTTAGCTGCGGATATTCAATTTGACAGGTCGAAATCAAGCATCCATTTTATTGGGCACCATATAATTAACTTTACCCCAATCATATCAGATGTACTCCAAAGTCTCCAGATACATGTTAGCTTTCATTCCGTCCCGAGTAATCTAGGCGTCGATGAAAGATATTTCAGATACACATGCAATGAAATCAGCATGCTGCAGAACATGGTGATAAGTAGAAATTTACCATACATTCATTATAACAGTAAGGAAGTTTCCTATAATGCCACAGATATTTCCAGAATTCGTGATTATAATAACAAGAATCTAGAATCCAATCCTACCAACGATAAATGGAAGGACACACTTGGGTTGTCCAGAATGGAACTAGACAACTATTATATTGGTGCCTACCAACAATTGACCACCGACTTATTCAATTAAATATGTATTCGCATGACTATCTCATAACAAAATTGATCCACGTCCGTAATATATATTTCTGGTTCCTTCTAATTCTATACTATATATATATTTATATCCATATAATCAAAAACAAACAAACATACTCTTTTTTATTATATTCGATTCTTCACACATGGTTTCATTACGCTAAACTAGGGAATTATTTGCTGTGGAATACGCATGTGTTTTGTTGAATTTCCTTCGTTCATTATCATCTATTTTTAAAATGAATGCTTGAGGTAATTTTTCACTTACTGGAGGAAAATTTCAGAGCTCGCTCGCTAATCAAGTCTTGGTTTCGAGTATACGCTAGTAGTGGAAAGTCCATCGCTGGATAGTGATAAAAGTAACGAGATTCCAGTTTGAGGATCAATTCAGAAGCCTTTCTCTTTATTTTTTTTAATATGATCTACAAATTCTAAGGACTTAAAACTTGTGAATAGTTATTTTGTTAGAAGATCTCAGAGTTCCTGAAGGATACGTATATTATACAAGAACACCCTACTGGGTCCCCCATAAAAGCATACATCTCTTCTTTTCTCTTCTGTCTAGGAGAGGTTTGAGGTAATCATATATCATAGATCTATTCAAGGAGACTAATTTATAGACCAAAATTACCCGTTGCATACATTAACTCTTCACTTCTCCCCCCTTTTTTCGACTAAATCAATAAAATAGATCAATATGGGAACTGCTCCATTCATCATTTACGCAAAGGCTTATTACCTTCATTATACCATCATATTCTTATGTAGTATATTTTTCATCTTTTCAGAATTCAAACTTGTACCTAGGTGGCAGACTATTACGTTCAAATTGAATGATCCTAAAATAAGCAAAAAATTTAAGGATAAGGAACTAGTCAGTGATGTTGAATGTGTTCTAATGGCTGTTCTCACAGGTATCATAATCCTTATATGGTACTGTGTATTACGATCACATAGACATTTACTCAAGAAATTGAATGGACCGTGGCTAAATAATAGACCTGATTGGCTTCCAAAGGAATTACATTTATGCCACATTAGTTTAATATGTTTGGGGTTGATTTTAAGTATCAATGGCGCATTAACCAATTCTTTAAAACTTATTATTGGTAATCCAAGGCCGGATTTCTTAGGGAGATGTCAACCAGACTATAATCAAATACAAAATAATGACATCAATGTACTTTATACGGCGCAAATATGTCAACAGAAGAATAAACGTCTACTGTATGATGGTTTGAAAAGTACACCTAGTGGGCATTCGAGTTTTATAATGGCAGGGATTGGATTCATTTATTTTTGGCAGTGTAAATTTATTTCAGGAAATCCTTTAAGAAACGTCTGGTGTCTGTTCCTTATTGCCATAGTCATGATATCAAGGGTAGTCGATAACAAACATCACTGGTATGATGTGCTTTCAGGTGGCTTGCTTGGTGCTGGTATACTATATGGATGCTGGAAATGGGTGTTTACTCAGAGACGTTACTCAGGCTCAGTTCTTCCAACACCTGTTACCATTTAATTGCAATTAGGACAAATAAGTATTTCTATGTAGCCAAGTACCAAGAAGTTATATAGATTTGAACGATATAGGTGTTAATAATGAATAAATCTTAGTTAATATATATTTTTAACTTCTCAATAGAGAAGAAGTATAAACACTTTTATATATGTCTGTATTAATAATGTCTTATTTTTTACCTGGTCTCTTCCAGAAATATTGTTTGTGACTCTTTCGACTAGATCTGATACCTGCTCTACCACCTTTTAAGGATGTTACTAAACTTTTCCTATCCTCATCATAATCATTCTCTAGATCGTAGTAAAATTCTTCTTCTAACAATTTACCCGCTGCATCCTTACCTTCACGTTTAATAACACCAATTGATTTTTCATTTTCCAATAATACCAAAAGCTCTTCATTACTTAACTGAGAAATTTTTCCATTTATGTTTTTCATTTGAGACAATGGAGTTTGTTGTTGAGCTGCAAATGCTAAATGATTTGATAAGATACGTTGGAATTCTGCACAGTTAATACCTTGATCTTCAAGATCATCTAACGAGAGATGCGAAGGTTCAGTTTCCTTCTTTCCATGATGGTTCTTCTTTTGTTTAGATTTGGATTTCTTTACTTGGGGTTGCACTGTAACCGCCTCTAGATTCGTAGCGGTTGTGTCTTCCTCAAGAGGTCTCTTATTTGATGGAGTATTAGTTTGCCTCTCTGGAGTAGCAGTAAAATTGAATGCAGGTTCAATAGTATCAAGAATTTCTTGATTTTTCTTTTCTGAACTGTTGCCATTAGCTTCGAGTGTTTGGCCCGGACCAGGGATTGGAGTTTCATAATTGTGTCTTAAACTTGCTGATACAGAGCTTATAACTTTTCTTGGAGTTGCTGGATCATGTGCTGGAGTTTGATACAATGGAGTTACTGTAGCACTTGAAATCAGTATTTTATCATCATCAACTACAGGGTTTTGAATACTTTGTAATTTATCTGTAGATATTGTTACTGGAGTGTGCTTCTGTGAGTTGAATGGTTTAATTTGATCCCTTGAGATGATGACCTTTGAAGGCGTATCTGGAGTGGTACCATGGAAGATTTCTGTTCTGATTGGCATCAAAGAAGTTTCCTCTTCACTTTCAGTTACACTATCCTCGCCACTATTTTCAATATCATCTTTAATATGTAATGTAATCTCAGCTTGTCTGAAATCAATCCTGGTACCTTCGATGAATGGCATAATAACAGTTTCACCTTTCTCTAAAACAAAAGATGATAATCTTTTATTTAAAGGCCCATTTGTTTCATCTAGTGACACCTTAAAGATACTGTCTTTCCTATTTTCGAAGCATAAATTACATTGGATACCTTGACCAGGGAGAAATACGACAACACCATTAGTACCATTACATTCAATCTTTAACACATTTTCTTTATTCAGATATGTAATGAATGCATGTTGTCTAGAAATTTTTTGTAACTTTGGCAATACAATATCACAAACTGAGCTTTTTCTACCAATTGTCAAATGACTAATACTATTACGTTCCAAACCAACATCAATAATGGATAATTTTTCGATATTTCCGTTAATTGGAGATGTTGGGACAGTATTTCTAATATTGTTCTTAACAGGAGACGATAATTCCATCCCTATACTAGATGAAGGATCAGGAGTTGGCATGGTCTTAGCATTTCCTACCATAGAGTTTAATTGCTCATGTTTTTCTTGCTTACCCTTGATATTATCATAACTTGGACTGGTTAATCTAAATCTCACTGGTGAGGATGGTGGACAATCCAGAGACATGATTGATAAATACTTTTTTTTTTGTTTCTTTGGTAATATCACTATCTATATTTTCTTCTTTAAAAGTTCAAATATAGAATATAAGTTTGTTACTTTTGTTTTGTGTGCAGAGTAAATTATACTTCGTTAAAATAACAAGTTATAGATTAAATGATTGGAAAAAAAATATTCTGCTTGCTTACCTAACATTAGAAATGAAATAGAATAGATATCTGATAAAAAAATATAAAAAAATGAAGAGGTGTTGATTATTTTGCAATTGCAGGGGATGCACATGAACTTTTAGATGTCCATTGTTATTATTATTGTTCCCATGCGCCAACAGAAAACAAAAACAAAAATAAAAGACGCGAAATTAATTTTTCAGTGAACAAACAATTCGCGTCTCGTGGAAATGTTTATTTTTGTGACTGCTCAGTTGCCCCCAAGACATCCTTACACCATCACATTCCACAAAAAAATTATTTTTTTTTTGTTTTTCATTTTTTGTTTTTTATTTTTCTATTTTTTTTCTGAGTTGAAAACATATGTGCTTCACTAAGAAGTTGCCGTGGAAACAGAAACAGAAGACCCAAAATTTCCCGAAACGGTTCATGCTGAATGAAATTTTAATAATTTTTCACTTTTCGATATTGAACTAAAGTTTAGCATACTGAATAGCCATGATATGGATGAGTTTGTCAAAGTAAAGGAATTATTGTGCAAGATTGTAATTGATACAGTGTATTCTATAGTGTGTACAAGCCTTATGAGCAACTAGGTTAGTTCGATTTTAATGCATAGCATCACTATTGATATATGTAAATTCTATTTTTAAGGTTGCTTTCTTGAATTTATTTACTTTTTGTCTCTTTCTATCTAAGATTAAGATACACAAATAAACATATAACTAAAATGGGTAGTATGTACATAAGACGTTATAAATCAAGTTGAGAAGAGAAATAAATGCAAATTAAAGAAAGAAAAAAGAAGATCGAATAATAATGAGTTTTTGAGAAAATAAACAGAAGATATACAATATTGAACTATCACATTGGGAAGAGATCGGGGTCGAATACATGAACAACTGATAACTTCATGATATATCCTAATATCAATTTATGAGAATAAAAACATTTGCCATAGTATTATCAAATAATATACCATTTGTGGAATGTAAGAAATCAGATAATTCAGTAAAGAATACCTTTCTAATGAATCCCATAGTAAATATTACATTATCATAATGAAACTTTTATAGGGAAAATTTATTACAATAAATTACAGATACAAAGAAAGCTAACTTGACTTCAAATTACAAGATACAATAATCAATTAATATAACCATTTATTTATTATACTCTTCAATACCATATCCATGATGACACGAATTATTTTTTACTAACGAATTTTAAAACTATTCATTTATCAATTTATGATATTTGTTTTGTTTTGTATTTCTTTTAAACAGAGGGTACTCCATCTTTCGGTAAGCGTCACAACAAGTCTCACACTCTATGTAACAGATGTGGTCGTCGTTCATTCCACGTTCAAAAGAAGACCTGTGCTTCTTGTGGTTACCCAGCTGCTAAGACTAGATCTTTCAACTGGGGTGCTAAGGCTAAGAGAAGAAGAACTGTTGGTACCGGTAGAATGCAATATTTAAAGCATGTCTCCAGAAGATTCAAGAACGGTTTCCAAACTGGTACCGCTCAAAAGGCTTCTGCTTAAAAAGGATAATTTATACTAAATCTTTTTTAAACGTCTTTAGCATTTTCACAATAAAATTTACCTCATTTTAAATTTTTCATTACATTTATTTATATAGAATATAACAAAAACATAATACTATGTATGAAATAACATTTTAAAAAATTCCAACAAATAATAATAAAATTCTCAACAAAAGTTTTCTTATAATTACAATATAAAAAAAAAAAGTAAGCAAAGAAATAGTGATTGTCCATTTTATATCAATTTATTTATATAGACTTTTTTATAAACCCATAGCCTTATATAAGGAGTCGACATTCTCCATAGACACTGAGCTACCAATCTCAGATTCTAAGATATGTCTGGCCATCCATATTGAAGTTTCATTATATTTAATTTGCATAATCTTTGAAGTTCTGTCATGAAGTCCAGCCTCAATTTCATCCTTCATAAAATCCGATAATTCTCCATCAAATGCATCCTCATAATAATCTATCTGATCATTCAGTGTAATTTGATGGAATGAGTCTACTAGGATCGCATGATCGTTTAATTCGAGAACATTTCTCTTAGGGTTAACTGATGATGCCTCGTTATCTGTCGCAATGATTCTCCACAACGCTATAAATAATTCATTTTCAAAATCTTTAACACGTTCAGTTTCGATATTTTTACGATTTTGTGTCCATACTTTAAATATTGTCGACATTAGGTGTTCAATGATTTCTTGTCTGTGGATAATATTTGGGGAATCTTGCCCGATGTTCCTTTCCAGTAGGATTTCTTGTTCAGTTGATAATACTTTAGTTAAACATGATAACATTTCACTATTAGCAATTTGTAAATCCTCTGGATATATTGTCAATAATGAATCGAAAAGATCTAGTATTTCATTCTTTAGTATGAAATTCCAATATTCGAATTGGTAATCAATCTCGAATTGATTTATTAAAATATTAATATCATCCTTCGAAATCACAGACGGTACTCCCTGTACAATATCTGGGTTGATTAATTTTGGAATGATTTTACCAATTAAATCATTACCAATATTTCTAATTAAACCAAAATTATCATGATATGGGTTAAAATTCAATGAGAATTTTAAGTCTGAAGAATCGCTAACATCTATATTTTTGATTTCTTTATCTAAGATTGAGTTTATTCTGAATGTACACTCATGCCACCACGATGACTCCAATAAATGTGATTGTGATTGGTCCACCGTTTTCGTTGTTTCTGTCGTCGTATAATCTTCTACAGGTAATAAATTTTCTTGAATACTAGCAACTGTTTTTAGAGTTTCAATTATATTAATAACTGCTCTAAAATTTATTTTATAGGAGATTGGTAAGGCCAATTTATAAATTGATTTCAACAAATTCATTAAATTTGGATCGAAAAATGTTTTAAATTCTTCCCTTGAAATATTGTGTGACTGTAAAGTCTTTATAGATATCTCTAGTAGATCAAAAGAATTGAAAATTACCAAATTATTAATTAATTCAAATTGAAAGATCTGTGGTTGCAATTGATCAATACTTTTGAAGTTTCTATCATCCGGCAATTTTGATTCCATTAAAGTATGTTCCTCGACTCTAATTAAATCACATAAGAATATAAATGTATTCTTAAGAACATCTTGTCTTACAGCGCTTGGTCTGAATGTGATTATTCTATACATTATCTCTAACAAGAATGGTACAGCAATATTTGATTCCATTTCATTGAAACAAATATTTTTGATTAAAGTAGCAACCTTTTCTTGTAAAGTAGCGATACATTTATCTAGTGGCAAATCTTTCTTTGTGGATGATAATAAATTGAACAAAGATTTCCCAATAGATTCTTGATTCCATATCTGATAATCATCTCTCAGATCAACATCATTTGTATTTACTAATTTTAATTTGTTTAAAATCTCCATCGTTGTGATGTCTGTACCAGCTGATTTATGTGACATTATAGAATCAAACAATAAACTAACTTCGTCTGTAATAATGTTATTAAGATTTAATGCAACAATATTCTGATTGGCTTTTTTAATAGCAAGTGATGCATCATTCGAGACTTTCCTCCTCTTAAGAATTGGAGAGCTAGCTAAAGCGTTATTATTTATCGTCTTCTGGTGCTGTTGTTGTTGCTGTTGCTGAAATCTATTTCTATTATTTATGCTATTAGCCATGTTTCGTATACGTGTAGAGTTAACCGACGTCGGCGTTACAGGGGAGTTTGATGCCAGATTATTATTGTTGTTGTTGATAGTGGAGTTAACAGCAGCTGAAGTCGATGCAGCTGAAGAAGCGGTCTTTGCACTCATAGTTAAGAAACGTTTCTCATCTTGTAATCTCTGTATCGTTTGTTTTAAATTTTCTTGTTCCTGGAGGTGGTCTTCATTAATCTTTTGAATTTGATCGTTGACTCGTTTCCTTTCATGTTCTCTTTCATTATTAATTCTTGATATTTTATCCCTTAGCACACCTGCTTCTCCTTTAGCTTCATTCAACTGTTGTTCAAAAAGATTGCCACCCAAGTTTGCCTGGCCAGGTGTGTTTATATTTGCTGTACCGTTGGTGTTATTATAAATATTATTACTGTTTGCGGTAGTATTACCTGTTGTTTGCTTGGAATTGTCCGTTATAATGGCAGTTGCCGTTACTGCCTGTGTAGATCTAGGTGGTCTATTTGCTAACTCCAAAAGATCGTCGAAGTCATCCCCAAAGGATAACGAATCATCATCGTCGGACATTTACCTATCACCTATATTATCGCTCTGTAGCTTTGCCTTATCACTTGTGAAATGATTACTAATTACGTGCAGCTACTTATTTGCCAACTATCAAATAATCAGGATCTCATAAAATTAGAAACACAATGACACCTAACTATAGTTCCTTTTTAGTGTTTGAACCGATCACTTTATTTTACTTTAACAATTACTTACTATTATCAATTTCTTACTAAATTTTTCAGTGTCACGGTTTTGCCATAACAACGCGAAGTGTCGGTGTTTGTAATAAATTATTAATATGCGATGCTTTTACATGGGTCTACTTATATAGATGAATGATAAGGAATGTGTCACTACTTACTAATGAGATTAGTTTAATAGATTTGATAGGTACCAGTGTTCAGATCGGAGTATATAAGGACGGTGTTCAAGATGTTTGTTCAAGATTTGTGCTTTTTTTTGTTTGGAACTGATTCCCTTTTGTTCATGAACAAACATCAACTATACATATACACAACTATAAAATGACGAAGATCCTACGTACTATCGCGCAATATTTCACAGCTATTCAGACTCAAGAAGGTGTCGGAGCCACTGTAAGAAGATCCATAGGGACTCAAAAACAACGTAATTTCAGTCCATTTCTATTATTAGACCATTTCACTGTCGCACCCCCAGCTGGTTTCCCTGATCATCCACATCATGGTCAAGAGACAATCACATATGTGACTCACGGCATGGTTGCTCATGAAGATTTCACAGGCGCCAAAGGTGTATTGAAACCAGGTGATATGCAATTCATGACAGCCGGTAAAGCTGCTATGCATGCTGAGATTCCTGTAATGATGGAGGATGGATCGCCATGTGTTGGTTTACAACTTTGGGTTGATTTACCTGAAAAATTAAAGGATACCGAACCCAGGTATAGAGATTTAAGAAAACAGGATATACCAATTGCTCATCCAAATGACAACTTATGGGTCAAAGTCATTAGTGGTGAATCCTACGGCACTGAGTCCATTAAAGAATTGGCCTATACCCCAGTAGATTATTATATCTTTAACTCCGATAAGAAGGGCACTAAATTTGAACAAAAATTTCCTTCAGATTACAATGTATTTCTTTATGTTAGTCAAGGTGCCATTAGTATCAAAGGTCAAAAATTCCCACAGTATTCTACGATATTTTTCAATGTCGACGGGAATACTATCGAGGGTACCATAGACACTGATGAAAAGACTGAATTCTTCTTGATTGGTGGTCAAATACTGGATCAACCAATTATTCAACATGGCCCATTTGTTGAGACCAATACTGATAAATTATTGGAAGTGTTTGATAACTATCAAAGGGGTATTAATGGCTTTGAAAGAGCAATCGGTTGGAGATCCTCAATCAGGAACGGTATAAAAGAGGAAGATGTTGACAAACATCATTAGTTTATGTCTATATTCTATACAGCACACCCATACATAACTTCTATATACATTTCCAAATTCCGTTCATTGTTCAACTTCGTCAACTTTTAATATGTAACGCGAGCTTTCCATCTTGTTGTCTGAAAATTTCATAATAACAACGATTTGTAAAGTTTACATTGTATGCCTTTTTGGCTTCCATGAACGTCGACAACAAGTATTCATGTAATACACCTTCTATATATTTACAATTATATTCATTTCTAGTTTCAGGTACAACTCATTTCTTATAAAGATAGAAGTAAGCTTTACCAATCTAATAGATACGCACATTATGTCTGGTAAGAAAAAAGGGAACAAAAAGTCAACTCATCACAAAACCGGTTCATCCGGTAAAATGATAGATTCTGACGAACATGTTAATGACCCATTCTATGCCTCTCCATTATATGATTTCCTGGCCCCATTTAGACCCGCTGGAAGTCAATGGATGACTCACTATGTGATTATCATATTTGCATTGATTATCCGTTTAGCAATTGGTCTAGGTCCTTATTCAGGTATGAATACTCCTCCTATGTTTGGTGATTTTGAAGCACAAAGACATTGGATGGAAATAACCCAACATTTGCCTCTGTCTGAATGGTACTGGTTCGATTTACAATACTGGGGTCTAGATTACCCACCATTGACAGCTTATCATTCATACTTATTAGGTAAAATAGGTACCTTCGTGTTCCCAGATTGGTTTAAATTAAATGATTCCCGTGGTTATGAAACCGATGGAATTAAAACGTTTATGAGATTGACAGTGGTTCTAAGTGATATCATTTTCTATATCCCAGCTGTCATATATTTCACTAAATGGGTGGGCAGGCACAGAAATCAGTCTCCAGTAAGTCAATACATCGCTGCTGCTGCAATTCTATTCCAGCCATGTTTATTATTAATAGACCATGGTCATTTTCAATATAACTCCGTGATGTTAGGCTTAACTATCTATACAATCAACAATTTATTGGATGGATTTTATTCAATGGCAGCTGTTTGTTTTGTTTGGTCAATATGTTTCAAACAAATGTCACTATATTATGCTCCTATCTTCTTCGCTTATTTGTTGAGTAAATCCCTGTTCTTCCCAAGATGGTTCAACATCCCAAGATTTACAGGTATTGCAATTGCAACTGTTCTTGCATTCATTTCTGCTTTCGGTCCATTATATGTCTTTGGTGGTGGGATTCCAACTCTGTTACAATCTGTTCATCGTATATTCCCATTTGCAAGAGGTATCTTTGAGGATAAGGTAGCTAACTTCTGGTGTGTTGGCAACTTATTTATCAAATTCAAACAATTATACACGCCAGAACAATTACAATTATATTCTTTAGTATTGACCGTTGCAGGTTTCATACCGGCATTCATTATGAGTATACTGTATCCAAGAAAACATTTGTTACCATATGCTCTAACTACATGTGCATTTTCATTCTATTTGTTCAGTTTCCAGGTTCATGAAAAGACCATTTTGGTACCGTTATTACCTGTTACATTATTATATACTTCCAACGATAGAAACGTGCTATCCTTCATTTGTTGGATCGGTAACGTCTCACTATTTACCTTATGGCCATTATTGAAAAAGGATAATTTATGCCTGCAATATATTACATGTTTCATCATGTACAATTGGTTACTAGGGAATTTTAGTTTTGTTACACCTCGTTTCTTACCAAGGTTCCTAACTCCAGGTCCACCAGTAAGTACTACAGACAAGGATTATCGTCGCAGAAGTTTACTACCAAATAATATCTTATGGAAGATCATAATATGTTGTTCCTATATCGCAATGTTAGCAATCCATTTAGGTGAGATGTTTGTTCAACCACCAAAACAATACCCTGATTTATGGGTAATTTTAAATTGCGTAGTTGGTTTTGGCTGCTTCGTTTTATTCTGGTTGTGGGCTTATTATAAATTGTTTACATTAAGAAATAAGAACATCCAATCGTTATAAATAATTATGAATATATAAGTTGATGTATAATAATGTTAATCATTTGACATGATTTTTGTTTATACTGGTCAGGGTTGACCCGGCGACCTCTTTTTGTACGGGCGTTTCTCTTCACAGAAATCTTGTATGGTACACACAGAACGAACTGAAAAATTTTAGCGATGAGCTTCTGAAATATAAATGGAAACAGCATAAAGAATACATTGACATAAAATGTAGCGAATGTCTCGATTCATAGCGTAAGGCTTCATAATACCACTACATCAACCATCTATTCAAATCAAATATGCGTCAAAAGAGAGCTAAATCCTATAGAAAGCAATTACTTGTCTATCACCACACATTTAAGTTCAGAGAACCTTACCAAGTTATAGTCGATGATCAAATTGTTACAGCCAGTAATGAATCTAGTTTTGATTTAACTAAAGGTTTAGAAAGAACGTTGCAAGCTGACGTCAAAGTTATGATTACACAATGTTGTATGCAAGCGTTATACGAATTAGGAAATCAGGATGCAATTTACCTGGCTAAACAATTTGAAAGACGTCGTTGTAATCACAATCCAAAGGATCCAAAGACTCCAATAGAATGCATAGAGAGTATTGTTGCCATTAAAGGTGAAAACAAACATAGATATATTGTAGCATCTCAAGATGTCCACATTAGAAGGAAATTGAGACGTATCCCTGGTGTCCCATTAGTTCATATTTCAAGATCAGTCATGGTGATGGAACCACTAAGTGACGCCAGTGCTAGAGTTAGTAAAAGAAAAGAAATATCGAAACTGTATGAGGGTTTAAATAGTTCTAAAAAAATTACACCAAAGCCTGCAGAAACTAAAAAAGAACCACAAGAAGAAGATAAAAACCCAACGCAAAGAGGTCCAAGAGGCCCAAAGGGTCCAAATCCTTTGAGTATGAAAAAGAGAAAGAGAGAAACAAAGAAGGAAGAGACTGATAACAAACCTAAGGAAGAAGGTAACTCAAACGGTAAAAAGAGAAGAAGAAAACATAGTTCTAAATCGAAATCTGATTCAAAAGAGGTTGATACAGAAGTAAAGACACCAAAGGTAGACGCCCCTGAAAGTGCACTAGTAGAAGATTAATTATGGTAGAAGCTGTTAATTGCATTCTTCATCATTGAAATTATATACTTTATATAACCTGTATACTATATTGCAAAAAAAAAAATTGATAAAGTCTATAACAAGAACAGTCAGGTGTGAGCATCATCATTACGAATATATTTACGGACTATGCAATATATGGGAAATCTTCTTCAGGTACTTGAACATTTTGTTCAATAGACTTCTCTATCCATTTATTGTTCACTATATACGGAATGGATGGAACATGAGAGGAGATTCTAACACGCTTTGATATTATTTTCCTAATATCTACTACCTTCGACATTATGTCCACAGAATAATTAGAACAAACAACAATAAGATTGCACTCTTCCAAGGAATTTGTTATCACCCCTCCAAATAATTTTATTTGAATTTTTGATTCAGATACAATTTTATTGTACTCCGTATCTGGAACCACATACACGTTCCTTCGATTGAATAAAACGCTAGGTATAGCAGGATATCGGTCTATGTCTTTAACAACTTCGACGAGTTCTACGTACTTTGAAATCTGTTCTAAAATCACATTTTCATCCACCAGTGATGTGTAACTATCCTGAAAGTTATCTACTCTTGATTCAGCTAATGATAGTAAATCATTAGATACCCTAAAGCAATGGGTAGGCTCTAAACGTAGTCTTCTTTTATTTCTCACACAATCTAATATCCATTTACCACTTATTATATCGTACCCATCATTTGATAACGTGAGGCATTCCATGGTATTGCTGCTACCTATTATTCTTAACTTTTTCAGATCCCATTTCTTTAATAAGACGTTATAGGTGATAGTTCCGCCATTTTCAATCACCAAGTCTATCAGATCTTCTTTTGTTGTCCTCACACCATCTAATTCGTTAATGTAATCGGTCGTAACGTATATGAGAAGATCTTTAAAGATGGAAGTCTTTTTTTGAATTCTTCCATAATCGTTAGGATTTGAACCCAAAATACCATAGTTCCTGGTTTTCTTCCTTTTCTTGGGTGACGCAAGCTCATGTTCAGTTTTATGGCTCCCATGACCCTTCATATTTCTATCGTTCTCTAACATCTTCAAGGTGTAACATGTCCTCCAATCTTTATCATATCTAACTTGACGGCAATACCCGCCAAATAATGTGCAACCCGCCTTATATTTGCGTGATATGGCACTTGTATTATCTAAGGACCTTGCTTTAACCTCTAAAACGACAGAATCCTCCGGTTTAATCCATTGCATCGGTAATTTTGATCCAAATTGAAGAAGTTCCTGTGGTGGTGGATATGTGTCGGAATTATTCCATAATCCTTTAGTCCTTCTACTAATCTCCTTGAATTCGTCGTTGGATATACCATTTGCGATAGTGCAAAAGGATGCTACACATTTCAATTCTTTGATTTCTTCTTGGGGGACTGAATCTATGTTTATTATCTCATCATCGTCATTATTGACACCATCTGTATTAGGTGTGTTGTTGTGGGAGATCACTAATCCACAAATTAGGGAGTCTTTCTTACCTGGATCTCTACCCATTACTATCAAATCCATGTTTTCCCCAAACTGTTCTAAATATTCAGGTTTTATCTTTATCCAACTATCGTTTCTTGATCCAACTGAATATTTACTGTTGTAAGCCTTCAGAACAATACCCTCCGAACCAGAAGCAATTGCTTTCTCTAATGACTCCTTAATAAGAATTTCATTGTCACATCGAATATAATTAATGATTTCTACATGTTGTGGGGTGGGTGTCAATATTTTGGATAAATACTCCTTTCTCTGATGTAACGGCGATTCCGTTAATGGAAGATCATTCAAGTATAAGAGATCGAACACCACAAACAATGGGGAATATCCACTACTTGAGATATTGTCTTTTGTCAGAACATCCTTAGCACTACTTTTAACAATACCGAATGGTAAAATAATATTTCTTTCTTTATCAAACGTTACCATTTCTCCATCAAGAATACAATTCTTTACGTTAGAGTCTAGTTGAAGATATTTAGCAATTGTCTCACATTGAATATTTTCACCATATAAATGTGTAAAATCGGTCCCACGTCTACTTAAAAATTTGGTTTCTTCACCGTAATCCAGGTAATGCAATTGCATCCTTTCTCCATCCATCTTCTCCTCAATAACAAAGTTATTTGACAATTTCTTGCTGACAGTACCATAAGATGTATTGACCTTTTTAGCCAATTGCGGAGAAAATGTGTAACCAATCCTAATCGAGAGATCATCTTGTTCTAACCTTATTTTAGGGTCCCATAATCTTTGAGTCACAATCCGTAAATCGGATACCACACTCAAATAATCTCTTGCATCAGGATGCCAACAATCTAGGATTTTGTGTTCATGTCCACCAACGACTCTATTTTTCAAAAGTATATCGAAGAAATATTTCAGTTCAATGAAGGACATATTTTGTAAACAATATTGAAATATTTCGGAATTGGCTAAACTTTTATAGCCTCTATCCTTGGTACTTCTTTCAATCGATAATTCATCTAATTTATTATTTAATTCATCTATTGTAATGCGGTGAGGTTTCTGAGCAGTCTTTGTAATTGAAGTTGCTGCATATTCACTTCTCCTTTTACTTATCTCTTCAACACAGAAATTTGTTAATTTTTGATGACGTGATGCATGTTCCTTCCAATTCAGTAATTTCTTTTCGGTTGGCGAATTTCTTGGTAATCTAAGCCAGAGACAAATTGCTTTAGTTAATGTAACTTCTCTGATGTTGAACAAAGTTCTATCTCTATAAGGTAGTATTAACCTTAATGCCGGATAAAAATCATTACCTACTGTTGTTCTCCAAAGGTTCACAAATCTATTTATCACTTCATAATATGCCAAATAAAGAGGTTTGCCTGGTTCTCGTGTAGTTTTTGTTGCAATATTATCAATCTTGATAAATAATTCCTCACAAAGCCATAAAAAATCTGGGGAAATGGCTGTATTTTTGGGTTCATTAACATTCTTATCTTTAACCAAATTCATGTATCATTGATTACAGAAGTTGTTAGTTTTTGTATCACAAGGTACGTCTTTTGAATAATTCCCATGTGTTTATTGTTGCATCTACTCTTTTTGAAATAATGAAGAGTCGCCTCGTGTATCGATCGTTTCTTAATTTTAAGGGTAAACCAGAACTGAATGATAAAACATAAAGTCAGTTAGTAGTATTATATTTATGTAGGGAGTAGTAACTCATGAAATATTGGTTATTTACTTTTACAAAATATGAGATATTCCAATTATATAATATGTAATAGAAAAAAAATGCGATAAATGCGACGTAATGATGGTAATGATGATCGTGATGTGATAAAAATAAACTTATTATATGCATAAAGACTGTCAGTGAAAGTCTCTTAGGAAAAAACTTATATTCATTCGTGGTCTTCTTGTTTGATACCAGGACATTTCTCATATAGTTCTTGTTCGTTATTATATGTTACTCCACAGTAACAACAGAAATATATTTCAGATCTTAAGAAAATATTTAGTTTCATTATTTTCTCCTCTGTTGACATTTCATCGAATAATTCTAATTCGGGATCCTCTTGTGTCACTGTAACATCTGGTTCGCTTTCTTTCGTAGGTGGTTCCTCAGTTACCTCTGCATCTTTGGTATTATTTTCTTTTTTATCAATATTGGTAGTAGCGTTATTTGATTTCAACTTTTTATATGCATTATTTAAAACCTTGACATAACCTCTCCATAAAACATTGAAATCTCTTGGATCCTCGCCTGGTTTATATATCTTTGCATCGCCAGTCTTTTCAAATGCAATCTTTTGTAATCTGTGCCATTGATTAATTTTTTTATCCTCACCTTCAATAATACTGTTTCTTCTTCTATATTTTTCTTCATTAATATTTTTTTGGATATTATATTCTTGGATATTATCTGAATAGTTATTTCTTTTACTTATGAACTCAACAGGTCTAATATGTTTATCATCGTGATGGTGATGCCTTTCGGATACATGTATCTCATTTTCCTTCTTCGCAGTATCTATGAAATCTGGTTCCAACGGATCGACTTCTTCTTCTTCTTCTTCCTCTTCTTGATCAACTGATCTATCTTCTTTCTTAGTTTTCTTAGTCTTGTGTTCTTCTATTGAATCATCAAAGGAATCTTTGCCTATTACTGTTTCTATATGGCGTTTCTTAATTTCTTCAGCAATCATTGTGAATAATTAGCGTTTGCTCTTGTACTTGTATTTAATGTTTTAGTTATTATAGTATTGTATTGTAAGTAATGTATGTGGTGTATTTATCGTTAAATATAAAAATATAATAAGATTATTAGCAAATGAAAACAGTTTCTATTATTGCGAAAAGAGTTTCAGTTGTTGTTGGTGATCCCTATTTCATAAAAATATATCACAGTTTATTTATTTATCCTTTAACTAAAAAAAAAAAGAAGAAACAGAAAGGAGAAGAAAAATGCACGTACAAAACTGGAACCGCTTAGTGAAAATTACGGAGCGGTTCGTCCCCTCTTGCCTTAATTACGTATATATACGTATATGAATAAAGTTGGCAATTAGAGAACAAGATATAGTGAAGAGATCTTACAGTTTTTTTAATATCAATGAGATCTATGACAACCTGTTTGTTGATTGCACTTGAATGTTTCAAAGCTTTGTAATAGATAATCAGTTATGTGTTCTCAACTTTAATTGGTGTATTAAAAATGGGGACAGGAGGAAATATATATATATTATAGAGAGAGCGGTTAATTGTATAGGATATCTTTAAATAATGATTTATTGATTTTCCATTGAGTAGCCATTAATTAATTTTGGTACCTCTGGTATACCATCTTCTTTTAATTGTTTTTCAACTTCTATATCTAAACCTCTTCTCCATAGATCATGATTTTCACCAATAACATAAGTAATTGTCTTATTCATAAACCCATTTGGACCTAAATAATTTAATAAATCAATTGCATCATCGATTAAAATTGCTTTACCTGCTGCAATACCATTACCTAAACCTGCATGTTTAACATTAACAATATGGATATGGAAATGATAATAAGAAGGCTGATAATGAATAAAGACTCTTAATTCATCAGGATGAACTGCATAATTATAACAACCAGGTATAACAGATTTAATCTTATTATAAATATTGATTAACCATTGTTGATCACCAGGTCTTAAATCTCTTAATGATTTAATATCATCTCTATAAACAATTGCGACTAAATATAATGAATCAATATTAATACCATCCCATTTCATATCAGGTAATACAATAAAACTATCTAATTTATTATCTTCTTTATAATCTTTAAATACAACACGATCAGCTTCAGCATTTTCATATAAAATATTATCAACCCATTTTAATCTTTTATTATTTGACATTTCTTTAATATATGGTTCAACAACTCTTTTATAAATTTCAGGAGTTTCTCTAATTAAATGAAAATTTTGTTGTTCATATTTTCTAATATGAACTTCTGTTGCTGGCCAAATTAAATTAATTTTAGCCGTTGGATTATATTTAATATTTTGTCTCATTACAGAAAGACCCCAATAATAAATATCATTTGAAGTAATTTCTTTTAATTCTTCGATACCATTAACACAAGAATATTCATTTTCACATTGATAGAAAAGTGGAACATCAGAACCATCTTGAGATGGTCGTCTAATATTTTCATCAAATGTAAAATGGGTCTTTTCTGCTGTAATGATTGCTTCCTTTTCATCAATGGTACCTAATAATGAAATAACTTTTGTTTGTGGATTTGAATCCAATACTCTTCTAAATTGAAATTTTCTAATTAAAGAAAGTAATTCTGCATTTTTAGCAGTTTCAGTTTGTGAATTTTCTGGTGACATAATGGGGGGAGGGCAGTAACGGAGTATAATGTATAACAGGAAGATATTTTATATTGTATGCTTAAAATTTAAGTTAGTAATAGCAACAATTTTTTTTATTAGTTATATATATATATATATATATATTTATATACAATATAACGAAATAAAATGGGAAATAATCTATTGTAATCTGATATATAAGATGTGATAAAAGGGGATAATAATAAGTTAAAAGATGAAATTTACCGTTGCTATATTCACTATTAATGTAAAGTATAATAATTTCACGTACAAATTGTAAATTTATTTGCCCTTTTTCTCATTACCCATTGCCCATTTTCATTATCACCCTTGTTCTGCGACGTTCTCTGTGCAGTAGATTGTCATGTTCCTTCTTTTTCTTCTTCTTCCGTTCAAATATCCGGAGAGAGGGAAAGATAGGGTTTGTACTTTGTCTTGACCCTTTATAGATTTATTACGTACGTAAATACGTAATATAACATTAATTTGATATGTCAAAGGGAACTGAACAAAAACAAATACGTAATGGCAATAACAATATATATATATATATATATATATATATATATATATATGATGTTCAGATTATAATAAATGAATTAGTTCGTTATTTGTATATTTTATGCATTCAAATCTATAGAAATCCTATTTATTGGATATATCTGCAAATCTTAACACTTATATGGAATTGCTAAAAACAAAAGGCTATGAGTCCATGTATTATGCTCACGCTTCTATTACCATCAACAAACATTTTAAGTGATCCTGCAATGTTCATCATAGTTTAATGCTTCTCAATCTAAACTAGATGCATTCATCGATCGTGATATATGTCGTTTGAAACAGGCTCCTCTCCTTTGGAACAAACACCGTTGAATATTGGCTTCTTAAACCACCAAGTAATTGGACAGCTAATGTATATATATAATATTTCTATACTGTCGTTTTTTTTTTCTTATATGGTACAATCGTTATTACTTGTAAAATAACTAATATATGGAAAATTTCATTATTTTTTTTTTTTATCTTATGTATTTACTTATTTTAGGAATATCCACCAAATTAAAAATACGAAAAAGAATGCAACTATTGCAATTGGTGCATATTGACTAATTAATAAATCAAAATTAATCTTTTGAGCAGATTTTTTATATTTTTTTGATGATTCCTTTAATGATGCACTCATATCACTCATTTTATCTAATGAATCACCTCTATATAATAAATCTTCAATATTTTTTGACATAATTTGTTTAACACCAGCTAATTCTTGATTTAATTGATCTAAATTATCTTGAACCTTTTTATCACTATAAGTTTTTTTAATCTTTTGTAAAAAATTATCAAAACTAACAAATGCATATGGTCTAATATTTAATTTACCATATTCATGTGAATAAGATAATTGAAATTCTTCTGATATATCACCAAGGTAACTAAATGCTAAATTACGTGGATAACCTAATTCACATATTACAACATATATTATTATATCTCTTTTAATATAATTAATTTCATAATTACCACTTTCTAATGTTGCTTCTGTTGCAGAATTTGGTGTTAATCTTGAAATAACAATTTTAACTTTCTTCTTTTGATCATTTAATGATATATCACTTTCATCATCTACTGATGCACATAATGGTAATCCATCATCTCTATAAATTAATGTAGATTTAATCATTGTACTTATTATATATATTTATACTGTATTAAACTTTTCCCTTTCAATTCAAATGAATACCGCTTATTTATTTATCGTTTCTTTTCTATAATTTCAAGATATATGAAATGATAAAAAAATAAGATGTTTAGGCAAGTATCAATTATCACTATTATTATTACAATTATTATATATATATTTTCGTTATTTCCTACCGTTTACGTAGAATTTTTTTTTTCCAAGGTCTACCCAGGGCCACGTATAATAAAAAATTGTACAGCAAACAAAGAAAACAAGAAAAAATTGAATATTTGATTTCAACAACTGTTGGATTTGTTGTTGTTGTTTTTTTAACTTGTGTCCGTTTGTGAAAAAAATAAAATATAATAATTAGTGTGTGTGTGAAGAGAAGCGGGAGAGAAAGAGAAAATTGGTTCACTAGAGAAATGACGCAGAAACAAAAAAAATTTGAAGTTTCCTTTGTTCACGTGATTTAGTCACTTTTCACGGCACATCGATACCACCTTTTTTTTCTGTTTTGTGGAAGAGAGAGAGAGAAAAACTCCGTTCGACCGAGATATCAAAAAGGCTTGAAATATAGTATGTGCTATATATATGTATGACGTATCTTAAGAAGGGTGTCTTTATTTGAACAGGTCAATAACATCAATGTATTCACTGTTGTTGTTGTTTTTTCATTGTATCATATAAATAAGAGAAGAATGATATATCTAACCTCAATTATTCACATTCTTGATAACAAATAATGTATTTTTATTGAAATATCAGTATAGAAAAAAAAAAATACAGTTCAAAATCTTTATATATAAATAGATAAGAAACTGGAAAAGGAGGGGCTGAAAATTCGGACAATTTTGAGAAAGAAAGAAAGCAAACACGAAGAAGAAGAGAAAGAAAGAAAAAGGAAATAAATACCTTTGACGATAAGGAAAATATTCTTCTATAAATACATCAAGGTTAGTTAGTTTGACTGCTGTATATTTAAAACAAATAACTTAAATACACGAACAGAAAATTGGTTTGAATTAAACTAAACATATTATATTAGTAAAAAATGTTGATTGTTCCAGACTTAAGTACAACAGATGTTACTTCATCACTTTTAAAATTACCAATAGAAATTGTTAAAAAAATTATATCACAATTAGATATAAATTCAACTAATTTTTTATTAGATTTTATTAATATTTTATTAGCGATTGATACTTCAAATGAATATAATAATGATTATTATCAAGATATTATCAAAATGTTCAGTAATGAAATTGTTGTAATGGATTTAACATCAACAAATTCAAATAATAATAATAGTAACAGTAATAATGAAAATACAGTTACACCTTTATTAACTGTATTAAGAAGAAATTTTTTATTGGATATTGATAAACTTAATAGCACGGATTATCATAGTAATGAGAATACTAAAGAAAGTTTAATTTATTACAAAAACTTGGTTTTAATTATTGATGATTCTTTACTATTGATGGATGATACTCTTATTGAATTTGAAAGTATATTTACTAAATTAACAAATAATAATGCTGCTATTGATATAATATATTGTCCTAATGATTCTAATAATAATCATTTTAGCAATTGTTCAATTTTAAAATTATTAAAACAATTAGATCCTATATTTCAAAATTTTAATAATTTAATACTAGAGTTCCCAAAACAATCAATTCAAACTAATAGAAATTTTTTTGATATTTTAAATTATGATTTTTTTATTGAATCTGATGATATTAATAGTAAAACTATTAAACCAAGATGTAATAAAATTACTTTTCCATCAATTATTGAATTAAATATGGATTATTTAACTATAGATTCTTTTATCTTTAAAATATTAGATGAAAAATCTGAAACTTTTATTAATAAATTTTTTACTGAATATTTAAAAAATTTAGAATTTTATTTACCAAATTTACAAACAATTAAATTTAGGAATTATAATAATGAGGAAACTTGTAACTTTATTGATTTATCATCATTAATGTTAAAAAAATTTACAGAAAAATCATGCCCATTAAAATATTTATTTGAACTACATTCTTTTAAAAATTGGAATAGTCCAAATCTGAAAAATTTTACTGGACATAGATTTAAATATGATGAATCTAAGATATCAAGTTCAGTTGAAAGAATGAAGAGATCATTAAGTGATAATATTAAACTTTTACATAAAATTGCCATGAATGAAACAAGTGATGCAACACCATATTTTAGAGTTTCATTAATACCTCCAGGTGTTAAACATACAAAAATTATTAATTGGCTACCATCGAATTCTCCAAATTCTTTTAGATTATTGGGGTTAAATATTGATACACAAAATAGTTTCGATTTAAATGATATGGAAGATGAAGGTGATTATTATGATTCAAATAGTCATAATACTGCACCGAGTGATTTAAGTGAAAGAACTCATCAGCAAAATTATTTTAATAAGCCAATACTTTGTTTAACAAATGATTCAATTACATCCCTTGAATTAAAATTATTAACAATAAATAAAAATTCAAAATCTATTTATATTCAAGGATTATTTATGAAAAATTTAAAAGAATTAATAATACAAAATTTTACAACAATAACAAAACGTGCAAAAATTTCTGATAAACGTAATTCAATTGTTTTATTAAGTCCCTCTAGTAGTAATCAAAATAGAATTACACCTGTACCATCTAATAATGGTATTGATTTAATTACGGATACATCAGATATTGATGATATTCATCCAATTGGGTTTTCGTCTTGGAATAATTTACCATCATGTGAATTTATTCGTTTTAGTACCCAACAGAAAGTATCAGCAGATAAAATTTTACCAATTGAATCTACAGATAAGAAGCAAATTAATTTATTATTTAAAATTAAGAATTTGAAACAGGTACTTCCAAAGATTAATTTAAATGAAAGCTTTAATAACTTTATTGATGAGAGACAACGATATATAATTGTGTAAATAAATAACTGTGAAATAATGAACGAATGTATATGAGAAAATTTAGGGCTGTTTGCATTCCAAATATCTGGGGGCTGCAGCCTAATATATTAACGGTGGTTACAAAATGAGATGTGAGATATCGTAAAAATTTAGTGTTTCCCACTTGTTTCCAGTTCGTTTCCCATTACCAACACTGTTGTGGTATTAGAAATTTGTAGCATCCGAGTGTTTTTTTGTTTTTGTAAATTGCATCAACTGGGAGGACGTCAACCACTAAATTAGTATGCGTTCATAATACGTCACTCTGAATGGCATGTGTCAGTCGCAATACATATTTAGAAGACCAATTGAACTGGAATTTATTTCTAATAAATCTGCGAGGTAAAGTTATACTCAAAGCTTAGATTTTCCTATTGGCGGCTATATTTTTTGAGAGATTACAGAGTCGTTTCTTTCGGTTTTTCTTTTTCTTTAGAAACCACGGCACACCAATTTACCCTAAAATGGACCTCGGCGGTTTAAGTGACGCAATTTAGTTTTCTTGTCTACAGTTTTCCTGAGATGTTTATTTACTATGGAAACTATGTAGCTGATTTCGTCTATTCTAAAGAGTATTCCTTCCTTTAAAGTTTATTTAAGATTGTCTATCCCTATTTTAACCGCATAAATCAAAAATAAAATTACTATGGAGTGTAGGTTGCAAGAGATGCTACGTAGCTTCATGAAAAAAAGCAAAGTTTAAGAATAAGGTTACATATATATTATTTTAATCAAGATTTAATATGAAACGGATTTGTGTGGCCCTCTACAAATGGTTCATACTTCGTATTTTGTAGGTATATTCCTTTTCTCAATGTTGTCGTTGTTCTTTCCTCACTATGTAGTCTTTATTGGTGTTGAGAGTGACACAAAAAAGAGATAAACCGTTTCTGAGTCATACCCTTCACAGTATATTTCGATATTTTGGTAATAAATCATGGACACTATTAGACCGATATGAGATCTATTCTGGATGTTACTTGTGTGTTGAACTTGTTGCGCTGCACATCATCTTTGAAACTGTTATTTTCTGAGTTCTGATTAATTGACAGTGACGAAAAACAAACTTCTAGTTTTGTGCAAAAATTTGGTTTTCACACAATGACGTCTTCATAATAATAGTCTTGTCATCAGTTAACCAAACCTTGTTGTAGCTGTTATAATAATCAAACAATTTTAACGATTACACTGATTTAAGAGAAATCTTTCTAATATTTTCTTTATTATAATCATTTCTTTTTGTCTTGTTTCAACATCTCAGCGTAATCAGCTATTATAAACTGTGCTACATTAATATGCTATAAATGGTTACGCCAACTGCTAACACTCAATTCAAATCAAACAAAACAAACAAGCAAACAAACATTATACTTCAAGCTAAATAAACATTATACTTCAAGCTAAATAAACATCAGCTACTTTTATTTGGCTCTCAAACATTTACTTCATACACAATTATATGGGGTTTCTATTGTTCAACGAAACTCCCCTAGAACTTATCTCAAAGAATTCTGTTTTCGAGATTCTTTCGTTAACTGTATTATTCGTTCATCATATATTTTAAAAATCTGAAATCACTATCAAATAATATTTTACATTGCTTACAAATACTCTCAAATACTAATATTAGTTTTCAAGTGCAAATTATATTTTAAGTCAATTATTCTATTTTCTTTTAAATTAATGGAATTGAATGACATATGAAACAAATATGTTCATTTATTAATATTGAAATTTTATTCATAGTACGATTTCTATTAAAATGTTGGAAGAAATTTTTTTTATCAATATTTTAATAGCAAATCCAATTCATTCGTTTTAGGCATCTGGGCCACATATAATACCAGAGTTGTAACAATAAGATAACACCACAGGCTTACTTTGGGCCTTTTATACCAATGTTATTATCAAAATACATCACAGGCGTACTTTGGGCCTTTATACTAGAGTTGTAATAATAGGATACCAGGCATACTTTGGGCCTTATACTAGAGTTGTAATAATAGGATACCAGGCGTACTTTAGGCCTTTATACTAGAGTTGTCATAATAGGATACCAGGCGTACTTTAGGCCTTTATACTAGAGTTGTCATAATAGGATACCAAGGCATACTTTAGGCCTTTATACTAGAGTTGTCATAATAGGATACCAGGCGTACTTTGGGCCTTTATACTAGAGTTGTAACAATTAAATTAGTCCATTCTTTAAGGTACTGGAATAAATTACCAACTTTTTTATTTCTACTATATTTCAAATTCATTCTTTTCTTGCACGGAAAACTTTTGATCAATTGCACGAGAGTTATAATATCACATCAAATTAGCTTTATTACTACAAATTTTTATTTTCTAAAATGAACTTCTACTCATTGACGAAGTTATCCAAACAATGACTTCTGCGTCAATAATTTCTAGGGATTTACTCGAACCAACTTAACAGCTATTCGATATTCTATCAATAGTCGCTCAATTATACTTTTTGTTTGTTTGTTTTGTCATACTTTTAATGTTTGCTGTCATGATACTTCTTAATCTTTGCTCCATGATACTTTTAATGTTTGCTGTCATGATACTTCTTAATCTCTGCTATCATGATAATTTTAATGTTTGCTTCACAACACTTTTTAATGTTTGCTATCATGATAATTTTAATGTTTGCTATCATGATAATTTTAATGTTTGCTTCACAACACTTTTGATGTTTGCTATCATGATAATTTTAATGTTTCCTATCATGATAATTTTAATGTTTGCTTCACAACACTTTTGATGTCTGCTGTCATGATACTTCTTAATCTCTGCTATCATGATAATTTTAATGTTTGCTTCACAACACTTTTTAATGTTTGCTATCATGATAATTTTAATGTTTGCTATCATGATAATTTTAATGTTTGCTTCACAACACTTTTGATGTTTGCTATCATGATAATTTTAATGTTTCCTATCATGATAATTTTAATGTTTGCTTCACAACACTTTTGATGTCTGCTCCATGATACTTTTTAATGTTTGCTATCATGATAATTCTAATGTTTGCTCCATTACACTTTTTAATGTCTGCTCCATGATACTTTTTAATGTTTGCTATCATGTCAATTCTAATGTTTGCTCCATTGAACTTTTAATGTCTGCTCCATGATACTTTTTAATGTTTGCTATCATGTCAATTCTAATGTTTGCTATCATGATACTTTAATGATAGCTCTTTTTCAACCAATGGCACTACTTTACCATTTAATACTGGCTTTACTACACTATTTTAATACTCACACCACCAATTTTTATTGCTAAACATCCCTATTCAACAAAGAAGATATTCTCAAGTACATTACAAACTTAATTAACGGACAATTCTTCTCACGTTACTTCATTTTTTGCTTCGCTATTATGAATAGCTGGGAATTTAATTTATGAACAACTGCACAACATCGACCCAGTATTCAAACTACTATTTCAACCTAACTATAACTGTTACCAATTGTACATCTACCACCAAAGAATAAAGAAAACAAACAGGATTCTAGAACGAGGTACTAATCACCATCTCAGCAAACAACAACAGTATCTTTACCTTTGCTCCAAACTCAATAAAAGAAATGTAATATCCTATAACATATAATGGGTAAACGATTCTAGAATCATGTACAATTTTAAATTTTAAACCAATCCACAAGCACAAAATGAAAAAAGAATACAATGCAGGACCAATCAACAGAAAGAAAATGATCACATTTGTTTGAAAATGAATAGCATCAGACAAACGCTAGCTAACTCTCTCCAACCAATACTAAATTATGTGAAAGAATAAACTAATAGTCCTCATTGTGATAAAATTAAAGCTAGCTGAATAGAACCATAAGCCTCATGTACCGGCGTATATATTAAAAATAAAAGAGATTCCAGGATAAAAAACCAACCAAATAAAAGAAAACAATGTCACTCCACTCCAAATATGTTTCTGGCATCCACATAAAAAAAGAAAAAGATCTTCATGAGTGACCCAATTCAACAAATCCAATAAAAAGATCTGAGCCTGTTAGTGAAAAAAAAAGAATAAGGACCCAAAATAAATTCAACAAGCTAACAAAAAAAGGCACATAAGCCTCATATACTGGCGTATATATTGATAAAACAAAGGACTCTAGGATAAGAACCAACCACAATGACAAAAGTTCCAAAGGAGAAAAAAAAAATGCTTCTAGAGTACCACCTAAATTAAAAAAGGGATCTTCGGAAAGCAAGATCTCAGCCTGTTAATAAAAAAACAAGAATACCCCAAAGAAGAAAGTATTCGACTTTATTAACAAAAAGGCACATAAGCCTCATGTACCGGCGTATATATTAAAAGAGCAAAGGATTTTAGGAGGAAATGGTCTTCCGCCAAAGCAAAAAAAGCTTTGGGAATCCACCTAAATTAAGAAGGATCTTCGGAAAGCAAGATCTTAGCCTGCTGATAGAAAAGAAAGAATACCCCAAAGAAGAAAGTATTCGAACTCTACAGCCAAAAAGGCATGGTAAGCCTCATGTACCGGCGTATATATTAAAAACAATAAAGGATTTCACAAAGGAAAAAATCTTTGGGTTGTCCACCTAAATTAAAAAGGAATCTTCGAGAAGCAAGGTTCAGCCTGTTAAGTAAAAAAAGGAGCGAAGAATAGCATTCGAACTTACTAACAAAAAAGGCCACTTCTATAGGCTTTTATATACAAGCACATAGTAATAAAATTATTAGGATTTTTTTGATTAATTATTTTTTTTTCTATTGAGATCCTCTCAAATAAAAAGGAGATCTTCGAAAAGCAAGATCTTAGCCCAGCTGAGTGAAAAAAGAGGCGAAGAATAGTGCTCGAATTTACTAGCAAAAGTGGCACTCCAATGTATGTAGTTATTTTTCTTACTAACAATAAAAAAAGGGGAGTTCTAAAAAAGGGAAGCAATCCAAGTAATAAATTAATGAAGCTTCTGGAAGGTCTTAGAACCCCTTAGAACATTTACTGCTTTGTTTTGTCAATGGTGAAGTTATCCAAAAGAATGTGTCACAAAAAAAAAGGGTATTTTCCGTAAGCAGTGAAAAATAGGAACAAAGCAGAAGAGAAAAAAAAATAATCGGAGTGATAGAACATAAGGAAAATTGACACATTAGAAATTCCTTTTCCCATAGTAGATTTCTTTCTATGTAAACAAACCTATGTACAATTCCATATTTCATTATTTTGGTATGTAGTTCCCCTTTGTACAAAGTATATAGTTTTGTTTGTACGTTATGTATGCCTCGATTTGGGATGGGTTGTGGGAGTTTCTTTTACTTTCACTTCCAACTGATCATTACCTTTCTCATTGTTTGGGATTGTACAATGTCACATGGTGGTGATTCGTTGTACGAGATGTGACATACAATCGTCTCATCTCTTGTGCCACGGTCCTCACGTTCGTTTCTTCTAGCCACATACCCCTATTTTCCTGTATGTAGAGGGAGATGTGGCACCTACGTTCAGTTTACACTCTCATACTGTAAACATGGCTGCGCAAGTAAGATTCTAGCTAGAGTTAATATTGGTTGCAATATTAATATGCTATTTGATTATATTATCTTATAAAATAGGAACATCGAAGAATATTCCTGAAATAAGCAATTCTTTAGTCCTACTATTAAATGAGCTTCCTGTTTCGTTAAAAACAATTGCCAGGTTGAAGTGTAAACTGTTACACTCCAGTACCGCTGTTGTCATCACATAAACTGTACTCCATATTCAATCGCCGTATTAAAATAAATGGTGACATAATTTATTGATAATAAGCTGTATAGAATGCCCTACCATAAACTAATTAGTTTCAATCAAATTTTAGTCAATAATCATTAGAATTTAGAGTATATTTTCTGGTCTACATAGCTAGGTTAAGAAGGGATATATTTCTGTATTATCAATTGGGCGGACTCTGAACCTTCATAAAGATTCTCTTTTCCAGTTACAATCTAGAATTAAATGCGTGGATTTGTAAGAGTAACCAGAACAAATTCCTTTGTATACATTACCCAAATCGATTCATCCAAGATCGGATTACTGTTGTATGCACTTGTCCCTTCTCAAGTTTAAAGGTTTATGGACTCGTAGAGAATTCTTTGAAGATTTCAGAATTTCAACGCGTAAATTAAATTAAAGTACTGCTGTTATCCCACACGCATCGCTTAACAGTTTTTTCCGTTTTCTTGTCCTTAATTTGTTTCTCTGTAGCACCAAAAAACGCTAATGAGAAAATGGAATAACATTATTAGTACAACGATTACAACTTAATATACAGCCTTGGTCATAATAACTACAATGAAACCAGAAAACAGAAACGTCATAACTTTGTTCTTTAGACCCAGTACCTGTGATCTTTATTTCATTTGAATTTCTAAAGAGCACATATTACATGTTTCCCAGAAAATAATATTCTTCCATCAAAAAATTATTTACATTTAAAAGACGCATTACCACAATAGCGATTATGGTGAATAAATCTAACCAGCAAAGACCATTTTACAAAAACTCCAGAGAAGCAAAAGAGATTAATATTACGCCTCAATATGTTTCATTAATGTTATAAAGTAACAACGGGGGAAATGAATATAACATTAAGAGTCCTTCCTTTTAGATCATATACAAGCAATAACTCATGTAGGCTGGTCTCTAAATATTGTAGATATTTCTGCTCTAAATGTTTAGTTATATGTGCTTAACGCTATTTAGAGTATAATGACTCGGAGGAGAAATAAGCATCGCGACAAAGACGGTTAGAACCAACTAAGAGTTAGGGTTTTTATATATATATATATATATATATATATATATAGTACCGTATTATAGGTGTCATTCTGTACAATATTATAGTATTCAATCTCACTGCAAGGGTTCATTCAATATGTGCGTATAACATGTATATGGAAACTTAGAACCTCGTAATAAACTTTGCAACAGTAACCGTACTCTGTAATATATTTCATAATATTATACTTCGGTAAGCGTACACGAAAATATATTTGGAATTATCTTTTTGAGTTTTTGTAAACTCAAGGTAATCCACGTGATATTAAGGTGTATTTTTTAATTTTCTCGTTTATTTTGTTTTTTCGTGTTTGGGCACCTTTTTTATTTGTAGGCAGTTGTTCTGAACGCAACATATAAAACCAACATGTAAGTATTAAATATAATAGCACAATTCAAAGACTTTGGAATTAATCAATGAACGCAAGGGTTGTCTTAAGTAATAATTAGCAAGAATATGTGTATTTCTGTCCCTCTATTGATCGATATATGCATTATTCAGATGAACTAAAGGTATGTGGAATACCGCTGACTATGAATATTAGCCTGATCATATGCGTTACTGTTGCATAATAGATATGTATATGTTTCACATTACATGGGTCATAGTCGTATAGTGCATATTGAATACCGCATAACATTGATCTAGGTGACATTACAGATTACATTCATAATGAGATGCATATTCCTATAGATGATAAGTAAATAAAGATCTTGTTATTTTTGGGCCATTTAATGGTCATACATCTACCCCTGTTGTGCTAACAAATACATTAGGTATATTTCATATAAACAACTACATGTATTCTTTAAGCGATATTTTGAAAATTGGCATATTTGGTAAGGACAATAAGATAATGGTACACCCATGTACGAATAATATTAGTATATTTCTAATATTATATCGTACCTTCTGTAATCGTTCTTCTTTTGTCTCTAATATTTTCTTGTACCTTTTCTATGTAGTGACAGAAACTAGTATTTCAAAATGTATTGTAACAAGAGATATATATGTCTGTTTGTATGTGATACTGCAGAATATTTCGAATCATGTGCGATATTTTACAATTATTTATGCTGTGTGAAAATTTAAGTACATACGTAGATCTATAAAGTTTCTTTATATGTAAAATTGTCTTCTAGTCGACATACAGATGACATCGCTAGTTTGGCTATTCTGTGCTGTTATTTCCTTAAGTTGTTTATTCGAAACCACTGTTTATGGACATGAAACAGGAATGAACAACCGCAGAAATATTGATGGAATATTGTTTGTAAAGAAGAATATTAAAATTGTTAATCATTGGTCCTCATCTTGATCTCAGTTGTAGCTAATTTTTTGTTATGATTCATCTCTGAAACGTTATTGTCTGTGTTCCTCTGATGGGTACCAGCATCAGTGTTATTCCCAGTAGACATTTCATAAGGTCTTTTGTTTGCCAGTCTTGCATTCTCATTTTGAGAGCGGTCTAGCTCCACTTTTGCATTCGATGTATTGTTTAAATTATTTTGTGGTTCTTCCAGTTTGTAGTTCACTTTTCTACTTTTGTCAGGAGATGATGAAAACGACCCAATAAGAAGTATCATTTTTCTGTAATACATATCTAAAACATTATACCCACTATTCCTTTGAAGCATTGGTTGTTCAAATTCCTTGGGCATCACATTTAGACTTGATGTACTGAATTCATTCTGTTGGTGTTCAAATTTACATAACATTATGTTGTTATCACGAGGTATCACTCTGTAGTTTACTTTTCTTAAAAATTCTTCTTCAAGGATATTCAATTCACTACATTGAACACCCCCAACTTTTGCGTAATGGGCATTAGTACAAAATGAATCACAGAGACCTTTACTCGCCACCGATGTTGCTGTTAATAGGTATCTATGAGCAGTAAGTGAAGTTAATGTGAATGCAGGATATATGCTAGATAAAAGATCAATATAATATACAGATGATAGCAAAACTGCCGACTCTAACGCAGAATATTTTGTCAGTCGTATCAAATAATTATAAATTGATATATTCGGAGGTGTGCTTGAGTGGAATCTGGTTAATTTGGTCTCAGATGATTCATCTTTCTGCTCCTCAGCTTTTGCATTGTTATCATTTATTTGAATCAAAAAAACCAGCATACGGGATATTAATACGATCAAGTCTGATCTGGAACACTTAAGAAAGTTAATCGGGAGGAATACGGTCGGCGTCTCGTTTATATCATTATTGTTGTCGTTGTTATTAACTTGAGTCGTTCCTGATGACGGTGTACTCATTTTGCTCTTCTAAGATGTAAAATATATGTTTAAAAAGAGGAAATAAAAAGACAAAAAAAATGGTATTATTTGGAACTATAATGGACGCTGATCAATCTAGGATTTAAGTTAAATACTTGAGGTGTCGACAAAATACAAATAAATTTTCAAATTAGTTAACAATTATATTCAAACCCTGGCATTTATTACGATATCTAACAAGTTTTCCATTATCAGATGCAAATGGTTTCTTTGTATCAATTTCGTTATACGTCTATCTAGGAGGATGAGTGTGATGGCTCTTTATCTTAATATAAACAGAAATTATGTATATTTCTTAGGATATTAAATTTTTTTTAATTGAAGTTGATAAAATGGCCCAAATGTATGTTTTGCTATTTTATAATCTAATAGTCGAATCGTATTTTAAGTAAATATAACTATCTCTCTTTTATGATGTCGCTCCATCTAACCGTCTTCCAAGTGGCACCAGCTGTAATGATATTTATGCGAGGTGAAATATTTTACAGCGGAAAATGGTTATTCTTGTAATCAAAAAAACAAAGGAGAGAAATCCTGCAGCTGAAGCGAAAATTAGGTAGAAATCCGGGTCACTGCCACATGGGTCACCTATTGTCTCTTTTAGTAATGTTGATTTCTACTACCTACGTAAAAAATAATGACATTTCATATTTGTGACTGTCTTGCTGAACAGAAAAATTGAGGTTAACAAGATGACAGAATATTCACACTTCGTCCTGAAATTACTTTATATATTATTATGTTCAAATATTCAGTGATTGCATAGAACAACGATATTCCTAAAGAGCAAGTAGATTTTCTGAATATTTTTTTTTAATTTCTATTAAGATATGTAAAAAGACTTACAGAACTCGTTTTAGATTGGTAGATGAACACTATTTATTAAGATTATTCACGAGCCGCAACCAGTTTGAACCCTTCTCCCAATATTGCAGTAATCTTTTCATTCTTATATGGTATGTTGTTCAAAACAAATGCCACGTCGTCCCACTGTTCTTGTGAAGTACATTTTTTTAATCTGCTGCATAATTTGTCACATAGTTGTTTTTGATGCCTCTCCTTTTCAATGAATGATAATAAAAACTTAATAATTTTCTTAAATCCATCTTGTTTTAACATCACATCAGTGGACAGATTACTGAAAATATCAATGAATCCATTGTAAATAGCGTTATCCTTGGTGGCCAATTCGGTGAAAAATAAGCGACACATATCGCTAATACCTTGATCAGGATTCTCCAGACATTTTGCCATTTCGGCTAGTTGACCTTTAACTTTGACCTGTCCGGCGAGAATTAAAAATGTAACCGTCATCAAACATGTTCTCTGGACCATCAAATTATCATCGTGTAAACGACGATATAGATAGTCAGTGTTTTCATCAACTAGATTATTAAAGCAAACTGCAACATCTCCTAAGCCTAATACTGCATTAGAACGAACGATTGGATCAGGACTCTTTTCCATCACCGTAATTAGTAGTGGAAGACTTTTTTCACAGTACTTCGATGATATACACATCAATTTCTCCATACAAAGAGTTGCCGTCCGTTGTAACATCGTATCATTGAATCTTGTCGAATTAGATACAATTTCCTCTATGATAGGGCAAAACTTCCTGAACAGTGAACTTTCACCATATAGTAGCTCTGTTTCCTTGATAAATTGAATGGCATCAGTAAAATCGTCTTCATTCGTGTCACCAATCATTTCGAGTTCCTTGTCTTTACTTATGGATTCATCAACGGCATCTGCCCCTTTCTCGGCATCTTTTTCTTTCCCCTTCTGTATTTCTGCCTGTATCTTTCTTTTCTTGAATTCAGCCTCACATTTCTCCAAATAGACCAGAGTTTTAATTGCAACTTGTCCTACAATAAACAATAGTTGACTTAATGATATAACTCTGGAGTCACTATCCCTCATCATGGAATTATCCCCTGATTCGGGTTTCCCAAATGTCATCATTGTCTTTTCTTTGATTAACTCTGATGCAACAACATCTGGTTTGGAAGATATCGTAAATAGCGCATTTATAGCCTGTTCACACATGGGATAGAAAGCAATATCTTTCGTATTACTCACAATTTTCTTATATAGCTTCTTCACGGCAACTTCTTCTTGAGCTTCAGAGATAGCAGAATGAATAGTCATCTCCTTCTTGGATACCATCCGTTCAAGTGCAATACAAGAGTATTTACACAATATAAGGTCTTTACTACCAGCTACCCCTAATCCTACATCCATCAATGAGTTGAGATTTTTGATTATAACTTCATGATTTTCTAGTGCCATCATACCTAAAATAATGATAGAACCATGAATTTGTTCCTCCGTAAATCTATTAGGAATATCTTCATTAAGGGATGAGTTATATATCGCCCATAAAACATTAATAATATGTTCGTCAATAAGATTGTCCTGATAAAGTAATCCTAATAACTTCTCCAGAGAGGCCAAATCAGCTGCGGACGCTCCTGTAGTTAGATTGATGAGATTTTTAGAAATGTAAACCGCCCTTTCTTTATTTCTGCTACCATCTGGAGCTGTTAAGAATAGCTGTTTGTAGCAGTGGATAAGGTGTGTTGAGATGCTAGTGCCTTCATCGTTTGTCCCTTTTACCCACACCAAATGGAGCATCTTTTTAATGGCACTCGCACTGGGTTCCAAATCATATGCATCACATAAAACTAAGAAATCCATTGCTTCTAGAACCTCATTTCTGTTTCTTGAAAAAAGTAAATTAGATATCAATTCTATAGAACGATGAAGACTCTCGACAAATTCAATAGCATCCTTGTAGTATGAAACCATTAAACGTCCTTTCAAAATTGCATTTCCATTAGTGGTATTCACATTCTCGGCCTCCTCTTCCACACGAGAGATATCGTCTGTATTTAGAATCTGACTATCGTCACCCTGTATAGCCTCAGCCGGAGCATCTTCTTTAAGAAGTTTTCCTAGTGTCTCTTCCGCGACAGATAGATAAGTTTTCCACTCTGATAAACGTAGTTGTGACCCATGTATTAAATTGAAAGGATGCTTCAATAACAACTTAGATAACAACTTGGTAGCATTTCTTCTGACAAGTGACGATCTGTCTTGTAACGATCGCACTGCTAATGATGTGATGTTTCCTCTTTCCTCATTCAATTTTACATTTAAGTCTATTATTCTTAGACAACCCTGAATAGCCTTTGTACGAACATATGGATTAGAATCTTGAAATCTTTCCTCCAGTAACTCAATCAATACACCTATTTGTTGTTTATAATGCGCATACGACTCTGAATCATTTGCTAATTTCACTACCACATTACTACATGCTTCAACAATTGAACAACGGAGTGTGATGGAACTGTTATTAAGCAATTTGATTAAAGATGACATTTGTCTCAACATGATAACTGGTAGAAGTTCAGATAGTTTAATTAAAAAGTTGGAGATTGATTTTGGACCTGTGGAGTCCTTAGCGTTGAAGACACGATTACTAACATCTTTCAATATGTCCTCAGCCAATTGAGGATAGCTGTATTCGCTCGAAAGCATAGTTAACAATTCAGCAGAAAAATTAGAAAGATGTGAAAAATACGTCAAATTTGTTAAAATAGCGTCCTGCACACTAGAACTTTGTCCATGATTTCTAACAGACAGAGCAATGATTTGCATAATTGAATGTTTCAGTACGGGTACTTTAATAGTAGCTTCTACTTCCACCAGTAAAAAAAGTGGTCTTGTGAATAAACCGATAAATAAATCCTTCTCCGGTGTAGTTTGAAATATTCGACTAAAATTAGTATTCAGTATAGTAATTATAGTTTCACATAATTGTGTTACTTGGCTGCAGGACGATTTAAATTTTTCTACTACTTGAGTCTCTACGTTTCCGTTTGTTGATTTCCGACGTTTATTTAAATTCGACGATCGGGATGCAGCTTTATGGATATCTTCTTTCAGATAAAATAATATTGTATGTATGATGTAACCATATTCTTCTAGATGTCTTTTCCATTCAGGTGCTAATTCTACAGTTTCGTTGTAATTGGAGGTTCCATTTAAAATGGTTTGTATATCATTACACAATATCTTGCACGACGAACTCACTAAATAGCTTAATTGGGTCTGTAATTTCTCATTTAAGTGTGGGAATCCTTGACATAGGTCTATCAGTAATTCTAAAGTCTCAAAATCAGTATCGATCTGCTCTGGTGATTCAGCAAGTCTGTCTATTATAACATTAAGTTCCCTGGATGGGTTTTGAACGGCAACAAAGTTACTCTTATCTGATGTTTGGAATTTAGTTAAATAATCAGAAAGCACAAACTCTGTCATTTATATTATGGTGATTAATTTTAGCTAAGTTCAGACTTTATGGTTTTCGATGAAGGCGTTTTTAAAAGAGTTCTATAATACAAATCAAATGACGAAAGAGATCATCAGTGGTTCGAGTCGAGTTTAAAAATATAAACAAAAACAAATGAAAGTGGTAAAAAAAAACAAATAAGAAGCGATGGCGCGTACCGGAGAAGAGAACATTGAAATGTATGTTACTAAGAGGAAAATAAAAGGAAGATTCGTAGTAGAGATTTCGTTGAAAGTGATATAATCCCAAAAATTTCAAAAAAATGATTTCGCCCAGGATCGAACTGGGGACGTTCTGCGTGTTAAGCAGATGCCATAACCGACTAGACCACGAAACCTATTAATTTACGATTTTGTAAAAAAATATTTGCATACTTTACCACATTAAAATTTGGATTTTTTGAGACAAATAATTTCCTAATTCAGGCGAGGTTAATTTAAATAACCATTACTGGTTCACATAAAAGCTATTATATCAATTTAAGTCTATTTTAAAACACATAGGTGCATATACTTAACATTTTCTGGCTTTTTGGAAGACTGATTGACCTAACTTGTTGAACTTACACTCAAAATTATAACCCGCATTTAATATGTAACAAATTATTGAAAATGCCCTATATGTAAAGTATACAAACAAAAAGCATCTTGTCTTTATAATGTATACGACAAATGGAAAGTTTATGCTGCAGAACTAAGCATAGTGCACGTCTAAAATACACAATCTTTTTCTCAACGACTTTATCAGAAATGGCAATGTAGAAATGACCAGCGGGACAAAAAGGGTTAGGGGTTTTGTAATGGGGTAGTTATTTGTAGTATATAGTACCAGATTATGGGTGTTATCCTGTGCAACATTGTAGTATTCGGTCCCCCTACAAGGGTTATATCGGTATGTGCTTATAATATGGATATAGAAACTTAGAACCTCATAATGGCTTTGCAACAGGGAATAAATCAAATTTGAACGTCTAACTGGTGTTTCATATTGGTTAGCATTCATGAAATATATCTTTTGTGATGTAAATTCTAAGAAATGTGGATCAGCTGCTAAATATGTTGGAACTTTATGGACTCAAATTATCAATAACATTTTTTAGAGCATCAATCTGTTAATACTGAGCTGAATATTCCAAGGATGTATAGTATAAGACTATCATAAGAGCAAAGGAATAAACCAAGTACGTAGCACACGTTAAACGAATAGAAGAATATTGTGCGCGATTAATATAAATGCATAGGCTTATATGACGACATCTGAATACAAGGTTCACAAATGTGAAGAATATAGAAAACAACCCAATCTATAATATATAAAGACAGGGGTTTGGAAAACAAATTATGTATATTAAATAATTTCTTCCGAAAGAAAGTACGAAGAATTTACTGTATATTACACTGTATAATAAGAACTACTAAAAATGAATCACACTACTAATACTAATATTGCTCAACCTGTTAGAAACAAGGATTTCTATCAGTTAATTAGAAAGATTATACCACCATTGTTACGAGGTTACACAATAGGTTGTTGTTGTGATGGACTCAATGACATTACAATATCAAAGGAATATCATTTATTCTATGAAATGTGGTCAAGCGTTAATCTAGAAATTTCATTATTTTTCACAAAATTTAAAAAAATGTTCTTCGGTAATCTATCATTTGATTTAAAAAAAAGATTTCTTCAACTTTAACCCAAAATTTATGAGGAAGAAGTAAAAGTTATGACTACTGAGCTTAGTATTCTCATTTGGTGTACAGCACAAGATGATTACCCATGATTATTATATTTAGATAGACATGTATGACATTTGACTGTGAAGTTCAAGTATGTGAAGAAAATGCAAATCTCACAATTCTGACATATATAAAAGCAGATATTTGTGGAACAAACCTTGTAAGTGGATTACTATCACTTGAAACAAATTAAGAAGAAATATCTGTCTAATATCTGCATAATAAAATAATAATAGATTAATCAAAATAACTTAACCAATAGTCCTCAACTAATTAGAAACGAGGATTTCTATCAAGGGGACTGGAATAACAAGTATAGGTATACCATTAATATATACCTCTGTACGTTATTATTTTACAACTCATATATTCGAAATATTACGGGAATCTAGGAGATACTTAAATTTCGGGAAAGGTTTTACGATAAGAAAACATTGATATATTTCATAATATTCAATGGTAGGTAAATTATTATATTACAAGAACATATATGAATCATTAGAATTATATAATCTGCAGAAGATTCCAACAAAAGAAGATACAAGGAGGACCAAACATCATAAAACGTAATATTCTGTCTTTTACCTACCTTGTATAATTTCTGTTCTGAATCTCTTAAGAGGCCCTTGATACATTGTTAGATCTATCAATATTTTAGATATATAGCTATATATCTAGTATATAGTACATTAATGACACTAGCTCACGTTAGAGGGATATGAAAAAAGAAATTTTTTTATATACAACATATATTAATTAGAATGACAAAAAAAGCTTTCATGGACTGATTTTGTTAAAGGGTATATAATTTTGCTGTTTATGGACTGCGCTTTGATTGTCGCGTCACACTTTCTACTGAAGATTATATTATATGTCAAAATTTTTATTTTTACTTATCTACTAGAATGTTAATATTTTGTGCTTATAGTATATACCTATGTATATAACTTTTATATATATATATATGTATCCTTTATTTATGAGGATAATATTTCTTATGCAGTTGTTGATGTAGTCTTTGGATTATCTTTATTAGCAAATCTTTTTTTATTTGTGAAATTACTTTTATGTATTGTTGGCTTATTATCTGATGTGAAAAAGCAATATGAATTAAGTAAAGTTTGGTAATTTAACACTCGCGGTTCAATTGTCTCATTTATACCTGATAAAGTGGATGTTGTTATGGTATTATCCATTTGCGAACTTAAATTGCTTGATCTTCTATTATCCAATTCATTTGATGCAGAGAGGAAAGATGATGAATTTGAAGATGATTCAGAACTTGTTGAAGACGGCGGCGACGGTTCATTCACAGTGTTGGATCTGATTGCTGATATTTGTGGAATTACCTTTGTCGGTGTCAATGTATCATTTATTTGTTGTTGCTGTCTTGATAGCGGCATGAGTTTATGATTAATTAAAGTTTCATTAGAGTTATTATTATTTTGGAATATAATATTTTCAGAGGTTACGTATCTTGATAAATTATGATTATTAACATTGTTAAAGGTATTTTGTGGTGTATCTGTTATAATGCTTCGTGTATCATCATTAAAATTACTATTATGTAATGGATCAATATATTCATCATTTTCATTTAAAATATCATTATTAATTGTTTCATTATTACTGCTATTATTGTCATCATTAAAATTTATTGGAACTTCTGTACCATCACTATCTGAACCCAACTGATTAAAGCTTTTAGTAAAAGAATCAGCAAAATTATAATTTGGATTATATTGAAATTGTTCCAAATTTTGAGGTAAATCATCATTTTCATCACTCAAGAAATATGTATAATCATCTAATTGTGGTAAATCAGTTAAAGATGATGATAAAGATGATGATAATGATGGTGTAGCAGTGTATTGAAATGGTTGAATCGAAGATAATTGACCAACATCGTCTGAACAACCATATGTATTACTTGATGGATATCCCAAAGTATTATTACTATTACTGGTATTATCTATATTAGTAAATTCCATTGTTTGTTCATTTGATGGAGTTAATACTCTATTTAAACTTGTTGGTCTAATTGGTGTAGTATCATTATGATATAAATGTTTTAAAGGAGATGTATTATAATAATCTGTATCTTCTGAAAATCTTCTTGTAATTGTTGGTTGTTTAATTTTCTTTTGATTTGTTGATTTAAAATTATTTAATAAATGAATCTTATGAGATAATGTTGTAGAAACTAAGAAATCTGAATAAAAAGATTTCTTACTTGGTTTTTGATTAGCTATCTTATTATTGTTATTATTATTATGATGTTCTTTCGTTTTATAAATTGGATTAAAATTTTCATTTGGTATTAAATTCATTGTTCTTGCAATAATTGATAATTCATAATTTGAATAATTATTATTATCATAATAAGTTTCATTATTAACATCATATCTACAACAAAATTCAATTTTTAAAGGACAATTTGTTGGTAAATTTGATTGAGTATTTGAAAATAATAAATTATCTAATTTTAAAAAATATTTAAAACTTGATAAATTAATAATAAATTTAAATTCATCAATTTTATCATTAATTGATTTATTATAAGTAGCTGTAATATAATGAATATCTGACCAATTTGTAAAAGTAAATTTAATTTCAATAAATTTTTCAAATGTTAAATTATTAACATAAATTGTACCAACAATTTCATCAGTTTTTTTATTATTAGAATCCTTAATTTGTTCAATTGAATGTAATTTAATATTTTGATTATTCATATTATCAATTGTATTAGGATTATTTAAATTTGTACCAATTAAATTCCAATCTAAAACATCAAATGAATCTAAAGAATTAGTTACAGAATTTGTTGTTGTTATTGTCCTTTTTGTATCCAAATTATCAATTATTATATTATTTGAATCTGTATCATTAAAAAGATTTAATCTTTGATTCAAATTATAACTAAAATCATCATCATCAATACTTGAATCTGAATCATAATCTAATTGAAAATTATTTTCATTATTATTATTATTATTATTAAAAGATGGTAAAAATTGTGAATTAATAATTCTATCATTAAAATCAATACTGTTATTATTATTATTATTAATTGATGAATTTAAATTTTCATCTAATGGAATTAAATAATTTGAATATTTCTTATTTTCTAAAGTTGTTGATGAAATAAAAGATGGTTTATCAGTTGAACAAAATTTTTTAACAGTTGTTAATTCAGGAGCAAATCTAACACTTTTATGTGATGAAGATGAACTTGATGAAGTACATGATAAAGATGAATGTATTGAAGAATTTGATATTGTTGAAGTTAAAGAATTATTTCTTGATGATGATGATGATAATTTTAAAGATGATTTTAATTTTTTATAAATTTTTGGTTTTAATATAGGTAAAGAAGATTGTGATGATAAAGAAGAAGTAGATAATAATTGTGTATTATTATTATCCTCAAAATCTTTAATATCTATCATAGTATTAATATTATTTGAGTTTAATAATTTATTTGTTTCACTATAGAAACCAAATGACATTCCAAATTTAATAAAATAAAGTGAAATAAAATAAATATGATATTGAAAATTATTATTAAGTTCACCAAATTCTTATTAATTGGGGTTATATAATTGATAACGATCGAAATTTTTTTTTTATTATTATTTTTGTTTTTATATTTCAAAAAATATAAATATATATAACAAAGAAACAATTTCAATTAAAATCAATTAGTAATATTCTTGACAATAAATTTCAATTAAGTTTCATTTATATATATATATATATATATATATATAATAAATGATCCTTCAAGAAAATCCAATCCTCTTAAAGAAAGATGAAAATAACTTTAAAACGTTTATGTGGTGAAAAAAAAAGAAGAAAACGCATCTCTAGTTAGTTTGCATCTGACTACTTGACTACTTATTATACACCATCACCGAAAGAATTTTTTGTTGGTTTATTCCAATGTCGTCTGCTAAAGACATAAAGACGTAACATAAAATAAAATCTGCAGAAAGAAAAAATTTAAAGGATACCTTTACTAATACACAACTGATGGCGGACACGATTAAAAGGAAGGGAAGGGAGGGGGTGGAGAAAAGCCACGAAGGCAGACAGATGGGACAGAAGAATTGCGCAGTAGAAAACACAAAATTTTGATATTGAAAAATGCTTATTAGAGATCAGACAATACAAACCATGCAGGGAGAAAGTTATTTATCTCAAAATTTTCTGCGATGACTTCTCACTCTTCCTGAAAAACAAAGTTTAAATTTTTATTTCTTATTATAGATAAAACAATAAAAAAATGGAGTTTGTTTAAAATATGCTTCACAAAACTCCGGAGAAACCACATTTGAATTCCCAATAAAAATGCTTTTTTGTATTACTTTTTTGCTGAAGGAAAGGTACAGACTTACATAGAAGGAAATTCATTTTCTTGTAGGTTTCCCCTTCTATATTTCAAAAGAAAAAGAAAAAGAGTATTAAGTGAAATACGGCTAATCGTCTACACATTACTTTAAACCCTTTATCCCATTTTGTATAACCTCCTTTAAGTAAAGAAAAAATAAAATAGGATGGCTAACAACTTAAGAATGGTTAACGAAGAACTTCTTATAATATGTATCGTCAATGTTTATATACATACATACCTTAATAACAACCGAACAAGTGACAAGACAGAATGGAAACACTATATTAACTGTTTATCCACAAACCATCTCCAAAGATAAGTTTCAATTAATTCTAATATAGAACCGTAGAAAACACCATAAAGCAATAATGGATCACATACGATATGAATTTGTCTTTTCCTAACTAACAAAACTATCTGGTATCCCTTCTTTTTAAGAAGAAAGCTCAGATAACTTACAAGAAAAAATTCAAATTCAAGAACAAACAAACACATCATACGGAAAAATAAAAAATATACCCCAAGAAACATGTGCAGCATTCCTAAAAATCTGCAGTCACCTTTGTGTTTAAAGCAACTATCTGGGGTTTTATACATCTCTCCGCTATTCTCTTTGCTCGTTTTCTTCCCATCTTACTTGGTCTCACCTCCTTCTTCTTTTTCTTCTTCTCCGAGAAAACGTTGAATGAAAAATTAAAGATAATATTTAAAAAAGGTGGGTAGACAAATAGAAGACAACATATGGTCATTTCGGTACGTCCAATTGTTAGAAGTATGCCCGGAATGCTAAGACTTTTTTGCAGGACGCATATAAATGTTTGCATTTAAATTTCTTCAATTTCTTTTCTATGGGCATTTCACAGAGCTGCCTATTGATTAGAGATTCTCCTACTGCATGTTACGTAGATTGAGAAAAAAAAAAAGTAAAATAAATAAAAGAAGGGCCCTTTGTATTGGGCCTCCTCTTGAATATGATTTATCTTTCTTTACGTACGTATTAATTTCGCCTTAATTTTCTTACTTTCAATCTCCCACGCTTTCCTATTTCGACTACAAAGAATATGTAGTAGTATATAGTGCAAGGAAGGACTCGAAATACGAAGAGTCCGAGTATATATCAAAATGATAACAAAAACAAAGAAAAGTTTAATAATTTCATCAAATATTTTTCTGTGTGTTTTTTCTTTTTTTTTTTTTTTTTTTTTTCGTGTCTGTACGAATGTTTCCCACTATCTGCATCTTGCCTTCTATTGAAAATATTTTCACAAATTAATTTCATTTCTGTAAGAAACTCTGTAGAAATATAACATTTTTGTAGTTTTCACAACTTTGTCGGAGTTTGTTCCTTATGACAACATACTTTAATAATTTAAAGTAAACAGCTAACTATCTACAATTCTCTTTCTACGTTATTCTTTACCCCCTGCTGTCAAATGAAAGAAAAGTAACAACATAGAATAGTAAGCTAAATGTTGCAAGTTCATCCACTTGATGAGTTTGTTCGTTAACAACAGTAAGGATAGATGACATTGATTAGTTAATAAATGTTGAATAAATAAATGATAGTGACATTTACATTTGGAGAAGTTAATCAGTTATTTAAGATCAAATTGTGGAGACAATAATAAAAAATAAAGGTGTTGAACTGTCAACAAAATACAGTTAATTGTACGGTATGTAATTTTCATCATTCACATCGACTTATGTTTATGCTGCTCCTCTTCATAATCTGCTACAATTAAATTGCTCTTTTTTTTTTGTTATCAACAGAATATATATTTCCTGAGGGGGGAAAAAAGAGGTAAGACAGTTCAATCTTTTAACAAGTTATAAGTAACAAGGACAAATGCGTTTTTTTTGTCAACTTTTGATTGTATCGCATAAAATATTTACTCCATTGCAAATAGGAACTTATTGACTATAACAGTAATTTCCTTTATTAATAATGAATTTATTTCTCTTTATGTATTTGCATAATAACTGGGACATTTTTGCTCTTGTTCAGCGGTAAATCGTCTAGACGAAGCCTATGTATCTATTAATCTATTATAGAGGTGATGTCCCTTCGTAGTCAATAAATTCTAAGTACACATATACATACGTAGGGGCACTCACACTATTATATTTATTTTCTTTCTTTCTTTTATCTGGCAATACGATACGGAGACCGGAGAAAGAATGTTCGTGGGAAAAAAAAACTTTTTTTTTTTGTTCTAGAAGGTTTCATTTTCAACCAGAGTAACTCCGGACAAAAAAGGGATACCGTAAAACCCCGTGCGAGTGAGATTTGAATTCCTATCATATCGCAATTTGTCGCAATTCATATGGTTCTTTCATTTTTTCACTTACATAATAAACATTTCTCTTTCCCCAGAATTTTTTTTTACTTTTATTTTGACAATAGCAATGAATTTAAACCCTGAAATAATTATATTATTGATTGATGGAGTTTTCAATACAAAGAGAGAGAGAAAGAAAAAGTTAGAATTGATATCGTAGATGGCTTTATCCACCTATTCATTCAAGTCTGTCAGCACTTCATCAGGATAGACATAAGACCTAATACGCTGGTTCCACAATAATTGAACTAATAAATTACACTATATTCCTTTTTGTCTCTGGATCAAAGACATATTATAGTTTTAAGATACATATTTGAAACGTACAAGTAATACAAAGTTGTTAAAACCATAATTTAATAAAAAAATTCTTTATGCAACATTGATTGGAACGACTATAATTAAGGTTCTATATCCGATGCTTCAATAATGCTAGATTTCAAGAAAGCAATAAGCCTACAAGAGAATGTTAAGTAATATAATCAATACATTTTTTCTTACAAAAGCAAAAAAGTGAAAAGTCGGAAATGTCTTAAGATCCGAGAATCCAGGAACCGATGTGAAAAAAGTTTAATTATCAAATAATATTAACAGTTATTCATACTTACAATTAATTCCCAATCTAATATATATTCATATGAGTGTAGTGTATATAATCTTAACTAATGCATACTTCACTTTTAATGATTACAAAATGAAACAGCATTTTAAATCTTATTATTAGCATACCCAATCATTTAAAGTAATTTTATATTTCGAGGATAGATAGTATTTCTTGTCGACATAATAACATAAGCAAAATTCTTGTATCTCTAATTAGGTAACTCCCGCTCCCCCCCCAAAGAAAATACAAACCACTTCTGAAATTTCAGTTATTAAATAATATGGGAAAGGGACACATTTGGAGTTTTATATTATTATCACACATATAACGTCATATTTATCTATAAGTGGTAACTAATATGCCAATTTTTTACAAAACAACAACAACGAACACCCATATGTTACGGTAATAGGAAACAACATAATTTGTCAAATATATGCCATATATTTATCAAGTTTTACCTGATATCTTCAATTCGAAAAGTTACTTGTTATGGTAAGAAAGAATTAGCTGGCCCTTAATTTATGACAAGAATGAGCTATTATCTGGGGTACGTTTATTTATCGTATACCTACTTATAAGAATGTAAGAATAATAAGTTTTGAAAGATTTGATTAAGACTTTGGGAATGGTAAAATTGTTAATAATGATTTATTAATTACTGTCAGGTATTAAAACTCCATCGTTACCAGAAGTTCATTATAATTTTCACATGCTTCTACTAAAATATTTTTGTTGAGCTGTTAAGCGTGTCATTTGTGACACTGCGATTATGAGTATGTCATTCATTTAACATCAGTTTCTCCAAATTATTTAATTATTTTAGTGTCATATTGTTATTACCCCAATATTGTCATGCATTTATCCCCAACTAATTATAATATTCTCAATAATTATAGCTTGGCGAATAAATCTTTCAATAATCTGTTGAGAAAAACCTGTCATAAAACATTACGAATTTCTTTTCAACAGGTACAAGCACATGAATAATCTTAACTTTATTCTCTATTGGTTTAATTAAACAATTTTAAACTGTGGAAACATACTAATATGGTTTATACAGACATGTACGTATACTCCAATTTTTATTTGAAATACATACCCTAATTTCAGCCCTTCATTTTACGCGTATCATCTTGAACAGATACAAATTACCTAATTAGGAAATGTAATATCTTGAAGCCAAAAATCTATTTTTTTTCTCTTCTTCGGAAAACGCGCGACCAATCTCTTTACCGAATGAGGTAATCTTAATTACACAAAAAATTTTCAGATATTTTCTCTCTTTCTCGAACAGTGTTTGGTTAATCGAAACATAATCGTAAAATAAACACATAAACCTTCCGTTTGCAATACCTTGCCGTCAATTTAACACCCTTTTCATACTTTTTCAAATAATTATATTCAACTAAAAGTTAAAAATCAGTTAACTAACGTATTTTTACAACATTTGTTAAGGGAATAATAGAAGCTATCAAACGTTAAGTTATCACACAGTTATATCATCAAACAACAATGTCATTTGATAGACCAGAAATTTATAGTGCGCCAGTTTTACAAGGTGTTACACCAAACGATGATGATAACACAGAAATTATCAAATCCTTTAGAAATTTTATCCTTGAATTTAGAATCGATTCACAATTTATTTACAGAGAACAATTAAGAAATGCATTATTAGTTAAGAATTATTCATTAAGTGTTAATATGGAACACTTAATTGGTTATAATGAGGATCTTTTCAAAAAATTGTCTGATGAACCATCTGATATTATCCCATTATTTGAGAATGCAATCACTCAAGTTGCTAAAAGAATCACTATCCTAAATAGATCTCAGGAGTCTACCACAGGTAATGGACAAGCAACAGGTGAGGATATCGCATCTTTGATTCCACCATTTCAATTAATCCTAAATTCGAAAGCTAATCAAATTCCAATGAGAGAATTAGGTTCTGAACATGTCTCCAAAGTTGTTAGATTATCAGGTATTGTTATCTCTGCATCAGTATTAACATCCAGAGCTACACATTTACGTCTAATGTGTAAGAATTGTAGACATACAACATCGATCACTGTAAATACATTCAATTCCATTACTGGTACTCAAGTTTCTTTACCACATTCCTGTTTATCTAATGTTCAAACTGAATCAGGTCAAGTAAGTTCCATGGAGGCAAGTGCTCCACCAAAAAATTGTGGACCTGATCCATATATGATTATCCATGAAGCCTCTACATTTATTGATCAACAATTTTTGAAATTACAAGAAATCCCAGAAATGGTACCAGTTGGTGAGATGCCACGTCATTTAAGATTATCATGTGATAGATATTTGACAAATAAAGTTGTTCCAGGGTCTCGTGTTACAGTAGTCGGTATTTATTCCATCTATACCGCTAAAGGTGCAGGACCAAGTTCAGGTAACGAAGGTGGTGTCTCTATTAGAAATCCGTATATTAAAGTATTAGGTTTACAAACTGATATCGATACAAATACTTTCTATAATTCTGTTTCCATGTTTTCCGAAGAAGAAGAAGAAGAGTTTTTACAACTAAGTAGAAATCCAAATATTTATGATCTTGTCGCTAAATCTATCGCTCCTTCAATTTTCGGTAATGAGGACATTAAGAAAGCCATTGTTTGTTTATTGATGGGTGGTTCCAAGAAATTATTGCCCGATGGGATGAGATTAAGAGGTGATATCAACGTTTTACTACTGGGTGATCCAGGTACTGCAAAGTCTCAATTATTGAAATTCGTTGAGAAAGTCTCTCCAATCTCTGTTTATACATCAGGTAAGGGTTCTTCTGCAGCAGGTTTAACTGCGAGTGTTCAAAGAGATCCAACAACAAGAGAATTTTATTTAGAAGGTGGTGCTATGGTTCTTGCAGATGGTGGTGTTGTTTGTATTGATGAATTCGATAAAATGAGAGATGAAGATCGTGTTGCGATCCATGAAGCGATGGAACAACAAACCATTTCTATTGCAAAAGCAGGTATTACTACAGTTTTGAATTCAAGAACAAGTGTTCTTGCGGCAGCAAATCCAATCTATGGTCGTTATGATGAAATGAAATCTCCAGGTGAAAATATTGATTTCCAAACAACAATTTTGTCTCGTTTTGATATGATTTTCATTGTTAAGGATGAACATGATGAAGCCCGTGATATCTCTATCGCTAACCACGTTATTAATATTCATACAGGTCGTGTCTCGCAAGAACAAGAAGAAATGGAAAACAATGGTGAAGAAATAAGTATGGATAAATTGAAGCGTTACATTACTTATTGTAGAAGAAAATGTGCACCAAGATTATCTGTTCAAGCTGCTGAAAGATTATCATCCCAATTCGTTACCATTAGAAAAGAATTATTAATAAATGAATTGAATTCTACTGAACGTTCTTCAATTCCAATCACTGTTCGTCAATTAGAAGCTATTATTCGTATCACTGAATCTTTAGCCAAATTAGAGTTAAGTCCCGTAGCTCACGAGAGACACGTTCAAGAAGCAATCAGATTGTTTCAAGCATCTACCATGGATGCAGCATCTCAGGATCCAATCGGTGGTATGGATCCAACAGGGAATTCAAGATCTATACTTGCAGAGATTCGTGAAATTGAACAAGAACTAAAGAGAAGATTGCCGATTGGTTGGTCAACATCAATACAAACATTAAGAAGAGAGTTTGTTGAATCCAATAGATTTTCACAACCTGCATTAGATAAAGCATTATATGCGCTAGAGAAACATGATACTATTCAATTAAGACATCAAGGTCAAAATGTTTATAGAAGTAGTATATGATCTGGTGATAACACATGGGGGTAAAGTAATCTTGACTCAAAAGTTTGTAATATTAATACATCAATCTGTCTAGAATGAAATATATATATATATATATATATATATATATACGTACATACAACTAATGAATATATTCTAGGCAAGAGCAAAAAATAATAAATAGTATATGGATGCGATTCTTGCAGATATTGAAGTAAACTCACCTTGACCAACCCTATACTCTTCAATTTATTCTTGAGTTGTGAGTTAACCGAAGGACCGCCGGAATGAACGCAGAGAATACACTATAAATCGAAGACACCGCTATGTAATTACCGAACAGACTGCGGCTAGTTTTTCCTCTTCTTCATTTTTCTTCTTCAACGGGTAAGGCTGTGAGGAAACTACAAATAAGCGCACAAGCACCAGCTGCTTCAAAGTGAGGCGAAGTCACCAAGGCAGAAAGAAAGAACAGACAGACAGATTTATGGATGACTATCTTGGAATTGTTGATGTAATTCAGTGGCATAGCCCTTAAGATAGGATTCTAACTATTAGAAAGTTATTAATAACTTCTGCAAACCATTAAATATCCTGTTCAGTGAAAAAAAAATGATATGCGTGGATTTCCATCTAATCATATCATTGTACATTTTGTTTCCATGGAATCTCTGTAGTGAGGAAACGTTGGCAACTCGAATCGATGTATGTAAATGTACTGGGAAGAAGATTAGACAGGGTTTATAATTTATATAAATATGAGACGTATTTGTAACAAGTTTGAAAGAGGATCAATAGTGTCTCGTTTACTGATTATACCTTGCAATAATAATCATTTTAAAAGAGATTATCCGCAGACTACAAAATTCCTAAATCAACAAGCATATTATAATGAGACATTACGTTCAACAACCACAACCAATGTATTATCAACCACAACCGCAACCTATCTATATTCAACAAGCACCTCCACCACCACCGAGAGATGATTGTTGTTGCGGTTGTTGTAATTGTTGTTGTGCATGTTTCGATATACTATCAAAGGTATTATGTTGTTTATGTCTATGTGAAATATGTTGTACCTAAGACAATAAACAATAAAACGTTATTCTTTTCGACCTATTTTCAATCATTAATTCATTCGGACTACTGTAACGATTAATGTCCTGTAATCATTATCAATATTATACCTATCAGCATATATACATATATCATTTTAAGTAATTATGTATCTCACAAATAAAAATTATTCACGTCATTTATTATTATCCATTCTATCCTTAGAATTCGAGATTTATTTCACCTTCGTATGTTTTATGTTATTGTCCCTTAGTAAATTAGACGATGAGGTTCGAATCTCGAAGGAAAAAAATTAGTTGAAAAATTTAATATTTTTTTTGTTAGTGTACAAAAGACAAACAACAAACAACATAAATAGATGTCATACCCGTTATAAGAAGAGCTATTACATAGTGTAAGAACCCATCAAGAAGATATAACCAACTCACAACATGTCGTATGTTAACTTGTACCCATTTCAATTAGCGTTTCATATGCTACTTTCATATTTCCATTTTTACTAACAAATCGATGTCTCCCTCTTTACAGGGACAACTTTTCAAAACAGTGAACAGTTTATAGATTGCCCAAAATCTGAATTAACTAAGGATGAATTAGACCAATTAGAAGAATTCGAATTTAAACATGGTCCAATGTCATTAATTAATGATTCAATGATAACAAAGACCCCAGTAATAATATCATTAAGAAATAATCATAAAATTATAGCTAGAGTGAAAGCGTTTGACAGACATTGTAATATGGTTTTAGAAAATGTTAAAGAATTATGGACAGAGAAAAAAGGGAAGAGTGTTATAAATAGAGAAAGATTTGTAAGTAAATTATTCCTTAGAGGTGATTCCGTTATTGTTGTATTGAAACCACCTTTAGAATAGATACCAGCATATCTGTTTAGAAACGAAAAAAAAAATGATAATGGGGAACCCATTTACAAAACTATGCCTGACTACCGGACCATTATGAAGGACAAACTCCTAGGTAAGAATATACGTTATTTTTCTGCTATTAATATAAAAAAGTCGAATGATTGAGTTCTTCAAGAACTCGCATTACTTTCATTCGTTGTCTTCTTGTATTATTATTATTATTATTATTATTATGCGAAGTATGATACATATATAAACAACTACTTAAATATATATATATAATAGTGTCTGCATATATGCAAAAGCAAACCTTTAAATGTTCACCAATATAAGGAATAAAATATAATATATTACGTCCAAAAATGAGTAGAAATGATTAGTATACTCTTTCATTTTATCTAATGTACAGTTATCTTAGAGGGATACTTCCTCCTTGTTATGATCTAATGCAGGAACTATTAATTATCTAGCCACAAAATTATTTGAAATTCTTCAATGGATCAGATTTCCCAGTTCTACGTTTACTAACTTTACCTCTTTTATTATTATTACGGCCACCTTTCTTTGGATTACGGAATGGTACAAAACCAATTTTTTTATTACCACTCTTTCTAGCATTTTCTGGTAATAAATAATCTGGAACTCTCTTCAAATGTTGTTGAATTCTAGCAGGATGTAATTCTCTATCATGTCTTAAACTTTCTAACTCCTTTGGATTTTCTTCAAAATGTCTCTTCAATTTCTCACTTGTTAACAATTCTTGTTTCAATTCTTTAATTCTTGCTTCACGAACAGCAACTTGTGTAACAGCACGGAAACCATCTTCCATTCTATAACGGAAACCTTCAATTTGTTTTGGATCGAAAGCGTATGGCAAAATTTCCAAACCTAATTTTTGTTGTTGTTTTACAATACGTGTAAATATCTTTTCATCTCTTTTAGCAGTTGGACACATAGATGGCTTATGTTTACCAAAATCTTTTAATGGGACAACAAACGAGATTGCAGTACCTGATCTACCTGCACGAGCAGTTCTACCGATTCTATGAACATATGATTTTGCAGTAGTTGGTAAATCAAAATTTAATACACATGCGACATTCTTGAAATCAACACCACGAGATACACCATATTCCTTATCTTTTTTAGTAATATTTTTCTTGCTTTTGGTTTCTGTAGTCTCTTCTGTCTTAGTCTCATCGGTGTTAGTTTCTGTAGTATCATTTTCATCGCCGTTAGTTCCTTCAACATCATGTTCTTCGTCCTTAATATATTCGGTATCATCGGTTGCAATCAATAAGTTGTAAATATTCTTGTTAAATTGTTCAACGATATGTTGTCTTGAATTAGATGGTAATTCACTATTCAAAATACAGGATTTGATACCAAACTGTTCCAGTACTAATTTCAAACGGTAACCTCTATCAATATTATTCACGAAAATAATTGATTTACCCTTAATCAAACCCAGCTTAAATATAACGTAACATAATAAAAATTTATCAAACTCATTAGTCTTAACATAATATTGTACTAGTTTAGTCTGATCATTATTGGCTTCATCATCTTGGAATTTCAAGATAGCTGGTGCACGGCAAAACTTCTCCTTCAATTCCTGAATATCATCATTTAATGTAGCACTCATTAGGAAAGTTTGTAAATTTTTCTTTAATGGTAAATATTCGGCAATTCTACTTAAATCATCTTGATAACCAAATGTTAATACTAAATCGACTTCATCAATGACTAAAAATTTCAAATTTTCTAAGGAGATGGCATCAATCTTGGTTTCCAACAAATCCTTTAATCTACCTGGAGTAGCAACAATAATTTCTGGATGTTGCAATAGCAATGTACTTAGAACAGAGTTGGACATATCAGATGATACATTTAGGTAATTGATGTCCCTAGAACAGTACATAATCATTTTTTCCAGTACTGAGGATACTTGTTGAGCCAAATCACGAGTTGGGACCATGATTATACCTAGTGTCTCATTTTCTTGACTATCGGAACCGCTCGAGTTCTTGTAATCTAGAATAGTTTGAATAACTGGGATTAAATAAGCCAAGGTTTTACCAGAACCAGTGGACGCCTTCGCAATAATATCTCTTTTCTTTTCTAATGCAAGTGGAATAGCATGAGATTGGATCAAAGTTGGATTTTTCAAACCGGAGTTCTTGATAGCTTGTAATAATCTTGGATCTAAATGAAATGAATCGAAGGATGTGGACTCATCAATGTATGCTTCAGGAGCAAATTCATTATTCTTGCGACTCATTTTCGGCTTGATATTTCCTTACTCCTTTAAGATGCAATTTGAAACAAACTTCACTTGCTATGAATTCTTTTATCATATAGGAACTAATAGATAAACACTATACTTTACGGTTAGAGATGAGATGAGATGAGATGAGCTTTCAAATTTTTTTTCTTTCGAATTAAATTTTCAGTAATTCTCTTGCGCGGAGTCTATGCCATTACGTAACAAATGATATATTTTCCAATTCAGCGAAATTGGTAGACATGAAGTATAAAATACATCCAAGATCGTACATACAAATGTTCATTTATTATCGTTGTTAATTGCTATCTATTATTAAATATTATATGCTATATGTGGAGGGTCGACGGATGCTCATTTGAAACGTGCTTCAAAGTTACTCATCCGACATAGGACTGTTTTAATTAACACAAAGTCGCAACAAGGTCTGCACCGATTCCTAAGATGCTTTCAATTCTACCCTTTAATGGCTTTGAGTTACACTCTAGAACTTTCATATCTGAAAAATTAATCTCTGCATTGTTCTTCCCCATAGTAATCTTACCTTTGATCTCTTCTGTTTTATTATCTAAAGCAAGTTCAAAAGATTGACCAAATTGCTCGCGGAACAACTCTACAACTTGTTTAACTTTCCATGATCTATTATTTTCGGATTCTAATTGCTCTAAATTACCGTCTTCATTACTGTGATCATGAGAGCATGATTTACTACTCATTTTAACGCTGGCAGGTGCAGAATCCACACTCATTAAGATTGCAATGATGGAATCCGCAACTGTATCACCTATTAGATCTTGTGTCCACTCTACAGTGGCCATACTATCAGTTACAAATATCTTAATATCACCTATTATTTGTAGTACTAATTTTACCCCATCATTATCTATACTGTCTGATGGTTTCCTATCTGGGTCCTGTTTTAATTGCATTGTTACGTTATCGATGTCCTCCAATACAGCAACATCACCATACATTTGACGAATATGCCAATAAATTAATTCAGGTTTACAATTAATGGCTATCATTTGTTTTTCCTTCAGTAAAGTACTGGATAATTCTGTATGATGTTCTCTAAGATCTGATAAGGCAACAAGATTCAAATCAAAATTCTTATCATCAGATACTAAGATACCCGAAACGATGACATCTTCTTGCTTTTCAGAGGGACTTTCGGCTTCTTCCTTATTCTCATCTTCTTCCTTCTTATCACCATCCTCTAACGGTTTCTCTAGTGGTATGTTCTCAATATTTTCCTTCTGTATTTCATCTACAATATTACCAATAGCCCTAGCAATTTTCTTACCCTTATACTCCAAAATAACATCAACACTATTCCTTGGATTATATACATGCACTTCTTCTGGAGTACCCTTCAATGAAGCGAAATTCGACAATAATGCGGATTTTAAACGACCCATTGGATTAGATTCACCATGAACCAAAATAATATTAGTTGCGTTGATCTTTTCAATGAACTCTAAATTTTCTTGGAAATCCACATGCGCAGCAAAAGATATTTCTTCAACTTGACACCTTCTAGGTATCGTTACATCAGGATTATTAACAGAAGGAATAGTATCTGGTTCTAACATAATATATTTGGCCATGGTACCTTCAACAGAATAACCTGTCACCAGCACTAAATTCTTCTCCTCAGGGCACCATTTCTCTAGTAAGTCTCTTGATATACCACTTTGAAGCATACCAGGAGATGCAAGCATTACACTTGGACCGAAATCTTGGAATTCATCTAGGTTCTTTAAGTATGAGATATGTTTAAATATAAATGGATTTGTTTGCGAATCTCTGAATTTTTTTCTAATATCATCATTCATCATATTAACATAAGTTTGAAATACATTCATACACTTTCTTGCCAAATCAGATGCATAATAAATCGGTACCTGATTACCAGCCAATTCTTCTGCATGCTGTGACCAATATTCTTCAAGAATCAACATCAATTCCTGAGCTCTCCCTAGAGCGAATACAGGCATTAACACTCTACCACCTTTTGCAACTGTTGAATGTATCACTTGTGTTAGTTTCTTTTCTCTATTCAATCTGGGTTCATGTGTAGCTGTACCGAATGTTGATTCCACAATTAGAACATCAGAGGATGAAGGAGGAACTTCCGCCGAGTTTAAGTGTCTATCTAATTCCCTTGAATAATCACCTGTAAATAAAACTTTTAAACCCGCAATTTCAATTTGAAACATTGCTGCACCTAAGACATGACCTGCATGGAATGCTGTGAATTTAATACCATTAACATCAACAGTTGAATGGAAATCGATCGTCTCAATCTTATCGAAGGATTCTACCAAATCTTCATCTGTATAAAGATTCTCATCTTTATCCAATATACTATTTTCCCCGATACTTGTCACTCGAACAAAATCTCTTAGTAACCATCTATAGATTGCCTTTGTTGGATGTGTCATGAACACTCTACCTTTGAAATTTGTTCTTTGCATTACGTAAGGTAACGATGCAGCATGATCTAAGTGAAAATGTGAAATCAACAATATATCAACAGTAGAAAGATCGTAATCATCATAAAATGGTAAGGATGCCATCCCTTGATATGCCGGATGCACACCGGCATCTAGCATAATGGTCTTCCCTTTGTAATGAAGGATATGGCATGACCTACCGACTTCATTACCTGCACCTAATGCAATAAATTTAAATGACGTGTTAGATACTTGTGAAGTCATTATAGCTTAATGGGTTGTTCTTTCTACACTGTTAGGGACTTTTACTTCTTCAAGTACATGTTCTTATTGTAGTCCATCTATTTACTATACACATATATAAATATATTTTCAACTGTCGGTTTGTTAGGCCGAAGGGTTTGTTCAGTGGTCGAAATTTTATCGACCCATCTTCATAACGAAATAACGAAAGCTGGCGAGATAGATAAGTAAAACAAAAAAAGTTTATGAATTAACTCAATGGATTCTTGGATAAATGTTCAAACATTCAAAAATCATTATCTATAAAACTATAATATTTAAATAGCTAATTGCTCTATATACAGAATGAAATATTAGAGTGTGACAGAAAATCCATCGAGAATACAAAAATAACAATCATAATAATAATAATAATAATAATAATAATAACAACGTTATTTACAAGCAGACCTAGGTTAAGAAGCCATAATCGTCATTGATGGTCCAAAATTCTTCAGCTTGATTTGAAGGTGCGACATTTCTTATGTTCCCTACAGGTTCTGAGACGGTTCCATTTACTGGATGTTCCGGGAATCTATTAGATCCTGCATTTTGAGCAATACCTAAACCATTATGAATTTGTCTTGGAGTTTCATAGGCCATTGCACCATTAACAGACGGGAATCTTTCATTGTTGGATACATTTTTAACTGAATTGTTCTCATTATTTTGAGATTGTTCATTGCCAAGATTATTACCAGTTACATCCTTATGTCCCATTGGTAAAACATTGACCAAATCACCAACAGCATTACTAGTCCATGTTGAAATGTTATTAATCATATCATGCGTACCATTATCAAATAGAATCTTACCGGAGTTCGGTTTAGTAGTACCTTGGAAGTATGTTGGAGGAATGGTACTAATACCCATATCATGATTGATGCTTGGGGTATTACCATTACTAGAAACAGCAGTGTTCGAACGACCGTCTGTATTACCGAAGGCGTTATTGAAATTTGATTGTACTGGTGGAATACCGTAATTATAACCTGGAACAGAAGGTGATGGATTTCTAACGACATATTTAGGATCCGACATCGATGATTGACGTAATTGATTGATATCGCTTAGCGCAGGGGAAACAAAATTGCTTCCTTGGACTACTGATCCTGTAGATGGAGAATTTGAATTAGCTGAACCCATATCTGTGTGGAATGTTGCCATGTCAGGTTTCATAACAGGATTTATCGATCCAACTGTATCAACAGTACCTAAACTTTTCGAATAATTTAATGATGAAAGGTATGCCTGTAAATTTTGTTGGGCCAACTGTTGTTGCAAGAATGCTTGTTGTTGAAAATTCTTCCAATCGAATTCATTTGGATAAACTGGTTTCTGAACAATATAATTGTTATCCCCATTATTGTCCACACTATTAGTTCTTGAATCACCGATATCCTTAGATTTGATCTTTAGAATATCACTAGAATCAGATGAAGATTGTGAATCAGTTGTCAGTTTTGAATTATTACTAACTAACAAATGTGCTAAACTTTTAGGAACTGCCACTTGTTCAAGGATACCTTGTCTTTGTTTTAATTTTCTCTGTTCCTCTAAATCAACTTGGGAATTTTCAACAAAACCTACATGTTCTTCAGCTTGATATTTCCCGAATGTACGTGCTACAGCAGGTGGCATACCATTATGAGATGTTCCAACATCTGAGTTTGTTATTGAATCCTTATTTGTTTTATTTTGATTTGATTTTTTATTCAAATCTATCGATACTGTCATCTGTTTCTGTTCACCATCGACTGTAATGATATCATTATTTAATTCTAGTGGACCATTCTTAATCGATCTATCAGCCAAATAAATCAATTCTGATGAATCTGGACCACATCGTTCAATCAAATTACCTACAGTAGCATTCATCAATTGATCAAAGGTATCTCTAAAGACACGAGCAAATTTTGATCTCTCTGTCATTACATAAAGACAAATAGAACAAGCCCTTAAATCATCCATTGTTGAGAAAAGATTTGGTCCAACTAATGGTCTTGTATGTTTTGATAAATCACCTAATTTTTTCCTTCTTTCATCATTGAAGTTTCTTTCCAACCACATACAATAGATCAATGATACTCCTGCACCGAATACAGTATGTACCGCTGGTGTTGAATGACCATTAATAGTTTTCTGATGGAAGATTTTATACAATTGACAAATCTGACCGGCGGCAGCTTGACATTCTTTAAACAATTGATCCTCGGGGGTTAAGAATTCGAGATAAGGTTGAATCAATAATCTAACAGCACGATAATAATATAATTTTAAAGTTTCATTTTCAAAATTACGAATATCTGTTGTTGAACAATTTGATCTCCAAACTTCTAATTCATTAAAGAATAATTTCACTGTAGGTAATTGATTTTTCTTTGTTGGAGTAGTTTGTTTATTTGATGGGATAATATTTAATTTTTCGACGAAATTTGATTCTATTCTTCTTAAAGTTAATGATTGATTAATGAAATGAATACCTGATGTTTTTGAATTTTTATTAGTATTATAAGAATCCTCATTGAATAAAGGAACATCGATCTCTGATTCGTGGATAGTAAATGGTTTCCCAATTGCTACACAAATCATTCTTTCTAAAAGGTAAACACACCAAAATAATCTAAGTTTCTTATTAGCGAAGGAATCCTGTTGTGTCCATTTATTCAATTTCAATTTATTTTTAACAATATACATGATATCCTTAATAATTTCATATAGGATTAAAGAATCCCTATCTGTCCTTAAAAGATACAATACTAACAAAGTTAACAATTCAACTCTTTGAAGATCATTTAAATTATCACCACATTTTGTAATATGCCTAACTGCAGTTGAAAAATATCGTATTGGTGGTAAACCATTATATTTCCCTGTCGTCATATGCATATATGCACTAATACTGAAAATTAACCACATTCTACCTGTAGCGAAATGGAAATCATTAGCTGAACAAGAATATATTTTATTCTTGGTATAATCATTATGGAAACTATAAATTTCCTGTTCATCTAACAAAGGATATTTGAATTGTAATCTTGTAAAAAAAATATCGAGAAAAGATCTTGATAAATTTTCATTAAATTCGAAAACTGGATCGTATTTGAAATGATCCTTAAGATATTTAGTAAAGATACATTTTGAGAAATCTATTGAATCTAAGGAATCTGAAGTTAAAGCAGGTAATGAACTATTTGAATCATAGATTAATGTACCATTTTGATTTCTAAAATCTCTTGTTGTTATGCCATCATTGTCTCTAATCATGTTATCGTTATTATTATTGTTATTGTTATTGTTATTAACATTTTTATCCAAACGATTAATTTTCATTTCATCATTTTTAAAATCTTCGATATTACCAAGCAAATGTGAAACTTTCTTATAATTTTTAAGTTTCTTTTGAAATACTACACCACCTATTGGTAAATCAATTAATTTTTCTAAATATTTTAATTTTTTCTCAAGGAAATTTGTATATTGATTATCTGTCTTTTTAGTAATTTTATTTTTTGTTGTTATAACATTTTTCTGTTTATTAAATGATTGCAAATTTGGTATTGTAACTGATGGATTACTTTGAATAGTATCCACGGTACTTATATCAGATATAGGAGAATCTGAAGAATTTTCAGAGATTGAAATTGTATCATTATTATTATTATCATTAGTATTACTTGGAATATTCCCTAAATTTTCAATATATCTAACCGGTTGAACACATTTAACATTAGCTTTTAAACATGCAGTACAACTTGGTAATTTGTGATCACAACGTTGTTTCCTTCTTCTACATAATAAACATGATTTAGATCTACCTTTCTTATCCTTTAATAAAAGATCTGTTCTATTACCTGCTAATTCAATATCTCTTTGAAAATTTTCAATATTTTGTTCACTTATTTGTTTCTTAGGACGTCCCATAGTTTGTTTATATCTTTCTTATATTGACTCCCTTCAACTATTTCATATACAGAAGAAACTTATATTTTAATAATATTATACTTTATATAGGTAAATGTTATGTATAAATATGTAAGATCGAAGTATGTAATCATCATCGCTTTAATAAGACAAAATCTGATATAATAATATAATATAATATAATATAAATTTCAACTATTGTGACGTACATAGAACGATACGTACTCAGTGGGTGGGGGTACCTACCTATTATTACTATTATATTGGGAGACGTTCCCATATTATTGTGCATCAGATACATAATACAGACAGACAGCTGTACGTACGTACGTATGAGATGATGACTTCCTGACTGCAACTGCAACTGCAACTGCCAAACAAAACAAACGAAACAAAATTTTCGCGAAAAAGATGCAGCCAGTGACGAGAAAACGAAGCGAGACGGTTTTTCATTTTTTGCTTCGGTGTCTGCCGAGAGCGGTTCGGGAACGGTTGCCGGTTGGCGGTTGCGGGACAAACAGTTCGGACACTCGGACGTTCGGACGGTGTTTGGTGTCTCTTTCAAATATTGTTTGTATTATTTAATAAAGAGATCTGAGAAGGGAACGGTTAGATGGCGTCACAATCTGTCATCTGTATATGGTAATTATTAATAACAACTTGAAACGGGATGCTGTGGTTATTATATTTTACAAGGAGATCTACTGGATCTTTCAGTAATCATATAATAAATATGTCAATATATATATATATATATGTGTGTGTGAATGTCATTCTATTTGGTAATTATTTCTACATTTTACAAAATAGTATCTACAGATGAAACAGGACAATATACAGTAACTCAATAAACGGCACAATTAATCAAAATAAGTAGAGTTAGTTTGAAAGAACACGTTTCCCTGTTCACTGTTCTGTTATGACAGATACTGGGACACGATTGAGTCATAGTGTTTCAAATACTTTGATTTTTTGAGTTTCATAATCTTATCTAGCCTCTAAGCCTCCATACATTTAAATAACACCAGTTAAAAGTTCGCAAATGTCAAATAAATTTGGAAAAATGATATTTTAGTTATCTCCAAGATTACAAGAAATCATCATAACCATAGATTATCAATTGGGAATGTAACATTTATGATGTTCCTCTGATATAACTCTCAATTGACATCGATATTCGATAACATATATGAGCTGAATGGCTAGAAGTAGCGTTGGATAGTTCGTTGTTTGTCTTTGACATTGGATTAAGATTATATAATAGTTGTAGAGTGTTAATAAAGCAAAATTGATATTTTGTTACTTGTTTTTTTTATTATATAAAATATATAATAATTATAAATTTGAATACCAACTATCGAACTTCTGACTTCTAGTTTCAGTTTATTAGTTCTTTATATATAGAAGAATTATATTTCATCCCTTGTTACATTATTCACTGATATCCATTCTACTGGAATTCAATATACTTTAATAGTTTAGATCTTACTTCTACAGTCTTTATAATAACACTGTGATTATTATATTCATTTATAATATCGACGTCGTAAAATCTTTATATTCGGATTTGTGTCGTCCGAGTTATGCTATATTCTGTCGCATATACATTTCCGTCAATATAACTCAATAACTTGTCAAAAACACTCAATCAAACTCCCAAATCGTTAAATTCAAATTACAAATTTCTGAAATCACTGGGTCGTCGAAAATGATCAAAAATTCAACAAACTAAAATCCGATATAGTGTAACGGCTATCACATCACGCTTTCACCGTGGAGACCGGGGTTCGACTCCCCGTATCGGAGTTTCTTTTTGCAGGTGTCGAATCCATCGTCACCGTTTTATTTTTTTGCTTCTGTCGACCAATTCAACCGTTTTCAACCATTTAGTAGCTTCCTGAGTGTCTCTTGATCTTGAAGATCTTGTTCACGTTTCAATTGATCATTAACTTCCTTATGTAATTGATATTTCTTAGAAGATTTCTTCGATTTAGCCTTCTTGTTCTGTTGTTTCAATTGTCTTAACGCAACATCTCTTGGTGTCTCTCCTGATCCATTAGCTATATCTAATTTTTGTAACTCATAAGCCATTCGTTCTCTAGCGTCTTTCCTATTTTGATCTCGCGATCTTGTGATTTGACTAGTTACTACAATCCCTGAAGGTATATGTTTCAATTGTACCTTCGAATTTGTCTTGTTGATCTTCTGACCACCTGCTCCACTTCCTCCATGAATGAATACCTCAGTACATTCTGTCTCCATTTGTTCTGTAAATTTTGGTCTCGGTGGCAGATGATTTCGTTTTACTGTACGAATTGCAGTTGCAGAGATAGATCTCTGAATTGTTCTGATCATTGCCAAAAAAAAATCTTGTGTAATTATCCTCGTCTAATGAATAGTATAACACACTTCTAGTTGTTTATAAGTATGTTCCCAGATATTTAATATAGGGGAATAAAAATTGGTGTTGTTTTCTTTTTGCTTTCGGAGACTCTCTACGTAACAGAAAAATAATGAACATTTTTCTAACCACCGCAGATCAACGCACTAATAATATTCAAAATAAGACTTACCATACTGACTATATATATATATATATGTGTATATTACATCAGATAGTCTGTAAAAAAGAGCTATATACTACGATATTAAGAGGACAACACTACTCTGTCACAATGCGATGATAGCTAATAGATTAATTTCAAGAACATTATTCAAATTCCCAATTAAACATGTATATACTTCCCTAATTCCAATACGACATCAATTAATTGCACATCAACGTCAATTCCATACTGGTATTGATAATTCAAGTGTAATTCTGGAGAAATCCATGCTTTTGAAACATCCTAAATCTACAACAATACCATCTAAGAAAGAAGAAACTAAAAAAATTGAGAAGAATGAAAAACCTAGTGATTTGATTCAAACTTTATCCGAACAATTAATCGCAGATACAAACCTAAATACTCATAAACCTACAATGGCGGAGAATGAAATAGATACAATGTCAATTACGTCTGAGTTGATCGAGAATGGATTCACTGATACGCAGTCACAATCCATCGTAAAAGTTATCATGTCGATATTGAATGAAGAATTTTATTCAAGTTATAATGATAAATATTTAAGAGATTTTGAAATTGATAAACAATTACATCTTTTCAATTCTTTAACTAGTGAGATTCAGTTTATCATTGCTAACTCTAGAGATACACAGTTCAATTTACATCATTTACAAATTACTAGATTGAAGAGAGATTTAAATTTAGATTTAGATAATTTAAATGAGGACGTAATCGAAATATTAGAAAAAGATCGTAAATTAGATTTTAATAACCAGAAAGTTGATAATACGTTGTTATACAGAAGAATAAATATGAGTTTAAGAGATTGTAGTAATAAAATCTCAATTAATATATTAGCAGGTATTAAATTAGATATCGAGAATTTAAGATGGCATACCACTCGGAGTGGGTTAGTAGCAATTGTAATATTAGTATTCTTCATATTGACATGTGTTAATGTGTCAAATAAGAAATCAAATGTTGAACCTGAACTGAAGGAAGTTACATTGAAGACCGTTGACCCAGAGGAGATTGACAATGATGAAAATGAAGATGTAGAATACCCACAGTTATAATTTATTTCTGTTTGCTCGTTGTAACATTTTCAGTTGTTTCAGTTTTTGGAATCTACCTTGTGGGATACCATTAATCCAAAATGGTAAGGCACTATTTACTTCCTTTGTATTCAACAATTCCAATTGTGATATATATGACTCGTCCTTCAATAAAGATTTCATCTTTAAAATTGTCGGTAAATACAAATTTGTACATTTACGTTTCAACTCTTTAATCAATAAATCGTTAAATGTCTCAACCATTTGATTTCTGTCATTAGTACATCTGTTCTGTAACTCTTCATAGTCGATCTTGGTATCTAATATTATAGAATCCTTAATTTCATTACCATTAACCCTTTCTGCAAATAACAATTTTTCAAAACTCTTATTCCTACCTAATTTCTGTGGCATTGTCACTGAAACAGCACCTTCATTAGATAAACCTAGTTGACTGAATGGGAATTGTAAATAAATTTGATCTATATTAATTGCATAGACCAAATCACATAACAGAACAATCGCTGCACTTAAACCAATCGCTGGACCATTCAAGGCTGCAATTAAAATCTTTTGATGTTTAATGAAACTCTGTGTAATATATTGATTCTTACATAAGAAATTTTCTAACCATTTTTCTGTCTCCTTTACATTCATTAAATTATCACTTCCAGTTTTCAAATTTGAGGGAATTGTATTGAAGTCTGCACCACTGGAGAAGAACCTACCTGAACTGGTCAACACAGTGAAGTAACAACTCTCTGACTCATTAGATAAATGTAGCAAAGTAGTTAAATAAATATAGTCATCATACGACATTGCATTCAATGTCTCTGATGATTTAAATTGTATAATGAAGAAAGGCTCTTCTATACGGTACACGATTTTCTCTTCACTTGTTTTACTCATATTTTGATGATGGGTAGCTGTACGTACTACAACATAAGTTACTTGACAAGAAATCATACTCCCCATTATTTATATACGATACCTGTCTAATCTCTTATGAAACGTTATTGGAGATTAATAAAATGTGTCACTGTTCCCCGCCTTATCGGGTATAATAACGCTAACGACCGATCTACCATACAAACACCTTATTTGTATATAAGGGACACATGTATTTCAGATATTTGACAACCGGAAACATCTAGTCATGGACCCATTTATATAATGTACTCCAATTCGCCTTCTTCATGTTGCCAAACTTTGCCAATGAGAAGTATGCAGCTTGCTACTCCAATCCTCTTATGCAAAAGAGCTTCTTAACTACGTACTGAAAATTTTTTCATGTATTAAAAAAAAAATAACAACAATAACAATTGCGATGCTCATCGAGTCGCATACAATTACACAACAAACTACAAAATAAAGCGATTCATCCAAGATGTCCGACGTAGAGTCATTCAATGGTGCGTTATTCGAGGAACCTGAAAATTTCAGACCACCACAACCTCAAGAACACTTCGTCACATATACTAGAGATCATATCTCGCCAGAATCCGAATCACAACAATCTGAAATTAAATTAAGATTAGTTGGTAAATCTCCACTATGGGGTCATTTATTATGGAACGCAGGGAAATATACTGCTCAACATATCGATTCACATCCTGAACAAATCGTAGGGAAGACTGTACTGGAACTAGGTGCCGCTTCTGCGTTACCTTCCATTGTTGCTAGTTTAGTCGGTGCCAAACGTGTAATTACTACAGATTATCCAGATGCTGATTTATTATATAATATTAGATATAATTGTCAAGGGTTGAAGAATGTTGATGTCGAAGGTTATATTTGGGGTAATTCATACGAAGAGATTTTGAAATTGAATAAAGGTGAAAAATTCGATTTTATCATATTGAGTGATTTGGTCTTCAATCATACTGAACATCATAAATTGTTACAAACAACAAAGGATTTATTGAAGGAAGATGGTAAAGCACTTGTCGTATTTTCTCCACATAGACCAAAATTATTAAAGGATGATTTACAATTTTTCGATACTGCTAAGGATGATTATGATTTTAAAGTGACAAAGATTGAAATGGTTAATTGGAAACCGATGTTCGAAGAAGATGATGAAACGATAGAAATTAGATCTCGTATATATGCATATTATTTAGAATTATAAAATTAATTGTTTTATTTTTTTTTATAGAATAAATTATCAGTGAAATTGCCCTGTATCTTACATGAATTGTGCCTTTTGGTCAATATAATTACATTGAGTTAAGACTGTATTGTCATAATCATATGCGTAACATGTGGTACCAGCGGCACATGACATAGATACCCATGAACCAAAGTTACACATAGCAAATGAACCATCAGAAGAACAGGCTAATTCACCATCAGTACATGTATCCTTACCATTATATTGGCCGGCCTCATATTGAGCATTTAAAGTCTTGGCAATTGAATGAGCAGCAGAATCAGTAGAAGTAGCAGCTGCGACAGCATTAGTGGATGTGGTAGCGACAACGGTAGCCATAGTGGTAGCAATCATGCTGGTGGAAACAGAAGTAGTTGTTGGTGTAGTAGAAATAGTTTCAACAACAGCCGGACCTGTAGAGACGGCAGCAACAATAGTAACAGCATCAGAAGTAGCCGCATATTCATCATGAGAATGAGTTCTTGCAGTAGGATTATCAACATTCTTATTTTCAGTAGTAATTCTTTCGGTTGCGGAAGTAGTAGTAACTGGTGCAACAACAGCACTTGAAGTAGTTTCTTCATCAGAGACAGTAGAAGTAGTAGTAGTTGGTACAAAAGAGGTTTCTGTTCTAACTTCACTTGAAGTTTCAGTTGGAACATCTTCTGCGGTAGTTGTTGTGGCAGGTTCTAAAGTGGTAGTTGTACTGATAGAACTAGAAGCTGGGGTATTATTATCTAATAATGATTTAACTGCATGAATATAAGTTTGACCATCAATTGAATTAGTGAAGGCTTGAGATGCATCCCATAAGGAAACACCACCGAAATTAGCAAAACTAGAAATCTTTTCAATTGTAGATTTCAAAACAGTTAAATCGGAAATATAACCTGAGCCAGCAGCAGTAGCAGAACCTGGTAAACCTAGATATAATTTAATATTGCTATTTGGAGAAACGTTTTCTGCATAATTGACCCAAGTATCCCAATTGAAAGAGGATTCGACATTACAATAATTGTTATAGAATTGAATGAATGCAAAATCAACGTCAGCATTAGCTAATAAATCACCGACGGAAGCATCTGGGTATGGACATTGTGGAGCAGCAGAGATATAGTATTGTTTGGAACCTGTAGCAAATAAAGTTCTTAATTTAGTGACTAAAGCTGCGTAACCGACGTTATTATTATTTTCAATATCGAAATCGAAACCATCAACGATAGAGGAGTCAAATGGACGATCAGTGACACCGGTACCTTCACCAAAGGTGTCCCATAAAGTTTGAGCAAATGTTTCAGCTTGAGAATCGTCTGTGAAACCATAAGCACCACTAGCACCACCTAAAGACAATAAAACTTTCTTACCTAGAGATTGACAAGTAGAAATATCGGCTGCGATTTGAGTACAATGTAATAAACCAGAATTATCGGTAAATGTATCGGAACAAGCATTAGCAAAATTCAAACTTAGAGATGGGAATGCATCTACAAATGATAATAGAAATATATCAGCATCTGATGATTGACAATATGTAGCTAGACTCTCTTGAGAACCTTGTGAATTTTGTCCCCAATATACGGCAACATTATTTTGTGCGTTGTTATCAAAAGCGTATACTAGTGAACGCAGTAATAGAATTGATGTAATTATTATGAATTGTGTCTGTAACATCATTGTTATTTTATTTCAGTTTAATTTAATGTGAAACGAATGTAATTAATTTATAATAATAGTAAGCGAAAGTAAATTTGGATATCTTCAATAATGAATGAATTGAAGTTTTGGAATTGTATTTGTTAATTATGTGAACTGAATAAATGGTACAACTTTATTCATTGATTAGAAATAAAGAATAAAGAGGAAAGAACAAATCTCAAGGAAAATATTCTTTGATAATTGAGTTACCTCCATCCTTTTATATTTCCCAGGAGTTAGGGAATTACAGAAAATTTACTGGTCTCAACAATTTCTCATTGTTCTAGTTCATGCATGGAAACAAAATTAAAAATAAATTCAATTATCCTGTATCATGATCCTCAATATAGTAAATCATCTACGTTCTGCAATGGATTCAATTGTACAAATTCCTCAACCCTTGGCAACAACAACAATAACAACATCCCTTTAAATGGTGTAAAAACTGTTTATGTAAACAAACAAAACGTAAACAAACAAACAAACAAACCGTCAACTTCAATAAAATATGTTAACGTAATCATTACATTATTTAAAAACAATTACTGACATCCTATTTTCCACTCTGACACCTCCCATCACCAGCGCAACTCACTACGCACCATCGGTGTTCGTTCCGCTAAACAAAAGGAAGGAAAGAACAAAAGTTCAGCCTAGAACAGATTTTTTTGCTGCGCACTGTTTATTTTGCGCAGGCGAAAATCATTTAAAAAACTGCGCTCTGCCTAAGGGTCTCTGCCTAAAATAGTATCGTAGACAGACAGACAGAGATAATCGGCTCTTGCCCTCACTGCCCTCACTGACCTCCGTCTCTGCTGGGCAGAGAGAAAAAAGACAATAACAATAATTCTATAAGGAACCTTCCCAGCACCCTCGCCCACTGGATTCTAGAAAGAACTAAATTATATCATCAACCAGCTTAATACTCAATTTACTACAACTATAAACAAACACTACTCCCCGATCAAGACAATTATGTAACATGCGAGGCACCCACCCAACATGTGGCTAGTCTAATAAGAGTCGATCTATTACCTAACTAGTAATTTTGTAACTAGGCAAATCTGTCTCAAACCATAGCAACCAATATAGTACATCTATCCATCTGATTAATATATATATATAAAGAGTTATGTAATGTAACCTTGTGTCTTAGTAATTACTACTTACGAAAACATATATGTTTCAATGCTGACTAATTTATACTTGAAATGCACGTATCACTGACAACGACTCAATAAAACTGACACATTTTCCATTCAATTCAATTTCTCTCTGATCATTAATAATCATAACTAAAAATGTTCCTCTCTCCATGCGTCTGTCTGGCCCTGACTAATCAAAACTCATCGCTGCCTAAGGCAAAAAACAAACAAACACAGCCCTTATTTTCTCGTAACACAATGAGGGATCCCACCAAAGGGTTAAAATTGAATTTAATGACTAAGGTAATTCATATAATAATCTTGTTGTAAATCTATATAAACTGATAATATTTTAATTGATAAACTATTACTCCCTTTCATTCTGAAACTTGTTCTGAATACAAGGATACCAAAAATACAATTAATAACAAATTTAACTATGCCTAAAGCAATTACCTCATTTAACAAGACTATCTCATCAGATCATCCAATTTATAAGCCAGAGATGAATAGATATTGGCTTTATTTAGCTGCTGGGTGTCCATATGCAAGTAGAGTACTAATTACAAGGGCACTGAAGGGTCTGCACCCAGTAATCGGTGTCTCCTTCACTCATTGGATGCTAGGTGATGATGGTTGGAAATTCTTAACTGCTGATCCAGAGAAAATGGGTGAGAATGCCTTTAGAGTAGACGGTGGTATCAAGGGATTTAGTAGTGATACTTCAAATACAATTGGTGACATTAAAGATGACTCTTCAAGACTATTTATCGATGGTTCATTTGATCCACATTATGGAGTTAAGAGTGTTAAGGAACTTTATATGATGAGCAATTCTAAATATACTGGTTCCTTCTCTGTACCAATTCTTTGGGATTTGAAAACTAAAACTATTGTTAACAATGATAGTGGTGAAATTATTAGAATTTTAAATTCGTCATTTAATGAATTCATCAATCCAAATGATAAAGAGAGAAATGTTGATTTAGCTCCACCTAATTTGATACCGGAATTAGATAATTATAATAACTGGTTAGGACCTAATATTAATTATGGTGTTTACAAAGTTGGTTTAGCTAAGAGTCAATCGGAATTTGAAAAAGAAACTTTCAACCTTTTCAATTCATTAGATGAAGTTGAAAGAAAATTGGAAAATAGATTTGATTTATTGAAAAAAAGTTACAATGACGAAACTGAAATCTTAAAGAGATTTTTTTTGTTTGCCGATCATATTACAGATTCGGATATTAGATTATTTACTACAATGATTAGATTTGATTCAATTTATAGTCACCATTTCACTTGTAACTATAAATTAATTAGAACTGATTATCCATTTATTTATAAATGGTTAAAAAACTTATATTGGAATCATCCTGCATTTAGAGACACTACCAACTTTAACCACATTAAATTATTCTACACTCGTTCAAATAAATTGTGTAATCCATTGAGATTAACTCCATTAGGTCCAAAGGAAGATATTCCAAAATTATGAAGGAGTCTTCGACTATGCCAACTATTAAATGCTATATACACTTGTGTATCTTTCTATCTATGAATTAATGTACTTATTAAATACTATACTGTTAATTATTTTTTCTCAAAATATTTAGTTTCCCAAACATTGATCCATTTAGACTTCTTAACATCTTCGTCATTTAATTTTTTCATTACTGCAACTATTTTAACCATACTATCATTAACAGATTCAATTTGTTCATCAAAATCCTTCGGATCAAATGATGAATCGGACATGAATACATCGCCGATTAATTCGTCTATATTTTTTATTATTATTAAATGCTGAGAATGTAATTCATCAAGTATAGAACCTTTCTTATTTGTAGATTTATAATTAGAGGATGAAATTGTTGAAGTAAAAGAAGATAATAACAATTTAATCATTTTCAATTTAGTTTTCCAAACTTCTAAAAATGTTGTAAGTTTCTCTAAAGTTTCTTTATCATCTTCAAGTATCTTAGGTTCTTGTTCCTCAACCTCATCATCTTCATCAGAATTAAAACCATCATCCAACATGAATCCATTGCCTAAACTTGGTTCTTCTAAGAATTCATTAATTTCAATTAAAACATCCTCGACTAAACCGCTACTTTCTCTAATCGAATCTGCTAAAAGACCAAATTTACCCTTTTGTCCAATATCTTCTAATGTATCACAACTAGTCCAAATCATACCGATACATAATAATCTATCTTGATCCAAATCATGTTGTTCAAATTTTTTATCTAATTCATCACATAATACACCCATACCATTCAATAATTCTAAAGTTGCATCATCTAATTTCTTTAACATAAATTCAGGATATTCTTCATTTTTATAAAATAATGGTAATAAACTGAAATAGAAGAATACATAATCAGTGAAGGATTTTAATTCTTTATATGTTGCATTATAATTTTCTTTAGTAAACGTTTCAGGTTTTAAAATAATACCTATCTTTGTTGTATGTGCTTTAATCAATTGTGACAGTTTAACTAATTCAAGACATGGTGTCGAATCCTTGATTTTAGTCGACGATGAAATATTTCTAATGGCATCGGTATCATTTTTATATAAAGTGATGAATTGATCTCTTATAGCCTTTTGAAGTTCTTTCAATTGATCGATCGTGACAACTGCAGTAGTAGTATTAGTGGACATCTTGTATAGACGAGCTTGTTGAGATGAGTCAAGTATCTGATACACTACAAGGAATCAGGTCTTCTTTAATGTCAGATACTTTTCAGCTCATCACCAAATCTTTGAATAAAAATAAATTTTCACAACTCGCCACGGGCTTTATTCAAACCATACAAGAAAAATTAATGATCGAAACCCATCACTAATAATTTAATTTACATCCAGCCCTTCATAGAACCATACACTACAAGAACCACTCTTTCTACTCCGGTACTGTCAAAGGTTGTACACTTGCTTATATATACTTTTATATAATCATGTGCTGTGTCTTCGAGAATGATCATCTCGCTGACTTAGCAAATACAATTGCGTTTATTATGATAATTTTTTTTTTCTTTATTGGTAATAATATATTTTACGTAAAGAATATGTGGAGTTAAATTTATATTTTTTGATGTTTTCTATAATTTATATATATAGAACCGTCTAACCTTGATGAAAGTATCAAATAAATCAAATAATTTCCTCTATTTTTTATTCAAAAATTCCATAAAATTAGTCAAAAAAAGAAGTATGATATAATCAGGATAAGGATAGAATTTGTTTGATGTTTGATGTTTGTAGAATAATAAGATATAATGTTTTCTTTATTTTTTAAAAAAATGAATTAAAATGAACATTACACTTATTGGGAAGATGGACCTGGGTTCATTCTTCTCTTACCGTTAACTAAAGTAACGTTGACGAATCTTCTGGTGTACAATAGTCTCTTGTAAGCTCTACCCTTTGGCTTCTTTGGCTTTTCAGTCTTGTCGACCTTTGGAGTTTGAGATTTAACTTTACCAGCACGAGCTAGAGAACCGTGAACTTTAGCCTATTAAAAAAAACGTGTTTGCAAATATGACATCGCATATTAATTAACAATTTTTGTTAGTAAAACAATTCATATATCTAAGATCATTGCGATATGGGTATATTTTAGAAAGTACGCGTATTTCTCATATTAATCTTATAATTTTGTATAACTCTTGCATTAGTATGGTGTTTTGTCCAAAAAGTATCTCTGTTTAATCCTTTAATTATTCAATGTTCAACGTTTCCATTTCATTAAATTTATTTCCCATCTATATTCACTCTATTCTTCTATAAATTTGCCCATTATAAGTTCATTCTTAACATACCATTTTTGCTTATTTGTTTGAATATGGTGTTTTGATCAAAAAGAGGCTAATATGTCAAAGATTACACCAAGATATACTTCTTATATCACTATCTATACACTAATTTCTGTATAGTAATAGCGTATGCTAGCAATAGAAACTGTGGTTTCTTGCAACCTGAAAGATTTGTTAGTATTGTCATTCTCGTTATTATGGAGACGGACCGCCGTAACACCCTGCCGTTTCCTAATCCGGTAATTTCGAAGGCGACGAATCTTCTTTGCGAAAAATTATTCTTACAGAAAACAAAATTAGAAAAAAAACGTTTGTATGTGGTGTAAATGCCAGGACGGTGGTGCAAGGATGTTGGTGCTGAGCCAGTCACAGGAATGGTTCCACTACAATACAACTTGATGTGACACATTTGAACAAAACAACATGTCAGAAATCTTGTATTGATGGCACATCATACAATCATGAATAGATTTCTTACATTCATATATATATATATATATATGTACATGCTGTTCAGAGCAATGGCTTCGATCTGGTAATGAAATAGGTTATCTCACCATGTTTCTCTTGGGATGAGTCGCCTTCTGCCATGCAACGAATAATACATGAGGAATCATGTGAAATTGCAAGGATCACATTATCACATGTCGGGTATAACCTCGAACAAACTTTCCAATCTCTGGCTCTTATTATGACCTCATGAACTAAATTACTATCCTTCTCCGCCCGTTCAACCATCCTCGATATATCGTTGAAACGGCTATCTGTAGTTGTATCATTATCGTTCTCCAATAGACTACTTTCTGTTGAATCATATAGTCTGGTACCAATATTTCCCTCACTTTCATCGATATTAAACATGTCGTCCTTTTCTCTAATCTCTGTGTCTCCACCTGGAGACATATCTCGATTCGATCGTGTCAATGTGAACGTCGATGCAGATTGTTGTGTTCTCTGTTTCTTCTTCTGTGGCGAATGTTCTGATTCATTAATATCTGATATTAAGCTGCCACTTAGAGGTCCATTCCAACAAATATCTAAATGCCAATGCAATTCATCCTCATCTACTACTATCTTCAATTGATTATTCCCATCCCCTGTCTTCATTAGCCTGTTGTCAGGATCACCTTCACTATCAGAATGTGTCTCCAGACTTCTTTTACTTGTGCTATGCAATCGAATATTGTTGACATTCGAAAATCTTTCGATTCTTTTCATAAAATTATGGAATGCTTGCCCAAACGTCCCTGAACTTGGTGGTAATTCATATAAAATTAACGACGAGGCAACCATATTCGGTTCCACAATCGAATAATCTTGAACTTTATACAATAACTTCACAGGAACTTTAAAATTATGAACAATAACTTTCTTATTATCAAAATTATCTGAATAACGAGGTCCACCATGTCTCATATCATCATTATCATAACCTCCATCCCCGTTCTTGGAATTACTATCAACATACACTATTTCCTCAAATGATATACTTAATGCATGCATAGGATTTAAGGCGTCCCCGTCTTCATCAAATTTAGGTAATGCTTGATTCCATAACGGATTGTTCATCAAACTTAGTCTAAAATTCGTCGGTGAACCTTGTGCAATAACTTTATCATACCTTTTGAACGCACTCAACAATGCTGCACAATTGTATTCCATTGTAATCGTGTTCAATGCTCTGGCAGATACTAATGAATATAAACTGAATGTACTACTTGGAATATGACACCATAATTGATCTGTTTCCTTTCTCAAGGAACTGGAACTCGATTTATCATTAAGGAAATCCTTAGATGTAGATATAATCACTAATTCTTCCTCAGTAAATCTCAACACTGCTGTGTCACGCAATGAAGCAACTGCGGCAATTGTAGTTCGGAGTAATTTATAATCCTCTGGAGATATTTGATCATTAATTGCAACTCTTAATTTCATGCTTAAACTTACCGATCTTTTTTAAATTAATAGCACCTAACAGTAACTGTTCTCCTCACTTGTGCAATACGGATCAAAAAACTATGTAGTCGTTTATTTATTCAGCAGTTTAACTTTTGTTTCATTCATTAGCTTTCCAGATCTTTATATGAGATGCGTAAACATTGCATAGTAAAAAAAAATAACAATCAATTCAGACACCATCGAGAAAACCGGACCTTGAAGAAGAAGGGATTAGAACCACAGCCGATTTATTAAAGGGTAAGAACGAGTTACAAAGTAATAGTTATAATACATTCCTCATATAGAATATAAGTAATTGTATCAATATTCTACAGCAGATTATTTGATGATGTTACGAATACGACCAATACATACAACAATCTTCAGACGGTACAATCAAACTTTAACGAATCGTATAAATTCCATTCCAATAGACAAATATAGAGTCTTCTCTATCGTTGCACATATCGACCATGGGAAATCTACACTTAGTGATAGATTACTTGAAATTACAAACGTTATATCAGATACAGACAAAAATGCACAAGTTTTGGATAAATTGGAAGTTGAAAGAGAACGTGGTATCACTATTAAGGCACAAACATGTACGATGTTTTATAAGGACTATTTATTACAATTAATAGATACACCAGGGCATGTCGATTTTAAAGGTGAAGTTAGCAGAGCTTTCTCCTCCGTGGACGGTGCAATTCTATTGGTAGATGCTTTAAAGGGTGTTCAAGCACAAACTGTAGCAAATTTCCAAATGGCTAATGATTATGGGGTCAAAATGTTACCTGTTATAAATAAAGTAGATTTAATGAATGCAGAGGTTCGGAAAGTTGAGGATCAAATTGTGTCCTCGTTGGGATTCGAAAGGGAAGATATTATTAAGATTAGTGCCAAGAGTGGACTAAATATCAAGGACAAATTATTACCTGCGATAATAGATAGAATTCCATCACCTCAGGGGATAATTAAAAACAATTTTAGGTGCTTAATCCTAGATTCGTGGTACGATTCATACCTTGGTGTTGTAATGTTAGTGAAGGTAGTGGATGGTGAGGTTAAGAAGGGTGACAAAATTGCCAGTGGTAGAATGAAGAAAAGATTCGAAGTTAAAGAGATTGGTATAATGTATCCTAATCAAGTTCCAACTGGTAATTTAAAGGCTGGACAAGTTGGATATATAGTTCCAGGGACAAAGGATTTCAAGGATGCTTTACTCGGTGATACTTTAGTTCATGTAGCTCATGAAAAGAAAACTGAATTATTACCAGGATTCGAGGAACCTAAACCAATGGTTTTTGTTGGTGCCTTTCCTGCAGAAGGTATTGATTTGAAGATGATGGAAGATGATATTAATAGATTGGTCTTAAACGATAGAGCTGTTACTATACAAAGAGAAACATCAAATGCACTTGGGCAAGGTTGGAGATTAGGTTTCCTTGGATCATTACATGCGTCTGTATTCAAAGAAAGGTTGGAAAAAGAATATGGTTCTCAATTGATTATTACTCATCCAACTGTACCTTATTTAGTTCAATTTGATAACGGTGTTGAGAAAATTATCAGAAACCCCGATGAATTCCCAAATTCGATGTCTAAGAATAGAGTTAGATTGAAATCATTAAAAGAACCATATGTTGAGGCAATTATGACCTTACCTAGTGAATACTTAGGGACTGTGATACAATTATGTAACAATGCGAGAGGTGAACAAATCGAGTTAACATATTTAGATTTAAGAGATGAAGTACTGTTAAAATATCATATTCCATTATCTCAATTAGTTGATGATTTTTTTGGGAAATTAAAATCTTCTACAAAAGGGTTCGCAACATTAGATTATGAGGATTGTGGTTATAAAGAATCTGATATTGTTAAATTAGAATTGTTAGTCAATGGTCGTAGTCTGGATGCATTGTCTCAAGTTGTTCATAAATCTCAAGCGGAAAGAATTGCTAGGGAATGGGTTAAGAAATTTAAAGAATATGTCAATTCTCAATTATATGAAGTTGTCATCCAGGCAAGAGTCAATAATAAAATCCTAGCAAGAGAAACTTTAAAGGCTAGACGTAAGGATGTTTTGGCAAAATTGCATGCATCAGATGTTTCAAGAAGGAAGAAACTGTTAGTGAGACAAAAAGAAGGTAAGAAACATTTGAAATCTATTGGTAATATTCAAATATCACAAGATGCTTATCAAGCATTCTTGAGGAAATAGTTAAATAACAGGCATTATATTATTCATGTATATATATTTATTTATAAGCAATTAAAAATTGAAAGCTTAACAGTTGTGTTTATTATTTATAGGATGGTAGGGAAGCTTTATCTTATCAGGTTATATATTATTTTAGCATGTCGTCGAGAGTTACGATACCATAAAATTTTTGATTTTTGATCTTTGCAATCAATGATCTTCCTACTTGTTGGGTGGAAACAGTAGGTCTAATTAATTCATTAACAAATTGGAATTGTTTACGTAAAATTAGTTTGTTTGCAAAATTTAACACCTCGATCCCATCATGTAACAAAGTTCTGAAATCATTAAATTTTGTGGTGTTTAATTCATCAAACATGAACCCAGGTCGTATTATAATAGGTCTAAATGGACAATCGACATTTCTATGTGCTTCATCTAATAAATATAGTTCAGTCATTCTTTTGGAATGGATGTATCCTTCTGGAATCATGGCAAAGCCTTTATCTGCTGATATATAACTTACTGAAGGTTTCACACTCGAGGACTTAGCTCGGTTCCTCAGGATAGTATTGTATGTATCTGTTAAAATCATTGCACTCTTTGTATTCATTCTTTCATATGTAAAATTAGGATCCCTTGGTTTTGAAACTGATGTATCTCTGGGATATAATAAAGGATTTGGAGATTTACCGCAGAAGTCACCAACGCTAAAACCATTTTTAATATTTTTCTTATAGTTTTCATTCTCTAACAGTATCCCGATCGAATGTACTACATCTGGAGCACCATCCTTCAGATGTTCAACATATGAATCAGGATTGAAGATATCTGCAGATTGCCATGATACCTCTTTAATCCAATGAGAATCACTCTTACTCACAGGGGTCGGAGAATTACCTGATCTTGATAAACCGATGACTTGCATTCCACTAAGGACAGCTTGTTGACATATTCTTTTCCCTAAAAAACCGTTCCCACCAAATACGACCAATTTCTGCACAACCATTGTTTCTATGTATGTGATGTGATAGAATCAATTTGATACAGTAGAACTTGAAAACCTGGACTCTTTTTGAACAAGTCTCTTCTATATGAATAGTAATTCTTCACATGTCATGCATGTTGTTACATGAGCTGTCATTGTTATTATTCGTTTTACGAGACTTATGAAATTGTCGCTATACAAAGAGGCAAAAAAACAACAGTCTGAAATAACCTTTTCAATATATTCTTATATTTATTGATGATGATGATGCTACATAAGTTATAAGTTGTTATGATAAATGTATACACGTGTTGCTGTTGAAGTTGTTTGTCTATATATATCTAATTTAGGGTGATTTTCTTTATTTATTTCTGTTTACCATCTAAATGGACATCAATTTGTTTATAATTATCCCAAGCGATTCTATAAATGAAACTTGGAGCAAAACCACCGATGTTAGTAATATATATATCGATATTTTCTGGTGGAACATAATCTGTAATTTTATTAATTGTATCCAATCTATTTCTTGGATCCATTCTTGGCAAAATATGTTGTGAACCACCAAATTCAACGAATTTTTCGACATTGAATGGGTATAATGGAGATAATTTATATAGACCAGCTACAGCAAAGACAGGAGTTTTAAATTCTCTTGCACATTCACAAACTGAGGAGACACCAGCTGAGGAGACAATTGAACCACCGTTAATGAATACAGTCTTAGTACCAATGATAACTTTCCCGACTCTTGACATTAATGCGAATACAGCAGAATCTGGAATAATTATAGTTTCGATATCATGTTCAGCTAATTTTTTAGCAAAATCATGAGCATTTTGTGTGTTATTTGGGAAACCTTCTGTTACTAGTACTGTAAATGTTCTATTGGCTCTTTCACGAGCTCTAATTAAGAATTTCAGGACTGTTTTCGATTCAGGAGTTGGTGTCAATAAGATTTCATGATCATGAATTAAATCAACTGCGATTTGTTGAATACCATCATCGATATTTTTAATTTCATCGATTAGATCTTTAATTGCCTGTATTACGACTTGACGGAAATCTGTCTTTGTCTTAGCTCTAGATTCATAAAAATCTTGAGAATTTTGTTCAGGTTTCTGTAAAAGGTTAAACATTGAAGAGATCAGTGGTTCTGCAGGTGTCAATCCATTGTTATTTGTATTATTTGTATTGTTATTTGTATCGTTGTTACCTTGACCTGCCATAGTTTCTCTCATGTCTTCTTCGATTTCATCTCTTAATACAGCTAAGATTCTCTTGATGACGTTACCACAACCGAAAGCAGTTGGATTTGCCTTCTCTAAACGATTACCTAATTCTCTAATTTGTGCAATCAATTCATTGACATTGCTCCAACGTACTGCAGATATGAATCTTTTCAATAGTTGTAAAGTTTCCAAAGCAATGATATATGAACCACTAATTTGTTTCCTCTTTAATTTTGCGATGAATGAATCGATGGATACTTCAATTTCTGTTACGGCAGTTGGATGGTTATTAGAAACCAACGAGGGCATACTTTGTGCAGACATCATGCAAAATGAGACGATTAAGCAATGATACTTTGGTACCTGTTTGAACTTCTCACAATTCGAAACTGTCTTATTTCTGATATAATATGTGTTGTTATAGCTGTTTGCATTTATCACATCACAGTACTACGATTCCAGATGAGTGAAGTGAAGTGAGATGCAAAGAAATTTTTCACTTTGTCACTCACACACGGGCCTTTACTTTATTTTACTATGTATTACGTACAAAGCAGGAAAAAAAAAAAGTGATACACATATATACATAATCTATATAAGAGAGCTTTAGATATCTCCGTTGTAATCAGCCAATCTTCTATTAATTTCCAAGTATAGGGCCTTCAATTTGACCTCATTTGGATGTAATGCCAAGCCTCTTTCACAACATATTTTAGCTTGTTCAAATTGTGATAATTTCAACAATGCGTCAGATTTTCTAATATAGACATCCGATTGTGCCATCCCAGTATTCATTAAGAATTCGATATCTTGTAAAGCGTCCAGGTATCTACCGGTTAATAGACTTAGATCGATCTTATGTCTCAGCATGAATTGAATCTCTTGTAATTGAATTCCAAATGCTTCGTATGGTGCTCTTGAACGTTGTGCCATATCTATTGCTAAAGTAATATTTTTAAGAGCATCAGGCATCTTTTTCTGTTTTAACATAGCTAGACCACTTTCGAAGAGACTTTTAATCATTTTGGAGTGTTCATCATTTGGTTGTGGTGTAAAATTTGGGTTGGATTCTGAGATTATTGCAGTTGATAATTTATTGATTTGCATAATTGAAATTTCACGAGATTCTGTTAATGAATCGGAATCATCTTTGATCGATTTATTATTTGGATTGTAATGCAATGCAATGGAGGTCATGTTTGCTTGATGTAAATGGATATGATTTCGTGTATATAGTTGGACTGTCTCTTATATCGATGGTGTGAATGTAGTGGGCTTTTTTAATTGTTGTTCGTGTTTCTGTTTCGCATAACAGGACGAAAATAAAGCAGAACGAGATAGAAAGTGTATACGTGTATATATGTTAAGAAGATATGATCAATATTTATTTCAATAAAGTTATTTATGTGGTGCTAATTTAATAGCTATACATGATAATACTTACTTGTATGTGTAACAACTTCTATATATATATATATTTATGCTGATTATATCTCGAGTGGGAGGGGGGATGTATAAGTTGAAAAATAGAAACACGAGTTAGTTTATAACAGGGTTTTACTTATAAATCAGCGTCATCTTCATCTGGTAATGGTAAAGCAGTAGCTTGTTCCATTTCTTGTTGATATTGTTGCATCAATTGTTCATCGACTTGAACTTCAGGTGGAGCTAAAGCAGGAGAAGCAACGAATTCTAATTGTGGATTACCTGCTAATTTTCTTGCTAACCATAAGAAAGGTTTTTCGAAATTATAGTTAGATTTAGCAGAGATATCGTAATATTGTAAGTTTTTCTTTCTGTGGAAAGTAATTGTCTTTGCTTTAACTTTTCTTTCCTTAACATCGACTTTATTACCACATAGAACAATTGGAATATTTTCACAAACACGAACTAAATCTCTGTGCCAATTTGGTACATTCTTGTAAGTGATTCTTGAAGTAACATCGAACATGATGATACCACATTGAGCATTAATATAGTAACCATCTCTTAAACCACCGAATTTTTCTTGACCTGCAGTATCCCAACAATCGAATTTAATTTCACCGAAATTTGTATAAAAGGATAAAGGATGAACTTCAACACCAATGGTAGCGATATATTTCTTTTCGAATTCACCAGTTAAATGTCTCTTAACAAAAGTAGTCTTACCGGTACCACCATCACCGACAAGGACAAGTTTAAAAGTTGGTACTTCACCAGCAGCAGCAGTTTGAGGAGCAGACATCGTATCAAATCAAATCAACAAAAGTTTTCTCTGTGTGTATGTATGTATTTGCACTTAACGGTATAGAATAATATAGTAACAAACACAAACACAAACACAAACACAAACACAAACTTACTTACTTATATATATAAGAGTATTGACAAAGACTGGAATCCATTACTCTCTGTTAGATAGATGATCCCTGTTCATTCCCATCACATCACATCACACACACACACCCATTGCTCTACTTCCCGTTTCAGTTTGCTGTTTGTTGTTTGTTGTCGCTGAGCAAACAAATTTTTTTTTTCCAAAATGTTCCCGTTCGAAGAAGAAACGAGCAGCGAGCAGTGAAAATTTTCAGTTCTTTGAGTGGCAGGGGTTTGTCACTATGCACGGCACGCATCACTATGTACGTACGTCGTTCTATTTAACAGATCGATGCTGGTGATGATACCTTTTATATGAGGTTGTTGCACCTGAAGTATCGTTATCGTTATCTGGATGGCGGGTACGTTTCCTGGTTATTATATCTGCGGTGTGTCTCAGTTGAGTGCCGTTGTCGTTGTATGTAGTGTATCTGGGGACAGTGTTGTTCCATTGGGACAAGATCATAGGTGGTTGCAATTGTAACTGAATAGGTTTATCCATGACATCACGTTGTGAGTATATATGGTCTCTATTCTGTTGTGACAGTAGTGCAAGCGTATGCGTATTCGTGTTTGTATCAAGGCTGCTGGTTGTTGCTGTTGCATCGAAGACAGTAGCAGTAGTAGCGACATTGGCACGTTTAGGTACACCTGCTATCTTTACCAGATCACCTATATCGAATCTATTTCTATCGATCCATATCTTACTATAACCAGGTGAACCATAATATATCTTTGATAAATCATTTTGTAATATTGTAGAATTTGCTTGTAATTGTTTCGAATGAGATGCATGTGTTCTACGCTGTAACCGTTTCTCTTTCTTACTGAGACAATGTATCTTTATCCCAGGTTGCTGTTGTCTAGCATAGTGGCTACCTTCCTGTTTCTTGCCACTCTGTTTAGTTGTTTGTCGTTGTTCTTGAACATGCTTGTTACGATAATAATCTGCTGTGATACGTAAATGATTCTTACCAATTAAATGAGACTTCCTAACACTTAACGTATCGTGAGTCAAATAAGAATGACAATACTCACAATAATATCTAGCCATATTGTAGTGTATGTTCCCCCCACTTTGCCTTGTTTGTCGGTGTTATCCTTTGTTGTTGCTTGTTTGCACTTCCTTACAAAATTTCTTTTTCAACGGTTATATGTAACCTCGCAACAACTTTTTACTGAAACGTGAGATATCAAGATGTGCATATATATGTATTGGCACAATGGATATTAGTATGGAGGCGTTTACATATATACATACACTTACATACAGTTCACAAGATATACCCCCATTTAGTCTGTTTTAATACATGGAAAAATGACTTGTGTCTCCCTTGCCAGACATCTATCTCGATGAGTAGCCACAGTTACAATATATATACACATATTATATCATGCAATAATCAACGACATGCAGAAGCACATTCACACACTCTCTTCCTCTCTCATACACCCATTCTGACTAATATCATTTATATACAGTTTGCATTATGGCGATTAGGTGTGCTCGTTTTTTGCGGGCCGTTACAATTACAATTACAAATATATATATAAGCGGCGACAGGGCCATCTGTCTGATAGATCTGGATGGCAAGGCTGATGACTAAGAACAACTCCAGAGACTTCTAACAATGCATCATTTCATAATACTATCACTACTTATAATAATATATTCCAACTATACATATGCTAATCCATTAACTCAACATCGATTTATTGTGGATTCCACAATAACTCCGAACCACCACGCAAGGCTACCACATGAATTACCATTTCATGATATTGATATCGATCCCTTAGATAGACATCCATCCATGACACCGGATCCCACATTGAGGAAAATTGGACATGAGTATGCAATTAGTTCAGATTTACAATTATGTAATAATTTAACATTGGATAGAATCTTTCATACTTATCCCAACGCCACAGCTGTCGATGCATCTGTTACATTAACTCTATGTATCGGAATGATTAATTTCTTTAATTCGGGGATAGGTGGAGGTGGATACATTACATATGCAAATACCAAACTTGAAGATTACTTATCTATGGATTTTAGAGAGAAGGCACCAAATGGAATCGATTCCAAAATGTTTACACAGGATTATATGTCAAAGATCGGTGGATTATCCATTGCTGTACCTGGTGAATTGAAAGGTTTATACGATTTTTACAAATTGAAAGGTAGTGGTACAGTTACTTGGTCACAATTATTAGAACCTGTAATTGAATTAGGTAATAAAGGTTGGATCATTGATGATGCTTTAGCTGCGACTTTGAAATTATATGAACCTATCTTTGTATTACCGGGAATTAAAGAGGATTGGTCATTTGTATTGAATGATACTCAAGATGGTGTACTTGGTAAAAATGATATTATGAAAAGACCAAAATTATCTAATATGTTACAAATTTTAGCTAATAATGGATCTGTTGCGCCTTTTTATGATCCAGATCATTGGATCGTTAAATCAATGATTGAATCTATTCAAAAATATGATGGTTTAATTACAGAAGATGATTTTGCAAATTATCAAGTAGAAATTAATAAACCAATCATTACAAAATTAAGAAAAGGTTGGTTTAATGCACCAAATAATGATATTACTGTATTATCAAGTAGTGGTACATCAAGTGGGAAAGCATTAATTGCTGCTTTAAAAATTATGGATAAATTCCCAAATGTTCAAGGTGGTGATTATCAAGATGAAACAACATATCTTTTAATAGAGACAATGAAATGGTTAGCAAGTGCAAGAAGTCATTTAGGTGATAATATTATCGGTAATATTACAACAGATATATTATCTGAAAATTGGACTGAAAACGCTTATCAAAAGATCTTGGCAGGTATTAAATATAATGAAACTACAGGTAAGAAACAATTTCAAACCCATAACGATTATAAATTTTATGAACCCTTATACCAAATTAATGAACCTCATGGAACTACCCATTTAAGTATTGTTGATAAATTTGGTAACGCGGTAGCATTAACCTCTACAATTAATTTATTATTTGGTTCACTGGTTCATGATCCAATGACTGGTGTCATTTTCAATAATGAAATGGATGATTTTGCACAATTGAATCGTACCAATACATTCAATTTAACTGCATCACAATTCAATTTAATTATGCCAAATAAGAGACCATTATCTTCGATGACACCAACAATTATCCTCAATGAATTAGGACAAATCGATTTTGTTGTTGGTGCATCTGGTGGTTCAAGAATCGCTACATCTGTATTTCAATCCATTGTAAGATCATATTGGTATAATATGCCATTATTGGAAACAATTGCTTACCCAAGAATCCATCACCAATTATTACCAAACGAGATAGAAACTGAGGACGTTACAATGATCGGTCATGATACCATTGAATCGTTAAAATCAATGGGTTATACCATAACACAACATGCACCAAAGAGTGTCATCAATGCTATCCGTAGAGTCAATGGAGAATGGCATGCAATTAGTGACTATTGGCGTAAACGTGGTATATCTGCGATAAACTGATACATCTCAGGGCCGACAACATTTCAATACATACATACATATACATATGCATATACGTATAATCGGTAATAATATAGTTTCGGAACAATGTCATCCGTATATCCCTTGTTCACTTCCGTTCACTTCCGTTCATTACATAATAATAATAATAACAAAATTGAAAATTTCGCGCAAATCCGTTTTGCCTATATATATATATATATATAAGTACGAATATATGAAAAGGGGTGGGTAGGATGTGTCAATTCTTGTAACTGTACCAAACAAACAAACTATACATATACACATTTACAAGCTATGCCTGCATTATCTAAGAGAATTGCCTTTGAAGTCAATGGTTCTTTACTAGAAGAAACCTGTACAATTACTTCTGAATCCACAGATGGTCATTATATTTCCTTACGTCCTTTACTTCATCCAACTGAAGAACAAGCTACATTCCCATTCGAATGGGCATTTGCTGGTACTAGCAAGGACATCACAGTAAGTACCGTTTCTGATGATACCGTTAAACAAGATTTCTCGTTTGGTTTCGATTCTAATAAATATTTACGAATTCCAAATCAACATGAGGGACCCATCGAGACATACTGGAAGACTATTCATAATGGTGTCAGGGAAGAAACTGGTGAGATTTTCCCAATGGGTAAAGATAAAACCGGTGTGAAATTCATGGAAATTTGGCAACCAATTGATTTCAATAAGAGAGATTTAGTTATTATTGATGGTGTTGCACGTTCAGGTAGATCTGTTACTTTACAAATTGACAATGCGGAATATTTCGGTTTAGTGATCGTTGTTGGGAAATGGATCCAGGGTTTCCTAAGTAAGAAATCCGAACATAGTACTAGTGGTTTAAATTTTATTAGAGCCTTTGAGACTGCTCAAGGTGATTTAGATTTTGTTACTAAATATGGTAAGGATTTCAACAAGTTCCCAACTATGTACGATGCTTTGAAACAAGGCACTTTGGTCGACAGTAACGGGATCCAATGGTCAACCCTTGAAGCTCATTACTAAGTTGGCAATATATACGTATATATATATATATATATATATATATATAGAGAGAGAGAGAGAACCTTTTTATAAAAATGATATTACCCTGAACGTCGATATTTTTTTTTTTGACATAATCACCGCGCACAATTATTTACATCCCGTCCCGGTTAGTGTGGCAATTGAACAAAGAAGACAAGAAAAATTTGACTGATACCAATATTTAGTTCCTGGGGGTATATATAAAGGATAAACAAGATAGAGATAGCGATAGAGTTATAACAGAAAGTATTCAATATATCAACGACAATTAAATTATGGGTGGTGCGTGGTTATTTATCTTAGCTGTTGTAGCTAATTGTATCAATTTATTCGGACAAGTTCATTTCACTATTCTTTATGCGGATTTAGAAGCTGATTATATTAATCCAATTGAATTATGTTCTAAAGTTAATAGATTAATTGTTCCTGAAGCCGCATTACATGGATTAATTAGTGCATTGATGTTATTGAATGGTTATTGGTTTGTATTTTTATTGAATTTACCAATTTTAGCTTATAATTTAAACAAATTTTATCATAAGACTCAATTATTAGATGCTACAGAAATTTTTAGAACTCTAGGTAAACATAAGAGAGAAAGTTTCTTAAAATTAGGTTTCTATTTATTAATGTTTTTCTTCTATCTATATAGAATGATTATGGCTTTAATTAATGAATCCGGTAGTGATTTTTAAAGAATTTATATACTACGTATGTACATAGTTTCTATATCAAAGAACGCATAAAAAAATAATAAAAAAAAAAAATATTTGTATTCAGTCATGATAAGAAAGTGTATAAATAAATAGTGTATAAATAAATGTATAAGATATAGAAGAAACAATTAAGTAAATTTTGATCTTGTAATTGTATGTGGTTTACCAGCGAAATTTATTGCTGCAGTCTTTTTCTCCTTCAATACAGCTATTCTCATATCAGCCAGGACATTTTTAGCAGCATTTGAATGACGATATACACCACCTGTGAATGCTTTAGTTGCATCTTTACCTAAAGCAGATTTTAATAAAGGTTGACCACCTGGATGTTCAGTAATATAACCTGTAACATCATGGACGATACCTGAAATAATGACTAAATTATTATTTTCTTTTAAATTATGTAAATAATCATCTTTATCCCAAACAGGTAATTCAGAAACGTTAGGCCCCCAATGAATCTTATTATTTTCTTTAGCTAATTTTTTTTCACGTTGTTGTACTAAACCTTGATTAATTGTATTTTGTGAGAAAGTTTTCAAATCTGAAGCTAAACCAAATAAAGAAGTTGAATAAATTAAAATTTTAGTTGGATCATATTGATACCATTTAATAGCGTTTCTATAATCTGTTGGAAATTCATGATGGAAATTATGATAACCTTCACCGAATGTGACTAGAGCAGTTAACCAATTATCTCTTGGAGTTCTCTTATCATCGAATGGTTGAGTACCGATATAATGAGCCATTGAATTAATACAGAAAGTAGCTTGTTGAATCATGAAGACACGAATGATACCAGCATAAACGAAGCCACCTAAATAATCACCAAACAATTTCCCACAGACTAAAGTTGGTACAACAAATGCACTTAATAACATAATAATAATATAATGACGATGTTGAAATCTAACGATCCAATCATCATTTAAATCTGAAATATCTGCTCTTGCTCTATATTTTGGATTTGGTTTCAAAAGCATCCAACCGACATGAGAATAAAATAAACCACGTCTAGCGTCATATGGATCCCTAGGGGTATCAGTATAACGATGATGAATTCTATGAGAATGGCCCCACCATTTAATTGAACCCTCGACGGAAGCTGCACCGAAAAATGCATATAATAATCTTAATGGCCAAGCTGCTGAATAAGATCTATGTGACCATAATCTATGATAACCTGCGGTAATTGAGATACCACCTACACCATAATAAAAGATAGCGAAAAGAAGCACATTTAAATGTAATGGAACCATATTAGTTAAATATAATAGCCAACCAATCATTGGAATCAATACAACAAGTACAATATTTAACCAATTTAAATGTTGATACCAATTACCAATGGTCCAAGGTTGTTCCGAGATATGTTTCCTTAATTGAGAATTTTTCAAAGTAGCAGTTGGATCTGAAGAATCTAAAGTTGTCATTTCTTTTGAACCCATTAATGAACCGAACCCATTAACAACACGTAATTGTTGTTTATTCATACCTGTAGCAACAATATTTGCCTCCTTTAAATCAATTTCATCATATTTTTCAGAAAAAGAAGAAGAAGAAGTTAGACCATCGGATGGAATATCCGATGATGGATACATAGTAGCAGTAGACGACATACTTCGTTGTACTGTTTATTATGACTACTGTAACATAAAAGGAAGATAGAATATACAAATGAGAGTGGGTAATATTAGTTATCTATTTATATATGAAATCATTAGAGACATGTACAAATTGGAAAAAAAGGGAAAAAGAAAGAACTTTCTTGTTGTTGAATCATTGTACCGAGTTGTTGAAATGAGTCTCACTCATTGAGGACATATTTGCCTATTCTATCTCTAATAGATAATACGTAATCTTGTTGAGTTGAATGGATAAGTAGACAAAGAGAAAGGGCATAAAGTAGACACCCATACAAATACAAATACAAATACACAGTTCTGTATAAGTTGACTGTACATATACATATATGTTAAAAGACAATGGATATGGACGCTCGACAATTAAATTAAATTAAATTAAGTTGGTTCCAAAATCCCTTGCATCATGTTGTTGTTGTTGTTCAACAATACAGTACTTATGTAGTTACCGCTTCGTACGTACTGCTATTGTCACTGTTGCTGTCCCTTGTGTGTTAAGCTAAACACTTCCAATTTTTTTCTGTTGAACACCCCTCTAACTGCAGTCAATCAATATCTTGCTTCGATGCGATATATTGATTGCAATCTTTTAACTTTGTTGAGAAATTAATTTCTTTTTTGTTGTCGCCAATGAAAACGTCAAAAAAAGGTATATTTGTATCTGTACGGCCTATTGTTACCCAACACCGCATATTCCTCTTTCGCAGTTCTCGGTGTTTAGAGAGGGACACACCCGCTACAGTGTATTCTGCGCATACGTGATTGTACAATTTTACGTTGAGAAATAATAAAATAAAAATAAAAATAAAAAAAGGGCACACCCGTGCACCACGGGGTGAAGAAGTGGCAAATCCCCGCAGTTATCGCACCAGCAGGTTTCTGTCGCGGGCCGAGTGTTTTGTATCTTGGTTTGTACACGAATAATTCTTTTAGGCAAGATTTTTCCCAGAAAATGATCTTAATTTCGACAGTTTGTTGAACTTTTATTAGTTTTACTCCTTTTAAAAATTCAGAATAATTAGAAATAATAGATATCAGTTGATTTTAAAAATTATATATATTTCAGGGCAATTCATTAAGAACTCATTAAACAAACTTCTATCTATTAAATTAATTTCTATTTTTCCTTCAAATTCTCTTTTATATATGTATATTAAATATACTTAAATAAACTGTTCAAGATTGAAAAAAAAAATGTTTTACTTTTATCCGTTTTTGTTATTTTTGATTTCACCTCGAACTCAAGTCAGTGCAACCACAGTAGCCATAAATGGTTGTCCAAATTTGGATTTTACGTGGCATATGACTATCCAAAATATTCTTCCATATACAATGGACATTTTAGATGTCAATTTTATAAGAGGAAATTTATTTGAAATTACTATTCATGTCGTTGGCTCTCAAACAATTCCATTAAAATATCTATATTCTTTGAAAATTATTGGAGTCGATGGCCCACAAGGAACGATCCAACTATATGGCAAAAATGAAAACACCTATTTAATTGATAGCCCAACTGATTTTATTTCAACTTTCTAGGTTTACGGTAAGTTAGAAGAGTGTGAATAGTGGCTACCAAATTTCCAAATTCAATTCGAGTATCTACAGGGTGATGCAGCGCAGTATTGGAGTACATGGGTATGGGGTACAAGTTCCTTTGATTTATCAACAGGTTGTAATAACTATGATGATCAAGGGCATTCCCAGACAGATTTCCCAGGGTTTTATTGGATCATAAACTTACCAGATGGATGTACTTCGAAGCCCTCATCTTCCTCATCAAAGTCTTCCTCCTATATCGAAACTACTTCCAAGTCAAAAAGTAGCTTTCTATTTCCATCGTCCGAATCGTCTTTTGAATCTTCAAAAGTTATATCGTCGTTCCAATCCTCTTCGAACGCTCCTTCTTTAACTACGGAATCTATCAAAATTTCGAGTTATTCTTCCATATTTCCTCCCAGTAATGATTCTCATTTGACAACTTCCTCGATAAATTCAAATGAACATCATGAGACCTCTACAACATCAACATATTACACTTCTTATTCAACTGGTGATAGTTACACATCAAACTATACCACTAGTAAAGATCTGGAAACATCTGCTGTCTCAAAATATTATCCTTCATATTCAACTAGTGATATTCACCAATCGAATTATATATCTAGTGAAGGTAATTTCTATCCATCCTCTAAAGATGATGGTGGCCTCTCAACTACTTCATTGACTTCAGATGTAACAAAGTCAGTCCCAACAGATCAAATGATTTCAAACACATTAGTAACACTAAATTCCTTTTATTCGACAATTTTAACAACTAAAGATTCAAACTTAAGTTCTGTTTCAAAGACAATTGTTGAATCTGTTCCAACTGTCACTACAACTTCTTCATATTCTGTTAATATTCAGGTTAATTCCGGTATTAAACTGATCCATTCTCTAATTGATATTTGTTTGATTTTTTTCCTTTCACAACTATTATAATAAGAAACATTTGAAAATTTAGAGATATCCATTATTGCTCATTTTAAAAAATAGAACTAGAAAAAGAGAAAAGAAAAATGTGGTGACTAAATAATTTCCTTATTTGGTCACCCTGACATCTCTTCCCACTGTAAGTTTTTTTCCACTTATTAGAGACCTTTTCCGGTTTTTCTTCCGTTTAACGTTTTTTTATTTTTTTTATTTCAATAGTTACTGTGCGCTTCTTCATTTATTTTCTCTCTCTCATAACAATTGGTCTCCATTTTTAATACCGACGCAATTCAACTTGTCCATTTCATAAACAAACCAGCGTAATTTTTTATAGTTCGTATCCTACTTGTGTATTGATATATCATACAAAATATAGCTAAATAAATATATCTACAACTACATCTTTAAAAAAAAATTCTGACAATATCTAGCATTTCTACATCTAATCTGTTCTGAGTAATATCGAAGAAAACAATTCCGATGATATATCATTATATACGTGAACTACTGGCCCAAGTAAGAAAATAACCTACAAGTATAATTTGTTGTAAGTCCGCACGGACATAATATTGTGTGTGTGTGTTCAAATACATACGGCCCGTAAATTACCAGAGAGAATTAAATAATGAACTGACAGTTTTCTACGTACAGCATTTATTTGGAAAAAAAGAGAGACCCGGTTCTAAAATTTATTTTCTTCTGTCTGTAATTTTTCCGTACGGCAAGGAAAACTTTTCTGACCGAGAGAGAAACAAAGGAGGGGCAGTAATAATTATTATTGTACGTACAAACGATACAAGTTTTGGGAGACATAGGTTCGTGAATTGGTGATTTTAATAAAGTTTTGAAATTGTTCCGTTGTTTGTCCGTCTCGTACGGCTATTTTAGAGAGATATTCTGTAAATATATATATCTGGAATTGTACCTTTTGCGCAAAACAAAGTAGAAGAAATAGTTACCGTCTTCTGTGTGCGTGTTTTTTTTTTAATTCCGTCCTTCACTCTTTGAAATTACCGATTTCCTGTTTATTTTATTCCAATTGTCAATTTTTGTCATAATCGTCATTTTGATATGTTTTCACAGTAAATTGTTGTCGTGCTCTCCCCCTCCGATATTGAACTCATCTTGTGATGACCATCTTTTTGGCAAAGCCATGCATATCATCAACAAATGAATATTATCATCTTATTATTATTATTATTATTATTATATAAATAATATGCATATTTTGGAAAGAGACGTTAATTAAGTAATTATTTGCTCTTGCCTGCGTGAATTTGACGAAGCTGTTTTTCCTTTTGTTTTGTTTTGTTTTGTTTTGTTTTGTTTTTTTTCCTTTGGTTTGCTTATCTCGAGAATTTCAAAAGTATATAAATACTTAAAAGTGATACACACTTCACAAACATTATACAAAAGATAGCAGCTATACAAATCAGTACATATTGATATATTACTACAACTACAGGCTTCCCTTACTTCCTTTGAACTTACAGAAAACAAATACATTTTAGATATATATAAGAAATAATGGACCCAACTAGAGCGCCAGATTTTAAACCACCTTCTCCAAATGAGGAATTATCTCCTCCTCCTGATCCTCAATCTACTATACCTGAATCGGATCCTATTGTTCCATATGTTTTGGCAGATTATAACGCATCTATTGACGCCCCATTTAATTTAGATTCAATTAAGAAAAATCACAAAAAATCAGCAAAGAAACATCATCATCATCACCACCACCATAACAAAAGAAATAATGATCCAAACGATACTGACAACAGTTCAGAAAATACAACATTCCCAAGTCATAGATCTCAACATATTCCATTAAATGCATCAGATTTTCAACCATTATCTGCTGATGTCTCTTCAGCAGAAGATGACGATGATGATACAGATGAAAGTAATCGTAATAGCAGAACAAATAGTAGAACCATCGATGAAGCATTAAATGAACAACAATTGAAAGCAATTGATATCGGTGTGAAAAAATATCAAATTGCAGATTTAGAAGAAGTTCCTCATGGTATCGTGAGACAAGCAAGAGATTTCGATAACTATGAATTCCCAACTCATAGATTCTCAACAGGTTTAAAGGATCCAAATAAATTACCTTTAGTCATTGTTGCATGCGGTTCTTTCTCTCCAATAACTTATTTACATTTAAGAATGTTTGAAATGGCTTTAGATGCAATTAATGAACAAACAAGATTTGAAGTAGTCGGTGGTTATTTCTCACCAGTGAACGATACTTATCAGAAACCGGGTTTAGCTCCATCGTATCATAGAGTCAGAATGTGTGAATTGGCTTGTGAAAGAACTTCATCATGGTTAATGGTTGATGCATGGGAATCTTTACAACCTACATATACTAGAACTGCAAAGGTATTGGATCATTTTAATCATGAAATTAATGTTAAACGTGGTGGTGTATCAACTGCAACAGGTGAAAAAGTTGGTTGTAAAATTATGTTATTAGCAGGTGGTGATTTGATTGAATCCATGGGTGAACCAAACGTTTGGGCAGATGCTGATTTACATCATATCCTAGGTAATTATGGTTGTTTGATCGTAGAAAGAACCGGGTCGGATGTTCGTTCGTTCTTATTATCTCATGATATCATGTACGAACATAGAAGAAATGTCTTGGTTATTAAACAATTGATCTATAATGATATTTCTTCGACAAAAGTTAGATTATTTATAAGAAGAGGAATGTCCGTACAATACCTTCTACCGAATTCTGTGATCAGATATATTCAAGAACATAAACTGTATATCAATCAAACAGAACCTGTTAAACAAGTCATGGGAGGTAAAGAGTGATTGAAAACAAACAAAACAAAGTCATCGAGGAAAATGACTCTTGTTGAAATGATAATAGATATCATGCAAAAGAGAAACACATTCGTTTTGAGTAGGTAGTACTACCAAGAAAAAATTGAAATGATAGATTAAAAAAGTATTAAAACTCGCAATCAGGATCAAATAGAACTCAATGTCTGGAAATATTTATCTTTTTCGCATTTCTTCTTCTTTTTCATTTCTCTCTCTTCATCCTTATCCCTAAGTAACGTTATTAATGTCCTTTTAAACTAGCATACACGTGTAATTATATAATTATTAATATTAAAAAAAAATATGTAACATTATTATAATTTTCCTAGAAAGAATAGATTTTGATAAAATCCAAGGCTCTCGCTAATTGAACGCTAACTGATAACGGTTAAAAAAAAAAATTCCCCCATCATTTAACTAAATCAATAAAAATATTGAACACATTTAACGTGACAACTGTCGACAACAGCGGCTAAAATATATATACAAATTACAAAAAACTCCGCGACGGGGAATTGAACCCCGATCTGGCACGCGACAAGCGCCCATTCTGACCATTAAACTATCACGGATACTTTTGTATAAAAAAAAGTTTAATATTATAATGCATAACCGAATTAAAAGAGCCGGGTAACATATCGATGTAGTTGGTTTATAAGTTCTGACTTTGACTTTAAGTACAACTTAGAGTCCCGAATGTCGAAATACTGGCCCAAGAGCTTTGTGTTGTAATTAATGCTAAGTTGCAATACTTACATTTTAATATACAGTAGATAAGTTACTGAATGGTATTTAACTTACTACTTCCACTTTAGGAATTAACTTCCTAAATAGGCACTATTGTCCGCTTTAGGATATAAAGCGGATAACAAATTTTTCTAAGAAAAATTTCATGTCATCGAGAAAAACTAATCGTTATATAAAAAGTACTCGATGACTTATGTATACTAAATAATAGAGTTTATACTTACTTTGTACATTATATAGAAAGACTCTAACCGAAATATTTTATATTAATTGATATTTATAAAATATGTCTTCAAGTTCCATTAACCATATGTTTGGAAATTTCTCTTTAGTAAACCTGCGTCAACAGGTTATGAGCCCTGTAGCCCAAAGAGAGAATCCTTTGTCCATTAAGCTAGAGAGCTCCAAAGATTTTAAGAAATGGTTAAATCGTTTAAGAAATCACATGTATCATGTATCCAATGATTTGGCTGCTTATGCAGAAACTGGTAACTTGTCTCAAGCATCTAATGAATATAATTTGTCTGAACAAGTTAGAATCGAAGCTATTAACATTTTAAGCTTTGCACTAATCGAGTTATTGAAAATGTCAACTCAAGGTCGTCCTCACGAGGCTATCTTTAAAGAAACGGATGAAAATCCATATGTCACTGGTAAAGAAATCTTAGACATGATTATTAAGAAGTATGATATTTCTAATTTTCGTCAAGATGTCCAAATTTGGTTACCAATCCATTCTGCATCCGGGATGGAATTACCAGAAAGAGCTACTTATGCAGAAAATGTCATTTCAGCTATTTTTGATGCTCCAGATATTGAAAAGGGGTATACTAGTAATATTACTGCTGAAAACAAACCCGCTTTTATGAGCTACAAGAAAGAAATTATCCAACGTGCTAAGAATTTTCTTTTAGTTGGATTAAGCCCAAATGCGCAAAAGCACTGTTTGTCCTTCCTTGGTTCTCAATCAAACATTGTTGGAGAAGAAGTTTATGCAAGAATTCAAGAAGTTGATGGTAAAACTGAAACTGATTCTAAGCCTGCATTAGTTGCCATTCCAAAGTCAAACAGAAATAAAAGGAAGAACAACCAAGCCTGGAAAAGAAAAGACGATAACAAAGATCGTACCTGTGGTGTTTGTGGTGGACCTTTCCACCGTTTGAACGAATGTTCAAAATTGAAACAAAACGTTCCTGATGCGGCCGTTTTTACCAATAAGCATTCTGGTATGGTTGCTGAACATGTTGTTCAAGAGGATAATTCGTCCAATCGGGACCTAATCTTGTGTGCTACTGACACATCCACTTCTGGTATTTCCAACGATGAATGGATTTTAGACAGTGGTTGTACGGTCCATGTTTCTCACAATAGGGAATTGTTTACTTCCTTTAAAAGTTCTACCAATTCAACCCTTAGAGGTGTTGGTGGTGAGACTCATATTCATGGCTACGGTGATATTCAAATTGGTAACGTTACATTAAAAGACGTCGCCTACGCCCCAGACTTACCATTCAATTTATTGTCTGTTCAAAAGGCTATTACCACCTCCGATTATGCGCTATTATTCGATGTTGATCACCATGTGAAAATCCTTGATCAAAAGGGTTACATCAGAGCATTAGCCTCTCTGAAAAACAATTTGTATGTGGTTCACTTTGGTACTGATACTAAGCATATTGCTATGGGTGCTTATGATGTTGAAATTACATCATCTTTAGCTGGTTCTCATGATCCTTTGTTGGCTTCTGCAAAACCAGTTACTCCAGAAACTAGCATTTTACATGCTCGTTTAGGTCATCCAGGTATTAACAGCTATAATCAATTAGCGTCTATTGTTGATGCTCCAAAAATTAGACCTGCATCTGTCACTGTTTGTCCAACCTGTTCCTTATCCAAGGGTACGATCAATAAAGGTGTCATCTCACCAGTTGAGTACACTAGCCCTTTGCAACTACTTCAAGTTGATTTATGTGGTCCTTTCAGATACAAGAATTACAAGTCTGAAAAATTCTTTATGACCATTAGAGATGCCTACTCCAGATACTATTCCGTAGTTCACCTAGTGAAAAAATCTGATGCTGCCCAAGAACTGATTGATTGGATTCAAGAGGTTGAGAATTATTTCTTATCACGCGGTGGTTATAAGGTCGGTGCTATCCGCACGGATAATGGTGGTGAATTTATGGGCCAAATTCTTCATGAATTTTTTAAGAAGAAGGGTATTCAACATCAGTTAACAGTCCCTCACTCCAGTTTTCAAAATGGTGCAATGGAACGTGCTCACCGCTCAATTGAAGAGAAAACTCGTTGTCTACTTGTTGGTGGTCGTGTTCCTCCATCTCTGTGGACCGAAGCTGTAAATACTGCTGTATATTTATTAAATAGGTTACCTCTTTCAAATAAAAAAGGCCGTATTCCGTTTTGCTTATGGACTGGTTCTGAACCGTCTGATCTAAATCTTGATAACCTTCGTGTTTTGGCTGTGCTGCATATGCCACCCTAGATTCTTCCCTTCGTGATGGTAAACTTGCACCCACATCTATTTCCGGTGTATTTGTTGGTTATGATTCCAACCGTAAGGCCTATCGAATCTTTCACCCAGCGTCTAAGAAAATCTTCGCAAGTTGTCAAGTCAAGTTTGATGAATCTGTTTTTCCACTTGAAAATACCAAAGCTACGGTTAGTTCTCATTCCTTTGCTACCTCAACTATTGGTGGTGCACCAACATATCCTTCCTCCACCTCTGGCTACCGCTACATCGAATCTGAAAACGAAGTTTCAGATCCTAGCCAGGCTGATCCATCATCATCATCCATTAATTCTTCGTTCTCCGAATCCAACCATACTGATCCGGATGATGCTGACTTTGAAGAAGAACCTGATTTATCTACTCATTCATCACCTAACTCTTCCGACGCCACCACTTCAAATCTTCAAGTTGTTCCTACAACTGCCGTACCACAGTTATCTCCTGAATCTACTGAACTCGCCAAAAGCTCGAATGCTGTTATGCGTTCTTCTGAGTCCTATTCTAACGTTCAGTCATCTGAGCCTTCTTATTCTGCTCCGCCTATTTCCTTGACAGATATCCCACCAGCTTTGGTAGACTTGCCATCACCAAGTATGATTAATGCAGGTAGTCATCCATCTTCATCTTCTGCTGTTGTTCCACATTCTCATCAATTAAATGTCTCCAGTTCCGAATCTCACCTAGTCAGCCATTCCGATTCTCCTTATTGTGAATCTGAGACTCATGATATGGTTCTTGCCGACCCACTCGTGGATTCTGTAACACAACAACTACAACACCGTACTAGTCAACTTCAATCAACTCACAATGATCTTATGAGCCTTCAGAAAATGAATTCTGAATTAACTGCACAAAATTCCAGATTGCGTGACCGTGCCCATCATCTGGCTCAGTTAGTTCCTAGTCCTACCGCTAGCCATAAACGTACACATCCTAGTACTGATTTGTTACCACCAATTGTACCAAATGAAGTTCTTGTCGATTCCCGTCCTGCCAAACAGAGCAGTACCCATGTGTCTGGTACTGACAAAATTGCCCGTCTTCCAACTGAAATGGTTACTCCAGATGACCACACTTATCAGACAATTCCTATTCAGTCTACTGCTGTTGCTCCTATTAACCATGTTCCAGTTAAATCAGCCTGGGCAGACCGCATTCGTCATTATGAGTCGAAACAAAACTGGTCTCCCACCGGTCACTCATTGACTAATCTTCCAATTGCAGCATTAGATCAACTATATAGCACTGAACGGGCTATTGTTGTTCGTAATGCTCAAAACCAACTGACACAACATGTCCTTTCTCCGGATCATGCTTCTTTGCCCTCTTCCGACATCGATATCGAAGAAGTTGAAACTCACGTTGGTTTGACTGCTGTTATTAGTGGTCACTCTACTATCACTCCATCATTGATTGCACCCATGACTATCCAACAGGCTCTCCGCGGTAAAAATGCCAAAGCTTGGCGTAGTGCTGCTGAACATGAATTGGCGGCTTTTAAAAACCATCGTACTTACGAACTCATGTCGCCTCCTCCAGATGCTCGTATTCTTGGTTCCCGTTGGGTTCTGACCGTTAAAGGTACGCATACTGCTAAAGCACGTCTTGTTGCTCAGGGTCATAGACAAATTCAGGGTTTAGATTACACTGAGACCTTTGCTCCAGTTGTTCGCTATGATTCTGTTCGTATCTTCTTAGCCTTAGCTGCCTGTCATCATCCTCAGGTCCATCAAATGGATGTTGATACTGCCTTCCTAAATTCTCCTATGGACGAACCTGTGTATGTTCGTCAACCTCCAGCTTTTCTTGATCCGAAACACCCAGATTGGGTGTGGAAGCTTTCCGGTGCTATGTACGGTTTGAAACAAGCTCCAATGTTATGGAATAAACATATGAATGGTACCTTATGTAAAAAGGGTTTCCAACAACATGCTGGTGAACATGGTCTGTATTTCAAGAATACTGCCTCTGGTATTGTAATCGTTGCACTTTATGTCGATGATCTCCTCATTGCTGGTCCCAATGATGCTACTATTGCTTCTGTTAAAAACGACTTATCCACGGTTTACTCCATGAAAGACCTTGGTCCGGTAAACAAATTCTTGGGTTTGAATGTTCATCAGACGTCTACTCACATTTCATTAAGTCTAGAAGACTACATTGTGAAGGCTGCAAATGCTAGCTCTATCTGTTTAAGTAAACCTAGATACATTCCCATCTCTCCTACCACCGATTTATTTGACAATACTTCTTCACCCTTATCAAACATTACCCCATATCAAAGTATTGTTGGTCAACTACTTTTTGCTGCAAATACTGGCCGTCCTGATATTGCCCATGCTGTTTCTTTGCTTTCACGTTTTCTAAAGGCACCTACTGAGCTTCATTTGGCGACTGCTCAACGTGTCCTTCAATACTTGTATACCACCCGTCATGCTTCTCTGATGTATCAAATGGGTTCTCCTGTTCAAATGAATATTTATTCTGATGCTTCTTACGGTGCAAAGGAGGATATCCCATATGCTACACGGGGGTATATCACGCAACTAGCCGGGGGTACTATTACATGGTGCTCCAAGAAAATAAAGTCCACTATCACATTGTCCTCAACTGAAGCTGAGTATATCGCAGCTAGTGAGGCTGTCGCCGAAATGCAATGGTTAATCAACATGATGGATCATATGGGTATTAAAGTGAAGACGCCAAACTTATGGGTCGATAACGTCCCTGCAATCCATATTGCGGAAAATCCTGTACATCACAACAGGATGAAACATGTCGCTATAAAAGTTCACCATGTGAGGAAAGCTATTGCTGATGGTCAAATAAATATTGACCATATTAATACTAAAGAGCAATTAGCTGACATTACTACAAAGACATTATCCAAAGCGCTATTTGTTCATCTACGTGACAAGATTATCTTTAATGCAAGTATTTGACTTACGGGGGTATGTTGTAATTAATGCTAAGTTGCAATACTTACATTTTAATATACAGTAGATAAGTTACTGAATGGTATTTAACTTACTACTTCCACTTTAGGAATTAACTTCCTAAATAGGCACTATTGTCCGCTTTAGGATATAAAGCGGATAACAAATTTTTCTAAGAAAAATTTCATGTCATCGAGAAAAACTAATCGTTATATAAAAAGTACTCGATGACTTATGTATACTAAATAATAGAGTTTATACTTACTTTGTACATTATATAGAAAGACTCTAACCGAAATATTTTATATTAATTGATATTTATAAAATATGTCTTCAAGTTCCATTAACCATATGTTTGGAAATTTCTCTTTAGTAAACCTGCGTCAACACTTTGAAATTTGAGGGCGATGTTTTTTGAAGTGCATGGTATGCACTTCAAAATTACAGCATTCCTATTTTAAGGGCATTCTGAATTACACTTTGAAGGAGGAATCAATTCTTAAATGTTGCAAGATAACACCCCGAAATCCTTCTAACTCTGTATTGTTTAACTAAACTGAATAAGAAATTGTGAAGTATGGTTGGTTCTTATCCTTTCTGTAGTACTGGGTTATTTTTTAATTACTCGGCCTGTATTATTTGTGAATTAATTGCTATAAACATCATTAAATGGGATTGATTCCATTCTGTTATTTAGACTTAACTTCGGGCGCGTTCCGTTAATAGGATACAACGCTCGACAAGAAAAGTAAAAACAACAATCTCACGCACCACCTTCACCAATATATATATATATACACATACATATAGTTATACACATGCCATCAGTGGATGTGCTAGATGCATTTATAATAACTAACCTACTAAACAAGAGTCCTAAAACAAATACTCAAGATAGAAAGAAGACAACATCCCTGATTATATCAGGTTCCGTTCCAAAGGCAATTTGCCTGGGGGAATATCCATATAATAACAGCACGTTGTTGACAATATTAGCAGCCCAGAATACATGTTTGTCCCAATCGACCATTGTCGGTGTAAGATGTTTTAAAACACCTTTTATTAATTATACTGTCCTTTCTGCTTTAGAGTTACCGCGTGGATGGTAAGCAGAACTGTGAACAAACTTGACATTAGAATGTTCAGCAAAAGTATGAACAACTTTATTGGCAAAGGGACTACCATTATCACTAACCAACATATCAGGAACACCATACAATGAAAAGATCAAATGTAGCATTCGGAGGGCAATATTGGCGGTCTGTTGGGCAGTCGGTAAAACCAGTGTTAAATTCGAAACGTAGTCAGCAGCAATTAATATATACGGGATCCCATTACAATTGGGAAGGGGACCGGCAAAATCGAGGTACCATCTCTTAAAGATTGGAATATGCTTGAAATCTGGGAGTTCTGCATGCAAGTCGTTAAACTTGGTATACAGCTCACTGTGGTTGCAATTTCGAAAAGCATCAAGAGCTAGCAGCGGAAAATTGGGACACCAGACTCGATATTTATCTAATAACCATATTAGAACTCTATGGCTACAATGAAAAAATGAGTGGATTTTAGAAGCCAGACGTAGATAATCATAATCGGTGATGACTCTATGTAAACATTTCTGGAAGCCGATGTAAAGTATATCCTTCTTTAAATAAAAGGATGGAAAAACCTTTATTAAACGTTCAGGAATGGGAGTACCGGGATTCTGAAGAAGTTCCTTGATTATTAGAATATCAGGCCAGGAAACGTCAGAAGGGGGTTGTAAACTACCAGATCATCAGCTTGTAAGCTCAAATTTGGATGATTAGCAGGATTTGGACTGGTTTGTTCATTTTCTTGGACAGCTTGAAAATTCTCTTGATCAATATCTACGTTTGGAGGTTGATTATCAACAGCATCTTGTGCATCTGGTGGATCAGGAGCAATAGAGGCATGTGATGTTCCGGTTGAGGATGGTTCTGATGTGTTAATAGCATTGTCGTCAACTAAAACAGCTTTCAGAGTAATCTCAGTAGCTAGTTCATCTCAATGGTCGAACTGGAGTTCAGGTTGAGAATCAAGACCGTAGTGACTAAGATAATCGGCAACAACATTCTTGGGACCCGGTACGTACTTCCACGTTAACCAGTACACATTCAACAAATCCAAAAACTTAGCAAATCTAGGATGAGTTTGCTTATAGGTAATTCCAATGCTGATAATACCTTTATTGTCAGTGTAAATAGTGTTAGAACGACACAACATCAAATGGGACTTTTCTAACGTATGTAGTACAGCGAATAGCTCACGTTCTACAGTTGAGTACCGTCGTTGTGCCTCTGTAAATCTCAATAAGTGAAAAGAGATAGGGTATAAATATTCTTTCCCATTCCGAATCTCTTTTTGAAATAAAACAGCAGCAGCTCCAGTCAAACCGGCATCCGTGTAAATAATGACGTCAGTTTGTTGATTAATCGCCACTTCCTTTGTTTGCAAAGTTGCAAATTCTTCCTCTATTCAAACAACGTCAGTAGAAATGCCTTGCGAGATATCTTCTAGATTATAGGTGACTCAGTAATGATTTTCTACCTGCAGTTAAACCATGATGTTTTGCTTCCTACAGAAGTTGACTTTTAGAGCGATTTTCAGTATTTATGTTTCTCCAGACTTAGATAACAAATAACGTTGCAAAACGTAATCAAAAATATATCGATTAAGTGAGTTTAGAAAGAAATTATTTTGTATTTTTGAGTATTTGTTTTAGAATTCTTCTATAAAGTAGCAAACACATTTGACCATTACTAAACCGATATGATGGTTTGTAGTGATAACAAGTGCGTATCAGTATAATATAATATAAGCATTTTTTTCTCTATATGAAACGGGTTAGCATATATAAGTAATTTTTGATATTGTATATGAGATTATCTTATTGTTACTGTTGTCTTTACTTTCTTTTCGAGCGCGGTTTCAATATTAGTTATTCGAACTCGAACTTTAGTCCTGGAAAATAATAGCCTAAACATCACATTAGAGAATAATTCTCAGACGCCACTTATTCGAGTTAATATTCATTTTCCTGAAATATTCCCAACTAATTATTATGAGTAGTGGTCTCTAAATCCAATTTTCTACATTTACTGACAGAATGAGTTTTAAGAATGTCTAACACTCAAAGCCGGTATACCTGCTCCACTTTCTTGAGAACCGCGTTACCTATGAGTCTCTATTAATCTCTTTCTGCAGAAGAAATTTCGCAATTTTAAATGTTACAAAGTGTTTGATTTCTGTTTGTCTGTGCTACTTTACATCTGAAAGTTTTTGCTTTTCTTCGATTAAGCATGGCATTAGAAATTTTGTTAGCCAAATTCCTACACTTTAAAAGTGTCCAAAGCGGAAGCAGTACTGTATAAATAATATTACCATGACTTTTTCCTTAACTCATTTGATTGTTGGATATTATGATTATTCAGAAAACTTCTGCCAAAAAAAATTCATTTGCTCTGTTCTTAACGTGTCTCGTCTAAGGAAGTTTAGGGCCGTTATAGAGCTATGAGGGTCTTTTATTATATCAAAAAGTAACTGTTTAGGTAATGTTTTGCCTTGTACAATTTAAATATCTTTATTTGATGTTATTCTACGTAATGTTGATTTCATATCATCGTCAGGGCTCTATCCCTGACAATACTTATATATATCTGTAACTTTAGATATTCAAATTTCCCATTTTTTTTAATTGTACGGTGTTTCTTTTTTGGACATTTATTGTCGCTGATTTACAGTTCTCGGGACACCAATATATCGAAGAAATAAAATGAGTTCTTTAAAACAGATCCAACATAGATATAACAATTGATTCATCTGACAGTATATACTATATCGAACTCAATGGAATCTGATACCCATCATAATGCCTCATTCAGTACAAAATATATTAAGACTAAGTCAACTTCTCAACAAGATTGTTTCCTAATATCAAAATGGAACTCAGAAGTGATATTCGAGTTAGCCGCGGGGGATCCTCTGACCTATAATGAATGGTTTTTTTTGCCTCCATCTAGAGGTAAGAGCCTAGTCGTATGTATATATAAGCATACCGAAAATATCCAAATACAGAAATATTTACTAACTAATGAAAATCACCAATATAGATATCCATTCATTTACACTATAATGACACTAAAATCAACGTGGATAATTTACAGACAGTTCAGGATTGCTTCAAAAAAAAGAAAAACTTCTGGGAATCCATGTCCTACAATGTTGAATTTTTCACAAGTGCCGAAGGTTACTTGATAGTCGAATTAGGATGCCAGCTTTGGACACAAACAAAAGTCAACACTCTCTCAGATTATCAAATTAACGAGAAACATTTATCTAGTACCGATGTTAAAATTAACTACCTAAAACAACTAAAAATTGTCGGGCAATTTAATTCTAATGAAACAACAGAAATTTGTATCGATAAGGTAGTTCTTCATCTAAGGGAATATTTGACATCTTTGATGATATCACAACTTGAATTTAAGTTCCCATTAATTTTCTCAAGAGTGGCCAGAAAACGGATAAAGGAACAAGAAAATTCATTCACAGTGGTATCTTATGCAATCAAGGGAAATTCAACACTATTCTTGAAGTTTTTAAAAATGGCAAATAATGACAAAACTGCTTCTAGTATCTTCCAAATATTATCTAACAACAACTACGGTCAAAGATTAGATATGGTCTGACCATATTCCAATTATATTAGAACACTCACTTCTCTATATACCAATGACTATTTGTATCATTCAAATTCTTTCCTTTCCCATATACGATCAACCATTACAATTGCATCATCATCAAACGTTTCTTTCAAATCGTCCAGAAGAACCTGCTTACTTTTATTGTCAGTGATATTCTCAAAGATATAATCCACTAATTCATCTTCATAAACACCTAAATATTCTTTAACTAATTCGTCAATAAATTTAGATTTTCTTAGTCTACTCAAACGATCAGAGAGATCCTGGCCAATGAAGGGAAGAATATCGCCCCTTTCATGTTCTGATATTTTTTCTTCCAATGTTTCAACACTTTCGGTACTTCTTTGGCCACCTTCAGGCTCTTCAGTCTTTTCGTTTGCAGAATTATCAATAGCTTTCTTGAACGCAAACTTGATATTAATAACATTACTGACCTTCTCCTCATTTTCGATTTCCCTTACAGATTCGCCCTTACTGATACCCGTAGTTGTTTTGATCATAGGCATATCAACATCGTCACCTACAGTATCCCTATCTTCTTTATCTTTAATCTCTTCTAATTCTTTAAAGGACCTATGATGATCATAAAATTCATCGTTTCCAAGGCGTATAAGTTCTTTTTTATTGATGGCTATGTTTTCCATTAATACATTTTCATAATTTGTGGCGCTTTCTAGGTTAGAATGGATCTTTAGAATACGAGGTTCCATATTAGAATTTAAGGTACTCAAAAGTTCTAAATATCTTCTATTCGATTCGTGTTTTTCGATATCTTCTTTGTCTTCGGAATCATTCATATCTTGGTCATTCTCATTTTCTATATCCATGCTTATATCCCCATTGGACTTCTCATCCTTCGATGAACTATTCACTTTAATTCTGTCAAAAATTTTCATCATCTGTGTTCTTTGTCTTTCACGTTCATTATATATTTCTTGCTGATTCTTCTCTTTCTCCATAGTAACTACTTTAGTTCTAAATTCAATAATATCCTTACATAATTGATCCAAATCATCCCTTGGAATATCATTCAAGGTATTTAAATCAATGTGGTACTCAGTTGAACTCTCATCATAATTATCCTTCTCAATGCTCTTATCATATGAATTGGGTCGTTCGATCAATTGAGAAAACTTAACCTCATCTTCTTCAGTGATTGAAATTTCGGGAACACTACTTGTGGACAAAATATCCTTCACAAATAAAGAAACATTAGAATCGTAACGAATTTGCAGTGTTTTACCTAACAATTCCTTTAGAAATAGTACAATGTGTGGATATATTACAATATCCTGTTTAAAACGTACAAAGAGAGTTTGTTTCGGAATACCTGCCGAAGATACACTAGTCCAACATTCCACTATAGTATCTAATGAATACTTTTTCTGTTCATCTACATCTAGATGTGTGAGAAACAACTCAATCAACGCATTTAAGAAATTATCAATTCCGGATTCAGTTAAATTAGATTTAACGCCTTTGATTGAAATTGTGTGCAGTTGTTGTTTTAGAGAGATGGGGAGAAATTGTTTAATAGGTTGATATTTAGATAGCCTTCCACTCTTCTTGTCATATGCATCGCTTTTATTAGTTGTAATGTTTGAGTTTACTTTATTCGTTATCTTGTCTGTGCTTTGATTATTTTTAATTCCTTGCGAACTGGCTTTACCATTAGCATTTGTTAATACTATCTTATTCTTATCTATAGTTTTGTTCAGTGAATCTTCTAATTTAGGTAAATCTGCTCTTAGTATAGGAATGAAGCCCTTCCTTTCTGTATCACTTGTCCATTTTGACTGTGATATCAAAAACTTCTGGGGACACACAAATATCACGTTATCCATCGTATTTCTCCTTAGTTCACCTATATATGTTTATACTATCACTTGATTAGGAACTGCTGTTTGTAATAAATGCGTAGAACTACAACAAACTTGTTCATTAATTTTTCATATATTAAATTCCCAAAAAAAAATCACTACAAACGAACCATTCCTTGGTTTACATCTTTTTGTCTCTGTGATTCCGAAACAGGTAATAGAGCTTACTTCTTCTCTGTTGACTTTAGTAACATAGCCCTGATTATAGAATTTTAAATGTCTCGAGAGATTAAGAAATATTTCAAAAGTAATCAGAAACCGTAGCCCCCCTTTGAAGTTATAAACCACACACATTACAAAATTCATAGTTACATCGATAAATTAAATAAGAAAACACTCACGAAGATGTCTGACGTGGAAGTATTGTTAACTGTTGGCAAATTAGATGCGTCTTTGGCGTTATTAACAACCAAAAATCATCATGTTATTGAATTTCCAACGATGTTATTACCGGAGACAGTCAAAGCTGGATCAATCGTTAAATTAAACATTTCTCAAAATGTGGAAGAGGAAAAGAAGGAAAGAAATAAATTTCAACAAATCCAAGAAACTATCCTTGAGAAATATGGTACCCATAAACCTAAGGCACCTGTATTAAAAGTCGTTAATGTTACACAAACAAGTTGTGTCCTTGAATGGGGTCAATTGGATTTAGGTTCAGCAAGACTGAAATCGCTGATTTTATACAGACAAGATATTCGTTCTACGGTAATCCCTAACCCTTTCAAAGTCACCACCACTAAGATTTCTGGGTTATCTGTTGATACTGAATATAATTTTCAATTAAGATTAATCACTACCTCTGGACAATTTTGGTCCGAAAAGATTGTATTACATACCCACAAGATGACAGATATGTCAGGTATTACAGTATGCATGGGCCCATTAGATGTCAATTTAAATATTACAGAGACACAAATTGAAAATTGTTTAACTAGCATTGGAGCAAAACCATTACAACACCATGTTGCTATTGATACCACCCATTTTATTTGTAATGATTTAGATAATGATCAAGACGAAGATTTAATTAGGGCTAAGAAATATAATATCCCAATTGTTAGACCTGAATGGATTAGAGCTTGTGAAGTTGAAAAGAGAATCGTCAGTGTTAGAGGATTTTATTTAGATGCTGATAAGTCTATTTTGAAATCTTATGTCTTCCCACCCGCCACTGAATCAGTAAAGAGAGCTCTGCCAGCTGAAGTTCCAGTTGCTGAAGAACCAGTTGCTGAAGAACCAGTTGCTGAAGAACCAGTTGCTGAAGAACCAGTTGCTGAAGAACCAGTTGCTGAAGAACCAGTTGCCGAAGAACCAGTTGCTGAAGAACCGGTTGCTGAAGAACCGGCTACCGAAGAACCAGTTACCGAAGAACCAATTGCTAACCAACCAGCTAAAGAACCAGTCGTTGAAGACCCAATTACCGAAGAACCTCAAGTCACTGAAGAGCCAATTACTGAAGAATCAGTAACCAAAGATACGTCAATCGAAGGACCAGTTGAAGATGCTGCAGATGCACAAGTTGAAAAAGCAGTTGTTGAAGAGCCAGTTACTACAGAACCAGTTCCGGAAGATGTTGAAGAGCCAGGTGCAGAAGATTCTGTAGATACTCAACTTGAAAAGCCAATTACTGAGGAACCAGTTACCAAGGATACCTCATCTGAAGAACCAGCTACTGAAGAACCGGCTACTGAAGAACCGGCTACTGAAGAACCAGCTACTGAAGAACCGGCTACTGAAGAACCGGCTACTGAAGAACCAGCTACTGAAGATACCGATGAGACAGAACAAGATGTAGATGAAGCAGAAGAAGAGGATACTTCTAGTACTACTCCATCCAATAACAACTCTTCAAGTAAGAATTCTCAAAAGAAGAAAAACAAGAAAAAGAAGAATAAGAAGCGTAAATAGATAATGACTATATAGTATATAATATGGTATAACATAATGAATGATTTTACTTGAGTTGAATGTAGACCTAAGGGTACCCTAACTAATACTCCCGGGTGTACCCTAGGGCTTGTACGTTCAAGCGCCGTAAAAGAAATTTCTTTTTGACAAAAGGAGAAGGAAGGAAATCTCTCTTCATTTATGACACAGAACATGCTGCAGAAACCCAAGGAATTGGATACTAGCAGCTCTCCTCAGAACAAAGAAAGACCAGCAGGGGGCCAAAAGTGCCCGAGAATACCACTAATATACCGCAGAGTGGGATAATCTATTTTTAAAGTAGATAATAGATCCACCGAGAGAAATCACCGTAGCCAAGACGAACAAACGTGCACAGCAGCACCGCCACATTTTCCTCTTTTGTACGGCTATTTCTCTCTCCGCAACTAAAGGATACGCGAAATGTTTTCCAAATTTCCCGACGCCAAAAATTTGAACTGGCAAAAAAAAGTCTTTAAGTATCGATGAGAATGCTGTTCACTAAGAAACCGCCGAAGAAATAGGTACTTCAAACCCGTCTATCAATTTTCAACGAGATTAGTAAAAAACCATCGCAGTGTAAAAATAACTTTTCATGAAACAGAAGAATGGCCGCACAGGTCGAAAAGAAAAAGAACTTTCTCATCATTTTCAAATTTATAAATAGTTTCTATTGCTCTTCTCTGATTTCAATTGGAAACAAACAAATTTTTTCAGATATTATTTCGGTCTTGAACGTTGAAAATTAATATAATATAACATCAATTCTTAGTAACAAATTGAAAGTAATAACTACTCTTTCATTGATCTATGACACTGATTATGTCAAGCTATCTCTATCTTATTAACATGTAATTTAATACTTTTCCAGCTTGTTTGCTTGGTCTTACTCAATGTAGCAGTAATTGAAATTATAGTTTATTCCGAGACAAATTGATTTATTGTTATATCGATCTACCCACTAAAATAAATAATATAAACTATTACATTTTGTTCTCGTTACTTTTAGCCCCTTTTGAATTTTGATAAATTTTTTTTCCTCATCTTTGTTTCAAATACATTTATTTTGTTATTAACCAGTTTTCTCTCCTTCATTTATTTATTTTGAGGTTGATCCATTATCAACATATATATATTAGAAAAGTAAAAAAAAAAAAAAAGAAGAAGAAGGAGAATAACGATTAACAGACGTTTCCACAAACTAATTAATATTAAAACAACAAAATCCTTTCACTTCAAAGTTTACCTTCGTTCATTCTTTACTATTGCATTTTCACATCAAATTCTTTATAATTATGCTACCGGCAAGATTTAAACATTTGATATTACTACTTTGTTTATTAATTAATACCGTTTGGTCACAAAATATAGCAGCAGGTGCAGGAACAGATACATCTAATGTAGACAATACGGATAATCAAAATGCAAATAACTCTACTGCTGAGGGAAATTCACAATCATTATTAAGTGATTCATCTGTTTCTTCTTTAGTTAGTAGTAGTACTTCATTTTCAAGTTCCACCGTTTTATCTTCACCTGTATCATCTTCTTTAAGTTCTCCATTGTCAAGTTCATTAAGATCAAGTTTCTCCAGTTCGCAAAGTAGTAATAGACCTAGTAGCTCAAGTGTTAGTAGTGCTTCTACATTTATAGTCTCTAGTTTTTCGACACGACAATTACCTTCAATTAGAACTAACTCTTCAACAAGTTCCTCAACAAGTTCAAGTACTAGTTCTTCCAGTTCTTCTACAAGTTCAAGCTTTAGTTCTTCTAGGGTCTCACCAATTACTTCTTCGTCATATTCTTCATCGACATCATCATCTTCCTTTCCATCTAGCTCTTCTACTATCACTTCTTCATCGGATACAAATGACTATGGTAGTACCGTAACAAGTGTCATTCAAGGTAAAACTATTTTATCAAATCATTATACAACAATAACTTATTCAGCTACTGCCACAGCAGGTTCCAAGAATTCAAATCCACATCATGGTTTATCCAAAAAAAATAGAAATATAGTAATTGGTTGTGTAGTAGGTATCGGTGTACCACTAATTATTGTATTCCTAGTAATCATCTATTTGTTTTGTATTAGATCTAAAAAGACAGATTTTATTGATTCAAATGGTAATGTCGTCACTGCTTATCGTACAAATAAATTCACTAAAATGTGGCATGGCATGATCGGCAAGAATCAAAATGATGATGAATATGAAACTAATGAACCACTAGGTGATTTGGCACATGATGAAGATGATCCAAATCATCACGATTCTCCTGGATCATCATCTCTTTCTTCTTCATCACATATATTTAATAAAAATAATAGTAATCCCGTATCGTCCTCAAATAATAATCCAACTAGATCAAATGATCTGTTATTAAATGAGGAAGATAAATACTATGATGAAGACGGCAATGAACTCAATGCCAAAATGTATTGATTCTAATCCTCATATCATATAACCTTACCAAATCGCATTACCCATTAGCATATTATCATTCATTCAATTTTTTGCATATCTTATTATAATTTTTTTTTTTCTAACAAAAAAGAAAGCCTCTATTAATTATGTATCTTATATAATCCTTTTTATGATGTCAATATAAATGATTATTAATTTTTTAAAAAAAAGAACGAAAGAAAGAAATTATAATAGCTTCAAAGCAATTTGAAGCATGATTTGACCATTGTGGTCGACATCAACAGAAACAGTTCTGTTGACATCAGATAACTGTTTATTCAAGTAAGCATCCTGGATCTCACCTAACTTGTCAATCATAGCAGTGCTGAATGAACCATATTTGGAATAGAAGTTCACAATTTCAGAAACTTGGTTAGCTTCAACAGTACCGTCCTCCTTCTTCAACTTCTTACCCAGTTTATGAATCATTCCCTTAATTGAGATCTTATGTGGTGTAGAAATTAAGTCTAGACCCTCGGGTGTAACGCATACACTCTGTTGAACACCAGGCATGATCGAACTACCGATCTTACCAATGGTTACAGAGACACACTTCATCCCGTTGTCTCTTGTCTCATAAACAAACAATTCACCAAATGAACTTAGTCTCTGAACTAGTCCACCATTCAACCCACTGCCGATTCTTCCAAATAAATCAGAAGTAGTACCGCCATCAGGAATAGTATCCATACCAACTAAAATGTTTAACATCAAGCTGGTAATGAAGGCCAAAGTGTTGAATATACAGGAACCCAAAGCAAATGGGGTGATCGTGGCAGACGAGCAGGTGATGAAGGTGCTTGATAAAGTGATGATGTTGAGGACAATGTTTAGATTGACCTCAGTATAATCAGTAGCAGCAGCAGAAACTTGTAATGAGTTTTCAAAATTTGTTAAATTAGTAGCAATCATATCTAGTTAGTTATGTTGATGGGGAGTTTAATTCAGAAAAGAAAAGGTAAATAATGGTAAGAAGGGAAAGAATGGAATTCTGAAAGTTGTTATTTGATAGAAATTCTGGTGCCTTATATACGTTTTTTTCTTGAAAATTGGATGGTTAGTATTCACCTTGACATACCTTTTGAAATATTACCCACAGTAGGTAATTTTCAGAAAGTTACATTAAAAACAAGAAGTAATAAAAAAGGAATATATATATAAATACATTCGATCGTTAGTGTACCTTTTTGTTCTCATATGGGTCAAGTTGGTCCTTTATTTCTTCTCCTTTGCTTTTACCCATCGAATATTCCTATTACGGAGAATGTGACGCGCACTTCCTTCAATTTAAAAAAGACGCACAGTCATGTTTTGAATTATGTCCAATGACGATATTTGGCAAAATTGGACGCACCAAATGCATATTAGGATCAACAGTTCATTAATTCATAGTACTTTAAAAAATGTAATGTCGATGGGTAAAGGTGTCCTAGCTTTAACTTCTAACCGAGATACAACTCTCATACATGAATAGAATCCATTTTTATAAAAAAGAGGCTTCTTAAAAAACATATGCATTAATTAGCAACTGTAAGTATAGAATAATGTTGACAGGTCTAGTTACTAAATGCACATTTATTAGTACATTATTGAAGCTTCAAGAAGTTGCGTAGACACGTAGATATGCGTGGCGCGACGAAATGTGAAAAATGAACATCGAAGATCGAAAAATTTCATGAGATGAATTTCATATTTAAATAACACTCTATAATTATCATATAAAGATATATACAACTATAAGAGGATATTCAGGTTTACATATAAAATTATGTCTAACAACTTCTCTAATACTTCAAGGATTCCACAATATATTTTTCAAGTGTTTTTGAAATAAAGGTCACTTCATCAGCATTTTCCTTTTTCGACGCTAATCACCGTGGTTTACTTTTTCTATTTGGTGGTACCACATACAGCAACATGTCTGGGACATTTCTTAGATTTCAGTAAAGTAGATATGAATGTGTATTTGGTATTATTAGATCTTTTTTTAACATGGTTTAGGATAATTTGTCTCCGTTTATATAAATTTTTCTTGACCGCAAGGTCGTGTTGGATAAGAATTGCAGTATATAACAATAGGTATTCTGAAACAATTGGAAATAAGAATCAGTGTATCAAATACTGTTGAGCTGAATGCTTAGAAGTAGCGTTTGATAGTTCGTGAATTGGTTTTGACATTGGTTTAAAGTTAAGTAATGGTTTTAAAGTTTGTATAAAGCAAAATAGATATTTTGTTACTTGTTCTTTTATTATATAAAATATATAATAATTATAAATTGTATTACGAACTATAGAACTTCTGACTTCTAGTTTCAGTTTAGTAGTTCTTTATATATAGAAGAATTATTTTTCATCCCTTGTTATCTTATTCATTTATATTTGTTCTACTATGATTCAATGTACTTTAATAATTTAGATCTTATTCCTACAGTTAATATAATGACACTGGGATTCTTATAATTAATTATAAGATCGACATTATACTCCTTGTTTTCGGATGTCTGTCATCCGAGATGTAGTATATTCCTTAGTAGGCACATTTCCGTCAACTGTACCAGAATACTACATATCATGCACCCCAACAATATTTACCATTCTTCACCGTCATCTATTACAGGAATGGGGTATGCAGAATCGAGTTAGGTTATCTTATTTAAAGAAGAACGTACACTTCCTTTTCATATTTGTTCGGGGCGTTTCATGAGCATTCTCATAATGTAAAACAATGTTTGATTATTTAATACATATGTTTCCAACAATTAGCTCACAAATAATCCACCATCAATCATTGTACACTTTTTACAAATCACTGTTTTCTAAGGAAAACAAATTCATAACTTCATGTATTTTACCTTTTTAGTAAAATCCTTAATATTAATTATAGTTAATAAAACTCCAAAGACAACTTCAACTTTGTGAGGTCAACACCATTAAGAATAAGTACTTTTAAAACAAGAATAATTGAAAAAACAATACAAATTTTCTCAAATTTCATGTTCCTAAAATATGTTGATAATTTTTTAAATTTTCAATAATTACATCCGTGATAGTTTAATGGTCAGAATGGGCGCTTGTCGCGTGCCAGATCGGGGTTCAATTCCCCGTCGCGGAGGTCTTTATTTTTGGCCGGATATTTCACAGTTCGTACGAAGTGATAAACTGCTATTTTTTGTTATTTGTAATTGTTTTCGATGTATTTGTTTAAAGAAAAGCTACTCTATATCTTGTTTATCTACAGGTGCAAGTTTATATGACCAAACCCCAAGTTATCCTTTTTGGTATATCTTTTTTTGTTTGTTTTGTTTGTTTGAAATGGTTTCATATATAAGACTATTTGAAAACTCTTACAGCCATTCAAAGTTATTCAACTTTAAGCGAAAAAAAAAACCTGTCATTTAACTGCCCTAGAACGTATGGAACAACTAGACAATAATCATTCTTAGTCAGTCTTAAATTTTGTAGTGATAAATTTGGAACTCTAACACACTATATGCACAATATTTGGATACCCTATTTTACTCTAATCAATTTTTAGCGCGTCATTTCGAAACACTGGCCGCGCAAAATATCTTCCTTAAATTGGAATTTCCAAAATAAACAAACCATTAGAATACTACTCTCATTTGGAAGGTAGAGGCTCTTACTTGTTGTTGACGTACTCTTATTTCGTACCCATTAATACCAACAACAATTATCAGTACAAGATAACAAACCGGTGTTTATTTTAATATGGCAGCGATGTCACCTACGATTTACCCAGATGAACTGGTCTCAAAATTGCTCGAAGAAATTGCATACAATAAAGGTGAAATAAAACTAACTCAGTTATGGGACATTGCTAAAACATTTGTTAATACTGAGGATGAGTTGATTAGAGGGTTTGTATTTTTATCATTAATTTCAAATTCAGATATCATTATCCACCAGGATAAAAAAGAAATCAAGAAACCAACTTCGTATGCTGATGTGAAAGAAATTGAAGATACCATTAGTATTGCATTAAGTGAAGATAAATTATGGATCATCCTAACAGGATATACAAAGAAAGAAAGTAGTATTGGTGACTTTGCATTTGCTTTACTTCTGGAGATTGCTAAAGCCAAAGAGAAAGGTATTAATACCATGTTTCTTGTTAAAGCTACAAACCAAGATCCAAGAAGTATTACTGGGAGACTTAAGAAATTAGATGCCATTGTTATAACAAAACAAGTGATATACAAAGGTCATTTAATGAAAGAAGTGACTATGAGAAAGTTCCAAAATGACCAACCTGAAACAAAAACGTACGTTAACATGAGACAACATCTTGGCACGATCGTTGATATTGTAAAGAACTCTAAAAATGGTATTCGTGAAATTGGAGATTTAAGAAGAGAACTGAAGTTTGACAAAGAAAAAAGACTTATCAAGGCATTTAATGGAGCAATGAGATATTTATCATTAAGGGGAATTATACAAAAGATCATGGTTATATCTCCTAAGAATCCTAACATTAAAGTGAGATGTGTGAAATATCTCCAGGACTACACTGAAGAAAATAAATCTAATAATTACAACGATCTAGATGATACTTCAGATGACGATGATGATATGGTAGATGGTGAAGATGATGGAAATGTCACAAGACAAGAGGAGGAAGACTCAGAGAATAATGACTATGTGAGTGCTGCAAGTATTCTACAGGACCAAGGTATAATTGTGGAAGACAAAGATCAGGCCAATATCCAAGAGTTACAACTGAATAGATTTTTTCCATTACAGAGTCAAACATATGACCTAGCTGCGGGAACTGGAGTTAATGGTATCTCTACGATGAAAGCTTCCAATACATTAGTTGGTAAAGATTTTAAGAAATCATTTGCAAAAGGTCTAGAATATTATGCGCAAACAGCAGGGAAGACTAAATTAGATGAATCGTCATTGAATCTGCTTAAGATCTACGATTTTGAAGGGAAGAAGAAGTTCTATCGGTTATTTACAGAAGGAAACTTTAAGAAAATGACTGATCCAACAAATCCATACAAGCCACCTCATTTACCTGCACTTAAAGTACAGAAGCAATCTTTAGAGAAATTGAATAAGAAGAATTTCGTTCCATTGAACAACACGGTCAGATACGGTAGAGATGCGGACGGAAACGAAGTTTTCTTTTGGCACGGTACCAATATGAGTTCATTAACTGCTAGAGAAGTAAAGAAAGCTCCAAAATCGAATAAAAAGAAACGTAATGAAAAAGGCAATATAGCTGAGGAAGATACTCCTAAACCAAAGAGAATCAAACAGACAGAAATACCAGAAGTGATTGAGCAGATAGATGAGAAAGAAAATGAGGATTTGGTTGAGCTAACAGAACCTAAAGATAAAGCAACATCTGCGGGTAAACGTGGTCTGCAGGTTGATGGATTCTTTGCGACCTCTTTAAAATCTATTAAAAGGCAACGTACCTTATTGGATGTACTAAACAAAATGGGAGGTGTTGCTTATATGGGTGAACATCTTTACGATGAACTGTCAAAAGCTTTAGACTCAAATACAGTGGTTGATAAGAAGACCGTACATACAGACGTAGGTTTATTAACATCTAGCGGGAAATTATTAGTCTACAGAATTCCGGATTCCAAAAGAAAATTGGTGTATCTTCCAGGTTTGTCTGAAGATGATTTAGATGCATACATGATTAAAGAAAAAAATAAAAAGAAGAATTACCTCTTTTCATCTACTTTACATACAAGTGATCTTTATTTTTTTGACGAATCTGCTAAGGAGCATTTTAATAGAACAACCAAATCCGTACAAAGATTACGTGCATTCCAAAATAAGTCCAAAGAAGGTGGGAAAATAAAAGAAAAACCTTCTGAAAATCCTCCTCGTAAGCCAAGAAAAATCAAGAATAAGGGCAGTAATGGACAGACTAGAAAGAGGAAGGCCTCATTATTTGCTGAATTGTCGAACGGTATGCATAACAAAGAAAACCATAAACAAAAGGTGAATACTAAGAAGCTTACCTTCCACGTTGGGAAGAAGGCCGGTTTGGAGGCTTTGATAATGGCTGTTGTTATCACAAAGAGTATTACCAATGAAATCCAATGGGACAAGATTAGTTTATTATTTCCTAAAAATTCCTTAGATAATCTGAAGAAAAAATGGACAGCTAGAAGAGTCAGAATGGGCCACGGTGGATGGAAAGCACATGTTGATAAGTGGCAACGGATTCTGGTACAGGCTATAAAAAACGAGACAGTTTCACTTCAAGATGCTGAAAATGTAAACTTACCTGTATTAATTCCTTTGTGGATATCATTTGAGGAAAACAAAAATAGTACGTCGGCATCTCTTTATAGAGATTATGATACGAATATTAAAAGGTATACCTTTGTCAAAGAACCACCACAACATTACTCCCAAATGGGTTTGATGATGTCATCTATGGTTCAAAGAGAAACCTTCCTGCTAAAAAGCACATTTGTGTATCATTCTAACCCTATCGAGAAGTCTGAAGAATCAAAGGTAGATGAAGAGGAAAATGTCAAGACTGCAATTAGATCAATTCTTATTGATAAGTCTGAAACAGGGAAGGATGAAATCGAATTACTGAAAAGTATTCCAAAGGAAGAACTGGATCGTATTGTCTTAGATATGGCAAAATCAAAGCAAATAATTCTACGAGGCACTAAACTTGAAGCATCCCCACTGATTGTTGAAATGTTGGAAAGTAAAGGTTCGTACACTCAATTTTCAAAGTCTATTGAATACACTGACAAGGTAAATGAGCTGCTATCTTCAGAAAATGGTATTATTATTAACCAAGAAATTAGTGATGTTGCAGCATGGCAATTGATTGACTTAGTTCAACAAAGAAAAGTGTCACTTCACGTTATTCCTGTTGAAAGAGCTATAGGTAATTTTCACTACACTACAAGGACATTTGAAATTGAAACCCTTACGCCGCCATTGATTTGCCGTGCAAACAAAAGTAAGCTACCTTTAAGCACGCCAATAACCCAAGTTGCTGTACCAGTAGGTGCGCCCTATTCTGCTCTATGGATCGATTCGAAAGGTCAATTGAGAGAAAACGTCTGGAAGCATGTGGTGGCGTTTGTAATAACGGAAACGTTATTCAGCCCTGGTATATTAATAAACCGATTAGTAACATGCAGTTATAACCTCTTATCTGAAAGAGAGTTGCAAGATGTCTGCGATTGGTTGACTAAAAAAAGATTACTTGAAAAGGTGCCATTTCATGGGTTTATTGTTGCACCAAACTGGTATAGACTATTAGTATGAATATATGTATATCTTATAGTCAATTTATATAGTGTATATGAGAACAAAAAAATATATCTATCTATGTATCTATCTTATCTATGTCTTTTACAATGTCACTTATAAGGAGCTGGTTAACCAGAAAGTCGGTTACAAGTCAGACAACTATATCTCTTGTGCTTTTGCCCTAGATTTTCCAGGCATTTGGTATGAAACCCATGATTACAACGGAACAATACAATCTTACCGTTGAATATTTCAGTTTTAGGAACTGCTTGTTCCTTTCTCTTAGCTTCCCATATACGCGCAATTTTTGATTCCAACCCAATACCCCATAATTTTTTTCCACAAACCTCACATTCGTTATTGACGAGAGACCAACCTTGTCTTTGAGCAATTTGATACTGTTCAACGATATCCGAAGAGGACTGTTCTAAAATCTTTAGTATTAAGCCGGACATCTGTTCTTCAAGGTGATACGTTCTAAAGACCTCTTGTAATAAGTCATTTACGTCGTGTATCTTTAATAAGATGATATCTTGTTGTTCCAATACACCACCCAATATATGCCAAAAGTTAGTTTCGCTAGGGTCCCTGTTCTTTCCGTCTATTCTATCATTTGATGTATCGTCCTCCAGTAGAGACAGTTTTACGAAAACGTATTGGATAGCTTTGTTATTAACTTGATTTTTGTAAGTGTCCTTCTCGCTACTTTCCTGATCAGTGTTACTTTTTCTGTATTGCTTTACCAAACATGCAAGAAGTTTTATCCAACATTCTTGTTTATTCTGTGCATCTTTTACAAGTGAAGATACATCGATTGCATCATTAATTAGGTTCATTATTTCAGACTCATCATTACTTAATCTGCTACTCGCAAACCACGCATTAATACAGTTGATCAAATTTTGGACTGCCTTTTCGTAATTTTCTTGGCTAGAATATATAATTGCCAAGCCTCGGTCATCCTTTTTTGATTCTAATTGGTTAATAATATCATTAATAGTGCTTGCGCTTAAGATCTTGAAATTTAATTTTTCTAACCATCTGTGTAATTCTTCAGGAGTATCATATCTGCAAGATAATTCGATGTATTTTCTGGTCAATTGGGAGTCCTGAAATGAAAAAGACTTTGCATTTCCTAGCATTGTATCTAAATATTTTCTTTGTCGTTTTTCATTTACAGTATCTGAACCAATATCTAATATACAGTCGTGAAGTGACGGATCTAATTTTTCACAGGATGTAGCCACTTTCTCATCCCCAATGCATGATAATATTTCGTCAAAGTGTTTCTTGAAAATATCTATTACTTTAAAATATTCAGTAGGGTTATTTTCTTTTAGGTTGGACCGAAGGATATATTGGATTGCATCGTTTATCATTCTCGATCTTTCATTGGACGCGATTTCTCCATTAAAGAAGCATACGCTAAACATATCTGAAAACCTCTTATTTATCTTATAGTATGACATCAGTAAACGGAAAAACCCATTCTCCTTTAATTCTAGGGTAAATTCCTCGGTATTAGAAGGCTCATACTTTGGAAGGATCGCTTCAACTGCTGATTCTGCGAGCACTTTTTCCTCGTTCCCCTTGGTACTCAAAATGATCTTAACAATTACATCTAGGTAATAACTAGAAACGTGGATAAACTGTGGATATTTTGGAATATTTAGAGCTAAAAATATGGCAATGAGAGATTGCTCGTGAGTGACTACATCAGTTGTCTGTTTTAATAATTCAATTAATATATCAATGATGTACTGTCTACCAACGTTGAACGTATGAAATTCATTATTTTCTTGGTTTTCTGTATGCAGATCATCCTCAGCAACAGTTGTCGTTTCATCATCATTTAGAAATGTTGCTTCCATGATCTCATTTAATGCTGCCAAAAATTTAGAAGGATCATAATTTAATAACAAATTGAAGTAAGGAAAAGATTTTTCATTTTCTCTATCAGTCGCAACGGTCAGCTTGTTCTCACTTCCCAGAGGCCAATTTATGATAACACCGTTAAATAAAATATATGACAATTCTGATTTGATCTTGTCTGCTTTCTTCGGATCGATAGGTTGTCCTGATGGATACATTGTTCCGGAGAATAGGAAGGACAAATAGTCATAGACAATAAGAGGATCCAATGAATCTCCATCCCCGATGACATGATTTTCTGATAGTTTAAATAAATCACAGTTGGAAGTATTACCATCACGTATCCATACAAGTAAATCAACCAGTGGTGTCAAGAAATCATTAAATTTAATGTTCCATATGTAAGGTAGTAGCATTTGGTTCGAGAAACCGTTAGTGGTAGTATGCTTTTGTAAAGTTTTCACGAGTAAATCTGCATCCCAGCAAGATGGATCTAGATTAAATAGAAGCGTCTGCAATTCAGTTAGCATGTCAGCTTGATTTTTTTCCACTAGATGTCCAATAATTTGTTGGAAAATTGAAGGCGGCACCATAATAATCGTGTTGCTGGTAATAAGATCAATAATTGTGCCGATGAATGTTCCTTTAATTTGATCGTCTAACAATACAAGAGAATCCCAAGTCAAGTCTAAGAATTCTAAAATATTAGATTTGTTATCAGGGAACCACTTTGCCTGAACTTGTATTGCAAACTCTAGTAGTTGATCTAAGGAAGTGATCGTTAGGTTAGGTTCAATTTCATCATTGTTTTCATTTACTTCGGATTCATGTTTCTTTAATAAAAATTTTAAAGCAGCTAAAGTTAAATTGTTAAATGTTTTACATAATTGTTTCTTCCTTTCTTGTGAATCTGTTTTAAGACTTAGCAATGTCGGTATTGGGAAATTAGGATCCGAAAATTTGTTTAGTTGATTCAATGCACCTAAATAATCACCACATTGCACTTTCTTCAGTGTTAAGGTTGACCACTGATTAAATTTTGCAATCTTTAAAGAGTAATGTGTTAACAGGATTAATCTATTACGATAAAATTTGAAAAATTTATTTGGTGGGATCAACAGATTATACGGTAATAGATCTATAGTCATGATAATTCTGAAATTATCGTAAGGTTGCATCACTATCAATTGATGTGAAACAGTTAATAACATTAATAAAGATTTAGTTATCCATGTAATTGAAAGAACTGGTTCTGGCGCTTGCCACGTTATAGAATTCTGTAGAAGTTGGAATTTCGTTTGATCCGTGGATCTAAATACTAAAGTTGAGATAGTTGAGTTAATAAAATATGACAAGTATATGATACTAGAACTTGTTATTGGATCAGAGTACCATGAAATCCCATTATTTGGGACAATACTATGATTTCCATTCTGATTATTTTGTTGTGTCGCAGTTACATCATTCTTATAAAGAATCAGTGGTGTATGAACTAAGTTTTGATCCTTCTTCTTAATCACAGAATCATTTTCATTCAAAGTTTGTTCAATAGTAGTAATGCAGAAAAGTTTATTGGTAAGAATTGCTAACATTCCATTGGATTTCTGTACGGTATGCAAAGATGTAGATAATAAAATTTCGTTAGAAGGTATCGTTAGCATTCCCGTAGAGCTATATGTTAATTGCCATAATTTTGTCCTATGACCATTATGATAATATACATTCCCATTGAGATCACTTACTACTAAAGCTGTATGTCTTCTATCCCTAAATTCGAGTCCATTAATCGAGGAACCTACATGTTTCGTAATGTGCAAAATTGCGTAAACTGGAGATATTTCATCTAATGGATCATGATCAGTTGTCGTATCGGTATCCTGTTGATCTTCCCTAGGTTTCGATGTTCTATTTAAATCCCAAATGAAAATATCCCCTGTTTCATAAGCAGCCGCTAAATGAGTTCCATCCCAAGAGATGGCCAAATGAGTCACAGACGACCGTATCCCCTGTATTGAATTTAAGTTAGAGGTTGTATTCGTATTAGTAATTATAGAACAACTTGGGGCTAATATACTTTGTAAATATTCCTTATCATCAAATATCAGTACTGGTCCCTTAGTTGAACCTAGAACGAAATATGCATTTGCGGGTAGAAAACATGATGGACCACCGTATGCGCTGATCAATGTATATATGTGAGTTAAATTCTGCCAACTTAGTATTTGATTACCATCTATGGGGATCGTATTATCTATTGTCTTTACTGATGATCGAGATTCTTGACTTGAAGGTATCGTTATTGCGCCAGGAGACGGCCTATATTGAAGCAACTCCATATTATGTCGCTTGTAGTGTCGGCTAGTTAATTTTATAACTATATTGAAATAACAGGGTACAGTTATGTATTAACTTTTTGTTATACTTATGAGAATGTAATTTTGTAATGGATCGATTCGATTCATGTGGGGCTTATAATGAATTTTTCATAGTGGGACACTATAAATATTTCTTACACGCGAACTCAGAAATTGAAATATTTGAACATCAACAACTATAAAGCAAGATAGGTAGAGAGAGATATATATACATAACAAGAGGGGAAAGAAATATCACAGACAATCGAGATCAAGGATGCAGTCACATAAGAGACTATTGTTGCCACAGGCGTATTTGACGAACTTCCATAATAGAGTTCGTAATGAGGAAAGCATTCCATTGTGTTCCGTGATCCAACAAACTTCGAGAACTCACAAGAGGGCCAAAGTTGTTAATTATGCAGAAGTTGAAATAGCGGATCCGTTTGATGAAGAGGATAACGATGATTTCGATATGGATAACGATAAAGAGGGCGAGTACGGTTCGTTGACAAAGGATGCAAATGGTAATGTTATTTCCGGATCTGGTTTGGACGAAACGGATGAATCCCGTGGGACAACGAATAATAATGCAACAACAGGAACAGGAACTGGGACCAACGATGTTGGACAAGAAGTATTACCTGATTTGGTTGAACAACCTGAATTGTTAAATATTATCAAATATCCACATATTAAGGAGACGTTCATGCAAAGTTATATTGCTACACCATATAGATTAAATATTCCAAATGTGAAGACGGAATCGACAGCATCTGCGGAACCTATTATAATACCTATCCATTTTGAATTGGAGCATAATGAGACTACATACAGTGATTTTTTCACATGGAATATCAATGACACTACGTTGACACCTGAGGAGTTTGCATCTGTATATTGTTCAGATTTGAATACTACAGGACATGATGATATGAGTTTTTTACATCAACATGTTGTCTCTACCATTGAGGAACATATTGAAGAATATGAAAAGGTTGCAGCTGTGAAACTACCTGATTTCCATGCGATAATTAATTTAACATGTAATTTAAATGATAAATTTTATGAGGATAATTTCCAATGGAATCTAAGTGATAGTAGTTTAACACCGGAGATGTTTGCGGAGATTGTTGTATCTGATTTAGGGTTAACTAGAGATTTCTTGCCGTTATTGAGTTATTCATTGTATGATTCTGTGACGAAGATTAAGAAAGAATGGTTAGATGGGAATATTTCCTTAGGTGATTCTACTACGTTGATGAACGATGCTGCGTTTGGGTACCTTTCTGGTATCAGACTTGATATTGATTCATTGGGTGTGAATTGGTGTCCAAGAGTTGAGATTTTGACACCACAAGAGATTCAAAAGAGAGAGATTGAAAAGGAGAGAAATCTAAGAAGATTAAAGAGAGAATCGGATAGATTGACAAGAAGAGGAGGACGTCGTCGTCTCGACGATCTGGAGACCACAATGAGGATATAGATAACATGTGTAGATCTTCTTTTTGTAACAGTAATAATAAATATGTGTTTTGTAAGTAGACTCTTTGAGTATATGATAGATAGATAGACAGATATACATCGACAATGTATGTAATAAATTGGAAAAGACTCGCTCCCTCGGTAAAACGATGAGCAAAGCACAGCGAAAAGAAAAAGTTTCAAAATTTTTTTCTTTCGAATGTACAACAAGAGGGAGAATGGATATGAAAGAATGGTACAAGTGAAGAAGAAGGGTATATAACAGAGAGCCAAAGAAGGGGTAAAGAACTACGTGGATATGTCAATGAGAAATAAATCGTATCGTGAGCAATCTGCTCCGTATCGTAAGCCAATTTCTACACGTACTAATGAAAAGGTATCTATGTTTGGTAGACTTAAAAAGAGTATATTTGGTAACAAATCTGAGAAGGGATCTAGATATGATAACAGGTATATTGATAATAGAAGGAAAAGAGTGACTAGTTCCTCGAGTATACCTGGTGGGTTTTTCGATGCTAATGCTAGTGATGTATCTATTGTTCAAGAAGTAGAAGAACCTGTTGAACATAATAAAGGTTCAGAGACAATGAATAATGATACTAGTATAGGTAATATATCTACATCATCTAATGCCAAATTAGCCAATTTTTTCGCTAATAAAGGTAGTGCGCCATTATCTGAGATGGAGATGGAAGGAGTAATGTCATTAATGAGACAAGCTAATTCTACAAAAGGTCCTTTTGTTGAGGGTGATATATCTGAGGGTATAGATGATAGTTTAATTAATGGTACTATGATGAGAAATAATACGAATAAACAAGAACGTGATTTAAGAAGAATCCATGATAGAGATGATTCGATTATGAAACGTAGGGATTCTACTACACAACATAATTCATTTAAGATGCCATCATTTAATCCAAGTTATGATCATTCTACAATGACTATAGATAGGAATTTACGTTCTTCAAAGACAATGCAAAGAAATATATCCTTTGCTTCTACTGCATCTTCTACAAAGAGACGTGTCTTTGATTATAATAGTTTCCCATCTCCATATAAGACAGTCGTATTTAGATATAAGAGTCATGCTAATGAAATTGCTAAGAAGCAAAAGGAGAGCGAGTTAAAGAAGAAGAATGTTAAGATAGAGAAAGGGAAGACGAAACCTAAGAAGAAAGTTAGTAATACAGCCAGTGCGCTATTGTCGTTACTTGATCATACGCAAACTGTTGATTCCAAGGATGAAGACAATGTTATATCCTTAGCGAATCCATATGCTAATAATGTTATTCCACGTATTCGTGAGAAAAGGCAAGAAATTGCGCCATTGCAAGATAAGGGAAGGGAAGAAGTTACACCATTGCAAGATGATAAAAGGGAAGAAGCTACGCCATTGCAAGATAAGAAAAGGGAAGAAGTTGCAAAAGTTGATACTCCGATACAATTACCAAAGAGACAGGTACCAGTTGCAATTGCAGCTGCGGCAGTTCCTGTTGTGGAACCTGTTTTAGGAATGAATGGTATGTCTAATCAAAAGAGTTATAAGCCTACAAGATCGTCTTCCTTGAGATCTACAGTTGCAATGGCATTCCCTGATAAGGATACTCCTAAGGATACTTGTAAAATTGCAGAGACCAATACAGAAGCAGACCCTTCTACAAGCGTGTCAAATACTGCAAAGGAGCCAAACCCACCTAGTTCAACGTTTTCATTTAATTTCAGCAAACAAAATGAATCAGTTACAACAAAGGCAAAACCAAACAATGGTAATATTTTCAATGAGGATAAGACAATTTCAACATCATCGAATTTATTTGATAATGAATCTATTCGGGAAGAGAATCCAATAACTAAATATGTATATGAATTCCCAACTCCACCAACTAGATCATCTAATGAGATTGGATCTAATGATATAGATGATACAGAAGTAGAGAAATATAAATCATTGTATATATTTTAATACATATATATATGTATGCGTTTTTTACATAACTTTCTGTTTAACGAAGAATGTAGCTAAATGTTTCATTTGCCAAATACAAGTAATGATCAATACTAATAATTGAATAATTGTCCACCACATAGCACCTGAATTAACTTGTTCAGAAAGGTCTCTAAATGATTCTTCTCTATCTCTCATCAATTTCTGTTCATCTTTAATTCTATTAATCTTGGCGATTAATGATTGAACCTTTTCATTTAGGGATTCGATTGTATTTTTCCTCTTTGAATCCAATACGATATCTGAACCGACAGACATCTCCAAATCGATCTTCGCTTTGGTTTTACTTAACCACCCTTTAGAATGAGGTCTGATACAGATTCTATGTTCACCAGATTCTTCAGTATTGAATGTAAATTTCCCTTGTGGTCCTGAGGTTTGATGAACGATTCGTTGATCTCCATCAAAGATTTCTTCGACGTCGATGGTTACTTCGAGGTCAGAATCACTGGAGGTATAAGTCTGTAAGGAATCGTCATATAATTGAACTTTATAAGTACCGTAGAAGACAGAACCAGCTATTAATTCCTTTGAGAAACATTTTCTTTCATTTCCCTCGTGGTAGAAATAGAAAGCGTGAGTCTGGGATATGATGGATAGGATGGATACAACGATCCACAAAAAGCAGTGAGATTGCAACATCGAGGGGGGTAGTGAGTAAGGTGATGTATTTCTACAGTATTGCAAATATATACATGTACAACCATGTATCTGACGAAGGTACTGGTTTATATATATATATATATATATCCCAGATCATAGTGAAACTTGTCACTATTCCATTCATCGAACACGATACGTACGACACGACGCGTTAACAAAGCAAACGTAAGCGTAAGCGTGTAGTTACTCGTAGATAGTGACAACAACTTGGAAATCCTTGAAACAACTTACCATACACCATACACTGTACTATATATATATGTATACTATACTACACACATATGTATATCTGTGTGAGGGACTGGTGTGCAGCAGAGGGAATTCCTGCAACAGAGAGATGTGTCTGTATATATATATATATATGCATAGCGATGCAGTAGCCGCTGAACCGAGGGTATGTGTGTGATGGCGGTGGCAATGTGGGGGGATTAGCCGCCGAGCTGCTGTTGCACGTGAACTGGGTCTTTTTTGCAGAATAGCCGCCGAGGTGTTGCGTGTGCCGGTGCATCAGGGTTAGGGTTATGATTAGGGCTGCGTTGTGTTTTTGTGTGGGTGCTGTCCGATATACAATAAATTTAATATCTAGTTCCATACAAATACATACAGACATATACTCTCTTATATATAGACAGACACAGGTTGACCAAGGATGAATCTGTTGTTGCAGGACCCGTTTCAAGTATTGAAGGAGTACCCAGAGAGACTATCGCATACTATCCCTAGTGGTTCTCGTGGTCTTAAATTTACTTCGTTACAATATACACCTGATGGTAACTATTTAATATGTGGTTGTAATGAGGGGACAATTATCATATATGATATGGATACCATGAGACCAGCGTTGGTATTAGGTAACATGATCACAGATGGTCACGTACGGTTAGTACAGGATATATGTATCAATGAGATATATAATAATTTAATAATGAGTAGTTCAAGAGATACGTTTGTTAAAATATGGAATTTGAATAACAGCTACGAAACAACTATATTGAAATATGATTTGAAATTCGATTCTACTGTTTGGAACAGTCAATGGTTATCCTGTACTGCAGAACCAAAATGGATCATTGTTAATATCTTTGAAGAGAAATTCTCTGTTTGTATAGATATCGTTAATGATAAAAGGTATCCATTGAAATTCGATAATGACGATACTAATATAGATCAAGGGTATGTATTGACATCTGTGGTACATCCTATTCATCCAGAGATTATAGTAACAGGTAGCTCAAAGGGTTATATCAATTTCTTTCAAATAGACTCTTTATCACCATTCAATTATAAATTAATTATGACAGAACGTGTTTGTAATTCAAATGTTAAAAAATTATTATTTGCTAAAGATGGACAACGTTTGTTTATCAATTGTTCAGATAGATCAATTAGACAATATCAGATTTCAATTAAATTTATCAACAGCGAGACTCATTTAACAATATCATTAGAACATAAATATCAAGATGTAATTAATAGATTACAATGGAACGATATCAAATTATCGAATAATTCTGCTGATTATTTAGTGGCATCACCTCGAGGTAGTTCAAATCATGAACTTTATATTTGGGAAACTAATAATGGTTCTTTAGTACGTGTCCTTGAAGGGGCAGAAGAAGAATTATTAATGATTGATTGGAATTATAAGAAAATGACTATTGCAGCTATAGGACTCGAATCTGGTGATATCTACTGTTGGTCTCTGATAATACAACCGAAATGGAGCGCATTGGCTCCAGATTTCGAAGAAGTTGAAGAAAATATAGATTATCAGGAGAAAGAGGATGAATTCGATGATACTTTAGAAAACGTTACAATCACACAGGATTCAAAATACATAATGGCATCCCTGGATAAAGAAAAGGATCCAATAGACCTTGTAACAATCGATCCATGTGACGTTAGAGGTAATAAACAATTACAAACATTCATCTTACCAACAGATTATCAAAGTATATTGATGTTACAAAATGGTTCCTTATAGCCCTCAGTTCGTGGATAACGATGCGCTACAACTTTTTCGGTCCCTCCGTCTCAACAGAGGACAGAAAGAAGATCCCAAAAAAAGTAAACACTTCCAGGACCCTCAAAAAATGCACATTCTAATTCATACATATATATACGTATATATATATTTGCACATTCTTATTATATTATATCATTATATCGTTATCTTCTCACACTCTCTCCCCCCGATACAATTGAAGATGGCAGGAAACTTGGGGAACCCATTCATGAGCAACACACCAACTGCTTCACCATTGAAAAATAAAAATAAACCTACATCTGTACAAAAAATATCAAAAAGATCATCAATACCAAACAGCAACAACAATGCATTTGTATTACCGGGATCAAATCTCTCATCCCCGACTAGAAGACCAAGAACCACGGGCTCTGTAATATATACAGATCGTTATCTACCAACAAGAACAGAAGTGAATTTACATTCAATGACATCCATTGGTGATAATACAAATGTACCAAATTTAAATAATATCGATACAGAGAATCAAGTAGAATCTCAAAGAGAGAGACATGCACATGAAACGTTCGATACCGTTTTGAAAAATGAAATATTTGGAGATTTATTAACAAGGGATGCAATTGCAAAGGAATCAAGTATAGATAGAATTAAAAACACAAACACGATATGGCAATCGAATAATTCTTCTTCTTCATGGTTGGCGACTCCGTCTCCAGAAAGAAGAAGAACAAGAAGACCATCAGATGAGACAAGACAAACTAATAATGGTTCATCAACTTCTCCTTCATCACATTATAGAGATTCGAGTGATATTTCTGTATCGGCACCGGTAACACCAAGAAGATTATTCCCTTCAGTATCAAATGATGACGAGTTAATGTATAGATCCTCAACGAATTCTTCTAGAGGTGCAACGTTATTAACATATGGTCAGAAATCATCAACAAGAAGACCATCAACTGCATCGTTATTACAATCACAATTGTTTGATCCAGTATCCCCTGTAAGACCAGAATCAAAACAATTATTATTATCACCAAATAAAAAGACAAGAAAGATATCAAAGGTACCATATAGGGTCCTTGATGCTCCATCCTTAGCAGATGATTTCTATTATGATTTAATCGATTGGTCTTCAACTGATATGTTAGCTGTAGCTCTTGGTAAATCAATCTTCCTAACAAATAATTCTACAGGTGAAGTCTTTCATCTATGTGATACAGAGATGGATTTCACTAGTTTAAGTTGGGTGGGAGCGGGCTCTCATTTAGCTGTTGGACAGAAAAATGGTTTAGTTGATATATATGATGTCACTAAGAAAAAATGTATTAGAACAATGTCTGGTCATTCAGATAGAGTATCATGTTTAAGTTGGAACAATTATATTTTATCCTCAGGAAGTAGAGATAGATCAATTCTACATAGAGATGTTAGAATGCCAGATCCATTTTTCGAAAGATTAGAGACTCATACTCAAGAAGTTTGTGGTTTAAAATGGAACAATGATGAAAATAAATTGGCTTCAGGTGGTAATGATAATATCGTAAACGTTTATGATGGAACTTCAAAGGTACCGACCGTTACATTTCAAGAACATACTGCTGCGGTTAAAGCAATGGCTTGGTCTCCACATAAAAGATCTATTTTAGCAACAGGTGGTGGTACAGCAGATAAAAAATTGAAAATATGGAATATAAATACTTCCACAAAGCTCAATGAAAGAGATACAGGTTCACAAGTTTGTAATATGATTTGGTCAAAAAATACAGATGAAATCGTTACTTCACATGGTTATTCAAAATATAATTTAACTTTATGGGATTTCCCATCAATGGATCCAATTGCAATATTAAAAGGTCATAGTTTTAGAGTATTACATTTAACTTTATCAGCAGATGGTACTACAGTTGTATCAGGAGCAGGTGATGAAACTTTAAGATACTGGAAATTATTCGATAAACCAAAAAATAAAATACCGACAAGTTCATCGGTAATTTTCAATTCATCAAATAGAATTAGATAAAGATTTGATTTTGTAAAAAAAAAAAAACTATACATCTTTATATAACATTCAATCGATAATATTAGCAAACTCCTAACAGTAACCAACATACATATATATATGGTATTTTTATTTTAATTTTAATTTGTTTTACATAATTTTATTTATTTATTTTATTTTATTTCTCTCCCCCCTTAGACGGATAAAGATTCTGATAATTGAGTAGCTAAATAATCGGCTTCAGATTTGAAATTCAATTTATGAATATTAGCTGCAGTATATCTTATTCTAGTTTGATCATTATAAGTATCCTCTTTAGCTCTAACTCTAAAATCATATTGATTCATTTGAATACTTTGTGTAATCTTGGAGAAATTTTCTGGATCCTCTTCCTTCATTCTAGTCAATTCATTAGCATTAACACCTAATAATTGTTCAGCTTGTTCATTAAATAAAGTTAACCATAATTGATTGGTTTCATCCAATATAGATATAGTTAACATATATCTCCATAATGGTGCAGCATTATTTGTATCACATCTTTCACATCTCCATGTTCCATCAGGTTGTTCAATAACTTTCTTGTTACAATTTTCATTAGAACATGCAGGATAAGCGAAATTATCAACTTTCAGGAAATTAATTGCACCTTTAACATTAAAATAATCACCCTTTTCACTTCTACCTAAATTTTCATTTTGAGCCTTTTGAATAGTAATACGTTGAGCAATAAATTTAGTTGAATCACCAGAACCTGAACCAGAACCACCTTCTTGTTTCAAAGAAGTGAAATTACTAGAATGGCCTGCAGCATCATACCAACCTTTTAAAGTGTAAGCTTCTGGAACTTCTGGATTTGGAGTTAATGTACTTGTGAAACCCATAGATAACGATTTACCACCAAAATCAGAGACACGTGCACCTTTAATGGCAACAACTGAACCCTCAGGTAAATTGAAATCTAATGCCAATTGATTCCATAAACCAACAGTAATAGAATAATTGGAATCATCAACAAGAACAATATCACGACGATCGAATTTTTTACCAGCTCTTGAAGTTAATTCAAAATGTGGATTAACAGTTTGAATGATACCTAAGACATCAACAGTTGAATTTTCTTCTTTGTTTTCAATAGTATTTAATTTAACAAAATCAAAATGAGTCTTTGGAACATTAGCTTCATCTTCACTTGGTTCAATTTGAGATTCTCTATCTAAGGATAATTCATATGGATGTGATAAATTACTAAATTGTGGTTTAGATGGTTGTAATCTGGCCTTTGAAACATAGTAAACTTTCCCCTCTTGTAATAATTCGTTATATTTAACAGCCATATCATTGAATGCAGTAGCTCTAATTTCACCAGAGGTATCTAAGAAGTTAACATTTAATAGCTTACCTTCACCTCTTTGATTGTGCCAAGTCTTAATTTCACCCTTGAAGGAGACTCTAGCTTTGATGGTCCAAACATTTTGATATGGAGATAATTGTTCAATGGCAAAGATTGGCTTACCCTTTTGAGATGACGGCATACCGGTTTGTGGTTGAAATTTATTCTCAGTGGCTGGGATAGCTGTTGGTGTTACTGAATTTTCTTGCTTTGCAGCCTCGTTGTTTGGTACAGGTGCAACAAAGTCCTTAATGTATTCATCTGGGTGAGCTTCAAAATATTTGTCTAAGAAGGTTGTATTTGGGTTAATAATTTCAACGCCCTTTTGAATAACTTCCATATCATCGATCAGTAGAACAAATTTCTTCTTTTCTCTAACAATGGCAGCTTCAGCTTCAAGAACACGAATAATATCACCTTTCTGTAATTCTAAGTTTGAGAATTTAGCTGCAGCTGCGTTTCTAGCAAGGGCTTTCATGTGGAAAGTACCATCAGATAGCATGACTAGATGCTTTCTAGCAGATTCGCCATTCTTAGCGTCAGCCTTTCTAGTGTTTTGAATTTGATAGACCCCATTATTTGGTGCATCAAATCTAGCTTTATCTGTAAAGATTTTATGGAAATCTCTATCGGTTAGTTGAAAATTACTCATTTTGAAAGGTATAGTTTCGAAAAATTTTGTATCTTATAATATTAGTCAACTAGTACTGTTCTAAGCTCGTTCCTCTTTTCGATACTGTATTAAAAGACAGAATATATGGTTGTTGAGATACGCCTTTCAAAGGTGTTAAATTAAATATGTTTCTGTTTACTAAAGCATCGACAATATCAAAAAAAAGTGGTAAATATTATTCCTTTACGCGTCGCGTCTGTACCGTTGCGAAGAAATGGATTATTTCGTGAATGTCCCATAACGGGTAACCTCATCGCAGTTGAAATTTTTCAACGAAGTTTTCAATTATAAGCTGTCAGGAAAGGGAAGGGTCTACAAGAACATGCCAATATTGAATGAAGAGTAGTAGTCGTCACCATCTTTCAGCACAAGTATAGAAGATAAATAAGATCAGAATCCCATTTGGAGTCTAAGTAATCTCAATTAAAAGATGGCTGTAACCATTAACCTTATCGGTGGATCCGGATATGACAACTCACTTCTGACCCCTTTAGTGTTCAATATAGATGATATCAAGAAACTAAGGGAATTGGGAATCTGTGGGATCCTCTCAGGGACATTACCTACAGCCTCTCAACAAAATATATTTCTTACAGTTCCTCTGAAATTGATGGTTGAAGAGGCGATTTGGCTATATATTAAAGGCTTAGCAAAATTCAAGGTTCTAGGATGTAATCTACTTGACTCTATAAATGAAATGTTGGAGGAGGATGGAGAGCAGATTGATAAGACCGCTAGATTGAGATTGAAAAAATCATTTGATTTACAAAGGGAGTACAAGAAAGAACAACATCTCCTAAAATTAGAAAGATTAGGAATTACAGATCCTGAGAAGATAGAAAAAAATATAAATGATAACGATAAGTTGCTTGAGGCAGCATTGTTTATAGAAACTCCGACAACTTCGAATCTGTTAAATAATATTCATCTATCCAACGTCGGATGGGGAATAAGTGATAAACTACTGAAGATCTTAATATCCCAATATGGTAACTGGGATAATTATTTATTGTTTCAAGCATTAAGAGATAAAGGATTTGTTTTGGCACCAGGTGGTAGATTTGGTGGGAAATTTATAGCCTACCCAGGTGATCCATTGAGATACCATTCTCATATGGTTGTAAGAGATGCTTTGCATTATAGAGAGCAACCAATCGATTTTCTAGAATTGGCAGCAAATGCTAGGTTAGGTACAGGTGTGAAAAAGATATGGGTTATTGGTTCATCGACAGAAACAGATAATGCCCCTACAAATAATGATAAAGCAATTGTAGACAATAAGATATCCTTCTACTCTTTAGAATGGGCTGGGTTCGGCTAAATGGCTTTAGATCGTCAATCAAAAATTATTGTAAAGATCTTTACAATTTAGGAATATAAAGATTAGTGAGGTTATCAATATTTTTAAGGAACGTCCTGTTATTTGTGTTTCGAGAAGGATCGATGACTATTGATTACAAATGAATAGTATATTTGTACAAATTTCATGATTATCCAAATATACCTAAGTCGTAGTGGAATATCAAAGATTCAATCCTACAAAGATTCAATCCTACAAAGATTCAATCCTACAAAGATTGAAGCTGCACAGAGCAGCTTTATCTCAATGGTGTAAAAGTTCAAGAATAATTAACTAGCTGGTCTGTTTAATTGTTATTATTCCAAGAACTGCGTGATAACTTACTGAAAAGATCCCTCTAGGCACACATTTTTTAATAGCTAAAATTATGTAACTGAAATATAGATATATATCTCCTATTTATCCACCCAATTCCTTTATATCGAAACAGGCTTTATTTCAAATGTCGAGACTTATTGATTATTCTGTGGGTTTTATCATTTTTGACGTTTTGTTTAGTTGAACCGATATTCTGGGATATTTCTGGGAGAGCAGCAAAATGAAACTTTTACATTATGTTAGAAAAATCAAAATTTCGTTTGAAAATATATTCTCCAAATCTTTATGAATTAGTCCAAAAACAGTATACCAGTCATAGTTAGTTGTTTTATATCGAGTATACAGCAAAATATTTTAGTTACTCCTTAATAATTATTTTCTTTTCCAGAAAAATAGAACATTTAATTTTTATAAGAGAGTAATCTTTAATCTGAATAGAAATTAAGGTAATAACCTGTTCATAATTCTGATTTATATTTCTTTTTCTGTAAATATAAGGAATATTTTATCAGTGGGGCTTCTTCTTTATCTGATACAGGTTCCTATTAAATTTAAATACGGTACTGTCCGACTGTTGAAAATTTCGATCCCTTAATACCACAGTAAATATTCTCCTAACTTCCATGTATACTGTTAAATGTCCTCGTTTTAGGGAACTGGAATTATTTTGTTATTATTTGTAACAGATTGGTATATTGTTACATGCATCACTGACGAAATAGTGAAAATTATGTGTTTCGTTTTGATAATAAGTAAGTTTTAGAAAACTTATTTGTCCAAAAAAAATTAAATGGGCAAGAAGAAAATTTGTGTCAACGTAATCGAACATTTACTTTCAAACTAGAATAACTGGAATTGGCAATCATCTAAATTTAATCCAATAGTATATAAAAGAAATAATTAATTTAATAGAGATGGTTTCCATTCCTAATTTTTTTACACTGATTTTAGTTACATACCACGACGTTCAGACACCTGAACGTCGTTTCTTCTGAACTGTAATCTAATAACATATTTAAAAAAAGGATAACACTAACAATTCAAATTTGAAATATGTTCATCATAAAAAATCGAATCTATTTTACTTTCCCTAAAAACAGTGGTTTCGACCGGCGTACGAGGAGTAGTCTACATACAGTTTATGTTATTCTCATAAAAAATAGTACATGCTTATGGACGACGTCTTATTAAAATGTGTAAATATGTAGCTATAGATGGTATTTCCGACATTTGTTGAATTTTTCCTCCAAAAAATTGACTAAAATTGAAACCTTATATTAGGTATATAATGTTACAGTGCTTTGGTTCTGTTGAGTGGGTTGTCATCTACATCCCATTTTCCTATTTGTAATATTATTTAATAAACCTTTTTAATTGCTCATTTCTGAAGAAGTACTATATAAAAAAACAATAACTCTTGCTACGACAGACTACATAAACCATTGTTGACTTGTACAGAAAATGAATGATTCAAGTTCTAACAGCTGGGAGATTATTGCTTCTGATCCCAAGGTCTCTTCAAAATAATACTTCTGTTAAACCAGTTTTTTTTTATAACTTGTTTCACGTTAATTGAGAAACATTTAATGATGATTGTTGTCTGTTGTAAGTTGACTGAATTGTTAGATGCCATTCCTAAAGAAATTAATGTAAGAATTATTATAGTATTTCGATAAATATAAATTCGTCTGATCTTTCTACCGTTTAAATTAAAAACAATATACAAAATAATTAGGGAATAAACTATTTTATTAAATGACATTTCGTTCTGTTTTATGTAAGATGGAATTTGTTATCAAATAATTCTAAATCTCCAATACTAATATTGTAGACATTATGTATGATTCTGGATTATGTTTTCTCTTGTGGATCGTTAGATGTTAAACATTATAAAGTTTATTGTTGACGCAGGTTTACTAGAGAGAAATTTCCAAACATATTGTTAATGGAACTTGAAGACATATTTTATAAATATCAATTAATATAAAATATTTCGGTTAGAGTCTTTCTATATATTGTACAAAGTAAGTATAAATTCTATTATTTAGTATACATAAGTCATCGAGTACTTTTATATAACGATTAGTTTTTCTCGATGACATGAAATTTTTCTTAGAAAAATTTGTTATCCGCTTTATATCCTAAAGCGGACAATAGTGCCTATTTAGGAAGTTAATTCCTAAAGTGGAAGTAGTAAGTTAAATACCATTCAGTAACTTATCTACTGTATATTAAAATGTAAGTATTGCAACTTAGCATTAATTACAACATTTATCAAACTCCATCTCACTAAATTCTTAATATATTTTATACTTTTACTTAATTATTTTACTTAACAAATTCAAACGCTACATAAACTACTACCTCTTGCAATTGGAATTTAACAGTATCAGAGGTATATGTTTTCGTATATAGTGATAAAAATATCGTCTTTAAGAAATTATCGTTTTTTTAAAAAAGCAGAAATTATTAGGGCACGTGGCGCAGTTGGTAGCGCGCTTCCCTTGCAAGGAAGAGGTCATCGGTTCAATTCCGGTCGCGTCCATTTTTAATTGTGGAAAATGTTTAGGTCGCGAGTTCGAAATTGGATGTTGTATTTTTTTCTCAAAATAATCAATTTTCCTTATTCCGTTGCTACATCTGAATAGACATGTATATTTCGTTTTACGTAAGATACCTATATACAACCTTCAAAGAAAACAGCCATAAAGTTCAACGCCCAATTGCTATTGCTTTGAGAGGTCACTGTTTTTTTCATTTTTAGGATATTTTACTCAAACAATTTCTAATTGTTTATTTTATCTTTACCATACTATATCTTTGACGACATATACTGTAATCATCGAGAATCTGACACATTTGGGAACAAGAAATAGTATATTAAATACTGTACTGGAATATTATGTGTCCTGCAGCAGCGGTATTACTCCTCCCCTCTTTCACAAGGAAGAGAAATATAGAAGTGAATTATGTAATATTATATAAAACAGGAATTGCGCTTCCTTTTGCGGAATCCTTGAAGTATTAGAGAAGTTGTTAGACATAATTTTATATGTAAACCTGAATATCCTCTTATAGTTGCATATATCTTTATATGATAATTATAGAGTGTTATTTAAATATGAAATTCATCTCATGAAATTTTTCGATCTTCGATGTTCATTTTTCACATTTCGTCGCGCCACGCATATCTACGTGTCTACGCAACTTCTTGAAGCTTCAATAATGTACTAATAAATGTGCATTTAGTAACATATTTCAACATTATTCTATACTTACAGTTGCTAATTAATGCATATGTTTTTTAAGAAGCCTCTTTTTTATAAAAATGGATTCTATTCATGTATGAGAGTTGTATCTCGGTTAGAAGTTAAAGCTAGGACACCTTTACCCATCGACATTACATTTTTTAAAGTACTATGAATTAATGAACTGTTGATCCTAATATGCATTTGGTGCGTCCAATTTTGCCAAATATCGTCATTGGACATAATTCAAAACATGACTGTGCGTCTTTTTTAAATTGAAGGAAGTGCGCGTCACATTCTCCGTAATAGGAATATTCGATGGGTAAAAGCAAAGGAGAAGAAATAAAGGACCAACTTGACCCATATGAGAACAAAAAGGTACACTAACGATCGAATGTATTTATATATATATTCCTTTTTTATTACTTCTTGTTTTTAATGTAACTTTCTGAAAATTACCTACTGTGGGTAATATTTCAAAAGGTATGTCAAGGTGAATACTAACCATCCAATTTTCAAGAAAAAAACGTATATAAGGCACCAGAATTTCTATCAAATAACAACTTTCAGAATTCCATTCTTTCCCTTCTTACCATTATTTACCTTTTCTTTTCTGAATTAAACTCCCCATCAACATAACTAACTAGATATGATTGCTACTAATTTAACAAATTTTGAAAACTCATTACAAGTTTCTGCTGCTGCTACTGATTATACTGAGGTCAATCTAAACATTGTCCTCAACATCATCACTTTATCAAGCACCTTCATCACCTGCTCGTCTGCCACGATCACCCCATTTGCTTTGGGTTCCTGTATATTCAACACTTTGGCCTTCATTACCAGCTTGATGTTAAACATTTTAGTTGGTATGGATACTATTCCTGATGGCGGTACTACTTCTGATTTATTTGGAAGAATCGGCAGTGGGTTGAATGGTGGACTAGTTCAGAGACTAAGTTCATTTGGTGAATTGTTTGTTTATGAGACAAGAGACAACGGGATGAAGTGTGTCTCTGTAACCATTGGTAAGATCGGTAGTTCGATCATGCCTGGTGTTCAACAGAGTGTATGCGTTACACCCGAGGGTCTAGACTTAATTTCTACACCACATAAGATCTCAATTAAGGGAATGATTCATAAACTGGGTAAGAAGTTGAAGAAGGAGGACGGTACTGTTGAAGCTAACCAAGTTTCTGAAATTGTGAACTTCTATTCCAAATATGGTTCATTCAGCACTGCTATGATTGACAAGTTAGGTGAGATCCAGGATGCTTACTTGAATAAACAGTTATCTGATGTCAACAGAACTGTTTCTGTTGATGTCGACCACAATGGTCAAATCATGCTTCAAATTGCTTTGAAGCTATTATAATTATGGGGATAATACTTGAAGGATATTTATGTTTGACAAAACGGTATCACGACAGTGTTGCAAGTTTGTCAGGAGTAAGAAGATAATAAACGTACGTTAAAATTGTCCCAGAATATCCGACAGCAATTTGTAAGATATTAATCTGATGTTATTGGGGGCAATAAATCAAATTTATTTTATTTTATTTTATTTTGTTTTATTTTATTTTATTTTATTTTACCATGCTTTAATTTACCATGCTTTATTTTACAATACTTTAATTTACAATACTTTATTTTACTATACTTTATTTTGCTATACTTTATTTTGCTATGCTTTATTTTATTTCATTTTATGTTATTTCATTTATATATCGAAATATGTATAGATTATAATTGTTACTATGAACTGTCCTTCTTACATGGTCAAATCTTATTTTTTTATGTATTGGAATTTATTTTTTTCGACCTCCAGCTATTTGCAATCATTTGTGATACCTGTAAGCATCGCAGTTAAGGAATACTGATTTCACCATAATACTTCTATTTCTGCATAGAAGGTTTTGAGTCCCATATTTTCTTTTATCTCAGTCACAGTGTACCTACCATCCAAGGGGTTTGCGCCTCTATGAGAAGTCAAGTGAAATTATTGATTTTTCTGGAAGTGACTTTCTAACTTATGTTATAATCTGACTTCAAACGATAGAAAAGTGAAGTCAACAATGAAACAGAAGAAGGAAAAGCAACAAAAAATGATGGTACTAATAATCTTATATATTTAGCAATCCAAAACAAAAATGAATGATGTCAATAGATATGTTAAAATTATAATATTTCCTACAGTGTCAGTATTAAATATTAATATAGTTCGGACGTACAACAGAAGATTCTCTTAGTGTAAATACAAACAAGAAAACTTACTATAATTGGATATGGCAATAAAAATGGAGATTTTACACGATGATGATCGGCTGCATAAATATTAGTATACTCTGAAACATTTAGATTTACCACAAAGAAGGAATATTGTACGGGTATAACGAACTAGAAGGATTCCAATTCCAGAGTTAAGAACAAATTCCTCTGATACTCAAAGTGAGAACAGAGTAGCACAAGAAATAGGAATTTTATCAGTACCGTAAGCAAAAAGTTCTTTATAATAGCGCATCATGCATAAAGGCTGTTAGAATAGTTAGAATCAAAAAGACCTACAGAGGATGGGTTCTACGCACTTACATATTGCTTGGATTATTTTGTATTATTCACTGGAATTCCAAATACCGTCCAAAAGAGTGTTGTGTACTCATATCATTAGATTTATTCTTGTTGTAATTAATGCTAAGTTGCAATACTTACATTGAATACACAGACTATAAGTTTCTAATCCATATAACTTATAATTTCCCTATTTAGATAGCATTACCTAAATAGGAAATATTGTCCGCCTAAAGACATGACGCGGATAGAAAATTGTTGAAATATGTTACTAAATGCACATTTATTAGTACATTATTGAAGCTTCAAGAAGTTGCGTAGACACGTAGATATGCGTGGCGCGACGAAATGTGAAAAATGAACATCGAAGATCGAAAAATTTCATGAGATGAATTTCATATTTAAATAACACTCTACAATTATCATATAAAGATATATACAATTATAAGAGGATATTCAGGTTTACATATAAAATTATGTCTAACAACTTCTCTAATACTTCAAAGATTCCGCAAAAATTTTTCTTAAAGAAAGATTCAATGTCATCGAGAAATTGTATATCTCATATAAAAGAGATCGATGACATATGTATACTATTTAATATATATTTTATATACTTTGTACATTATAGAAAAAGAACTGAACGTTATTTTATATTAATTGATATTTATAAGATATGTCTTCTAGTCAAGGAAATTCTACACTGGGAAATTTCTCTCTAGTAAACCTGCGTCAACAATTCTTAAAAACCGACTTGCTCATTGAACATATGCAGTTCATCTGACTATTACAGCACATGATATAATAGCATCCTCCAGCTGCAATCAGTTATATTCCTTGTGCATCTCAAGGAGGTAATTGAAACTCGAAAATTAGTTGTGAACCGTTTGATCCCCCTAATACCCTTTTAGGGTAACTTTTATTTTATAAGTCAAATTATCTGAACTTTTAGAAGACATTTCAATGCCAAATATTCCAATATAAATAAATATAAGATGATTCCTTTATTAAAATGGAAGTTACCCGGACATTAATAATATGGAACATATCTTATTATGTTTTTGAATAGTAACAGTACGAGTTAATATAGTCACGTGAATGATGTATAACTCTGTAGATGTTCTTGCTAACTATACGGCTCACCAATAGAGTGTCAGTTATTAGAAGTTAAATCAAATAAGATGGTGTTATTATAGTTTACCGATAATAACGTGATTAAAGATTATTGAGTCTTGATCCTTTTTCCTCCTAATCTTGTCTTCTTCTTTTCTTGTCTTCTTGTCTGACCCTTTCTCCTGAAAGGAAACTTCTAGTAACCAGCAGTTACATATTTTATATAAAAGTGGAGAACGTCTTCTCTTTATATATTATTATTTAGTTTTTTCTTTCCCTTACTTTTCTCCAATTTTCTCCAATCCCATCCGTCACGGCGTCACTGAATTATTATTTTTCAGAGCGTCGCGACTAAGTATTTTAGTCTTTCGCTAACATGGGCTACATTACTTCATTAAGGTAATGTACATATGCTCATGGCCTAATAACTTGTAGGACTTCTATTTAGCTACGGAAGCAAATTTCTACTTAATATTATATACACATGTGTTAACTGGTAAGTAGTCCAGAGCTAGCTTATATAAGGTGTCTTGTTTGTTGACGCAGTAATTGGAAGTATTGACTTACATTAAATGCAGACATGGTTCTATTAGTATAGTTGTAATAGAATTATGTACAATTAGTATAGTTGTAATTGCTTATTTTATTATTATACATAAACTATATAAGAGTTAACTACGTATATGTACGATAGTACATTTATATATGTTACAGAAGAGGTTAACTCTGTATATTGTTTCTTTCTCGAGAAGAAAATATCTAAGATATTTTCTCTTTTTCTCTATTACTGTGTGCGGGTAAATGTACACCCGCACACCACTATGATACAGTGACACATAATATATACTCTAATTCAAGTATCACATTAGTGTCTCAACATGGTTAATGATAACGTTACGACACTATGTCTTGTAATGACATTATTAATATTTTAGTATACTAACGACGCTATACATTAAGTATGACGTCTTAAAAAATAGTTTAACTTCTTTTGAAGAAGTATTATTATGACTATAACATACCTGCCTTAGAAACCCTCGAAGAGACGTATAAAATGACATACGGCTTAAAAGACGCCTATGTTATATAAATTTTTGTTGTATTTGACTCCGAAGTCGGTGACGTAGAAAATGACTAGAACTTTGTAGAATGTTCTAGAACTTTGAAGTGATGATGACAAATCAAGAAAAGAAAAGAAAGTTTTAACTAAAGACAATTCCAGTGTTAAAACTTATGACTCATCTAGAATGTTATAGAACATTATAGAAGAATTTATTATTAATGTGTGTTAGATTAATGAAATTAATCTAAGCCACAATTCCTTATTTTTAAACATATAAAAGGGCAATGAATTTCTGTGTTGAATGAACAATCATTCTATATTCCCTTTCCCATTCTATATTATATATCAAAAAAATAGAATAAGTAAAATTTATATAATTAAGTTGAATATCAGTTCCTTAATTGTTGAGAATTAATTGTTTGTTATATATTGCGAAAGGTCCCAGAATACTACATCTGGTAGCGCCGCAAAGTTTATATAACCGAGAAAACCGAGAAATTAATAACTCTGAAAAGTCGCTTCCACTGTCAAGAATTTTACGCTATGTCTTCGCAATCTGAATTTGCCGATGCTATGGACGTTGATGAGGATTTCCATCCAACTCCTGTAGCTAACTTTAAGGGATCTGCTCCAATGACCTTTAAAGGTACTACTGATATTATGAAGTTGCCAAATTTTATTACTGTTATGAAGGTTCAATTTTTAACTCGTCATATTGCAACCGGAGATGACAAAGTCGCTTACTTTGGTCGTAACTTAGCAGGTCCTGCTGCTGAATGGTTTTTCAAATGGTTTGAAAGTCACTGTAATGAACCATTAAATTTTGAAGAGTTCATTGATGATTTCCGTGGTCACTTTATCCAAAGATTAGACCCCCAAAAGATTATGAATGCTATGTCTGGTCTTAAGCAAGACTCCAAAGGTATTGAACACTACAATGCTAAGTTCAGACAATTATGGTCCTTAATGCCTGCCGATTATTGGACTGAAAAGGGTGCTTTATTAAGTTACATGAGAGGTCTAAAACCAGAGACTGCTAGTTTAGTTGCTTTAACCTATCCAACAACATTGGAGGCTGCTTACCACGCTGCTTACAATACTGTTGCTATCACCAATCGTTATCTTGATGATATGCCAAAGCCAACTGTTGATCACGAAGGAGATATCATCATGACTGGTGCTGCAGTTAGAGGCTATGATCGTTCTAACCAATCTAATAATCGTGTAAGAGATAATCATGGTGGTAACAATGGTAGATTATCTCGTGAAGAATGTTTCAGGAGACATTTATGTTTCAAATGCCAAAGACCTGGCCATAACTTCCGTAATTGCCAAAGTCGTGGTTCTAATGCGAGCAATCGCTATTAGAAACACCGCTTACAAGAAAGAACCCAGTCACAGTTTGGTTACTCTGTGTCCAATCATTAAATCAAAAAGACCTGCTATTGGTCAAGTATTTCAGTTAGAAATGCTGTATAAGAAAGAACCCGTTAAGGTATTGTTAGATACTGGTTCACCTACCTCGTTTATTAAAAGAAATGTTGCTCAAAGGTTACAATTGAAGTTATTTGATGCTCCGCCGTTCCATTTTAAGGGTATTGTTTCGAAAGAAGCCGCTGTTAGTTCCAAAGCTGTACAACTCAAGTTAGAATATAAGAATATTAAAATCGATGCTCCCGTTTATGTTACTGATCACATTCCCTATGATATAATTTTAGGTCATCCGTTAATTACTACCAATGAACAAGTTGCTTTGTTACTACAGAATAATAATAAGAAGAAGAAAAATGTGAATAAGACTAAGAAAGAAGATTATCCCGTTTATGATGTTAATATAGTTAACATGGATACTGATGAGGTGTTAGATGAACCCTCCGTTAATATGAAAAATGCACTTGTAATCAACGTCGTCGATGGTAATGTTGCTGAAAGTTGGAATAAGCTACCACCTTGGTTACAAAAGAAATTCGCTGGTACTGTCCGTAATGATCTTCCGCAAAAGGACGAATCAAAGAATGATTCCGTGGTCCATGAGATCGACATTAAACCTGATGGTAAGTTGCCCAGGTCACAGCCGTATAATACAACTTTTAAATCCGAAGAAATCATATCCAACATTGTCGATGATTTGATTAAAAAGAAGTTTATTGTTCCTTCAAAGTCTCCGTGTAGTTCACCGGTGGTACTGGTTCCCAAGAAAGATGGCTCATACAGGTTATGTGTGGACTATAGAGCTTTGAATAAGGTAACCGTTAAGGATCCATTCCCGTTACCTCGTATAGAGAGACTGCTTGCCCGTATTGGTAATGCAAAGATATTTACAACGTTAGATTTGCATAGTGGTTATCATCAGATTCCAATGAAGAAAGATGACACATTCAAAACTGCTTTTGTTACTCCAACTGGTAAATATGAATATACTGTTATGCCTTTTGGTCTGGTTAATGCTCCTAGCACGTTTGCTAGATATATGTCTGATTTATTCCGTTCACTGCCGTTCGTATGTGTTTACCTAGATGATATTTTAATATACTCCGATAATGAGGAAGAACATTGGAAACACATCGATACTGTTCTGTCTACACTAAGAAATGAAGGTCTAATAGCTAAAAAGAAAAAGTGTTTCTTTGCACAAAAGTCGGTGGAATTTTTGGGTTACTCTGTTGCTCATAACAAATTGCAACCGTTGATAACCAAATGTGCTGCTATTAGTAAGTTCCCAGTTCCCACAACTGTGAAACAAGCTCAACGATTTTTAGGTATGGTCAATTATTATAGAAGATTTCTCCGTAATTGTTCAGACATTGAGAAACCCATTCAGAATTTTATTTCCAAAGGTGAGAAATGGTCCGTTGAACAAGATAAAGCATTTGAATCGCTAAAGAATTCGTTGATGAAGAACCCTGTGCTGGTTCCGTTTAAACAAGATGGTAGTTATAGATTAACTACAGATGCTTCCAAGATTGGTGTTGGTGCTGTTCTCGAAGAAGTTGATTCTTCCGGTAAATTACTTGGTGTTGTTGGTTATTTTTCGAAGTCTTTACAGGGTGCGCAGAAAAATTATCCTGCGGGTGAATTAGAATTGCTCGGTATTATTGCAGCTTTACAGCATTTTAGGTATCTATTACATGGTAAACGATTTACATTACGAACTGATCATATAAGTCTACTGTCACTAAAGAATAATACTGAACCATCAAGAAGAGTTCAGAAATGGTTAGAATTGCTAGGTACATATGACTGTGAGTTAGAATACTTAGCTGGTCCAAAGAATCTTGTCGCTGATGCTATCTCAAGAGCCGAGTACACGGTTGGTGCTATTATGGAAGATGTTCCCATTGATCCAAGATCATGGTATGATGAATACAAGTCTGATCCGTTATGTGCTGCTCTATTAGTTTATTTTAACGAACTGCAAGAATCCGATATTGATATCGCTAGTGGTGATAAGTCTGCTTACAACAAATATGCTAAGAAGTTGAAATTATCCAACGTTTACAAGAATCATTTTGATTACACTGATGGTATCTTACGCTATGATGGTCGAATTGTTGTCCCATTAAGTCGTATCTCTGAAATTATGTCACTTTATCATGATAATCAACTTTATGGTGGTCATTTCGGTTTAACTGCTACTTTTGGTAAGACTGCTCCGTTATTTTATTGGTCCAAGCAACAACATTCAATAAATGAGTTTATCAGGTCCTGTACACAATGTCAAGTATCAAAAGTTTACAGGCCTCGCAACCAAGGTTTAACTCACCCACTTCCAGTACCGGAGGGGAGATGGTTAGATATATCCATTGATTTTGCCTCTGGTCTCCCAGAAACGTTTTCAGGAAATAATTTAATTATGGTAGTGGTTGATAGGTTCTCTAAACGATCACACTTTATTGCTGCTAAATATCCGCTAACATCATATGAAACAATCAACTTGTTATTCAGGTACGTCTTTGCTTATCATGGTTTCCCAAGAACAATTACAAGTGATAGAGACACAAGGTTCACTTCGAAAATATATCAAGAATTTGCTAAAAGGTTAGGTATTAAGTTAACAATGTCGTCAAGTAATCATCCACAAACAGATGGTCAATCAGAAAGAACAATACAAATATTAAATAGATTACTTAAAACTTACGTCGCTAACAATCATAAACATTGGGATACGTTTTTGCCAATGATGGAATATGCTTATAACTCTACTCCAAACAGAACTACGAAACTCTCACCGTTTGAAACTGATTTGGGTTATATTCCAAATAAACCAAGTATTACAACTGAAAATGAATTAAATGCAAGACATTTCGCTACTGTTGATTTTGTTAAACATCAAAATGCTATTCTATTACAAGTTAAAGATCTACTAAATGAAAGTGCTACTAACATGGAAACTACAAATAATAGTACAAGACAAGACATATCTTTTGAAGTCGGTGAAAATGTTTTATTACATCGAGATGCATACTTTACTGGTGGTAAATATTCAAAGGTTCAACCAATATATTTAGGTCCCTTTAGAATTATTAAAAAGGTTCACGAGAACGCATATGAATTAGATCTTCCGTCTTCAACCAAGAAACATAGAATTATCAACATACAGTTCTTAAAGAAGTTACATTTAAGGAAAGACAGGTATCCAAAGGATCCACCAAACACATCAATAGAGAGAATTAATCGTGCTTCTGAAGTTACTGCTGTTAAAGGTTTCGATCGTGACAATCAAGTTTACTATTGCCGAATGCTAGATGTCGATCCTAGTATCACTGTCGAATATACTCCGCATGAATTTAGTCAAATCCCTGCATGGATACGAAAGTCACTAGTTGCTAATTTTAATCAATTGCTAGTCGAACAAACTCAAGATAAGGAGGAGGAAGATGTTGTATTTGACTCCGAAGTCGGTGACGTAGAAAATGACTAGAACTTTGTAGAATGTTCTAGAACTTTGAAGTGATGATGACAAATCAAGAAAAGAAAAGAAAGTTTTAACTAAAGACAATTCCAGTGTTAAAACTTATGACTCATCTAGAATGTTATAGAACATTATAGAAGAATTTATTATTAATGTGTGTTAGATTAATGAAATTAATCTAAGCCACAATTCCTTATTTTTAAACATATAAAAGGGCAATGAATTTCTGTGTTGAATGAACAATCATTCTATATTCCCTTTCCCATTCTATATTATATATCAAAAAAATAGAATAAGTAAAATTTATATAATTAAGTTGAATATCAGTTCCTTAATTGTTGAGAATTAATTGTTTGTTATATATTGCGAAAGGTCCCAGAATACTACAATTTTCAATAATTACATCCGTGATAGTTTAATGGTCAGAATGGGCGCTTGTCGCGTGCCAGATCGGGGTTCAATTCCCCGTCGCGGAGGTCTTTATTTTTTCGTTCATGAATCTTTATTTCGTACAAAGCGATAATGATCATCAATCGAATGTCACAATTCCGTTTCTTTCTGTTGTTTGTCAAATATATTCAACTTTGACAGTCAAAGAACAAATATAACTTGTGTAGTATTTTTTTGCCAATTATTGGCTTTTATAACAATTATTGCATCATTGGACGAAGGTTTATACCTGATCGTGCTTAACAATTGATTTATCAAAATAATTCTATTCGGGAAATATAAAAAAGATCACTACACTTAGTGTCGTACGACAATTTGTCATTTGCCCTTTGACATTTGACACTTGACATTTTAGTTTTCCTTCTAGGGTGCTATTTCAGGTGACATCAGATTTTTCGGTGTATTATTTTACTCTCTTTAAATGATTCTGAAAAGTAATTGGGGAGAGAATTCTGTCGAGGTACAGGTTCCTTAAGTTCGATCAACATATGGTGTAAAAGGCAATTATATTCTGTTGTAACATAATTTCCTAAGAATTTGACATTTCAATGTTTTAGATGAGTAATTTGATTAGTAAGCCCGAATAATCATTAATGAAAAAATGTTCAATTTAAAAATCTTTTGCACTATCATTTCTATATGGGTATAATATAGTTCACAGAAGATAATACTACAATACATTGCCAAAGCTCAAGTTTGTTTGTTACAAATAAGACAGACAATAAAATCAAGTAAAAAATTATTTAAATAGAAAAAGAATGATCAGAAAATAAATTTGGTAAAATGGGTTATCTTCCTGTATGTTCAGAAGCAGAACTGAAAAAAAAGTTTATCATCACTCAATCTTTTTCTATAAAAATATTTTTAATTGTTTGTAAAAAGTAGAAAAAATATTAAAAATAATAATATTTTCTATTCTTATTATATTGATCGATTTATCTGTTTCTTAATAAGAAAAAAATTCCTATTTCCAAAATATTAAGGTCTTTGCATAAAATTATTTTTGAAAACATTGAAGTCAGATGGTGATGCATGATGTAATCCATGGCACATATTCTAAAGAATCATCGCCAGATAAAAAAAGACAAGTGTGGTTGCCATTCATCATTTCATTTTCTTTTTATGCCTGTTTTGGAAATATTAGAATTGTTTTCCGAAAAAAACATAATAAGAACTATTATGACCTCATAATATATCTAGAGACAGATCAATTAAAAAAAATTTATCAAAATTAAATCATAAACGAAGAATTCCTAAATAACAATTGGTTCCTGCATATACTTCCTCAGAAATGATATAAAATATCTTAAGTTTTTATAATCATAATAATTCTGATAAAAATATTTTTGGAAGATCTTTGAATATCTCGAAAATATTTACGGAAGCTTCCTAGCATCCATAGCTATTTGAACTAATTATAGTTTCCCATAATTAGTAAGTATCAGGTTTCTTATGCTCTTCTAAAAGAAACAATAAGAATATTTAAAGTAGTTTGAATAACCGTACTTAACAAGTACTTTCTAACTTGGTGGAAAAAAGCTGTCCTTTAAATAGTTCAAGAAAAAGTATAAACTTCTTGCGTCGCGACGTGAAAAATAGGCGGAAGTTGAAAAATTTTCAAATATAGTGAAAAATATTGAAGTCTTTATCATATACCACGATGACCTTTGATATAAATGTTAGGGCTAAACGAATCTGACATTAATCAACGAAGATGTCAACTTGATATAGTTCATCTAACAATAAAGGGGTTCTTCTATTCTTCTCTAAAAGTATGACGAATAATGAAATATGTATTCCGATTTGATATATAATATAGTTATATATATAAAATTAATTACAATTGTTTACCTAAATAAAAACAATTGCTTATGTTTGAAGATTTAAAAAAACACTGTGAGATAATGCTAAGTAGTAATAGTTTTTTTAAATTATTTATTCAGCAGCAGCTCTGGTGTAGATTTGTTGAGTAGCATGCTTAGAAACTGGCTTGATGATACCTCTCTTTTCCAAATCTCTTAGAGCAACTCTGGCTAGAGAACCACCTAACTTTAATCTGTCGACTAGAACAGAGACAGAGATGTATCTGTAAGTTGGAACCTCCTTTAAGATTCTGTCCATCTTTTCTTGGTCTAGAATGACAGCGTGAGCAGCCTTATCCTTGTGGGACTTCTTGGACCACTTCTTCTTAGACTTCTTACCACCGGCCATAGCGGCAGCGGCCTTGGCGGCCTTGGAAATTTGTTGTTTTGGAGGCATTTTATTTAAATAGTCTATAAAGAAAATAGATTTAACTCTAATTTGTTAGTAAATGGGAATTCGATTCTTATAATTTTAAAGGTTAAAATTTTTGGATCTGAATACAATGTTGCACCACAATTAAAGTAGCCATTATATAGTGTATCGGCTAGTTATTTGATTGTATGTGCTTGGTATAGTCCTACTCATTTATCATTTATCGTCTTTATAAGTTCGTTTCTTGTTTGTATTAAAAATCATACAATGTTGTTCATTGTTTCCAAAATGAGTACTAATCTATCTTATCATTTTAATTTATAATCATTGCTTAATGTTGTGTTCCACATATTAAGGTATTCTCATAATTCACTGATTTCCCACTATCTGATATCAAATTTCCACTATTAACCTCGTTCATTCGTAATCTGTATGGTACATACTCTAAAACAAACGTTACTGGTCTCTTTTCATTAACAAAAAATATTTTCAACGGTCTAAAATGACTGTCTTTTTAAACTATTGATGTTAATCAATCGACTATATTAGGATGTGATATTGTGTTGGTAAGATAAAGATATTAGCGAAATGACAAAAATTACTAACTTACTACACAGTTCCCCGTACAAAATCCTCGTCAAGGCGAAGATTCAAAATGGAGACAAAAAATCAATTTTCTAAAAAAAAAAAAAGACGAAACAGAGAGTTAGAGATTTTTGTGGGTGTCAGGGTGTAACGCGCAGTCACAAGTCTGAAGAAAGTTAATGAAAGAGAGGTACTGAAGACCATAATAAGTAAGATGTATTATAAATGAAACAAGAAAAGGTGGGGGGGGGGTTCTCAATTCTAACACTGTCGTATGTTTAAGATTCTGTAACCTTGAATTTGATCTACAGTTTGTGATAATGTGAAATTACTTGAAGACACAGTCACGAAATAATACCGTCGTCGAAGGTACGTTTTGACATCCATCTGGTTATTGTTGGACAATGATATTTTTTATATGTGTAACAGGTGAAAGGTCGTTGCGAAATATTATTATTTACAAATATTTACAGAGGAAAGAATAGCAATCAGTAACAATGCTACTCATCTACTGATCCTTCTATAGCCGCCTCAGCATGTACCCATTTTCTTTGTAGCTAAGGACTAAAGAGGGACTACCTTTTATGCTAACTCATATACGTTTCAATAAAATAGGAAACGTTCAACACCTTTTTTGAATCTTACCATTAAGAAAAGACAATAAAATTGTCAAATCACATTTGGTGAAACTTGAAAGTGCGAATGGTTTAATTATATTGCCATGGTGTTGTATAGGAAATATAACCATTACTTATTTGCTAATCATTACCTTCTATACAGTGGACTATCAAGTTAAAACAAAATAAGGTTCAGTCAACGGAATTGTTACTTGTTTAGCTCAGAATGCATACAATGAAAGGATTCAACTCATGAACAAAATAACCTCTGAACATCGTTTGAGATTATTGTGAATACACCAATTCTGCGCAGCATTGTCTTAAGAGTGATTATTACTCAAAAATATTTCAAGAAGAAGAATTTTCTAACCGTCTTTTCTTCTTTAAGCTTAGTGGTTTCCAACCTGACTGTACACAGCAACTTCCTTTTTCGTCACAATAGGTTCATAAGTACTTGTTTCCTTTCTAAACCTTTTGCCATAAATTTAGATAACAATACCTACTTTACAAAGATCCTAGCAGGTGCACCAGAGTGCTTGCCACTATGGGTGTAATACGACGTCCCATTGTTCCCATATTCTTGAGGTATAACAATTATTACGTGGAAAGCAATAGCCAGTACAAGATATTTACTTAAGTGATGCTCGTTTAAGTAAACTTTTGTTTCTTTTTTCTTAGAAGAATACACAGTTTAGTCTTTACTTGGTTTTCTGTACAGACCCAAATGCATTCGTTGTCTTCTTCATGTAATGGAAGGAAACATGCTGTATAAATAAGCAAATGCGACAGCGAAAAAAGTTTATTTATTTTTGTCACTATGCATTCAAATTCAGATATTTCCTATTTGGTCCGCCTGCATGACATTTATGGAATATCAAAAGGCAACCATTACCAATCATTCTACTATTACCATACAAGGGAACTAATACGAAGATAAGTCATTTATCTTTTAAAGAATAAAAATAACTCAATATGCGTTCTGAATACGGCTTATAGGGTCAACTATTGATACAATACTTCGGTAACAATTTTCCAATTTCAGACAATGCATATATAGGTAAGAAATAAAAAGAAATGCGTGCGTCTTGGTTCCTTATAATTATGTATGCAATACAAGCCCCACAGAAACATTCACATAAAGTACCTCGTTCAAGATATTTCTATCTTACATAATTGAACATTTGTTTTGTTTAGTTGTTTTATTTCCAGTTTCGATTCAATTTCAAAAAATATGCTGTGGAATATCTTAAATGAACTATTTGAGGCTAACAATACAAGTGCCATCGAAATGGTCTTCTCGAAGAACGAACGAACGATGTAACCTAGTCATTCTCAATAGGTTGTTCGTAGATTTTGTTCATAAATAACTAAGATCCACGGAATACTAGAAAAAAAACATCGTAGGTTGCGGTGCTCGTACATTCAATAGCATACATGTAAAACGATACCTCGATTAATGGATACGAATTATGAAAAAAGAAACAGTGACTGTAACACCGATTTTCACCTAATTTGGAAACATAAGCTATTTTGCTCAGTATAAGGTTATTAATTTTAGGATTGAAGTCCAAATTGTAACCAAATCACTACTTTTTCTTTTTTGGAAATGTTGAGGAATAAGTTTTGCAGTATTGAAACTTAATAAATAACTGACACCTATTGCAGACTAAACGATAGAGATCGTTAGCAGTTGTAACATTAGCTCAGTTTGCCAAGCGAATCAAGAAAAAAGAAAAGTTTTGTTTTAGTTAAGCGAACACTAACACATACAAGAGTTAGAAAGCATTTGTTATTAACATTACCATTTATTGTTTCAATTCTAATGTACTCTTTTTTTTTTTAAAATAACGAATCTGATCTGTTTATACGAGATTTAGTAAAAGCACGCTCTGTTTCATTTTTGAATTCTTCAATAAGTTGATTTTCAAAAAGGTATAAAAGGATGTCAATAAATCAAAGTTTAAAATAATCAATCCTCTTCATAATTATTTTACAAAATCAGGGAATCATCACATATCGATAACCACATTCAAATAACAAAATCTATTAACTATGAACTTCAAATTATCTGCTCTAACTGCTCTAGCCGCCGTCTCTGTCGCTGCCGCCGCTACCACTGACATTACTCCTTATGAAACTGCTGAAATTGAAGCTATTATGGAAGATGCCAAAACACATTTATTTTCATATATGCTATTAGTTACCTCTGGGAAGTATAAGTTAGACGAATTACCAGCTGGTGTTGTCGATGTTGCCATGGCGGTTATTAGTAACGATGCAGGTTATACTTCCTTATTCACTGAAGTCGACTTTGCTGGTGTTTCTTCTATGGTCACTGAATTACCATGGTATTCTTCCAGACTTCTACCAGAAATCAATTCTATTTACTCCAAGGAACTTGCTTCTTCCTCTCTAATCTAAATGAGATAATGATTATAAATATTAGATCCCTGACTATCCTAAATGCTTTCATGATGTTCTTTTCTAGTCTTCTTTAATTTAGAGTTCCAGAAGAATCTATTCAATATATATCTATCTATATTGAATTATAAAATATTTACTTTAATTCAATGCAAGTTTTTTATTTGTGCTTTTTGTTTGAATGGATGGTACATATATGTTGTAGAAATGATCAGTGGGACAAAAAGGGTTAGAATTAACTAAGAGTTAGGGGTTTTGTAATGGGGTAGTTATTTATAGTATATAGTTCCAGATTATGGGTGTTATCCTGTGCAACATTGTAGTATTCGGTCCCCCCTACAAGGGTTATATCGGTATGTGCTTATAATATGGATATAGAAACTTAGAACATCATAATGGCTTTGCAACATATGTCAATTAGAATATAAATAAATCCGTAACAATACAGGTGGCAAGATTAACACAAGAAATTGAAAACGCTGTTAATATTCACAGAAAGAAATAAATGACAAAATAAATGTTATAGTTAAGCATATAAATAAGCTCACTGAATCGGGATACAAGAACCTCCAAGGAACATTAAATAGAACAATACCTTGAAATACATCACTACTATATATGGAAATGAAAAGATTTATTATTTTGGGTAATCCAACTACTAGATTACACTAATAGGTCTGTCAGAAAAATACACTCTACGTGGTCTGTTTGAATATATGGTGCATATACGCCAACTAGAATAAAAAGACATTGTGTTACAATCCAGTATTATTATGAGTTATTATCGAGAATCTGACACATTTGGGAATGAGAAATAGTATATTAAATACCGTACTGGAAGACTATGTGTCCTGCAGTAGCAGTATTACTCCTCTCCCTCTTTTACAAGGAAGAGATATATAGAAGTTAATTATGTAATATTATATAAAACAGGAATCGCGCTTCCTTTATATACGTGAAAATTTCTACGGAAATATTCATATTGTAAAGAATCTTACCGTGTCTCACGATAAATATATTTCCAACAGTTATTTGTTATAACGTACACTATGGGGTCATAGTTTCCAAGTATATATTATAACCACACACTTATTCAACTGTCGTAGGTGATCAAATACTACAATGTCCTATAGCATAACATCCATAAACTGACAGTATATCTATATCTAATAACTACGCCAATACACAAGCTCTAACATTTAATTAGATTCACCCCCTGATCATTTATACACTGGTAACCCCTAGGTCTTTTTGTTTATAAAGACGTAACCTTAAATTTAGTTAAACCTGATCTACACTTATGTCATCTAGTTATGAGTCTGGGATAAACTTAAATTGGAATCTAAGAGAAGTATTACTCCGCGAGGTTTTTTCTAATAAGAATAAACTAAAAGTGCTTATGATATAATGATGTTATAAATTACGTTCAACATATGTTTCATTGTCTATTGGGTTCTGAAAGTCTACAATTTCAAATATTTTATAGAGCTCCTAGAAAAGCCAGTAGACGAGTGTAACATGAAATGAGTAACAATTAGTACAAAGTGTACCATTTTTTATAAATTACTATCCGATATAGTGTAACGGCTATCACATCACGCTTTCACCGTGGAGACCGGGGTTCGATTCCCCGTATCGGAGTACGTTTCTTTTTGCTGAAATTTTGGGCGGTGCCGTATATAGTGATATGGAATTTGAAATATGCTAAGAAATATTTTTTCCAGGATCCCTGTGCTGTGAAAGCTATGAATTTTTCAATTTAATTGTCGAATTTCTGGACTGTTGACTGATAATCAAACAGAGTCTTTAAGTAGTTCTTAGCCACCTTCTTTAAAACCTGGATTAGTTAATTACATTTCAGCATATTGTAGTCAATTGTGTTCACCATACTGACTGGAAACTATAATTTTGATATATTTATATTAGTTTAGTTTACAAAGATGGCTAAAAGAATTGCCGATGACCAAATAACCAGAGAGAACATCCATGATGAAAACTCAGATGACGAGATTAATGGAGGTGAAGCAAAACCGGCAATGGCTTCCTCTGATGTTATGAGCAGGAGGAAAATTGCTATGCCAAAGAGAAAGATGGCTTTCACAAATAAAAGCAGCGCAGCAACATCGGAATCTTCATTTGCAAACGCCTTCAGCTTTGCAAAGAAACCAGCTCTAAATGGATCAAAGGAAAAGGAGGAGAAGTTGACAGCCCTGAATTTACAATTTAAAGATAAAATTGTCAACAGTGTGAAAACCGACCCATGCGTAAACTTATCAACACTTTTTGCCAAGTATGAAAGTTATATGAGCTCAATCAATGGTGTTATTTTACCAAGTACTACCAATGCTGCTCCAATTATAAAAGAAAAACCTGTTATTCCAGAAAAGACTCCGACAGTGTTCATGGCACCAACTTTACAGAACACCAATGTCGAACCAGAAGATGACGAATCATCATCTTCAGATGAGGAAGTTGAAACCAAGGTTGAGGGTCCAAGTTTTACGATAGGATCCAATCCAATCAAATCTGACTCTGTATTTTCTTTCGGTAAGAAGAAAGAAGAGAAACCTAAAGATGATTCTGATAGTGAAAGTGATATCGAAATTAAGGGTCCAGAATTCACATTTTCAGGAGCTGTCAAATCGGACGTTTTTAAATTTAGTGGTAAAACTGCCTCTACGGAAGCTAAAAAACCTGTATTTGGACAAATCAATGACTCTAGTAGCAACAATGCAAACGAAACGGCAAATGAAACTAAATCTACCCCATCTTTTACATTCGGTACAACTAAAAAGGTAGAAGCTGAAAATAAAATAAATGCTGCCGGAGCTAAACCATCATTTGGAATTGGAGCTGACGCAAAGACAAATTCACCTGTACCCGCATTCGCTTTTGGTTCTACCCCAATTTCGTCAAGTCAAAATGGTCCATCATTATTTCCTAATACCGCTAATACAAATGACACAACAACTGGTACCAACAAGCCGGGCTTCACATTTGGTGTAAAACCACTGACCACAGATGGCAACGAGAAGGAGCCTGAAAAGCCAGTATTCACTTTTGGTAACAAACCACAACAACCAGCTGAAACTGAACCAAAGCCAAAATTTGCGTTTGGTAAACCGGCACCTACTTCCGAGGGTATCAAAGAACCCACTACCAAACCATCGTTTACCTTTGGCTCAAAAAAAGAAACAGATGACTCTACAGCTAAATCAAGTTTCACATTTGGTGTAAATAAAGAGTCGTCCGATAAAAAGGAGGAGGAAAGTACGACAAATGCGGTCCCTATATTTGGATCAACAAATCCAGAAAAGCCAAAGTTTGATTTCTCAGCCAAGTCATCCAAAGGTAACAACAATGAAGATAAGGTGAAGGGAACCGATGCTTTCAAGACACCTTCTTTCTCATTTGGTGCTTCAACGACAACAACAACTGCACCATCATTTTCGTTCGGTAAGCCTGCACAGGCTAATCCTTTTGCACCAACTGCAGCCTCCAATACCGCTAGTAGTTCAGAAAAGGCTAGTGTTCCATCCGGAGGTTTCAAATTTAGCTTGCCGTTCCAACAGAATAATTCTGGTAAGGAATCAACTGAAAAAACTGATGACTCCGCCGCCACAACACAATTACAAAATGCCACAGAAGAAGACAAACAAGAAACTACGGATGGAACATCTGACGAGGGCGACAAGGGTGCTAAAGATTCCTCTATTCCAATGCAAAACGGTGAAGAAAATGAAGATGCAACTTTCACCCAAAGAGCTAAACTAATGGTATTTAACGCTGAAACCAAGACTTACGATTCTCGAGGCGTTGGTGAAATGAAAGTTCTTCAAAAGAAAGACGATAAATCAAAGGCTAGATTACTTTGTAGATCTGATGGTATGGGTAATGTTTTATTAAATACGAATATTGTAAAATCATTTCAGTATGTTCCTTTAACTACCGATAATGAAAACTTGATAAAAACACCTGTTGTCGATAGTGACGGAAAATTAGTAACATACATTGTAAAATTTAAAATGAAGGCGGATGGTCGTGCTTTTATAAAAGCTATATCTGATTGTCAGAAAGACCTAGAGTAATTAAACTTATATACATATATATGATAAATATTATATAACCAATACTTAACGTTCCATTTGGGATATAAATACCCTACGTATGTATTGATGACACATAAAATAAGAACTCTTATCATGGCTGGCCTAGTAGTTATGAACGTTTTTTATTATTATTCCCTGTAAGATGTTGGAATCAATGTTTAATTATATAAAACCGTTCCAATGACTATATTATATTATTGCAGAAGACTCGACATTCCTCACGGGATCAATATTCGTCACCTTCATTTATAATATCTTTTACCAAACTTTCAAATTTAGGAACTGCCCATTCTATTCTTCTTTTATCTCTCTTAAATGCTTTGGAAGTCCTGTCAGAATCTAGATAATTTTCATACATTAGCTTATTTTTAATGAACCAAGTCAAACCTTTTAATATCGTATTCTTCGTCTCTCCGATCATGTTGCTGTTGATTAAGGATACCATATTCTCATCTTTATATTTATAGTTTTTCCTACCTTCCTTTTTAGACACTACCTCTGACCTTTTAGAGATTGTTTGGAATAACTGGTATATCAAAACTTCCACAAATAGGTTACCATCCGAGGTTAAACCACTTATCAAAGGAACATGCTTAAAAACATCTAACTTTAATATACCCTGCCCTAAAAGAGTACCAAAAAATCTACCTTGATTAGCAATAACTCTTAATCTGACATCCTCATCATTAATATCGCCAGTTTGCTCATCCTCTGAATCAGAGTCATCCTTATCTTCGTATTTCTGAACTGTATCCCAAAATAGGAATTGAAATGATTTTAATAGGTTATGATGTTGTTCACATAATTTCATACCAACAAGAGCATAAAATTGATTATAACCATTTTCTTTACTATCAGCTAACAGGCAGTTTAACAAAACTCTTGGTATCTCCAAAATCTGTTTATTTTTTAGACCTAATTTCTCTATCTTTTCGAATGCATCGGTATAATCTTGTGATGACATTACACTAACAAAGATTGCACGACGAACATCAGTATTCATTCTATTCTCTTTAGCAATCTGGGTCCAATCTGGAATATCGTCTAGTAAATCATCCTGTAGGATAATTTTATCATTCGTGTTTCCACTATCCTTATCCTTATCATCTTCATTCTCAAATGCCGAAGTCATGTTCCCTCTCCAGGATGCACCAACTAACCACCACTTACCCTTTGTGTCAACATTTTGAATATCAGTAAGAGATACCTGTAAAGGTTCTGCTGCCGAGGATACAGCCTTAAATGTCGAGGTAATGAGTTTCTTAATCGGATGGAAATCCGTAGCCAATACAGATGGTTTTAACCTGTTATTTTTTAAGTCTGTCATAGTGTTCATTAAAAACTGCAGTCTCGGACTTGGAGAATTAATCAGCTTCACATTGGCTAATAATTGAGACATAATATCTTTTAATGCAAATGGGTCATCACCTCTTATTTGTTGACCAGAGACCGCAACAACTCTTAGTAATAATTCTGTAGTTAGAATATTTGGTTCCGAAACAAATAATCTAATGATGTCATATAGCAATCTACACGATACAAATCCAAATTCATAAGCATAGGATAAAAGTGTAATAATGTTTTGAGATTCCTTAGGCAAAATAGTAGCATCTTCATCGTTTGATTTTTCAAATTCTTCTTTTTGTCTTTCAAAATGTTCCAAGAATGACTCAACAGTAGACTGTATGAAATATGCACCAATTTCAAGACCCCTTAATCTAAATAATGCGAACGCAACGGCAGAAAAATTCATAATATATGTATCTAGCAATCTGTTTCTTTGAGTAATCATCTGTAGTAATTGTTCTGTAATAATTTCCGTAACATATTGTCTTGGGTATTTATCGAATAATTCATCTAGAGATTTAATGATAGGTGTAATATTAGCTTCAGATAATCTATTCAAACCAGATTTCACTTTCTTAGTAATTTCAATAGATACACCAGATTCTGCTCTCGCAGACTGAAGTTGTTTCTTTCTTAAAGATGGTGGTACATATGCAGTACCTTCTGAATCTATAGGGGTTGCTGCAACATATGGGTTTTCTTTTGGTCTCTGTTTTGAATGGCGTGATGACCCGTCTTCAGAACCGTCATCATCATCATCGTCTTCCAATTCATGCAGCTGTTCCCATTCTTCTTCATCTAAATCACCTTCTTCGAATTCATCGAAGTCACCTTCTGACAATTCATCATCCGAAGAGAATGCTTTGGTATCATCCATTTTACTATTTTTTGATTTTTTGCCTTCATCCAATGCAAGATCACCGTATTCTTCATCACTTGCACCATAATTATCCATGAAATCTAAGCCTTCCAATAAGCCACCGATGGCATCGAATTCATCCGAAGCTGATATCTTTTTCTTACCCTTTAATTTCAATTTTTTAGCATAGTATTGCATATCCATTTCATCCCTTTCCATAGCCATACGTTCAGATGGAGGTAAAGGATAATTTTGTTCTGAATCGGATTCATCTGTCTTTTCTAATCTTTTATTCTTCTTATTCTTCTTTTCCTTTAATTTCTGGAGTTTCGACATTACATCGTCAGCAGTTTCTTCTTCTTGTTCTTCCTCAGACATTATTTTGTCTGATCCAAAATCACTAGCTGATTCGTCCATTTCTTCTGAATCATTTTCAAGTTCATTCAATTGTTCTCTTTCTTCTTCATCTAGGTCATCATCATCGAATTCATCAAAGTCACCTTCAGATAATTCATCGTCTGAAGAAAATGGTAATTGTTCCTTTTCTTCTTTTTTAGAAGATCTTTTATTTGTTTTATTGTTCTTTGCTTTGCTCGATGCTTTTATATTATCATTTACCTTTTCCCTTATATGTTCCCTTTCATACGTATTTTCAGCAGACTTATTTTTCGTTCTCTTATTTTTCTTTTCTGATCTTTGTAATTTACGCCTTTCCTTTCTACCTAACTGTTTGGCAGAGTTTCTCTTCTTAGATTGATTAAAACGATCATCATTTGAATAATCACGATCCTTCAATTCATCAAGAATAATACCAGGTATGTTAATCCCACCTTGTCTCTGATTGTTGCCTCTTGACATAACTGATTTGTCCCACAATCTCCTCTATATTGCTCTTCTAATTAAATATCACAGGAGGTCATCTCGTCTCATCACTGATTTCTTTATATGTCAAAATTTCAAATAATGCCTGAAAATTTTCATATTTTTATTTCGATGCGCGGGAAGCCAACGCCGTTCAGAAGTTCCGATTTTGAGTAATTTATCAGAATTTGAATCTTACATAAGCAGCAACTTCTATAACAAGCATGATATAAAGCATGCAATAACAGATAATAAACACAGAATTTTTACTCGAGGAGAATAAATGCTAGAACCAGGACAAACAGTAAGGATCGGCCCATCGGGTAGAAAGATCATATATGACGCCGATGGAAAACCGTACGTATACAATAATCTTTATCATATTTACAGATTTCAAAAAAAATAACTAACAAAAATTAATCCTTCAGATGTCGTTCATGTAATGAATACAATGATTTCCAATTTGTGACTGGCAAAATCAGTAAAAGTGCGGCAATGGCAGCACTATCTACACCAAATAAGTTGACATCCGTCAGTTCGGATGATTTAATCCCAGGGTCTCGGACATATACTAAAGTACCACCTCCAGATGTGAATCAACTTGGTAGATCTTCATGGACCATGCTTCATGCGATGGCTGCAAAATATCCTAAGGAAAAACCCACCGATGTACAGAAACAAGAAATGACTAAATTCTTAACAATATTTTCACACATTTATCCCTGTGATTGGTGTGCAAAGGATTTTGAGAAATATATTAGAGAAAATTCGCCAAAGGTTGATAATCGTGAACAATTAGGTCAATGGATGTGTGAAGCACATAATCATGTTAATAAAAAACTAGGAAAGCCTAAATTCAATTGTAACTTTTGGGAAAAGCGTTGGGTTACAGGTTGGGATGAGGAATAATTGTTACGGATCTAGGCACATGTAAATACTTTACCTTATATATATTTTTTTTCGTCATTGAAAATAATTAAAAAATCGTCTCTTTCATGATATTAAACATTATATAGTTTTATGAATGTCATAATTCAGTTATATAAACTCAAGTTCAATGGAACAGTACTACCACTACCACTTGGATATAATTTCTTAGCACCATTAAATCTTCTTGGTGTTGGTATTTGTGATGCATTGACACTCCAATTGAATCTTGAATCATCAATTTCTATCTTTGTATCATTTTGTGTAGAATGAGCAGATGATACATTCATTGTATAAGATTCGGGTTTAATCTTGGTCTTTTCCTTTGCTAACGTACTTTCACCACTACCGAACAATCTACCTTTAATTGGTTTTGATGTAGAAAAGCTCGAGGATGTTGGGCGTGGCGATGTTGAAGATGGAACATTACGTGGGCTTTTATCTTGTAATACAGGCGATGGAGATTGAGGAGGAGGAGGTGGTGGAGCAGGTGCTGATGTCATTGTTGGCGGTGGAGGTGGGGCATGCGGAGTTGGGATTGATACTGCTGGTGGAGCTGGTGGAGGTGGAGCAGCAACTGGTATACTAGGTGCACTTGTCATTGGTATAGAAGGAGGAGGAGGAGCAGGTGCAGATGGAATTGCTGGTGTATTTGCAGTTGGAATAGATGGAGCAGTTGGCATTGAAACTGGTGGAGGTATAGCCGGAGCTGCAGCAGGACTTGGAATTGATGGTGCAGCCGATTCTGATGGGTGTTGATGTGATTTCATTTTCGATTCAATTTCACTTAAGAACGACATACCAACACCACCAGGAGGTGGTGCAGCAGGCGCTTGTGGTGCAGCAGGAACTGCAGATGGAGCAGATGGAGGTTTTGGTATATTACTTGGAGGTGGGGCGCCTGGTATTGGAGGAGCAGATGAAATTGGAGTGGCTGCTGCTATAGATGGTGCATTGCTTTGTTGTTCTGCTGCTGTAGTGTATGACGATTCTTCACTAACTACGAATCTATCGTCCCTTTTCTTTTGAATTTCCGCCAAGAATGGTAACGGTCCCCCGGATGAAGAAGGTGCAGTACTTGAGCTTGAAGTATTGTGTGATTTCTTACCTGATTTATGCGATTTGGTAGGCATCGATGGTGGAGGTGGAGCCATAGGCATGGAAGGAGGAGCTGGAGGAGCTGGAGGAGCTGGAGGAGCAACGGGTATCGAAGATCCACTAACAGGTGGAGCAGGTGGAGCAGGTGGAGCGGCAGGTGCTGGAGCAGATGGAATACTTGGTGCCTTAATTGTTGGAATAGCTGGAGCTTGAGGAGCTGGTGCCTTTGGTATACTTGGAGCCGACATTCCAGGGATTGCAGGCGCACTTGCTATTGGTATACTTGGAGCTGCCATTGATGGAATGGATGGTGCTGTAGGTATACTTGGAGCTGCCATTGATGGAATTGATGGTGCTGTAGGTATACTTGGAGCATTCATAGAAGATATCGATTTCTTTTTATGATGCGAATGCTTTGATGGATGCGATGGAATCGAAGGGGATGAAGTTGGCCCCGAGTTTCTATTAGCTGGGTTTACACTATTCTTTACAGTTGAATCGTCTACAACACCTTTATTTGATCTTCTTGCATTAATTTCACCTAGGAATGGTAATGCACCAGTAGAAGGCAACGCAGGTGCAGATGGAGCAGGAGAACTAGACATTGCAGGTGGTGAAGGAGCAGGAGGAGCAGCTGGCATTATCGATGGAGGAGGAGGTGCTGTAGGTGGCATCATAGATGGTGCTGATGATGTTGGTGCAGGTGGTGGAGCTGAAGGTATACTTGGAGCTTTTATAGATGGAATTGATGGTGCACCCATAGTTGGAGGTGGAGGTGGAGCACCTGGAATAGGCGGAGCCGATCCCATTGGTGGAGGAGCCGGAGGAGCTGGAGTATCTGGTACCACTGATATCTCTGATTTCGATGGTTTCTTCTTATGTGACCCTCTTTTAGGTCTATTAGTTGGCATTGATGGAGTTGGTGGAGCCATACCTGGTATAGGTGGGGCTGAAGCTACTGGTGCGGATGGAGCTGTGATTGATGGAGGACGTGTGGAAGGTATAGATGGAATTGATGGTGCCGATGGAATTGGAGTATCATTTTGATTCTTTGATTTATCAACGTGATGTAGTTTTGGTATACCACCTGCTAGAATATCACCCAATTGAGGTACACCTGTTGGAATCATTGGAGCACCAGTTGGTATAGCTGGAGCACCAGTTGGAGCACCCATAGGAGTATTGTTATTGTTATGTCCATTATTACTTGATACTACACCACCACTACTTAGTTGTGGAGCACTTCTATCATTCGTTTGAGCTTTCTTTAACCTTGAACCCTTTCTAATATCACCTAATAAAGCATCTCTACCTTTCATTACAGAAGCTGCAGGTTTTGAATTACTTGTAGTTGGTAAACCACCTGGAGGAGGAGGTGGAGGAGGTGGAGGAGGAGCTGCCATAATTTATTTGATTTATCTGTAAGAAATATAATTTTCTTTAAAATATAGAAAAAAAAAAAAAGGGATTTAGAGTTTTATAGAACTAAGTATACTTTTTTAGTACTAATTGATATATTTAATTTTTGACCCTTTTCTATTAAAATAAGAAAACTTGAATGAATATTATCATATTGAATTCTTTCGCTTAATGAAGAAAAACTAACAAACAAAAAGATGGAAAAACTAAATTTTTCCGTTTCTTGTCTAAGCGAATAATAACTTTGAACAAAACTTATCTCTGAAAAAGTAAACCGTGAAAAAAAGATAAAAAGAGGTTGGGAATTTAACAATAATAATAAAAACAAAGTAAATATGTTGATACAATTACACGTAACCCTTTTTGTTTCAATTGAAGTTGTGAATAAGGTAATATTACTATAATAATGATAATCGGAATAAATTGATATGATCTAACAACAATATAGCTGAATAGTACAAGATAGGATATAAAGAAAATGCTTAAAAAAGAGGCACCGGGGAAAAGAGAGTAACATGTATTCGAAAATAATAACAACGACTTCAAGGATATGATAATAAAAGAAAAAATGTCTTTCCATTCCCTTTATATACACCGAACTTCGAAAATATGAAGTATGAACAGAATGTTCTCCTAGGCGGCTAATCCCTATGAATCACATTCTCGCCGCAGGTTTCCGTTTGGCTGTTCCATTGGGCGGCAATTTAGCCGCCGACACAACTATCCCCGGCTATCATCGCACACGAACTAACACTCCTCATATATATATATATATATATAGCTGTAAGCATAGGTTCAAGTCAATAGGTACTTCAATAAGTTGCCTGGTTACAGTTGACATAATTAATAAAGATATAATTACTTTCCTTAGTTACATATATCATATAAATAATTCATTGGTTTACTTCAATTGTAACTTCAAAACTTGTGAGATGGGGGAAGTGCACTTGGAAGGAAGAATTTGACATAAACTCATGAATTTTAGATATTTATTAATATCGTTGTTATAATATTTCTTATTTCCATATTTTGCTACCTTATAGAGAAGAAAAATTCTGTTCCATATCGGGAATTGATCCTTAAGACGTCATGATGATATATGAGATCAATATTATATGATGTTAATTTGTTGTAAATTACAAGATAGTTGAATATTACTAGAGTTCAAGCTGTTTTTTTTCTAGATCATGAGTGTGGATACAACTTCCTATCAAAATATATTTTGATAAGATTAGTTAACGCAATGATAAACAGTTCTAAACACTGAGAATGCAAGATACTAAGCAGAAAATATATATATATCTATACACTTTAATCATTCATGTGTTGGAAATGTATCCATTGAATGTTACAAGAAAGTTTTTTTTTTTTACAAATTTACGTACATTTCTGGACGTTACTTATACGTTTAAGTTTACCAGTTAATACATACTTCTCAGTATACATTCTTAGCATATATGATATTTTATACTAGACCAAAATGTTGGTTGAAATAGAGAAAATATCACTCCACACGGCAATCACCTCCCCCAATATCTCAGTTCCCCCTCTGTCTGTCGCTCTCTGTGTGCTTCGTCTTCGCCCTTATAATTCTCAATCTATTAATAGTACAAAATGAGACATCACTGGATACGACAAGCCGTAGAAGAGGATAATTGCATTGCATTGTATTTCTATTGTCATGTGTATTCCGATACTGCCATAATAAATAAATGAAAATAATTCCGTTCGCGTACGTACAGCACAGCACAGCACAGCACAGCACGTACAGAGACGTTGCGGAAAGAAAGGAAATTTTGTTCGTAGACACAGCACTATGTACGAGAGTAAGGGACAATCGAAGGGGACGTGAATAAGAGAGAATGCACCGTACAACATCTATAATAAAAGATGGCTTGGTAAAAAAAAAAAAATAAATAAATAAATAAATCGCCAACTGACAAACACCCGTACAAACAACAACAGTTGCAAGACGCGTTTCAATTAAAATTTATTTTTATATATTTTTATAATAAAATATCTTCTTTTAAGTAGAGAATACACTGCAGAGACGCGTAACGATCGCCACACCGCTACAACAGTTTCTGTGCCACCCATTTTTTCATTCAATATTATACACGCGCTACGGTGTGTCGCCTACCCTGTTGCCCACTACGCGTTAACTAAATAAAATTAATTATTTCAATTTCAATTTCACGATCTCTGTGTCTCGCTGTGTCTCTTCCCGCGGCTTATAGACAGCATTCATCCTTTACAGATGAGAGAGAGCAAGACCCCCGTCGTCCCGTTGAAAGAGAGAAAATTTTTTTTTCTTCCGTCTGTCTGCCTGCCTCAATTGCAACATTGTTACGCATCTCTTGCTTTCTTTTTTTAAATATTTCATTTTAAGAGACAATTCTGACAAATTTTTCTGTTTGATTCTAAACAACTTCACAAATCAACTTTTTTTTCCCAGAAGCAAAAACTGTAAAACTTTTCTTTTCTAAATTAATTCAGAATATCAAATAAACAAAATTTATTACTTTCTCTCTTACACTTACACGATTATTTTATTATTTATTTATTCTCTTATATATATATATATATATCTTCTCCTATTTACATACAGTTTCATTCTTTATTGCCAAAATCCACCAAAGATATAAGTAGATCTATTCGAACTTAATTAATAATTCATTGACAATGAATTATAATCAAGATCAAGACTACAATAACAATAACGGTATGATGCCGCCGTCTGAGAATCCTCAACAAGGTACTACCGATATGTTATATGATGAATATGGAAATCCAATTAATCCAGATGCAAGTTATTACGCTAATGATCCATATTATCAACAACCACCACCTTTACAACAATCAAATAATGATATGATGATGGGTGAAAATTTCTCTGATTTTAGCTCTTATGGTCCACCTCAACCAGGTACACCATATGGAGGAAATCAACAAGGCTACGATTCCAATGGACAAATTAATAATAATGGTAATGGAATGATGGGTCAACAACAATATACTCCTTCTCAATTATCTTACGGTGATGGAATGATGGGAGGTTACGCGGATTCAGGTGCATCTACACCAGGTATGATGTATGATCCAAATGCAATTGCAATGGCGTTACCTAATGAACCATATCCTGCTTGGACTGCAGATACTCAAGCACCTGCTACCATTGAACAAATAGAGGATGTCTTTATTGATTTGACTAATAAGTTTGGGTTTCAACGTGATTCCATGAGAAATATGTTCGATCATTTCATGGTTTTGCTGGATTCTCGTTCTTCTAGAATGTCTCCAGATCAAGCTTTACTTTCTTTACATGCAGATTATATCGGTGGTGATACTGCTAATTATAAAAAATGGTATTTTGCTGCTCAATTGGATATGGATGATGCCGTCGGTTTCAGAAATATGAATATTGGTAAAATCGCTAGAAAGACACGTAAATGGAAAAAGAAGAAGAAGAAGGAAATGAAGGAAGCAATGGAAAATGGTGAAAATACTGAAGAAACTTTAGAGAAAATCGAAGGTGATAATTCATTGGAAGCTGCAGATTTCAGATGGAAAGCTAGAATGAATTCTTTAACTCCTTTAGAAAGAGTTCGTCACATTGCTTTATATTTATTGATTTGGGGTGAAGCTAATCAAGTTAGATTCACTTCTGAATGTTTATGTTTCATCTATAAATGTGCTTTGGATTATTTAGAATCACCATTATGTCAACAACGTCCAGATCCGATCCCAGAAGGTGATTATTTAAACAGAGTCATTACACCTTTATACCGTTTCATTAGAAATCAAGTCTATGAAATCGTAGATGGTCGTTACGTTAAACGTGAAAAGGATCATAATGAAGTCATTGGTTATGATGATGTCAACCAATTATTCTGGTACCCTGAAGGTATTCTAAAGATCGTCTTTGAAGATGGTACAAGATTAACTGATTTACCCGCTGAAGAACGTTATCTAAGATTAGGTGATATCGTTTGGGATGATGTTTTCTTCAAGACTTATAAAGAAACAAGATCTTGGTTACACATGGTCACTAATTTCAATCGTATTTGGATCATGCATGTATCAATCTATTGGATGTACTGTGCTTATAACGCTCCAACTTTCTATACTCATAACTATCAACAATTGGTTAATAATCAACCGTTGGCTGCTTATAGATGGGCTTCCGCTGCTTTAGGTGGGTCCGTAGCTTCTTTAATTCAATTATGTGCTACCATTTGTGAATGGATGTTCGTTCCAAGAAAATGGGCAGGTGCTCAACATTTATCAAGAAGATTTTGGTTTATTTGTATCATCTTTGCAATTAATTTAGGTCCAATTATTTTCGTCTTCGCTTATGATAAGGATACTGTTTACTCAGTTGCTGCTCATGCTGTTGCTGCTGTTACTTTCTTTATTGCTGTAGGTACTGTTATCTTCTTTAGTATCATGCCATTAGGTGGTTTGTTCACTCCTTATTTAAAGAAAAATACTAGACGTTACGTTGCTTCACAAACTTTCACTGCATCTTTTGCTCCTTTACACGGTCTAGATAGATGGATGTCTTATTTAGTTTGGTTCACTGTTTTCGCTGCTAAATATTCCGAATCTTATTTCTTCTTAATTTTATCCCTAAGAGATCCAATGAGAATCTTATCAACTATGGACATGAGATGTACCGGTGAATACTGGTGGGGGAACAAGACTTGTAGACAACAAGCAAGAATTACAATGGGTTTAATGATCGCTACAGATTTCATTCTGTTCTTCTTAGATACTTATCTATGGTATATTATTGTTAACTGTATCTTCTCCATCGGTAGATCCTTCTATTTAGGTATCTCTATTTTGACTCCATGGAGAAATATTTTCACTAGATTACCAAAGAGAATTTACTCCAAGATTTTAGCTACTACTGATATGGAAATCAAATACAAACCAAAGGTTTTAATCTCTCAAGTTTGGAATGCTATAGTTATCTCAATGTACAGAGAACATCTATTAGCTATTGATCATGTTCAAAGATTATTATATCACCAAGTTCCATCCGAAATCGAAGGTAAGAGAACTTTAAGAGCTCCAACATTCTTTGCATCCCAAGATGATAACAATTTCGAAACGGAATTCTTCCCAAGAAACTCCGAAGCTGAACGTCGTATCTCTTTCTTTGCTCAATCGTTAGCTACTCCTATCCCTGAACCATTACCTGTTGACAATATGCCAACGTTCACTGTCTTAACACCTCATTACGCTGAAAGAATTTTACTATCTTTAAGAGAAATTATTCGTGAAGATGACCAATTTTCAAGAGTCACATTATTAGAATACTTGAAACAATTACATCCTGTCGAATGGGACTGTTTTGTTAAGGATACCAAGATTTTAGCTGAAGAAACTGCTGCTTATGATAATGATGAAAATGATGCCGAAAAGGATGAAGGTCTAAAAGCACAAATCGATGATTTACCATTCTACTGTATTGGTTTTAAATCTGCTGCTCCTGAATATACTTTACGTACAAGAATATGGGCCTCATTGAGATTCCAAACATTATACCGTACTGTTTCTGGTTTCATGAATTACTCAAGAGCTATCAAATTGTTATACCGTGTTGAAAATCCTGAAATTGTTCAAATGTTTGGTGGTAACGCCGAAGGTTTAGAAAGAGAATTAGAGAAAATGGCAAGAAGAAAATTCAAATTCTTAGTCTCCATGCAAAGATTAGCTAAATTTAAACCACACGAATTAGAAAATGCTGAATTCTTGTTAAGAGCCTACCCAGATTTACAAATTGCTTACTTGGATGAAGAACCTCCTGTGAATGAAGGTGATGAACCAAGAATTTATTCTGCTTTAATCGATGGTCATAGTGAAATTTTGGAAAATGGTCGTAGACGTCCAAAATTCAGAGTTCAATTATCTGGTAATCCAATTTTAGGTGATGGTAAATCTGATAATCAAAATCATGCTTTGATTTTCTACAGAGGTGAATATTTACAATTGATTGATGCTAATCAAGATAATTATTTAGAAGAATGTTTAAAGATTAGATCTGTCTTGGCTGAATTCGAAGAATTAAATGTTGAACAAATTAATCCTTATGCTCCTGAATTGAAATATGAAGAACAAACAACTAATCATCCTGTTGCCATTGTCGGTGCAAGAGAATATATTTTCTCTGAAAATTCAGGTGTCCTTGGTGATGTTGCAGCTGGTAAAGAACAAACATTCGGTACTTTATTCTCTCGTACATTGGCTCAAATTGGTGGTAAACTGCATTATGGTCACCCCGATTTTATTAATGCTACATACATGACTACAAGAGGGGGTGTTTCGAAGGCTCAAAAGGGTTTACATTTAAACGAAGATATTTACGCTGGTATGAACGCTTTATTACGTGGTGGTCGTATTAAACATTGTGAATATTATCAATGTGGTAAAGGTAGAGATTTAGGTTTCGGTACAATTTTGAATTTCACAACAAAGATTGGTGCTGGTATGGGTGAACAAATGTTATCCCGTGAATATTATTACTTAGGTACACAACTACCAATTGACCGTTTCTTAACTTTCTATTATGCGCATCCAGGTTTCCATTTGAATAATTTATTTATTCAATTATCTGTCCAAATGTTCATGTTAACTTTAGTTAACTTACACGCCTTAGCTCACGAATCTATCATCTGTATTTACGATAAGAACAAGCCAGTTACCGATGTTTTATATCCGTTAGGTTGTTACAATTTAGCTCCAGCTATTGATTGGGTTAGACGTTATACTTTATCTATTTTCATTGTTTTCTGGATTGCTTTCATTCCTATTGTGGTTCAAGAACTGATTGAACGTGGTATATGGAAGGCTACCCAAAGATTCTTCCGTCACATTTTATCCTTATCTCCATTCTTTGAAGTTTTCGCTGGTCAAATTTATTCTGCTGCGTTATTAAGTGATTTAACTGTAGGTGGTGCTCGTTATATTTCAACAGGTAGAGGTTTCGCAACTTCTCGTATTCCATTCTCAATTTTATACTCCAGATTTGCTGGTTCTGCCATTTATATGGGTACTAGATCTATGATTATGTTATTATTTGGTACTGTTGCTCATTGGCAAGCTGCTTTACTATGGTTCTGGGCTTCTTTATCCGCATTAATGTTCTCTCCATTCATTTTCAACCCTCATCAATTCTCTTGGGAAGATTTCTTCTTAGATTACAGAGATTACATTAGATGGTTATCAAGAGGTAACAACAAATACCACAGAAACTCTTGGATTGGTTACGTAAGAATGTCAAGATCTCGTATTACTGGTTTCAAGCGTAAGTTAGTTGGTGATGAATCTGAAAAGGCTGCTGGTGATGCTAGTAGAGCTCAAAGAAAGAATGTCATATTTGCTGAAATTATTCCTACCGCTGTCTATGCTGCAGGTTGTTTTATTGCTTTCACTTTCATTAATGCACAAACTGGTGTCAAGACTACTGATGATGATAGAGTTAACTCTACCCTTCGTGTGATTATTTGTACGCTGGCCCCAATCGCTATTGATCTGGGTGTACTATTTTTCTGTATGGGTATGGCTTGTTGTTCCGGTCCATTGTTTGGTATGTGTTGTAAGAAGACTGGTGCTGTTATGGCTGGTATTGCTCACGGTGTCGCTGTTGTCATTCACATTGCTTTCTTCATTGTTATGTGGGTTCTAGAAGGTTTCAACTTCGCCAGAATGTTACTTGGTGTTGTTACTTGTATGCAATGTCAAAGATTTGTTTTCCAATTAATGACTGTATTCTTATTGACTCGTGAATTCAAGAATGACCATGCTAATACTGCATTCTGGACTGGTAAATGGTATGGTAAGGGTCTTGGTTATGCCGCATGGACTCAACCATCAAGAGAATTAACTGCAAAGGTTATTGAATTATCCGAATTTGCTGCTGATTTTGTTTTAGGTCATGTTATTTTAATTTGTCACTTGCCATTCATTTGTATTCCACAAATTGATAAATTCCACTCAGTTATGTTATTCTGGTTAAAGCCTTCTCGTCAAATCCGTCCACCAATTTATTCATTGAAACAAGCTCGTTTACGTAAGCGTATGGTTAAGAAGTATGCATCATTATACTTCTGTATTCTAGTTATCTTCGCTGCCTGTATTATTGCTCCAGCTGTTGCATCTGCCTATGTTCCAAAGGTAATCGGTGGTTCTCTAACTGGTGTTGCTCACAATCTGTTCCAACCAAGAAATGTTAGTAACAATGATACTGGTACCCAAATCGCTACCTACTCTAGTCACTGGTACACCAGTACCCCAAGTTTAAGATCGTGGTCTACCACAAAATAGAGGAATTGATTTTTTTATATCAAGAGATCAACTAAAATTATTGAAAAGAAAGATAGTAACACATGATAGACACTGTAAAGACTTTACTCACATTCCAGATAATATATAAACTGACAATGTCTTCTTTTCTCTTTTGTTAATTGTTCAAGAAAACTTTTAGTACAGATTGTTCCATTTTCATTTTAAATAATTCCTTTTTGTATACTTTCCTCTATAAATATTCTGTATAATACTCATTCTATTTATGAATTACATGTCTTTCACAATTATAAAATATATACATACAATTACGTTTATTACAACTTTTGAATCCAAAAAAGTAGTAGCAATATTTGTTAATCTTTCAAAGTTAAGTGTTCTCAATTTTTCAAAAAAGAGTATGTAGAAAATGGCGGCTATGATAGCTGTCCAAAAAAGTAAAGTACAGGCAAAAAAAATGTCACAAATAGTATTAACGCATGTAATGACATAGAATGTAAAGTATTAAATGCGACAGTATTACTACCCATAGGATATACATTATTAAATAGCCTGAATTATTTAAGCTAGTTCTCAAACTGTCATATCAAGTAACACCCAAAAATACCCCCAGATGTATCGATATTTTCTCAAAATTATACTCCTTCAAATCATCATAACGATAATCCAGGTACAAGGCAAATTATATGATACTTTCCCAGAAATAGAGGTGGTTGGGACAAAGTTCTTTAATACATCTAATGGGGAACAATTTTTTCTGAAAGGGATTGCTTATCAGCCACAAAGGACAGAAGATGAACTGTATAATAGTAGTGATATATTTGAGACAAATTATATTGACCCACTAGCAGAAGATGATATCTGCTTGCGTGATTTACCATATCTAATTGAACTTGGTATCAATACTATCAGGGTCTACTCCATAGACCCTTCAAAAGATCATGATTTTTGTATGAAAAAATTAATGGATGCTGGAATATATGTAGTACTAGATCTTTCTGAACCCGATACTTCCATTGTAAGAGATAATCCAACTTGGGATATTTCCTTATTTGAAAGATATAAGGCTGTAATCGATTCCATGCATAAGTATCCCAATGTGTTAGGGTTCTTTGCAGGTAATGAAGTTACGAATGATAAGAATACCACAAGTGCGTCATCATTCGTAAAAGCTGCAATAAGAGACTGTAAAAATTATATTACAGTTATGGGTTACAGAAAAATCCCAGTTGGGTATTCATCCAACGATGACGTCGAAACAAGAGACAACTTGGCTCAGTATTTTATTTGTGGTGGAACAAGTGCAGATTTTTATGGTATTAATATGTATGAATGGTGTGGGTATTCTTCATATGAAACAAGCGGATATAAAGAGAGAACTGAGTACTTTAAAGACTACCCAATTCCAGTTTTCTTCTCTGAATTTGGTTGTAACATTGATAGACCTAGACCTTTCACTGAAATAAAGGAGCTTTTTAAGGAACCCATGACAAAAGTGTGGTCCGGTGGTCTAATATATATGTATTTTGAGGAGGAGAATAATTTTGGGGTAGTAAAAGTTGAGGATGACGGTAAAACAGTAGTGCAATTACCAGATTTTGAAACATTGAAAGAACAATATAACCAAGCCAAACCCCCGAAATTAAGTTGCGATGTTTATGATAAGAATATACTCAATAATAATTACAAAACAACACACAAATGTCCAGAAATGTCAAAAAATTGGTTAGCAAGTCATGTTCTCCCCCCTGAGCCCTCACAGGACACTTGCGATTGTTTAAATGACTTACCATGTATATTGGCTAGTAGCGACACAGATTTCCCTTATGAGAAATATTTTGAATATCTATGTGGAAAAACCAATTGTTCTGATATTCAGACTGATCTCAAGAATGGTATATTTGGGAATTTCTCGTTTTGTTCAAACCAACACAAATTATCTTTAATAGTTTCGAGAATATACTTAGAAAATAAGGCCAGGAATCCCCACTGTCCTCTAACCAATGATGGTATTATATTCAATAGACAATATGACACTGGGCTTATCAAAAAGGGCAAATGTGTCACTATTATAAAAAATATAAAACTCGGTATTTCAAAGAATTCCGCTACCAGTTCTTCTAGTGGAAACCTCAAAATTAACCATGATACAGATAACAAACGTATTTCTAGCACCAAGAACGAACTACCTAAATCAGAAACGAGTGATGCTTCTGGAATAGTTGTAAGGGCAATAAGAATAATAGTTAGTATACTTATAACTGGTTTTGTTGATATTTGGCACTAAACCCACATTTATAATTACAATTTTAAAATTAAAGTGTTCCCATACACAAACAGATATATCTATGGCATGACAAAAGTAAAATGAAAAAATTGATAAGCTTCGAAAAAGGTAAAATTTCCTCAAGCCCATTTTCTTATTTAAAACTACTCTATAATTGCTATGTAACGATGCACGCACAAAGTAAAAGAAGATACAAATATGCCTGCCAACCCCCATAATACAACTAAGAACTTACAGTTTCATGTATCTTTTTTTTTTTTTTGAAGTCATGTAACTGTGCTCATTATCAAAAATGCCCGCCATTCCTGTAATCATGTTTATCAAATCTATGACATAACGGGTTACGTAAATTGAATATATCTAGGTTGTAAAAAAGTTAAGGAGCTGCTTACTCAGCATTTTTTGCCCTTATATTCTGGTCCTTTTATGCCACTGGTCAACTATATTTCTTTTATCTTATTTTGCATGCTGAACATGGAAATTGTGACGCCATCAGTTTTCAGGCCACCTTTCATGGCAGTGAGTTTAAGTTTCAATATCTTCTTGGAAACACCCTATTGTAAAATAAATTTAAACTTCTTTTCAATTTATGATCTATATTGTAAAGATAGAATAACTGAAGGTAACTCAATTGATTTTGCATATTGACAAAACTGTTTTGGCTGTAATTGCACTGTTATATGAAAGTTTCCAACTGAGCCCATTTTAATAGTACTTTTATATTGCGTTTCCCCTTTTTTTGTTGATCACTTATGCAAAAGCTGGCGTATAAAACAGATAGCAGCTACTTATTTTCAATGTCACAAAAGGAATCTGATTCGGGTCAACTTATACAGAAGACAGTTTACACTAGTTTACTACCATTATGAAAACTTCTACATATGTTTTTTTACTGGCCATTAATATTTATAGTGGGATAATTTTGACATCCCATGTACTTATAGTAGAATGGTTTTGCAAGGTAACCCTTTTATACTGTTATACCTGGAACCTTTAAATATTGTTCCCGTCCAGCATGGTCTCAGTTTTGTAATTCAACAGGCAGTAGGAGATCCAGTACATAAAGAATATGGAAATTAGAAGGAGTTTCTATAAAAATGTAAACTGATTTCTTTGAATAAACGGTCAAGTATCCTAAGACGTCTGATATAAGTGCTACCTCTTAATACATTATAGACAATACAGTTTTAGTAATGAGCCAACTATTGAAGAAAAAAGGGTTCAAATAAATGTTGAGGGATGCACCTAGGATTGGGTAGTTATTTAACGAAGAGGTGGCAAGATTATGGGATGTTATCATACGTCAAAGTGGTGCGCTTTTTAACCCCCTAGAACGATTGACTCTGTCATTCTTATCATCATATATATTGATACATACCACTAGGGGATGACAATTGCGGAATCTTTGATGTATTAGAGAAGTTGTTAGACATAATTTTATATGTAAACCTGAATATCCTCTTATAGTTGTATATATCTTTATATGATAATTATAGTGTGTTATTTAAATATGAAATTCATCTCATGAAATTTTTCGATCTTCGATGTTCATTTTTCACATTTCGTCGCGCCACGCATATCTACGTGTCTACGCAACTTCTTGAAGCTTCAATAATGTACTAATAAATGTGCATTTAGTAACATATTTCAACAACAATTGTATTAGTCAATACTTAACATCCTTAGAAAAGTGGCTTTTCCAAGCTTAGTATAACTTTAGAAAATACAATTTTGTCGTTGGGTTCTTGTAGTTTAATAATCAGTTTAGTTCGAATGATCTTATTCATATGGCTAATAACAAATGAAAATGTTTGAAAATTGACTGTGTCTTTATTTGGAGACTAAACTTCTTCTAAATCAACAGAAAAGTCGAATGCTTCAGAAGGAAAAAGTAAATTTATAAGATTTCTAAGTTGAAATTTCATAATGAACAAAAAGTACCCTAACATCAAAAATTAATTATATTTCCTGCCCTTTTAGTGCAATGGTTAGCATGCGTTCTTCCGGTGGATGTGATCCGGGTTCGAGTCCCGGAAGGGGCTGTGAATCTTTTTAGCTGGAGTTTATTGTTTTTTTGCCATTTTTTTCTTTTTTTGTAACTACTACTGTGTATAATGCCAGCACAATGGTCAGATACGGTTTATTCTGTTTCTTTTATGTGTGTTTTAACTAATCTTATCTCTATTTTATTCAAGCTCATTTAGTATGGGTATTTGAGAAAAAGCCAACACTTCAACCTTCGGGCCTGCCACATTAGTATGCACTGTCTGGGTGGCGCTTCCCATCGTTTCCGTGAAAAATAAATTTTTCAAAATTTCGCAGAAAAAATTTTTCCGAAAAATATTTTTATATCGAGGTTACCGATTTGTACGTACTGTTGTTAGCTAATTTCTTCTAGTACGTAGATCAAATATCGTGAATCTTCACAGATGAGCTTAGTATACAGTGATAATTATTTTTGAATTGATTATTAATTATAGAAGTTCGGTGATCGCAAAAGAAAGTATACCGTATAATAAGAATAATACCATAACGACAATTATAATGGCTACACAATCACTAGGTATGTTTAATTGGATTTGATGACATAGTACCAGAATTTTAGATAGTTTTAGATTTAACATTACATGAGAATTGTTACCTTTGAGGTATGCAGTTTCATGTTCCAAGGGATGTAGCTATACCACGGTATCGTCCAGAAGTGAATAGGAGCTACGGTAGACTGAGAGTCATTCATCCACAACTTATTAACAAGTAACAACCTTGTAACGATTCTTGGGAATATTTTAAATTACAAATATAGAGCAGGTGTTTGAGTATAATCCCAAATATAAAATGAGTAAACAAAGAGGAATATGATAGCAATTATATCAATAGATTAGCTTATTCTGTACCCCTGAATGTATTGGAGTATACGAATTTCATGCGGTGTAATAAACTCACCTCCCAATTGAAATTGAACAATATGATTAGGACATTCAAAATATCAACTTTCTGCATAAACATAGTGTCTCATGGAACGAAACATTTTTACTAACAATAACATATTCTATGATATGAATATCTTCCTTAATATAGATATATCTGCTAACAGAAATAAGTCCAGAAAGGCTTACTTCACCTCTCCATCTTCTACCAGACGTGTTCTAATGTCTGCCCCTTTATCTAAGGAACTAAGAGCTCAATATGGTATTAATGCTCTCCCAATTAGAACAGAAGATGAAGTCATGGTCGCTCGTGGTTCTAAGAAGGGCCAGGAAGGTAAGGTTTCATCTGTTTACAGATTAAAGTTTGCTATTCAAGTCGACAAAATCTCTAAGGAAAAATCTAACGGTGCGTCTGTTCCAATCAACATTCACCCATCTAAGGTTGTTATCACTAAATTACATATGGACAAGGACAGAAAGGCTTTGATTCAAAGAAAGGGTGGTAAACTAGAGTAAATGTAAATACTTCTTTACAAATATCTTTATTCCCAGTCATAGTTCAATGTATAAGCATTAAGATTAAAACGATATCAGGATAGGAGACATATATACTTCCAGGAATACAGACCCTAGAAACAAAATGTACTTCCGCACTGTTATCTAATATACATTGGCACCAATTTTCATACATATATACATCAGTATTTAAACACATCTATACCGAAAAATATTTCCAACTTTACAGATATAAAGTCACTAATACGAATAGGAATTGATCCGATGTCCTTAATCTATAATATGCATAACAAATGTGACATCTTTTGTGACACTGTCACAATGACAGCAGTTAATCAGCAGACGAATGAGCAATTGAGAACGAACCGAAATATAGCGTCTCGAAAAAAACAGACCGCGATTTGCGCATACTGGAACTTAATGTCAATGACTAAAAGAAGAAAAACCGTTGAACATATCTTTGACCCCTTATTAATACAAACAGTTTAAAACTCTGCGAAGAATATCATTTCAAATTGTGCTATTCAATAAGTTAAGCATAATTGGAAGGTTTACTCATTGTTGCAAAAATATATCTATAATATTTTCCAGGAAGAAGTGAAAACTTTAAGTAACATTTAAATATAAAAAATTCACGGATAAACGCACAGCGACACACAAATATAGAACAATATGACAAGTGCTAACGGTATTGTCAATCATGAAGACGACATCAAACCAATGGAAAATGTCGCAAATTATATGGCAAGAACAAGTAAAAGATGGGTAGAAAGAGGCACAAAGCTAAGTCCGAAACATTCCAATAGTGGTGATGCTGTCCACGAACCTGTCTTCGATGTAGAAGATTTCATTTCTCCAGGTCAACTTTATTCCACTGAATCAGGTTCTCTATTTCATGCAGGTAGAATTCTAATTGCATTGGTGGGATTACCTGCAACATCTAAGACGCTGCTATCGGTTGCTATCACTAGATATACCAGATGGCTAGGAGTCAGAACTGAATCTTTCCATTTATCAAAATATATTAAGAAAAGTTCCAATATTCCTTGTTTTCTTTCTGATGAGTTTTCTACTGCAGAAGGTGCAGAATTTAAGGACGAAATTATTGGACAAGTGACGAGGGATATGATGAGTTTCTTTGAAAATGGGAAGGGTCAAATAGCAATTTATGATGCTTTAAATATCAGAAAGAAAGACAGAGCAAATATTAAAATTTTCTTTGAGAAAAAGAATATTAAAGTATTATTTGTCGAATCTATTGTAACTAATCCGGAACTAATTACTAAAAATATCGAAATTGCAATTGACTCAGAGGATTACAAGAATTGGGGTAAACATGAAGCTATTAAAGATTATACAAAGAGAATCACTAAGAATGAATCCCAATATGAAAGAATGTCCCCAATGGAAAGTGTATCATATATTAAATATTTGAATTTTGGTGAAAGAATAATTATGAATAACACTAACTACGGTTATCTGGTTAATAAAATTGTTTTCTTTTTGATGAACCTAAGTAATAAACAGGGTTCTGTTTATTTGTCAAGATGCGGGAGAAGTAATTCTGATAAATATATCGATGACGAATTATTGAATGAGGAAGGTATACAATTCTCTAAAAAATTAACTAATATTGTTACTGATAGAATAAAACAAAAAAGATTAGAAAGGAAATGCAATACTTTAGAATTTAATGAAAACTCTAAGGATTCAAATGCAAAGCTCGATACATTAAATTGTGATAACATCGATAACACAGATCCGCTGGATGTTGATTCTCTAGTCGTATGGACTGCCGAAAGAAAGAGAACTTATGATACTGCCAAATTCTTCAAAGACGAAGGTTTCGATGTACAAAAGAGATCACAATTAAAACAATTACATCCTGGTGTAGTCGCAGATATGAGTGAACAAGAAATTAAAGAAAAATATCCAAAGGAATTCGAAGAATTTCAAAGGGATCCATATCATTATCGTTTTTCAAGAGCAGAATCATATCACGATCTTGCTGTAAGAATGGAACCACTATTGTTGGAACTTGAACATATGCACAATGATATCTTAATTATTGCTCATGAATCCACACTACGTGTACTATATGGTTATTTCATGGCATGTACTAGTTTAGAGGTACCAACATTAGATTTTACAAGACATGAACTAGTTGAGATATCTTTCAAGCCATTTAATAATGTAGTCACCAGAATCCCAATCGATATTTAGAGGGATGGATTACAATGCCTAGATATTAGCATTTATATGATTAATATAACATACATATATATTATTGGTGTAAGCAACCCATGGTGATATATCTTATACATATTCTTATTTAATAGTTTCGAATAATTTTAAAAACATCACATTTAAGTTAACAAACGAGATTATATATTTATGATACCTAACGGAAATGTAAAATTGCGATCACATTTCATGCCAAACGTAGCACCGCTACTATACCCATTAATCTAACTTTTATGTAATGTATGTAATTAAATATTAGTTGTATAATTCAGAAATGCAGAGTATATATGTATATTTATATATGAAGGTCATTAAAAGACAAAGAAAAATGAAAAATCGTAAAAAAAAAGAATAAAGACAAAAAGAGAAGAAGAAAAAAGACAAAATATGACGTAAAGATTTAATATTAAAAAGAGAAAATGATAAATAAAAAAAAAAATGAAAAAGTAGTATAATAATAGAAGAATGAGAGTAATGAATCTGCCTAAGTTGCAAAAAAGAGTCATTTTGTTACTGGACAAAATTCATTTTAAAGATAAAAAAAATGCAAAAAATTTGATAAAGAATAGAAAAAGAGTGGCTATCCATTAACTAGTTTTAAAAAAATGAAACTAGTTATCGTATTACCAACATGTTATGTGACATCTCAAAAAATGAGGAACTTCTGAACGGAAGATGTAACTGTTTAGAATAAACACAATATCTTGTGCTAATCATAGGGATAATTGGAATTTTTGTTGACTTCTAGCCCATCTTGCAACATCCTTTGTAGATTGTGAGAAGGTAGGGTTGCTTCTCGTTTTCTTGATCAATTCTGTAATAGAATCTTGGCTATAGAATTGTTTAATAGAGCCATCAGGGATCATTGATCCGATATCACCAATTAAACCCACCGCAGATCTTGCGGTAGAATCTTCTGAACATAATTGTGGATCGTCAGCAATTAAAGATATAAATTGAAAGATTGTACCAACATATGGGTAAATAGCTTGTGGAGTATCATGTAGGCCACCAACAATACCGACATACGCATCCAAAACGGATTCCAAAATCTTAAGATTATAATCCAAAGCATCTAAAGTACCGTTTTCAGGTTTAGTGTTTTGGGCAGCTACACATAAAGCCATTACGTCTTCCAAATATGGGATAAAGTCTGAACCAATATTGGAAGCAATATCACCGAAAACACTTAAAATGGCTGGTTTTAATTCCTTTCTCGCAATTGAATTAGACAAGATTTGACCCAAAACGTTCATAAAAGAACCTGCATATTGTTTGAAATCCTCCTCTAAAGAGTTGGAAATATCAGCAATGAAACCAACAGCTGTTATAGCGACAGTGGATTCGACTTGATTCAATGCTTGGACTAAAAATGGAGAGAATGCTTCCAGATATTTTTGGAAACCTTTACCAAGTGACATGGACAATGCAGAAATGGCGAAAAAGACATCGTCTTCAATGAATGATGCATCTTTCTTTTGTAATAATTTAATAAATAAATCCATTAACATATCAGAAACATCTTGAATACTTTGAGGACTCTTTCTAATAACAGCAGCTAACACAGTTAATACATTAGATTGCAATTCTTGTAAGCTTTGCGCGTCTTCAACATTTAGTGCCTCTTCATTAACAGTCATTGTTTGGCCTAATTTATCTAAAACAAATGTAGAAATAGATGCTGAAGTTTCTGCGACATCATCTGAAGAGAATTCTATCATTGTAGTCAATGCAGAAAATGCGGAAGCCCTTGCGTTAAATTCATTATCACTTCTATTAGCACATTTTATTAACCCATCGACAATAGCTGGATAATAATTGTAAATTGGAGAAGGTTTCTCGACAGTTAGTTGCTCGATTAAATTAATAACAGTCCAAGAACAATTGGTTGCAACCTTTGGATGATCCTGTAAACCTGCTAAGCATGCATTAATGACACCAGGTAGATGTTGCTGAGGATCGATAGCTACAGCTACTAAATCAGCAATTCTACCGATACACCAGGATGCAGTATCCTTAACTTGTAAGACTTGATCATTCATTAGGTTTAAGACAGCTGGTAAAGCTTGGTGGACATAGAAAGTAGTTTGTGTCTTATCCGGACCATCCATAATCGAACCAAAAGCCATAACAGCAGCTTCACGGTTTCTCCAATTTTCACTTGTAATGTTTTGTTCGACAAACTCTAATACAGGTGCCAAAATACTATCACCACAATTTTGTGCGTATAATTGTAAACATGCACCAGCAGACATAGCAACATTCCAGTCATCATCTTCTGCATCCTCATTTTGTCTGGTTAATAATTTTAATAAATTTGGCACAACATCCTTTAGAGATGATAAAGCAAAATTATAACTTTGTAAAGGAGTTTCAGGGAATTGTGCACGTTCATATGCAATATCAATTTCTTCTTCACAGACAGTTGACCAGAATTCTACAGTCATGGAGGCAACTTTATCATTTTCAGATTCCATAGTGGCAACTGTTAGAGCATATAAAGCTTGTTCCATGTAAGGTTTCATTAAAGTATAATACAAGGACATGATTTTACATAGACAACCGAATGCAGCAGCTTGAATCTCTACATCATCGGCTTGAGTAGCTTCACAAACAATTTGCATCAAATAGTTTCTTTCACCTTCACGATCCATGTTGTTCTTAATGAAAATTAAAGAATCAGCTAAAGAGTTCAACGCGGCCAATCTAACTGTTCTAGAAGGTTCAGCAGCTTGAGTACATTGAGCAATAGCAATTAGAATTTGGTTTGAGGCAGATACTAAAGCTTGAGATTGTGGATCAGCACTTTCACAAATATAACCAATGGCTAATAAAGCTGCTCTTCTACTATTTTCAGGTTGATTTGGATTAGTATTTTCTACCATAATTTTCATTAGATCTTGCCATTCATTTTGTGGTAATTCGATGTCCGCGATGGCAGCAATCAATTGAGCAGCAGCATTCGCTACACGAGGTTCATTAGACACCAATGCTAGTAAAGCATTCTTCTTAATTTCGTTTCTTGATTCTAAATCTATTTGTTGAGACCAACGTTGGGAATATTGTTGATTTTTAATTGAATCCTTAGAGATCAATTCATTCTTTAAACTTAATGCGGCAAGAATACGTGGTTCAATCTTAATAGTTTCATCGATTAATACTTGTGATAAAAGACCTGCATATTGTAAGAAATTTTCATTTGAAAATCTTTTCAATTGTGTTTCACTTTCTAGACGAACATTTGCATCTGGACTTAAGATTGTATTCTCTAATAAATTGGTAAATTCTGGAAGAGACATGGTCGTATACGTGTATAAGGGGTATGTGTTTATTCGTTTTCTTTTTGCTTTCTTTTGTTGTATAAGGGTATGAGTATGTGTGTGTGTTATACTTTTTGATTCTTCTTGATAAATATAATTTAATAATTCACCACTCGAGAGATAAACACTGATTTAAAATTTTAGAAATCGTAAAGTTCTGATGTAAATGTAACGAAATAATATCCTAATCTTCACACAGCAGGGGAGATAACTGGATAGTTGTAAGATTGATTAGTTATGTGGTTTTTCTAGTTTCGATGTCTTCACGTTCTTATGAACCTTGAATTAAGATTTGTTCTTTTCCACTTTTCGTACACAGCGAAAAAAAAAATTGCAAAAATGGTGGAAAGAGGGAAAGTTACCCGAATATTTGCAATTCCATCACTTGATACGGCAAGATCATTTTCAAGCATCAAAGGTTCCAATTATTAGAATATGAAATGGATACTAAATCAAAATTAATTAAAATGATATGAATTTGAAATTATGGAAATGAGGTTGTAGATATTTAGATGATAAAGAGTGTAAGATATATATGTACATATAAAACGAGGACTTCAGCTTTTGAGACTGCCTCATGAATCTTTGCTCTTCCTATGCAAAAAAGAAAAAAAAAAAAGAGATAATAGTATTCTCTTTTATTAGTGAATAATGTTATATGATGACGAATTTAGAATATTAAGAATAAAGCATGGAATATGTTTTATGGGTTTCCAACAACTTCAAGCTTTATCTTTCAATTCCTTTGGCATACCAACTTTATGCTTCTTTAATTGTTCAATGGCAAAGAAGATTAACATAGTGAATGGGCCTAATCTGGTGAAACTTGGTAACCAACCTCTGAACATGAAGGATGGACCCTCATTTTTAACGGCTGTTCTGAGTATTTGCATAGCAGATCTATGTTCATCCTTAGCGTTCATGATTCTAGTCTTAATAACATCAGCGGGAGAACAAATAGTAGTTGCAACTAAACCTGCTAATAAGGATGCGGAGAAATGTGTAGTATTTTTAGTTGGATCAAATTGTAATTGTGTAACTAGATAATTCTTGAAGACATCATAAGTAACGACTTGACTTGCAGTCATCAAGACACCTCTAACCATATTTGGTTTCCAACCTGTTAAAAGAGTCTTGATACCACCTTCGTATCTATAAATCTTATAGACACCATCTAATGCATTCTTATAGTTTCTACGTTGAGAAGCCTCCAAAGCTGAATCATTTTGCATTCTAATATTTAAGACATCTGCAAAATTACCAACGAAACCACCGATTGCACCACTAACCATTGAACTTGGTAAAAGGTAAACCATATTAGTCAATTGATCCTTTGGAATCAATTTTTGTTTAATTAAATCATATGCACCGAATCTTGCTGTTGTATAAGTACATTGTCTTAATAAAGCTGCACTTAAACCTGAATAAAGACCTACAACACCTTCATTTTTCAATATACCTGTTATCATTTTACCAATTGTTGGTTTTGGTAAAGGAGCAGCTTGTAATCTAACTTTCGCTAAATCCAATGGATGAGTAACAACTGTAGCGAAACATCCGGCTGCACCACCGTACCACCATGGATATTTTATAGGTTGTTGAGATTTACTTGACATTTTGTTTTGTATTTATAATAATTGTTATGTTTTGGTATAATTGTTATTGTTATATAAAAAAAAAAACAAAGATATGATACATATGTGTAGTCTGATACAAAGAAGTGACATAATCTTAAAATAGTTTTGTAACTATCTCACTTATATATATATAATTGAATAAGATTGAAACAATTAATTGAATTAACTCACTTCATCCGTAATTAACTCTACAATTGCTACGCCCTATTCACAGGATATATTCTATTAACGGAACTTTCCCACAATATATCTCTCAATTTTAAAGGAACATCATAACTTAACACTAAATGACGTTTAACTGAAAAAAAAAAGTAAGGAATTAAAAACATCAAATGGCATTAAACTTATCCTCTTCAAACTTCCCTTAATGATCTCAGATGGGGGATTATAACAATAGCAGATGGAAGATTACCGCAGATAATTGCATTTCAATAACGTAGAAAGGGTATACTTTGGATTTATAGGGCTATTCATCTGAGAGAGAAACCCTACATCTATCTGTTTACTCGTACAGCATTTTGTTAAACCCTCTCCCACCTTTCACTGCAAGACCTAGTTTCCCCCACTCTCCTCCTCTGGTTCCCCTCCCCTGTGGTCCCCACGCCTCAGTCTGTGGGCAAATCCATACGCGTGACTCGGCAGTCTCCGAAGATTCTCAGTTGTGCGGTGTTTCATTACTCCAGTTGGAAACAGTTGCAAAATCTTTTCTTTTTCTGTTTGTTGTCATCATGCATTATTTCATCTCAGTTATTATTGTGGTCATTATCGTCATATCAATCTGAGCGATCACTAAGAATTGTTCAAATCCTCTTCTGTCTCCGCTGCATATTTTTTTTTTAACACAGTTTCTCCCGCTTTGGTCGCCATGACAGCTGTAACGCTGTCGAGAGAGGAGGAATGAAGTGCGAGAAACTGTTACCCTCAGAACCCGGAAAATTATCAACTTTTTTTCCCTTTCACAACGTAATTTTGTGTACGTAGATTTCGCGTTCATCACCGTGTAAACGAGTGAATCAAGTTGACAAAAAAAAAAGCAATGATTAAAAACTATATTTGACATATTTCAGGCAACGTTTCTTTACAATTGTGATTATGAAATTATATCACTTCCGATTAAAAGGAGGAAACCAAATTGAAAACAATGCCATCATTAATCAATGTTGTCTCCGCGCAACAACATCCATCTTCTGCAATTGAATTGAACAGAACTTTATCCAACAATAGCGATTCTCAAGATTTCATTATTCCTGTACAAGATCATCGTCGTAGACGATCCTCGAGTATAATTTCAGAAGTTGAACAAGGCACTCAAGAAGATGATACAGATCAACGAATGTTACCAAATATGAATGCAACTTGGGTAGATCAAAGAGGTGCAAGATTAATTCATATTGTAATAATATCATTATTAAAACTTTTCTTCAATTTATTACCTGGTATTACAGATGATATTGCATGGACATTAACTAATGTCACTTATGTCATGGGTTCATACGTAATGTTTCATATGATTAAAGGTACACCTTTCGAATTCAATGGTGGTGCATATGATAATTTAACTATGTGGGAACAAATTGATCATGAAACATTATATACACCAGCAAGAAAATTCTTAATTTTAGTACCAATTGGTCTTTTTTTACTTGTTACACAATTTATATCAAATGATTTACAATTATTTGCTATTAATTTATTTGTTACATTCTTTTTAGGCGTCTTACCAAAATTACCATTATTACATAGAATTAGAATTTATGTTCCATTTATTACAAATCCACATCAAATTAGTTAGATTCCAAAAACAGAGAATCAAAAAGACATGTAATCATAAGAACTCCGGAAACGCTGATTTTTATAAAAATTCTCCCTCTTTTTATACGACTAAATGCATTATATATATATATATAGAACACAACAGCATAAATTAATTTTTTCATAAAAACGGCATCTTTAAAAATTACACAATATGTTGTTTACGTTTTATTTAACAAATTGAATGATGATTACTGATAATAAATTAATAAAAGTCTGATACGTACGTACTAATCTTTCTCTGCCATGGAAGGAAAAATTAAGATTATCTTAAAATGTGTGTGACATCCATCATATAAAAATAGCTTCGAAAGCGAAAAAAACGAAAAAACCATTCTAATTTTCCCGCAGTTAATTCAACTAACAAAATACGGAATATCTTTTTTCTTATTGCGTCACAAATAAGAAAAGGAAAAAAGAAATGAGTAGATTTCCCTTCGGAAAAAGGTCGAACAACTGATATTAATGACAGACGTTTCTTACGTATTTATGATCTGCGTAATCTAGGGCAACATAAATTTTAAGAATAAAAGAAACATAAATGTATGACACCGTTCATAGTTGTACGATAGTTTCTCAGAAATAATTTAGTTTAAATAGAAAAGTAAATTCATTTGCCCCTGCGGAGTTTCTCTGAAGTCACGTGACCACAATTTTAAAATGTAAAATAGTAACGACAACTGCAGGACTCGAACCTGCGCGGGCAGAGCCCAAAAGATTTCTAATCTTTCGCCTTAACCACTCGGCCAAGTTGCCTCTAAACTTACGTTGTATTGTCTAATATTTGAGTTTATAACATTGTTGATAGGGCCGGGTAACGTTTTATGATTTTATTAATATTATATTTGAGTATTTAATAATCGGCTCCTAGATTAGCAATATTTTGAGATTATAAGGTATTGTAATCAAATTTGTATATTCTCATAGCTCTGTTATTTTGTATATTTTTATCAACTTTGGGTTTTGTATAGAAACTTATCAAACGCTGTTCAGTTTGTAAAATTTCCTATACAATTTCATAATGAAACCATTTTGTTTGACTGTTTTCAGGCTGATTATTGATCAATTATATATGCATATACGGTGCATGTGCGAAACTGATATTCAACGTCCCTGTAACTTCAGCAAGGAATGTTATTAAATAAAGAAAGCCAGATGAAGAGAACAATCAGTCACATACAAATAGATTCAGAATATATTGTTTTATATTAGGCATAATGGAAAGAGTGTGCCAGTACATATCTCTAAATATTGGACAATACAGCCAAACAATTATCTTTTTAAGAATATATTAATTATGATTAAAACAAGCAACGGTTTTTTAATAAAGAACCCAAGAGAGAGTACAACATGTATTAACGTAACTGCTCAGTAGTATTACGCATTAGTTTATCCTGACACATAGTGTATTGTTTTAGAACTATTTATATAGACCAAAATATACAATTAATATTATCCGGATGAAGCGTGGCTAAGGACGCACGCTCGAAACAAAGAACGTGTTGTAAAAGAAAGGAAATTAGATAAAAGAAAGATTAATAACATATAATTAAATACATTACATCTTGATTAACATCAGTTATGATAGAAAGATAGATACTTTATATACTTTTAATTTAATGAATACTAGTTTTTACTAATTACTCATTCCTATAAGACTGACAATAGTACACACTACAATACTATCTTAGTCAAGAATACATTAATTATTAATCCAAGCAAAGATAATTAAAATAGAGCTCAACAAAGAATAAAATGGTAGCCGCCCTGCAGGAATAATATTTTATAAAAAATATCCCTAGTTTATGAGGGAACTGTGGTTTTGTTTGTGTACTCAACTACATCATACATTCTACTCTGTTAGCAAGTTGAAAATATCAGTACAACAACATCCAATATTCAACAAAAACATTGCATAGCTGTAAACTGTCTGACCAAATAAGGTAGTCAGCTCTCCCAGTTTATCAGTATACAATCGTAACCTAGTCGACCGAATTCATGAAGGGGATTCACAGAATGCCGAGTCGGCCGAACGTTTAATGGAGAATACCGAATACCGAATCGGCCGAATAGGTAAAGGATAACACTGGGAACCGAATCGGCCGAATGCTATGGAGCGAACACCGAACATTGAATATCCTACAAAGGTAACAATTTGTTACTCACATTTCTTCTAAATGAATATCCTTATTTTAGGATTGGTTACCAACCCCCTGATTTAATCAAGTTCATAACTATTACAAGGAGTCTGTAAAAAAAAAATAAGTATAAATAATCTGTTTAAATATCAATAAAAGTTGATTTAACAATTCTTCTAGGTATACTCTTTTTCATAAATAAGAACTAGACAAAATAGTAAGGTATTTGATTTATACAATATCAAATTATCAAGAAATTATTTTTACAACAGTTAAATTATTCAAGTATGTCCGTCTTTGTTTCTGGTGCTACAGGCTTTATTGCCCAACATATCGTCTCCTTACTTCTGGAACAAAACTATAAAGTTATTGGTTCAGCAAGATCTCAAGAAAAGGCTAATAAATTAATGACTAATTTTGGTAACAACCCAAATCTAACTATGGTTATCGTACCTGATATTTCCAAATTAGATGCTTTTCATGATGCCTTTAAAATGTATGGTAAAGAAATCAAGTATGTGCTACATACAGCTTCCCCTTTTAGCTTTGTGGCTGAAAATATCGAAAGGGATTTCTTAATTCCTGCAAAAAATGGTACATTAGGCATTTTGGAGTCAATTAAGTTGTATGCAGCAGACACTGTTGAACGTGTTGTGGTAACATCATCATTTGCAGCTATTATGGACTTAAGAAAATTAATGGATAAAACTGCGACTTTTAATGAATCAACTTGGAATCCTGACACATGGGAAACATGCCAAATTGACGCCGGTTTTGGTTATAACGGTTCCAAAAAGATTGCGGAGGAAGCAGCGTGGAATTTCTTAAAAGAAAATAAAGATGCTGTTAAATTTAAGTTATCTACTGTCAATCCTGTTCTAGTTTTTGGTCCTCAAACTTTTGATTCTGAGGTTAGGTCAACTCTGAATACTTCCTGTGAAGTAATTAACCGTTGTTTAAAGGCTAAACCGGATTCCCCAATTTCTGATTTCAGTGGTCAATTTGTTGATGTCCGTGACGTTGCTAAAGCTCACTTATATGCTTTCCAAAAAGACAACACTGTTGGGAAAAGACTATTCATGGTTAATGGTGATTTCAATGAGCAAGATATTTTCAATTGTCTAAATGCTGATTTCCAGTCTCTGACTGGTAAGATCCCAATTGGTGTACCAAGTAAAGGTGTTTTGGGGACACAAATGGGTGCATTCATTGACAATACCAAAACAAGAGAGATTTTAGGTTTTGAATTTACCACTTTCGAAAAAAGTGTACATGATACTGCTGAACAAATCTTAAAGGTGCAAGGTTAAATTTAAATCAGTTTCACTGTTATCTGTTTATTCAGATGAGGAAAGTAAAACAATTACCTACCTACATATTTTTTTAAATAACGTTAAATAGTTAAACTAGAAAAATGAATCATGTATATATAGGAAACTACATTCGGAAATCAAAATGCTCTGTGATTAGACTCAATCATGACTGAAACACACACAGAGTTCTATTACTGTCAACGGTACCGACACCCGAAATAGTAATATACTACGTCTAATAAGGCAGCAAGTGATGAAGTAAGTACTCCTAAATTTTATCCAACAATCACCGAGTACGCTTATCAAAGGGATTTCGCTTTCAGGATATTGAAATTCAGAATATTGCCAAAGCAGAATTTACTAGCCTAGACTTGGACTGTACCAATAATAATTAGAAAAAACAAGGGGCCAAACAGTGCTGGGTTAAACAGGAACTTAAATAAATTCATGAATGTTTGGAATGTCATTCAAAATATCCACTCATTTTGTCATTCATTCGTGAGAATTTGCTTGACCGTGCACCTTCCAACAATTTTAGGAACGATCATAATCTATTAAACTGAAACCACACTAGCAGTATATTTCTACATTTTATTTGGAAGCTGCTAAATAAGTTTTCGGTTGGGATGGTATAGATATTTATTTCATCTGTTAGGTTTAAAGAATTTTATAGTTATAAAAATGGGCGATTAACGTTTTACTTATATATATTATTCAATTCTGTAAGTTTTAGCTATATAATTGCTTTCGATAATGCATTCTAAATTGCACGGCGCCTCTGGAAGTAATGATTAAACTACATTACAATTTCATTGCGGTTGGTTTGGTCTCTTTTCAACAAACTTAAACGTTTTGTAAAAATCATAAAGAATATCACTTGCTATTACGTCATTAAACCATCTCACAATTGCAGGATGATTTTGTCTCCACTCCTTATCTAATACAAATGTGAAACCAAAGGAGAAACAGGTTGCGGCAGTTAAATCGGCTAATGTAATATTTTCATTCACTAAAAATTTATTACTTGATAGATGATCTTCAAATATAGGGACCATAATATCGACTCTCCTTTTAGCTTCTTCCACAGCTTTAGAATCATAAGGAGCTAAACCAACTAACGGTTTTGCGTAATTATTCAACTCATTTAAAAAATCACTATTTGCAAACGATTGCCATCTAATAATCTCAGCTTGTATCCAGGGTTCATCAGGTCTCCCTAATAGAACTTCCCGTTCATCCGTATTCGATGATAGACTCAATAGGTAATGATTGATAGCCATGGCTTCGGTTAATTTTTTATCAGTTCGAGTCCTAATTACAGGCACCTTCTGATATGGGAACATCTTTTTAAATTCGGGACTCTCGAGATTAACGGTCTCAATCTTAATATTTTCAATTTGATACCTTTGGACAAATATGGCAGGTAAGATCGTCCTACAATATTTGGCGGTGTTCACATACAAAACAGATTCTTCATTCATTGTTAGCTGTCTAATTTTACTTTATTATAACTGGAGCAATTCACAATGGAATAAACAATTTCAAATATAATGGCCATTACTTAAACCTTCCCTTTATATATATTCGGAACTAAGGGTTCCCTTGCAGATCCATATGCATCATAGTAATTATATCCGAAGCTACGTACAAATGGCCGCAGAAAGAACCAAATTTGAACTTTTTTGATGGTGTCCATGAAACAGTCGCTCATCGCAGGCAAGACCGAAAAAGAAATGAGTTCCCACGGATCTTCTGAATGTGATGGTGTGCATATCTACAGAATGAATATAGCAGTTATTTAATTACAGTTAATCTTAATATTATTTGTGTGAAGTATTACATTAACAACGTTCTTATGGTTACGTCTCAGTAATATATCTCATATACTGTACTTGCATTGGAAAATTCATTTCATATGTATTACGATCGTTATATAGTTTATTTACTGACATCTGGGTAGACATCAAATCTTCTTTGTTTATATAATGGAACAGACATTCTAAAATCGTCAATTGCCTTAGGATCTAAATCTGCGTAAATGATTTCTTCATCAATACCCGCTTCAGCAATGATATTACCCTTTGGATCAGACACTAACGAATGACCATAAGCATGATAACTACTTTCCATATTTCTTGCAGGGGAACATAAAATTGTATAAATTTGGTTATCAACAGATCTGGCACGAGCTAATAGATGCCAATGAACCGGACCAGTAACAGTATTGAAAGCACTTGGATATATCATTGCAAATGAATTATGTTTTCTTGCACTAATCATTGCCAATTCTGGGAATCTCATATCGTAACAGATACCGACACCAACGTTACCGAATGGAGTAGTCACTGTAGTCTCCTTGCTACCTGGCGATAAAGTTATACTCTCTTTGAACGTAATACCATTTGGAATATCAACATCAAATAGATGGACTTTACGATGAGTATCAATCAAATCACCGGATTCATTAAAGATAAGCGCAGTATTATAAACTTTATCGGTTTTAGGATCAATTTCAGGGATTGAACCACCAAATAATGTAATTTTATATTTAGAAGCTAATTTAGATAAGAAAGATACGGATTCAGATTCTGGTGTAATGATTTCTGCGTATTCTCTGAATTTATCAACGGAATAAGGAGAATTGAAACATTCTGGCAAAACAACAACTTTAGTTTCCGGTTGTTCCTTGATAGCCTTATCAATGAATGTTGCAGCTCTTTCTAAATTAGCTTTTTTGTTTGGTGACGAACCACTCAGTTGAATCAACGCAATCTTAATCTTTTGAGAAAGTATCTTTGACATTGTGCAGGTATAAATATCTTACAATGAGGTATAGATTTGGTGTTTCACCACTGCCAAAACAAAACACAGCTCTTCAATCGGTCGAGAAACTCCATCTCCTTTATCTATCTTCCAGATTATGATGGATGATTAATCTTCTCAGCAGAGTAAAAAGCCCAAAGAGACAAAAAAAAAATCCAGTTTCAGGGTAACCAGTTTCAGAAGTAAAAAAAACAAAACTGTAACGAGATTCTGCCGTTCCATTTTCTTTTCGCTCCTCCTTCGCTGCTGCTCAGTGTCGCTGAGTTCTCCTTCTCCTTCCGTGGGAAAGGAAAGAAGATCGAATTGCATCGCCTACCAACAAGCAGCTGTTAGAACCGGAATGAATGGGGGAGGTGAATTGTCTTAATAGAAGAGCAAACAGATCAATTGTTTATTGTCAAGAAGAATACGGTTTCAATTACTATTATGGAAGTTTGAAATATTGGTATATACATTTCAAGAAGAGTGATTTTTAATACGGAGAAGGAGATCATTGCAACGACAACAAAGCATCGAAAAGACGTGTTTTATTTTGATTCAAAGGGATAACAATAATACTAACATTTGCAAGAACTATCAACTATATCCTTGGACAATAGTAATAATGTCTACCGATCACATCCCGACAAATGTACCTCCTGAAATTGTCTATGAAATATTGACTTACCAATTCAGAGATTATATGAATAATGACCAACCAAGCACATCAGAGAAATTTAATGAAAATTTAAGAAATTTTTTAAGAAGTAATTTAACAGTAAATAAAACATTTTATCATATTTGTAGGATATTAATTTACAAATATTGTAATCTAACTACGGCTAAAAGATTTCATAGTTTATTAAATACAATTACTATTGAACCAGAATTAAGAAATATCATACAAGTAGCAGATTTTCAAGAACTTACATCGATCGGTTTAGGTAGAACAGGTGAAATGAATAAACAAATTAAAAATTTAACAAATCATACTTTACTTAAATTTTTGAAATTGACAAAGGGGAATCTACGAGAATTCTTAGCATGTGAACATATTCAAGACGATTTAGATGATAAAATTATTCATTTCTTGTTAAAACCAGGCAAAGTATTAAGTATATTAGATTTTTGCGGTTGTTCAGGTCCAAATTTTACAAAAAGTTTCATATTAGCATTAAGAAAATTATACGAACAATCATATTCAGCAAATAATAGTAATTCAAATTTAATCGATGATGATAACATATCTATTGCATCCTTTAGCACAATCAACTCTGTCGATTTGAATGAGATTGAAGATGAGGATTTCCATTTTGCCCCAGATGATATGAACCTCAATATAACACCATTGGAATGTAATTATCAAATAACATGTTTGGGATTGAACGATTGTACAGATTTACCAAATTTTGTCCTAGGTAAATTATTAAAATTGTTACCAGATTTACAAAAATTAGATTTAGCAAGAACTTCAATAGACGATAACATTTTAATCAATGCAATACCACATTGGAAAAATTTATCACATTTATCATTAGGGAATTGTTCCCAAATTACACCAAGAGCTATCCTTGAGTTTTTCAGTCATCATCCAGCCGTTACAGATGAAAATAATGACGCTACTTTAGAATGGTTAAATGTGGGTACAATTTCAAACTCATCATCATGGACTGAAGTTCATGTCATGTTTTTCTTAAAGAAACTTTGTCAATTCGGTCATAACAAGACTTTAGAATATCTGAATATTAATGGTTTACCAATACATGTCGCAAATGAAACAAATAATACTAATAATAATAACAGACCTCCATTATCTAGAAGTAATTCGTCCACAAGAGTGTCAAATTTCGATAACAGAAATTATGAATCCGTGATTAAGACCAAATATTATTATCAATGTACAGATACGTTAACGTTTATAAAATTAAATTTCCCAAATTTGAAAAGTTTAAATATAAGGGGTAACAATATTCCAATTCCACATTTAGTTAAATTTTTGGCCCCTATGAATGAATCAGATGCATCATCAGAGATATTTAAGGATATGAAGAAACATCAACAAATTAAATTTTTGAATATCTCAAACAATTCATACATTAATAAATGGTCTATTCAGGACCCTTCAATAATTTCAAGTTCTGAATGTCTGGTTTCTTTAGAAGTATCGTTTGAAGCATGGCAACAAATTGAAAAATCTAATAGCAATAATGAGATGGTAATAATGAAGTACGATAAGGAGACAAATAGAACATCCTCAATCAAATGGAAATGTTATATTGATTCCTCATATGGTAGAAGATATTGGCTTTATAAAACAGACAGATATTTGAATCGTGAGGATATAAATTCAAGAGAGACCAGTTTAACTAAATATGATTCTCAAGGTAATAAAATTATCGAAATTTTTAAGCAACCTGATTTCTTAAAATTCGCTCAAAGTAAGATTAGTTTAAGTTGTGGTTTAGTCACCAAGAGTAGTTATAGACGTAAACATTGTTACAGAGATATTAAGCCACCAATTTCTCAATTCCTGACAAGGAATGGTGGTATTGCTTTTGGTAATACTTTTTCCCCAATTGTTAGACCCCCACTACCTGCCGGGGGTTGGAGAATTATGCCAGAGGATAACAATACTAATGAAAGTGACCTAGATATGTCCAACAGTGAAAATGACGTTACTTTGTTAAGTGATGATAATTTAGATGGTATTAGGAATGAGGACCCGTTGTCCAGTGGTAATGTTACAATGGATGGATCTCGTCCTCCTTTATTAAATCATGATTCTTCAGGTAATGCATTATTTTGGGATAGGTCAATGCATGATATTCCAACTCTTGCATCAATGGGTTCGCATGGTGGCCCAATTGGTTCAATGAGACCACCAAATACAACAGCAACGAGACCTCTAGTTACACCAATGGGTATCACCCCAAATAATATAACGATGAGGAACGCAGTAGATATTGCCGGTGAAAGTGATAATGAATATTTGAATAACCCTGAATTACAAAGAAGACGTTCGGAGTTACAATTAGGTTTCACAAGGGCACATTTACATAACAACCATAGTCATGGCCATAACTATAGAAATAGAACTCCACAGGGACTTAGTAACAGAATGAACCACAGCGGTCCATCGACAACTAGTCTAGTGGGCAAAAAGAATAACTCTTTCACAAGTACAAGAAGAAAGTCGAACAACTATTACTATACTCACCCTGATGAATTCTTATATGATCCCACAGACGATGTCACCAGCTACAGATATAGATTACACTTAGCGCAGGTTCATGAATATAGGACCTTTGGTTGTGTCGAGAGAGGTATGTACCGTTATTACAGTTTGAAGATGTAATCTTCTTTTCGTTCTGCTGTCTTCAGCTTCGAGGGGCTGGCCAAATCAATTATTTTTGTTACGCTATTTCTATTGTCCTTTGTGCGCGCTGCGAGTGTTTCTGGTGATCAACGGAATTTCGCTGACTCTTCCAAGCGAAATAAATGTAAACAAACAAATAACGAGAAATGCAAAACAATTGAAATTTTGATGTAAACAGTGTTTCGAGACCGAGGAGACCAAAGCAAAGGAATCAAGTATTCTTGTCCATCGCAAGACTGTAAGTGAGACAGCTGCTTGAGTGTATAGGCAAAATTGAACTTTATGTAAATATTGTTATTACGAAAACTTTCTTTTGTAAAAATTACGTGTATCAGGTTTCGAAGAGTCTAAAATTACATTACCTAACAGTCCTTTTTTTTTTGTTTGACTTTATTCTACTTTGTCTATTTATTGCTGGTTTAATTATTTAACAAGAGGCTAACTGCTTTCACTTTGAAGATAACAGTTGAACTAAGTTAAGATACAAGTATATCGAAAACGTAAATCTGCATGTATATCATTGCATGAGAGATTAATAGTGATATACGATATTTCGATAAGCAAGGATAATAGATTGCATTAGATACACGAAAAAACGAACAAGAAAAGACATATATTTTATATATTTGAAGATATTTAAATAAGGTACCAGTGAATAAAATAAAATTTTCTCGAAAAAAACGTCAGGGCAATTAATACCTAAGAAGTCAACAGATATTTACATAAATTCAACAGGAAGATTTGCAAACTAGGTACGAGATGTCGTCAGACAATTCTTCGTCATCTTCACAAAGACGACAGCCGTTAAACAATCGACATTCATATTTTATTGATGATACAGTAAATACAGAAGAACCACAGCAAACCAACCCAGCTGATAGAAATGGGTCACGAAATTCGTTTGTTGTGTATATAGATAGATCATTCATGGCTGATCATACTACTACTTCAGAGACAGCTCCACATAATAATATCAGTAGTATTAACACATCAAGTATAGAGACTACGGGAAGTAGCAGTAATCATAATAGTCATTCAACAGGAAGTAAAGAAAAGAAGATACGGCAAGCTTCCACAAGTGATGAAAACCCCATTGAGGTAAGCAGTCCGCAAGGTTCAAAAGCTAGTCAAGGTACGGACCATACCGTATCCACTACAGCATTAAATGATATAACAAACGATGTTCCAGATAATCAATTACAGGATCATTCAATAGATACCCAAGAATTTCAATTTGTCAGTACACCAATACGGCATGATCCACCAGATATCAATCGTCATGAAAGGACCCAATCATCTTTGTACCAATACGATGAAACAATTGAACCCGATATTGAAGAAGCTGTAAAACTATTGAAAAAGGAGATGAAAGTTGATCAGGCACAAGTAAGTAGATTGAGACCAGATACAAATTCATCTATGGAGAATTACAGTTATTTGACAGATGATAATAACCCTACTATAAAGAGACAATCTGTTGAATTCCATCCACAAGTATTTCATATGATTTCTAAAACTTCTTCGAGTACATCAACAAGTAATGTTAATGGGATGAATACACATCGACCCGAATCACAAGTTATGCATTCACCAAGAAGTCCGTCATTAATTAATAAATTCATTGTGAATCAAGTCTTGGAGAATGAAACAATGGGATACACGGGATCTCCATTAAAGAAAGAATCTCGTATTCCTGTAACATTAAACGATAGTCCCACTAGTCGTTATACATCAACTACGCAAACAAGTTCAAGAAATATTAACCGACTAAGTAATGCGAGTATAGGGATGGGTATTCCTAAGATTCCAGTCCTAAGGAGAATCTCAGGACCAAGTAAATGGGCACGTACATCGCCAACGACAAATAATGGAATGGTAGGAACGAATCACATCTCTACAATTGAACCACGAAGTCCATTACAAAGAATATATCAAACTCCTGTACATAGTTGCAATTTTGAAAACGACAATGAATCTATGGATGGATCAGATAATTTAGTTGATTTGGAGTCACACCCGCTAACAACAACAACAACAACGCCGACGTTACATCATGCATCGGTGCCTCCAGTTAACAATAATAACAATAATAATCCAAATGGTTCATCACCATATCAGGATATTCCACAACAACGTATCAATAATTCATCTGTTGAATCTTTCGATTCCGAGGCACTTGAATTCAATGAGATATATTCTATAAAACGTATCATAGTGACAATATGCCTATGCCTTATTTGTCCAGTAATTTTTTTCATGATTGCACTGGGATCTCGAGCAGGTATCAATGATTATCGTATAATGAAGATGATCCTTAATGGTGAACATCGTATTGGATTAATGAAGGGATTTATTTGGGATGTTAAGGTGACATGGTTTAGAAACCTTTGCTTATGGCTTGGAATACTAGAGGTAATGATCATTGGTGCATGTATTGGTATTGGTGTTGGTGTCGGTATTCGACTTGAAGGCTAGTGGGATAAATCTATATGTATTAGTAATAATAAATAATATTCATAAGATAATAAAGACAATTATTTTTTTTTTTCAATCAACTTTTTTTTAAAAGAATTTATATTTAATTTATATAAACGTTAACATAAACATTATAGAAAGATCTAAGCAGAGACCTTCTTTTCAATCATATCGAATAAAGTAACGATATCAGCGGAGAATTTTCTAATACCTTCGGCTAATTTTTCGGTACCCATAGCATCATCATTTAGATCGAATCTGAATTTAGATTCATCAGAGATGTAAGAGATCTTTTCATCACCTTCCTTCTTAGCTTGTTCGACGGATAATTTCTTTGGAACAGCAGCGTCACTGTTCAATAATTTTTCTAATAAAGCTGGAGAGATGGTTAAGTAATCAACACCGGCTAAAGCTTCGATTTCATCGGTGTTTCTGAAGGAGGCACCCATGACAATGGTGTTGTAACCGTGCTTCTTGTAGTAGTTGTAAATTCTCTTGACGGAAATCACACCTGGATCGGTTTCACCAGTGTATTCTTCACCAGTCTTAGCAGCATACCAGTCCTTGATTCTACCGACGAAAGGAGAGATCAAAGTGACCTTAGCTTCAGCACAGGCGACAGCTTGAGAGAAAGAGAATAATAAGGTCAAGTTACAGTGGATACCGTATTCGGCTTCTAGGACCTTAGCGGCTTGGATACCTTCCCAAGTGGAAGCGATCTTAATCAGAACACGTTCCTTCTTGATACCAACAGCTTCGTATAAAGAAATGATATGTTTAGCCTTTTCAATGGTTGCTTTAGTATCGAAGGATAATCTTGCATCGACTTCAGTAGAGACTCTACCTGGGACGATCTTTAAGATTTCGGAACCGAATTCAACTAATAATTTGTCAACTGCAGCTTCAGTCTTTTCAGCAGTAGTAGAACCATGAGACTTACCATATTGAACAGCGTTGTCAATTAAATGAGCATAAGTTGGAATCTTAGCAGCAGCTAGAATTAAAGATGGGTTAGTAGTAGCATCCTGTGGTTGATACTTGGCAATGGATTCAAAATCACCGGTATCAGAGACAACAACAGTACCGGAAGCCTTTAGTTGAGCTAAGGAGTTGTTTGATGTCTTTTGTTTCTTAGTAGCTGGTTCACCCATTGTTAATATATGTTTGTTTGTTTGTTTGTTATGTATGGTTATATTATGAAGTAGTGTAAATAAAAGTAAATAAGATAAAGGGGAAAAGATGAGACAGAGACAAGATAAATTAGAAATATGTTTCCTATATATATAGTGATTTGAAATGAAATAAGTGATTATATAATAATGAGAATATTTGGTAATTAGAGCAAAAAGGTTAGTGATTTAGTCTAGAACAAGTGTGAAAATAAGGTGACAACGACAAAGAAAAAGAGCAAAAACCCCTGATCGACTTACTGCAAAACTGAAAAATTAAATCAAAAGAAGCAAAATATCAATTGTTACGAGCATGCATTATTTTTTAATAAATGATTCATTTTTTTATGGGAAAGTTGTGATACTTTTTCACTCTAATTAATTACTTGCTTTTGCTAACTGTACGGGTACATGATTGTAATTGCAATCGTTACTAATAACGTAATAATTATACGTAATAATGATAATAAGATGAGTGAAAAAATAGGAAGCCCTCTTAGTAGCACCATCTTTGTTCCTTGCTGTTGCTGTTGTTCTTGCTGTTGTGATAACACCGTATTGCGTATTCCGTTTGAAAGAACGGTGTTATTACCGTGAAAATGGTCAGAGTAAAAAGGAAGGAGTTAACAGGACATAAGCGGTGTTAAGTGGTGGGGCAGCTTTTTCACCCCAGAACAGGAAAACTGTGGGAAGGCCGAATAGATAATCAGTCAGTTAAATTCGCGGGAAGGGAGCACGGAAACGGGAACACGGAAGGGCGGAGGAGTTCTTCCAGTCCCCACGCACGTTTGTCCGCACGTTTGTTCGCATCTTTTTTCACTTTTTTTCTTTTTGCCACCGACACCGGTATCTGTACGGGACATTTGTTTCGGGATATGGGAGCATTATGCAATCGGAGAAGAATGCGTGGTAAATTGTAACTGGTTTGTCAGAAAATATGGCACATGTGGGTGTGTGGGTTGTTGCGCGGTTTCTTATATAACGCCCGTACAAATAAGAATATTTCAAACAAGAAAAAATTAAGGCCGGTTGAGGGTAACAATTTGAGCATGTACGTGTCAGCAACATCCATCGTTCCTTTCTTTGGGGAGGTGGCTGAAACAATATTGTATACAGGAAACATCAGGCATCAATTCCGTTTTACCGTTTAATGACATATTTCTTATGTAAAACAGGAGTTAATTAATAATATGCTATTATAATACATTATTAACTGTCGGAGTTCATTTATTACATATTGTATAACTTTATACAGATCATAATAGATGAAACATCATTACAAATAATAGAATTTTACCATGTGAATAAGTTTCTTATTGTTCCTTTGGTTCAATCTGTCTTCGAATGTTTTTTCTTTTCAAGGTACCAATTTTGATAACTTTTTCGCTCTTGATCCATATTATATGGTTCGTCGTATTCATTATAACACCAAGATATATAACATCATTGGGTTCATAACCTGTGATATTAATTACTGAACCGAAATTTTCAATTGCAACCTGGGACCGCGGTGTTATCGCTAAATTTATATCTCTTTTTCTGGTTTCAATGATATTTTTTAAACAGTAATACCAAAGGACCTCTGGCAATCCATATCGTAATAATAATTTGCCAGCATTTTTCACAAATTTCTTATTATCAGTGTCAATATATAGAAAATTGTCACTTTCTATTCTTGTATAACGGTTCCTCTCAACGATCCCCCAAAATATTGAATCATATGGATAATCATGATCATTTGGTTTATGGATAATGGCAATTATACCGTGTGATGATAAAAATTTGATTAATGAATCGTTCTCCAAATTTAAATATTCATCTTTTACTGGTATTCTGATCACTTCAATTTTATTTCTTGGCATCCTATTATAAATCTGGTCTATAACCAATTGGAAACATCTATTAATTTGGGAAATTTGATTTGTTGAATCTAGTAAATTAAATAAAAATCGGTATCCAGTATTGCAACAAGTAAAAATTATTACACGTCTTGATAATTCGATTCTACGTTTGATGCCGTTCTCTGTTCTAAACAAATAATGTGAAATCATACCTAAATCCTCAATTATTTGTACATGCATATCTCTGAATGGTGGATAATCACAATGAACAAATTTATCAATTGATTTTTGTCGTGTTTTACAGTATACTCTTTCTTGGTCGTCCCAAGTTTCTTTCTTGTCTAATTCGAATCCCCTTATTATTCTGTCATTAATCATCTTCTTTATAACCAGCACATCCATATGACCAAATAATCGATGCAAACGAATCTTATTTAGCGGTCCATTGAAATTTTCAACTGGATGTATATACATATACCTATAAGCATTACTTGCCAATATGCACAGTTGTGTTCCAATAGAATATATTTTTGACACAACTTTATTCCAACGATTTCTAATTGTAAAATTTTTCAAATCAATTAGCATCTTAGCTTCTTCCAACTTCCTTACAGATAGAACGTTATACTTTGCATGTGTTTGAATATATACAGCAATGTTTGTTACTGGTCCCTTACCAAATTGAAATGGGACATAGGCAGAACCAATGATATATTTTTTATCAGTATATATAGAATATTCAGAGGGGCAATAAAACACAATGTTTTCCAATATTTGACATTCGAAGAAAAATGAGTCGTACCCTGAACTATCAAGAATAATAAAATTTTCTAAAGATTCTGGTTTAAGATTTAGTCTTTCAAATTCATCGGGATCGAATTTAATTTGTTCCTTCTGTTCTTCAGTTAAATAATTTGTTCGTTGTAAACCAGTTGATTTCTTATAAAAATTATGTCTGCGTCTTGGGTGCGTCATTTCCGATGATGTTTCTATCTAACTGTTTTATTTTTTTTCTCTGTCTTTCGGCCCAAATGTGACGCCATGATAGAGTCCAAGTCTTATATATCTGAAATCTGTTCCCGGAGAAATAAACATTCTTGATTGATATGCTCCATATTGTTTAGAGTTTAATATATTTGATATGCCAACGTCAAAACTATTTTTCTGTAGATGCAACATGCTAATGATACACATAGCTATAAATGATAGAACTAGTTAACGTTTAATTATATGTTATGATATTAATACTTGAATGTCATTACTACATTATAAATATTTACGTATCTGCCTTCGGGAATTCCTAAAATAGCTTACAGCCTTCTTTTATTAGAAATTTTTCCAGAAATATAATCTTCAGAAACGTATTCTTCAGAGTCATATTCTTCAGACGCATATTCTTCAGAACTGTATTCTTCAGAGCTGTATTCATCAGAGTCTGACAATTCGAACGTCGCATTTGATTCTACTTTAAATCCTTTGATTTTTCCTGAATTGACAAGTTTCTTGACAAATTTCACATTTGTACCACAGAATAAATAATATACATCCTTTGTATTCATTCTTAACACTAAGGGAGATGGCCAACGCCAATAAGAACGGAAGTAGTGATAATAATAATACGTTGGATACGTTCAAATAGAAGTAGCTAAAATGCAAAACTGTGAGCCAATTGAATAAATTGAGGCGACAACTTTATTTCTTCGATCTCTTAGGAAATAATTCCTCAAATAAATAAAAATCCCAGCACTTTGTAAACTTTCTACGGATACCACATTGTATCTTTCAGTGGGAGTAATTATAGCATATATATTCGTAACAGATTCCATACCGAATTGAAACGGAATTTGACCACACCCAATATCTCTGATGTTGGACTAATAACGTTTATATGACTTGGGGAAAATCATATCTTACACTGTGTAAAAATGCAGGTTCATAAAAATGTGAAATTGCACCCCTACCATCTAATACAACAAAATTTCCCAAATATTTGCTGCTTAAACCCAACTTGTTAAATTCTTCTGGATCATATTTAATAAGTTGTAATTCTTCATTATTTAGTCTCTGTGGTGATGGCATCTTACGGTACCTCATCTCTCCTATCACATTTCTTTTAGCCGTGACGTCCTGATTGTCATTCTTATATATATGTAAATGAGACCCGGTGATACCAACATTCTTGAAAGATATAACATGGCTGTTTCAAGCTATTGTTTTCAATTAGATAACGGTGGAAATCTTAAATATGTATCGAATCGTTATGATGATATATAATTTAAAGATTTAGTAATCGCTTCTTCAAAGTAACCAATATTGATTGCAGTTACTGGTAACAAGAATTTTGTTTGTATTCAATAATTTTCAAGGCATAAATATTTGAAATTTGTCTCTACGACATAGATATCATAATATCAAAATATGTATTAAATGTAATAATTTGGCTCCTATTAGTTACTGCTTTTGTAATTTCATGTCAACTTCTATGTTTACCTCCACCCATTCTTCATCGATGGGTTCTTTAGGGCGGTCTTCTTTCTGATAATAGGTATCGAACTTACCACCTGCTATTAATTTAAATCCTTTGATTTTTCCTGAATTTATAAGTTCCTTGATATGTTTGACATCTACATTACAAAATAAATAATGTATGTCCGTTGAATTAATCTCTACCACCGAACGAAATGGCCACTGCCAACGGGGACGACCATGGTCAGTGTGGAAATAAATGGGATAATTATTGATAGAAGTAGACAAGATACAAAATTGTGAACCGATTAAATAAATTGAACAATGATCGTTCCCATTAGTTTTTATACAATAGTTTTCCAAATCAACAGGATAATTTTCATTCTGTAAATCTTGCACAGATAGTACATTGTATTCTTGCTTAGGATCAATTACTATCTTTACATCATTGCAGGATGAATAGAAAAAACGCACCAAAGAAAATTTGCCATTAGGTATATCCCAAGAGCGTTTCTTGTAACCGGAATGGATAACAGGAGTCGGATAGCAAATATCTTTTAATAACAAAGGTTGGTGAAAACTTGAGGGTGCGTCACTGCCATCCAATATGATGAAATTCTTCAAAGACCCTGGATTTAAACCTAATCTTGTAAACTCTTCTGGATCAAATTTAATTCGTTCTAATTCTTCTTTGGTTAGTTTTGAAGATGTCTTCGTTAATGAACCCTGTTGTGGTGGTATTCCATATGTTTTTTATTGGTTCTTCCCTTGTAAGGGTTGCACTTGAAGTTGGCATTTTGCGCTGTCACTCATTTCGCCAAATTTCTTTTCTGGAACTGTGACATCCTGCTATGCCGTTTATATACACATATATAAATAAACCCCGGAGAAATCGTTATCTATTTTTCTTTTGCTTTCTTGCTTATTGTGACATTTGTTCATTAAAACTATACATTCGAGTACATAAGTATTTTATAAACATGTTTGAATTTTTTTTCTATTGTATATGTATGAGAATGGAAGTATGTGAGAAATTAATTATATTTCCTTGCTTCAAGCTTTGAAATAATTAATTACTATGCTTTATTTTTTTTAGTTGTGAGACACAGAGACTAATATTTTTTTGTCAATTCAATTGACTTCAGAATATTGATAAATAAGTATTTGGTGGGAGTATGAAAAACGCCCGACGCATTCAATTAGCTTAGTTGTTTTCTGGTCTTAACTTTCTAACTTCTTTACCGACCTTCCAGATTTCCATGGATCTGATAGTTTCTAATTCACCTTCTAGTTTTTCTCTGTAATCTGGTTGAGAGTTGAATTCTAGAGATCTCTTAGTTTCGGAACCGTTCTTAACAGAAGCGTATAGATCTTGGAAGACAGGCTTCAAAGCATCCTTGAAGATTGGGTACCAGTCTAAAGCACCTCTTCTAGCGGTAGTAGAACAAGCATCGTACATGTAATCCATACCGTACTTACCGATCAATGGGTATAAGGATTGAGTAGCTTCTTCGACGGTTTCGTTGAAGGCTTCGGATGGAGAGTGACCGTTTTCTCTTAGAACATCGTATTGAGCTAAGAACATACCGTGAATACCACCCATTAGACAACCTCTTTCACCGTATAGATCGGAGTTGACTTCCTTTTCGAAAGTAGTTTGGTAGACGTAACCGGAACCGATGGCGACAGCTAAAGCTTGAGCCTTTTCATGAGCTTTACCGGAGACATCGTTCCAGACAGCGTAAGAGGAGTTGATACCACGACCTTCCTTGAATAAAGATCTAACGGTTCTACCGGAACCCTTTGGAGCGACTAAGATGACATCTAGATCCTTTGGAGGTTCGACATGAGTTAGATCCTTGAAGACAGGAGAGAAACCATGGGAGAAATATAGAGTCTTACCCTTAGTTAATAAAGGTTTCAAAGAGGCCCAAGTTTCGGATTGAGCAGCATCGGATAATAAGTTCATGACGTAGGTACCCTTCTTAACAGCTTCTTCGACAGTGAATAAGTTTTCACCTGGAACCCAACCATCTTCAATGGCAGCTTTCCATGAGGCACCATTCTTTCTAACACCAATAACGACATTTAAACCGTTATCTCTTAGATTTAGACCTTGACCATAACCTTGAGAACCGTAACCGATTAAAGCAAAAGTATCATTTTTGAAATATTCTAATAATTTTTCTCTTGGCCAGTCAGCTCTTTCATAAACGGTTTCAGTAGTACCACCAAAGTTAATATGTTTGATACCACGAGAAGAGATGATTGGTCTAGCAGCTTGCATAGAGGTCTTAGCGACAGTTGGTCTAATGGAAGCAGTAGCAACACGAGAAGCTAGAGTTAGGGATCTCTTTGCGGTAACTCTAGAGTTACGTAGTACTTGTCTAGTGGCTTGAGTTCTCAACATTGTTATTGAATCGGGAGGGAAGAGTAATAGATATGGATATCTGTGATGATCTATTGTGAGAGAGAAAGAAGAATAGGTAAAAAAGAGAAAGAGAGAATTGAGTAAGTCTAATAATAAATTTTTCAAGATACGATTGAACAAGGGTTGTCCTTTATATAATAAATTTGAAAAATTTCAAAGACTGAAAAGAAGAAAAAAAAAAAAACGAGAAAACAAGAGACTTACAAGAATTAAGAGAAGTAAAGTAGCCCCAGAAGAAATGACGCTGTTAATAGAACGTGCAGTTACAACTGCGATATAGAAGAAGTTAAAAAATGAACCAGAGTTGCTTTGCTGTTTCGCTGTTTCGCTTTCGGAAACGAACATAATAAAATAAAATCGATGGATGGATGAATCATATCTTTTCCACTTTTTCCCTCTTCGTAGCGAACAAAAAATTGATTTGCTGATTTATTTGACAGTTTGTTGGCCGAAACCGCAAACGGGCAAAAAGCTCTAATTCAATTGTGTGACTAATTGCTGGGATTCTATTATGCGATCCGTACGATGCGATAAAGAAGAAATAGCGGGAAGAGCAAGGGCAAGGGCAAAGGGCAGAAAATTGTGGACAGTGTGATCATTTTGTACGTGCCCCACGCTCTCTCGCCCGCACGCTCGCAAGTCTTGTTTCATCATTTCCCCGAGGGAAAAAAAAAATGTGTTACTTAGTACAAAAAGAGACCGGACCGGTAATTTTGCAGCAGTTGCCGTTACCGCACAAGCACAAGCACAAGCAAGCACAGATTGTATGGATTCACTGAAGTAACAGGGTTGATCTGACGTGAGTTAGGGCAAAGTAATAGTATTTACATACTAACTGGCAGCGGACTTTGCTTCAAATGTTTAAAGTATGGCAGTAGTTTTGTTAAAATGACTCTAGGGTCTATTCTCAAAACCCTCGTTGCCCTCATTCTTCCACTGAGCAGAGATGCCGTTCCCGCTGATGAAGGGTTCGCTTTTTTTTTGGCCTAATTTTTAACACAGCGAGAACAAAATAAATATATGTGTGGTAATTTTAATTTTATAAGGGAAATTTCAGAACAAATTTGTATAATAACTAACATTCGTAATTAACACTTGCGATGACTATTCAAATATAATTTTGATTTCTGTTATTTAAAAAGAAGAAAAGAGAGTTATATATTATTACGTGATACATAACATTACAAAGACCTATTATTTTATTACCTCTTCTTCTGTTTTTTCTTTGAGTCATCATCACATACATAATAAATTTGCACGCGTACAAAATGTCTGTCTGTTTAGCTGTTACTAAAACATTGGCTATAAGTTCATTAGGTGTATACGCAGGTATATTAACTACCAGTACAATCATTATCAATTCTAATCCAACTCATGTCATCTTATCATCTTTAGATATCATTACACAAACACAATTGAAAAAATTAATTAATAATATTGTTACTTCAACAGGAATTATTGGAACATTTAGCTCTTTATGTTTTGCAATTTCATATTTTGGTTTACCTAAAATTTGGAAACATCCTTATTTATTATATGGTATGTCTATACCTCCAATTATTACTACATATTTATGTTTATATAGAGCAAGTTGGACTAAACAAACTATAGTATCACAACAACAACAGAAGGATGACATTGATACACAAATTAATGATTCAAAAGCTATATTAATGAAGGATTTAGATGATTCAATTGTAGATTTAAATGATGATCAGAAGGATCCTATAAATGAATCTAATTTATTATATATTAAGAAAATTTCTAAGAGGATCGGTATTCATTTAGCAATTTCTGCAGTTGTTAGTATATTTGGTTTAGCTCAATCTATTGTTGGTGTCTATGGTGAGGGACAATTTTAATTACTATTAAAAAGTTACCCTTCTTGTTGTTTTTTTGTAAATACGTTGATTTTATAATATATTCTTTACTTTGATTTTAGCTAAAATAAATAAAATAATTTGAAATTTTTTGTTAGGGTGTTTTAAGAGGTATATATTTTAATTTTATGCTTCTGCTTTGGAATCGGTAAACATATTTCATGAAATTGATACAAAACTTGAAAATTTGAAAATTGTATTGTTTTATCGTACGGAATTTAGAATAGTTGATATATATTTAGAATTGTAATAAGTGGAAATTACCAAATGTTATTTTAACTATAAATTTAATATCGAATTCTATATCTATCTATATATATGATGTATATAGTTGTATATAATTGGACATATTGCTTATTTATACACAGAATAGTTAATGGTTGCCTTTTGTCAACAATGGCCTGAAAGGCCGCGTCTATCATTCCGAACGACGACATCGATGTATTGTATGAAAACAATACAAAATAAAGAAAAAACGATATTCTGTATTGTTTAGGCCGTATATTTCCAAAGGTACCACATATACGTACCAGAATTTCAAGAACAACCTTCGTGTTCTGGGATGTTGTGGGCGCAACTAAAATGAGATTAGACATGTAATCGGCAGCAATCAAGAGGTGTTGATAACCATTCGATGATGGCAGGGGACCTGCGAAATCTAGATGCCAACGGCTAAATATAGGAGTTGGTTTCAACCTGGGTACTTCTGGAGGCAAATCATGAAATGTTTGATATATCCCACATTGGCGACAATTCCGAACGATATCGAGTGAGAGTAAAGCTGCATTCGGGTTCCAAACCAAAAGGTCCTGAATCATTAATCTAAGCACACGGTGCGTACAGTGGTATTTCCCGTGAAGTTGTGTTCCAATTTTTAAATAATCATCATCAATAATAACACGATGTAATTTATGGCTCTGTAAAATGTAGAGAACATCGTCAAGAAGATGGAAAAACGGAAAAATAACTGAAAAACGATTCGGAACAGTGGTATGTTGATCTAAAATTTTCTTTATTAAAAGAAAATCGGGCCATGATAAATTCTCGACTTTCTGGATAGGATTATCTTCAGTATCAGTAGAAGTTGATGGAGATGTGTCATCAGCAGAAAGAGCAGGTTGTAAATCAGAGAATTCAAAAGGAGGATCGGTAGAAACCGAACTGTCAGGTAAAATACGAAGATTCGACGGTGTATTCCCGTAAAATTCAGTACCAGGAATAGTACGGGCGACTGCTGTTGCGTGGAGGTGAAGCTGGTCGATAGGAACATCCGTAGCGAGTGCATCCCACTGGGCTAAGTCTCACTCAGGTTGTGAGTCTAAAGCATAGCGGCTAAGATAATCAGCAAGCGCATTCTTGTTACCAGGAATATAGCGCCATTTTAACCGATAAACATTCAGTAAATCTAAAAATTTTTCAAACCGAGGATGTGTATGGCGACTAGTATTCCCGACACTTATAATACCTTGATTATCAGTGTAAACAGTTATGAACGGTGATAGCATAAGTTGGGCTCGATGAAGAGTATGGAGCACTGCAAAAAGTTCTCGTTCAACCGTGGAGTATCGTTGTTGCGTTTTATTAAACCTGAGAGAGAAAAACGCAAGAGGAAAACCAACAGGTTTCCCATTACGGAGTTCTGATTGGAAAAGGACAGAAGCAGCTCGAAACAAACTGGCATCCGTAAATATGTACGTAGGCGCTTGTCGGTCGAAAAGCTTCAACTTAATAGTACGATGTATCCATAACTTTATTTCTTCGAACGATGATAATGTATTTTTCTTTATAACTTCCTCATCTGGAATATGAGCAAAAACTTTTGGATCTAGCAGTTCATAAAATGGAGCTAATAAGCGAGATGTATGTGGAATAAAATGACGTAAGTAATTTACGAAACCGATAAATTTGGTGATACCTTCTTTTGTGGTTGGTAATTGCCAAGCTGCAATCGTAGAAAGCTTGTCTGGTTCGAGTTCAACTCGATTATGCGAAATTTTATATCCAAGAAACAAAATAGATGGTTGAGCCAGTTGGATCTTTTCTTCACTAATAGATAGACCATTCTTTGCTAGTAACCTGAATAATGCCTGGATAACGTGATGATGTTCCTGAGTATCACTGGAGGCAATAAGTATACCATCATAGTAATAACGGACAATTGTATTCTCAAACGATGGTATCTGATTTAAAATATCCTGAAGAAACTCACCCCACCAATACGGTGCCGAAGCAAGACCATATGGTAGTCGAGTGAAACGATAACTCCCGAATTCAGTAATAATACCCAGTTTGTCACCTACAAGTGGAAGCTGTTGATACGCTTTTCTGATGTCAATAGCTGAAAATATGGTTTTATGGGATAAATCGGATAAAATAGATTCGGTAGTTGGTATAGGACGTGGTGTGTATTGGAGGAACTGATTTACTTTACGAAGATCCGTGATTATACGAACTTTTCCACCTGACTGGGTTAAAGCAAACACAGGACTTAAGGCAACCAATTCGGCCGAAGAAATTGGAGTAATCAGACTGTTTTCTAAGGATTGCTTAACGTACTGTCTAATTGCTTCTCTACGAGAACCGCTAGCAAAGAAAGCTTTGGGAGTCGTATAAGGAAAACCTTGGAGAGTAACGTGGGCAGTATACTTATGACGTACTTGTAAGGAAAACTCATTAGAAAATAAATCAGGGAATTGTTGTTTCATGTCATTGAAAAAGGTAGTATCTTCGAGGTGGTATAGAGTAGTGGTACTGGTCGCAATACCAGGGAATTGAGAAAGTACAATAAATTGATCCTTAATTCGTATGGTTTCGTCATAATCAGCTAAACTATAATGTAGTTGACGTAGAAGAGGTTTCCCTAAGAAGGTTACAGAGTTAATATGTGGTAAAAGATAATACCAGGCCACAAAGGAACCTTTATCAGCGAACGAGATCTCCAATTGGACTTCAGTAGATGTAATGTGAGTAGAGCCTAAGGCAGCACGTACACTAATCGGTGGGCAGGATCTGGACGCTAATTTAACTATAGTAATCAAACCGATGTGAATTTTAGTATTATTTAACCATAAATCTTGAAAAGTAAAATTTGCTTCTGCGCCAGTATCACAGATTATTCGAGGTTGGGGTGAAGTAAGGCCTCGCCTCAAAAGTGTTTAAACGAACTTCAGGAACATGTGGTCCTTCTTGGTGTAAGATAACCTCGTTGGCTTCATTACTTTCATATGATAGATATTCTTCATTAGCAAAGTCAGCAGGATTAAATTTGTCTTCAGAATCTTCTGTATGAACGGGATCAAACTCTGAGTCAGCAGCAAAAATAGGGACTGGTTCTGGTAATGCTATGTTATTAGCAGTTAATTGGTTAATTATAAACTTAGTTCCTGGCTTGGTTGAGTCTCCCGCAATCCGATGACGACTAGCACATTTTGTACAGTGACAATTAACGCAATATCCTTGTTTTAAGTGTCTATCACCACTGGTGCACTTGGTACATGAGCAGTTACTACAGCGATATGCATCAGCGGCTCTAGGTTTTGGTTGATGAGTACGTGTGTTCATAGCAAACAAAGAAGTTTTTCCGGTAGAAGCATCAGCGTAACTGGGGATAACAGCATCAGCACTTAAAACATTTTTGAGATAGGTTTCAAGCTCATGTAATCTACTGTAGCGATTTAGAATGCTAGAAGTAAAGATAGTTGGATGAGGACGACTTAAAACTTCGTGGAGTTTCATACCAACACATGGTAGGGAAGTGAATTCCGTAATAGCGTAAGCTTTGGTAAAAACCTTATCGAAATAGGAATGGAATGTTTCACCATTAGATGGTTGTAAAGCACAAAGTTCTGATAATAACTTGAAATTTCTTGCCATGAAATCGACGTTGCAAAATAAACGATACATTGCTTCAGACCAGTTGACAGGTTTACCGTTAGAATCAGAAAGTTTCTTTTCGATAATGTCATCAGAAATAGCGATAAGAGCTTTTGTCCAATCAGAATAGATGACAGACTTGGAAAGTAGCAGCTTCTGAAAAGTACGAATTTGATCTTCAAGATCAGAAGAACGAGTAACCGACATATGCGAATTAAAATCGAGTTTAACGTCAAAGTAACGTTTAGTACAACCTTCCAATTTTGGAGAATTAGCTGAAAGGATCAAGGAAGGAAAGTTTCGTTGAAGGTGAGACACAACGTTGTCCTTGTTTAAGCCAGAATTGACGTGAGTGGATGGTTGAGGTGCCTTCGCATCATTTGGGCGGCGATACTATCGACCTAAGCCTTTAGTTGGGCATTTTCAGCTTTAGTTTCTAAAACTTGTTGTTCCAAAGTATCCATGTCAGTTTGAATCTGGTTATTGGAATCACGAAGAAATGAAAATCCATGTTTAGTTTGACCTTCTAAAGCAGTGAAAGCATTTTTTGTTTCACCTTCTAAAGTATTGAAAGCTTTGTCGGCGTCGGTAGCAAAGGTTTTGATATCAGTTTTCAACTTTGAATCAGTAGCACGAATTTCTTAAACTGATGCAGCAGTAGCCTTTTCTAATGCTTCGTCGTTAACTAGAGTTTGTTCGATCTTAGCAAATTCTTGAGAAACAGCTTTGTTATCTCTAGCTTGATCTTGCATCATTTGCATAATTTGTTGCAGAGTGGAGCTCATGCTAGCAACTTGATCAACTAGTTTCTGATGATCTTCCATACTTGGTGAATCAGACATGATTGGTGAATAAGGAATAAAGAAAGTAAATTGAGTGTTTTAAAATTATGTGTACAATTATATGATGTCTTCACAAAAAATATTTTTTGTGTTGTTTAGGCCGTATATTTATTTATATTTATTAGTATTAAAAGTATAATAGTTGGTATTCCCAATAGTTATAATTGTAATGGTTAATAAAGTAAAATAATGTATATATTGTGTGTCTTTCTATGTATATGATCTATATAGTTGTATGTGTTTAACTGATATCTTCATTTATACAGAGTTATTGATGTTGTTGGCGAGGCAGACAACAATCGCTTTATTGTGCATGTATCGTTATATACGATCCATCATCTGTATTGTATCAAAACAATACCATTCTTATCATGTTTGTACAATTTTACAAAATATTTACCAAACTACAACCACAGCAACTAAGTAGTATCATTTTGCTCGCCTATTATTGATTTGAAGCACACCGTTTTGTTATTCATTAATAGACATTACAAAACCTCACCTATTGTAGTCACTGTAATACTACCCCATTCTACCATAAATCTTCACATCTCGATGTAAAATATTTAACCACTCCAAGAACTAAATTAATAGCACAACAGCAAAGTCGACAACTTACCTTCTCTTCACTCTTCCCAATCCAACTCTCTACTTAGTGTCGCTGTCATTTCCATTTCTATTTCTATTATTATCGCGTTGTCATCTCTACTCTCTCCTGCTCGCTCTCTCGCTCAGTGCCGAAGAGAACAGAACAGGGATTGAAAAAAATTATTTCGCCTCCCCGTCTTCTTCTGGTTTTCTCTCTGATGAACAAAATTCTACCTCTTTGCATAGTTGTTGTCGTCTATGTGAAAATTTCACCAACTTTTTCACTTTTGATCCTTCGATTCAATCTATTTGTTCAATGCATGATTGTTTTTTAGATTGAAATCTTAGATATGTATGTGTGTTATTATTACAATATCTATTAAACATATTTGTTATTTACTATTTCTCAGGTTATAACCTGATTCTCCTTTGCATATTATACAGTTCACTACTGAAACAGAACAAAGTGTATTGTTGATATCTTATTTTTGCATTATACAAAGGTTTCAACACATATCCCTTTTCACACATTCTCTCATATAGAAAAGAGACATACTCTGCCACCCCATCAAGAAAGCATCATGTCTTCTCAGTTCTTCTTAAAGACTAATAAGGATATAGAACTATTTCAAGGTTATCCTGAATTCAATGAATGTAATCATACTTCAAAGGAATCTCAAGTAATCAGTTCCGTTGTTTCTCCATGTGGTAGATTCCTAGCATTATCAACAAAGGAATCCCTACAAGTATTCAGTGGTATCAACTTTGAAAATTTACTCCTAGAGAAAGATTGTAACGATATCTATGATATTAAATTCTCACCATCTGGTAATTTTTTAAATACTTGGGAAAGACCATCTGCAAGTAATCCAGAACATAAAAATGTCAAGATTTGGTTCTTGAATCAAGAGATTAAAGACGCTAAGGTCCTGGAACCAATCTATCAATATAAATATAAATCTCAAAGTAATTGGTCTTTACAATACTCAAAATTAGATAATTTTGCAATGAAATTATTCCCAAAGGATTTAAGAATCGTTAAATTATCATTAACTGATCCAATTTTCGATTTCTCAAAACCTTTTGCTACTTTGAATTTAGATCAGGATCCAACTGATCAAAATAGAAAATTCACTACTTATTTAGTATCCCCATCAGAACATCCAACTATTTGTACCTTCATGCCTGAAAAATCCGGTAAACCTGCACAATTAACAATTTGGCCAATTTTGGAAGGTAAAATCAGTAAGAAGATCGCTACCAAATCATTCTTCAAAGCAGATTCATGTCAATTAAAATGGAATTCTCAAGGTAACGCTATCCTATGTCTTGCCATTACAGATTTCGATTCTCAAAATAAATCATACTATGGTGAAAATACATTATACCTTTTGTCCTTCCAAGGTGTCAACGGTACCCTAGGTGGTAACTCAGTTAGAGTACCCTTAGCCAATGGTCCAGTCCATGACTTCACTTGGTCTCCTACTTCTAGACAATTCGGTGTCATTGCAGGTTATATGCCCGCTACAGTTGCATTCTTCGATATGAGAGGTAATATTGTTCATTCATTAGATAATCAATCCAAGAATACAATGCTATTCTCACCATCTGGTAACTATATCCTGATTGGTGGGTTTGGTAATTTACAAGGTGCCGTTGAAATTCTAGATCGTCATAATAAATTCAAATCAATTGCTAAATTTAACGCAACTAATACCTCCGTATGTATGTGGTCCCCAGGTGGTGAATTCATCATGACAGCTACGACTTCTCCAAGATTAAGAGTCGATAATGCAGTCAAAGTATGGCATGTTAGTGGTAATCTGGTCTTTGTTAAAGAATTCAAAGAATTGTTGAAAGTGGACTGGAGATCACCAATTAATGTTAAGACTTATAACAATTCTCATGTGGCTAAAGAAATGACTCCAATTGAACAAGATGGTGAAAATTTGAATTTGGATCCAAAGTTGAACAAGAGCCAATTGAAGGTCCATGCTAGTGTCGCTGAATTCGCTGCCGCACACCCACAACAAGCCGCTAACCATGCTCACTCCACTGGTGGTAAAGGTGCTACTAACAAACCAGCTGGTGCCTATAAACCACCTCACGCTAGAAGAGCAGGTGCTGCAGGTGGTGGTGTTCCAGGTATGACTAGAACTGTCCCAGGTATGGCAAGAACCGTCCCAGGTGCTGCTCCTGCCAATAACAATGCGAACGGAAAGACCTCAAGAAGAAGAAAGAACAAGACTAATACAGATGGTCCAACCAATCCAACTTCCGCATCCTCTGGTTCTAATTCCTTTGGTTCAAACTCAGAAGCATCTCCAGAAGAGAAAAAGATGAGATCATTATTAAAGAAATTGAGATCAATTGAAACTCTAAAGCAAAGAAAGGCCAACGGCGATAAATTAGAAGATACTCAGGTCTTGAAAATCAGTACCGAGGACAAAATCTTAGCAGATTTGAAAGCATTAGGTTGGAATGAATCCGACGCTTAAACTCCATTTGTCACCTGTCCCCTGTGTAACACTGCCATATATTGCATCATAAAGCATATAAAAATTACATTAACCTATATACAAGTAAATAAATAAAGATTTTGAATCAGTTTCAATAGCGATTTTAATTCCCATCGGTATACCATTTGTTACAAATTTGCGGTGTTACCCTCCTCATCCGGGTAATATTCTTTGTATACTCTTTCTTTTGTTTTTTTCCCCTTGTGTGGAACCGTAATTTTTCGAAATCTTGAATCCTTTTAGCAGTAACGAAAACAATTCGTGATTTTTTCAATTTTCTCATTGACTAGGAAAGTAATAGAGCATACAGAGGGGACAGTAAGACAGTGGATAGTAGATCGTAAACATATTTGTATATTGGCGTCTAAATTGAAGAATAACGAAAATAAGTAAACATCTCGAGAGAAACAAAGAAAACACAAGGGTAGACGGGATATACACGTATACGTACATATCCAATTGACGAAAACAAGAAAAAAATAATATACATATAAAACACACACGCACTATACCGCACATTGCTGACACATTAATCTGTTAAATATTATAAAATCATGTCTAATGAGATAGAGTTACTTCAAGAAAGAGTGAAAGTCGAATTCAAACACTTACAAGGGTTAAAGGATCCCGCAACAGGACTTGGGCTATACCCGGTGTTCAATACATTACCAGCAAAAAAAGATTTCCCTGATTATTATATGATTATAACCAATCCAGTATCTTTCAATACGTTAAGAAAGAGGATACCACATTATGCATCGGTTACCGAATTTTTGAACGATGTAGCACATATACCTTGGAATGCAAAGACATATAACGCGAAGGAATCTGAAATTTATAGATATGCAACTGTTATGGAAGGTTATTTACAAAATATATTATTGAAAAATTTGCAAAAGTATTATCCTGATTTGAAATATCCTGATTTAGGTCCTTTACCTGAAGATCAACCTAATAAAGTCCCAACTACACATGCGTCTCCTATGATAGAAACTAAGATATCTAGTGACCAATTACCGAAAAAGGTCAACATAACATTCCAGAAACAGAATGAACCAGTTGTTATGCAACAAGAACAATCAAACAATTCTACAAATCCACCACAGCAACAACTAAGCAACTCTACAAATTTAGCTCAGCAGCAACCCAATAATTCTTCAAATATACCACAACAACCTGTAATAATAAATACAAACCCGGTCAATACTGGGGCAGCATCAACAGTCAACCCTCTCACCGGAACAAGGCAACCAATGCAACAAGAAAAAGTCACTTTACCAGTTAGGGTATCATCTAATCCAGTTTCACAACATACAACGTCAACAAATAATAATGTTGCTTCAACCACAACAAACTCAAGTAAGGAGACTACACCTGTATCTAAAAACATCTCAGGTACTCCTCAACGATCAAATTTTAATATAACGAGTTATAATAATAATAAGGTTCCATCTGCTGGTAGCAAGAAAACACATGTAAGGCGTGGTAGACCACCAATTATAGATTTACCATATATTCAAAGAATGAAAAATATCTTAAAAGTTTTAAAACGTGAACCTGATCCACAAGGTTCCAAGAATAAAGGTCTAATGACAAATTTCGAAAAATTACCGGATAGGAGTATAAATCCACAATTTTATCAAATTGTACCTAATGCCATATGTGTTGATGATATATGGAAAAAGATCAAAGCTAGAAAATACAAAAGTTTTGGCGATTTCCAAGATGACTTCAACAGTTTAATGAATGATTTCCAAACTTATTATACTACAATACAGGATATAAATGGTTTGAGTATAATGAACATGCTTGGTAAGACATTGAGAACTGTAACCGCATTTGAATTACAGAAACCAGATAGTGATTATATCCCAGAAGGTGAATTCAGATACCCTATGGATGAAGTTGTAGTTGACGGGAAGACATTCCTAATTGGTGATTGGGTATTTTTAAATAATCCAAATGATCCAAATAAACCAATTGTAGCTCAAATCTTTAGATTTTGGACTACACCTGATGGCAAGAAATGGTTAAACGCATGTTGGTATTTTAGACCCGAACAAACTGTACATAGAGCCGATAGATTATTTTATAAAAATGAAGTTATGAAAACTGGTCAATATAGAGATCATCCCGTGGAAGATATTATAGGTAAATGCTTTGTTGTTCATTTCACAAGGTTTCAGAGAAATAATCCAGTAATTAACCTCGAAGGCCCATTATTCATTTGTGAATTTAGATACAACGAAAACGATAAAATCTTCAATAAGATCAGAACATGGAGAGCTTGTTTACCTGAAGAGATTCGTGATGTTGAGGATGAAAATGTGCCAGTTAATGGGAGAAAATTCTTCAAATATCCATCTCCAATAAAACATTTATTACCACCAAATGCGTCATTTGATGATCCAATCCCAGAGCCTCGTCGTGGGTTACCAAATGCACCTCCTCTCGTAGGTGCAGTCTACATTAGACCAAAGGTTCCCAGGGATGATCTTGGTGAATATTCTACTTCTGATGAATGTCCACGTTATATTATCAGACCAGGTGATCCACAAGAAGAAGGTCAAATTGATTATGAGAACGGTACGATTTTAACTAATTCATCTACACATGGCTCCGCTATTCCAAGAAGAGTGGATTCATCAGCTCGGATGAATAGTGGTAGTCCCGGACCATCTGGATCATATCCAAAATATGTTTCCAATGCTGATAAGATGAGAGATACAATGAAAGTTGATCCAACAAAGTTACAAAACCAGAACATATCAAGAATACCAATTTCCAATTCAAATACAAAATATAATCAACTGGATAATATTCCAAACAATAGTGGCTCATATACGGATCCAAGATCAAATATGAATCTGATGAATTTGAATAATGATGATTTCGGTAACGCACCAATTGAGATATTGAACAATGGTAGAGGCACTAGTGTTAGCAGTCAAATTCCTTACAAGAATGCATCCAGAAATGGGTCAAGATTTTTGAATAATTCAAGAAATAATAGTAACCCACAGATGATAACTAAACAACAACAGAAGTCATCAGATAGTTTTGGTATAGCTTCATTATTAAGAAGTTTACAAACCAAGAATCCAATACCACATGTTGTAATTGATACACCGCATGCGTTTACGTTACCACCTGATATTATTCAACATGACTCCCATATATCGTATGTTGATCATGGAAGTTTAGCAAGAAGGTACTCAAGACAAGACATAACATTAAGAAGAGAGCGTAATATTCCAAATGAGGCATTGTGGTTTAAAGGTCCCGGTATTACCATTTCCGAACGTATAGTAAACATTGGAGATAAATCTTTTGGCTTACCTTTAAATGAGGTCTTTAAAATTAGTAAACCTAAAGAAACTAAGAAGGTCGAGACAAAAGAGTTTCAAATTGAAGAGGTTGAAGAAATTGTTGTAAGAAACCCGCTGGTTCCTACCCAAGACGACATCGTTATATCTACTACGCCTCTAGTAAATGGCCGCAAGACTTTAAACATACCTGTAAATGAATTGAATGATGATAGCAATAATGTCTCAACTACTGTCGAAAAGGATAAAAAATCGAATCAACCGTATATTGATGATATTAACTCTGATATTGCGGGTCCATTTGTTAACGGGTTAAGAGCATCATCTACTTTCTTAGCATATAGATTAAGGAACCGCACTACGGCTAATGAATAATTTATATAATCGAAGTATACATATGCCTATATATATATTGCGTATCAGCGGCTTCCGTGTAATGACATTCTTCTATCCAGAACATCACCATTTTGCTGTAAAAGCTGGCTGCTTCTTTGTAAGATGATCGAGGACAGCTTCAGCGACCAGAGTCAAAACAGTTTTTTTTACAGTGAACACTTCCCATGCGCAGCGAAACTTTTCTCCCAAAATCCATTTTTTTTTTCTTTCTCTTGTAATTAAAGACTAAGAGGGAGGACTTCAGTGCAGAATTACCTTAGGTAATGGATGCATTGCAAGTAAAATTTTCATTTCAATCGAATAATTACATTCTTATAAATAAAGAGTACTCGACTGTAATTTACAATGGACTGACAATTCCATGTTTTAATCGTAACTCCCTTTCAATTAATTGAACCAGTTTCATTGCATTTGCTTCGTACTTTAAGGAATTACATCTAGTCATCCAATTTGAAGGAATCAATCTAGCCACACAACCCAGAAAATGTCTGAATTCGATAAGTACGCTACCCCATTATCTTCTAGATACGCCTCTAAGGAGATGTCTGCTGTCTTCTCTTTAAGAAACAGATTCTCTACTTGGAGAAAGTTATGGTTAAACTTAGCCATCGCTGAAAAGGAATTAGGTTTGGATGTCATCACTGACTCTGCCATCGAACAAATGAAACAACATTTAACCATTACCGATGAAGAAATTGCTGCTGCTTCTAAACAAGAAGCCATTGTTAGACACGATGTTATGGCTCATGTTCACACATTTGGTGAATCATGTCCAGATGCGGCTGGTATCATCCATTTGGGTGCTACCTCCTGTTACGTTACTGATAACGCTGATTTAATCTTCCTAAGAGACGCTTATGATTTAGTTATTCCAAAGTTAGTCAATGTTATTGACAGATTATCTAAATTTGCCATGGAGTACAAGGACCTACCAGTTCTAGGTTGGACTCATTTCCAACCGGCTCAATTAACCACTTTAGGTAAGAGAACCACTTTATGGATTCAAGAATTATTATGGGATTTAAGAAACTTCGTAAGAGCTAGAAATGATTTAGGTCTACGTGGTGTTAAGGGTACCACTGGTACTCAAGCTTCCTTCTTAAGTTTATTCCATGGTGATCACGATAAAGTCGAAGCATTAGATAAGAGAGTCACCGAATTATTAGGTTTCGACACCGTTTACCCAGTTACTGGCCAAACTTATTCAAGAAAGATCGATATCGATGCTTTAGCTCCATTAGCATCTTTTGCAGCCACTGCACACAAAATGGCTACCGATATTAGATTACTAGCTAACTTAAAGGAAGTTGAAGAACCATTCGAAAAGTCTCAAATTGGTTCCTCTGCTATGGCCTACAAGAGAAACCCAATGCGTTGTGAACGTGTTTGTTCTCTAGCTAGACATCTAGGTTCTTTATTCAGTGATGCTGTCCAAACCTCTTCTGTACAATGGTTCGAAAGAACTTTAGATGATTCCGCCATTAGAAGAATCTCTTTACCAGGTGCTTTCTTAACTACTGATATCTTACTATCCACTTTGTTAAATATATCGTCTGGTTTAGTCGTCTATCCAAAGGTTATCGCTAGAAGAATAAAGAGTGAATTACCATTCATGGCCACAGAAAATATCATTATGGCTATGGTCGAAAAGAATGCCTCTAGACAAGATGTACACGAACAAATCAGAGTGCTATCTCATCAAGCTGCTGCTGTTGTCAAGGAAGAAGGTGGTGATAATGATTTGATTGAACGTATCAAGAAGGATGAATTCTTCAAACCAATCTGGGGTGAACTAGACACTTTATTAGAACCATCTACTTTTGTCGGTAGAGCTCCTCAACAAGTCGAAAAATTCATTAACGACGACGTTAAGAACGCGTTGGCTCCACATGCTACCATGATCAATGATGTTGAAGTTAAGTTGAACGTTTAAGATGGTATATTACATGTAATACCCATCTCATTTATTTATAATAGTGTATACTGATAATGTAGCGTAATATATACAATTACATATTTTAATCCAAACAATTTAGATCGTAAATAGAATTTTCTGATTAGTTTTTCTTATTTGGTCAAAGAATGCTTAACATTCTCGAGGGCTTTCTTTTATATGCTTAGCGACTCGATCTGCCGATGCTGAAATTTTAAAGGATTCAACATATTTTATCAGTGCAGTTATAAGACCGAAAACAACAATCCAGAGACACTATTACTCTACGTCGATCCAGGAACTGTAAATATCTAAACTGCATACACCAAATGCCGGTGAAATACCTGTTACAAAGGCGATTGAGACATCTACGGTCTGTTACGCTAGCAAATGTTGCGTTGCCATTAAACAAAGAAGGAAACGATAACAAATTGCATAGAGAAGTCATTCGTACAACTGATTGCTTTTATGTCATAGAAAACCTAAAGGGGGAAATATTGCTAGTAAGTGAAATTCAGGGAAATCCTCTAAGATCCGTACAATTTAACGACGTGAACTTCAATGGTGATAGTACAACTAGATTTATAATCAAGATAGTAGTGCAGATTCCACATGAATTAATATCGGAACATAATCCAACCAATGATACCTGGTGTGTGACTCGGCAGTACAGCATTGATTTGAACCAGTTGATCCCAATAGACACTAGAAATGATACAGTTACAACTTTAAACACACCAATTTTTATCCTAGACGATGGTAGTTATACAGTCAAAGAAGCTACTATGGAGAAAGGAATACTGTCTTCCACATTACACCCTAGTCTCCTAGAGAATAAATTACGCATGAACACAAAGAAATCGTTTACATTCAATACTGTATTGAAGGTCAACAAGCTGTTAGAATATATAGGACAAACACAAGAAGAAACAAAACGTTTATCGTCATATCTGGAGAGACCCTTAAGTCACGCACATATATCTCAGAAGATAAACCTTGAAAGGGAAGAGTTACTCAAAGAACAATTAAATAAGTTATTATTAAAGAAAAGGGCTAAAATCGAATCATTAAAAGAAGAAATAGAACTTCATTCCACCCTGAATCGATCAAACACAGTTTCATCTGTCGATATAGTCGATAAAACAAACGTTAATGATCAGTATGGTAATACTTATTCCAATCTTTTCCAAACAAGAAATAGTTTAATGCATTGGAGGAATAAGAAGTTAACTCAATTGATATCCATATTTACGGTTCAACAATTCTTCAATTTGGCAAAAACTTTAAACTGCGACAAATATGTCTCGATGACAATGGTTACAGATGAAGATTTACAGGGTAATACTACAAACCAACAACGTATAACATTAAAAGTCATCGAAAAGAATAAGATACAATCACAGATTAACACTTCATTGCAAGTTCAAGAGCAGATTAATACATTCTTAGGTTATTTCTTGTTATTGATTGATATCTTATCTAAGAATGTATTCAATATCGAACTCCCTCATAAGTTGATGTTCTATGGAAGTACTTCGGTAATCGACAAGGCTTACCCTTTATATTTACCTCCTGCATATTCTGGCTACAACCAGAGCAATTTCTATGAAGCAATAGATTTGTTTAATATTAATATTCAACAAATTAATCAGTATCTAACAGATCATTACAACAATATATAAAGCACATTATTCATGAACCTCAATTAAAAACTACAACTGCATATTCGTCATAATTATTAACATTATCATTATTATTATTATTATTATTATTATTATTATATGATCTTATATACCTATTTGTATAGTATTACGTGAAAACCTGGTAGGTTTAGAGTTGTTGTTCATCAAATTTCTCATTAGGTGAGCCATTCAGACGTTTCCATGTATATATATTATCACTTCTTGGATTAATATTATATATTCTAATTCTTCGTTCTGTCCCACCATATCCAGCATAACCACCTTCTCCTGCTCCACCACCAAAACATAACCAAATTGGATTTCTTGCAGAATCCGATTGTAAACAATAATCGTTACAATGGTCATGACCACAGCTTGTTACTTGTACGCCTAATTCATCTAACACTTTTAACCCACCTGAATTATATTTTGGTGCGGTAACACCTTCTTTAAAGGAACCCACTATTGGGTTTTTCTGACCTGGTGTTTTCTTTGAGTCAACATCTAAATACTCTGGGATTGGAATATGGAAGAATGCCATTGAGACGTGTGGTTTATCTGTTGGTATATCTTTATAAAGATTAGTTTCATAGACATCTTTCATATAATCCCATTGTTTTTCCTTAATCCAATCATAACCTGGATACAATTTACCTGTCTTTGAATATTTGTGAGAATCTAAAAAGTAGAACGTCATTAATGCTTCAACTGGATTGCTTTGATTGAAGACTTGTTGAATATAGTTACCGACACCGAACGTATTATCAGGAGTATCAAAGGGACTGAATTTGAATAAGGAATATGGTAGCTCATAGGCTAATTCAGACAGTTCCCACCTTGATAAACTACCTTCGTCATCATGGTTACCCCATACCATCGCCCAGGGTATACCACGAGCAATAATAGGAGCAACTACTTTTAGCAAGGTAGTTTCTGAATCTTGCACTGATCTATCACCCATAATTTGATCACCAGTAAAGACAACTAAATCAGGTTGTTCAATATCTAGAACTGTCTTAATAAACTGGAAAGTCTTGGTATCTGCATGACAATTTTCAGTCGCTGGGTATTCATCTATACATTTATTTTCACCAACACCCATATGTAAATCAGCTAATTGCACAATTTTTAAATTTTTACCACTAGGCAACATTATCTGAGTTTTGTTATTGTTATATTCTGGTGATTTGATGATAGGTGTTCTCTCCAACGAAATATAACTTGGGAATCTATGATGGTTTGTTAAAGGCTTGTCCTTAAATAATTTCCAACTATTTCTTGGATCCTTACAATCTATACCAAACAGCACATTTAAATCATTGACCATTACATAATCACTTGTCGTTTTAGGAAATAATTGCTTTAAATTAAATTTCTGGAAAATGAAATACAGGTCGTACACTTTGAATGCAATTTGATCTTTATCTTCGACATGAGAATCCATTGAGACGTCTACTAAGGTATAAAATGATTCAATTTGTGATTGCAATAATGCACCCACAGTAACAGAATCAAAATATAAATATTCAGATTTACCAAACCAATCAAATCCAAATGAACCCCTTATATCTTTCTTAATTTCATGCTGCTGTAAATATGGTTTCAGTAGCGGTTGAATTAATTTCTTCATTGGTTTCTCTGAACAACGTTCAAATTTGGTTGCTAAATAATGACATTTTTTTATTCCTATATTAGTTATGATTAGTTGATTCATATCTAAATTTGCAATATCGATAGCCGGATCCAAGTCAATATGATTATATGACAATAGTCCGACAATCTCATCCTTCTGCCATTTTTTGCTATGTGGAATGTCCACTACAGATTCTGTATTTGTTAATGAACTAGCATTATGATCTTGTTGTTTTATATTTCGTGATGAGGGACCCCTCTGATAATGGTATCCTATTATTAGAATAGAAATAATTAAAGTTAGTGGCACGATCGACCTCAGATATCGTCTTGACAACCTCGCCCTAAACATGATTCCTAGCAATCTTTATTATTTGTGATAGTACAATCGTATATTAATAACTATAGTTCTTTTACTGTCTATGAATGACAGACTTCCTTATATATTTGGAAATGCGATATATAAAACTGCAGAACTAACTATATATTTCCATATTTATCTGAGAAATTTAAATCTCAAATTTTATAAACTGATAATCAGGGACACGAGCGGAATGTTCGTGTTCTGCGACGTTTGTTACATGACATAAGATGCATGTGAGATATCTACCAATCACGTAATCAAAATAGATGTAAATCTACCTCACATATTAAGCACATTATGTGGATAATTGGAGTTTTGAGGAATATAGGAGATCTTACTTAGGTATTATAGCTTTATGAGGGAAAGGAAAAAAACAAAAGGAGAATGGACACAGTGTGTGGTATCATTACTTATTCTCCTGTGAAGAAGGTCTATGATTACCTGTTTGCAATAAACCACCAGCTGTATTATTATTGTTCGGTTGCGTATCTCTTATTGGATGGTTTTTCATGAACTCAGGACTAGCTGTAACTGAATGTGGTTTACGTAACTGTTCAAGGGAGACAATCTTGGTCTTCCCTGCTCCGTGAAGTTCCACATTCATTGGAACGTTATTATTTTCTTGATTATTGGAATTATTTGCACTCATATCTGTATATCTTTGCTTGTAACTCTTACCACTGAAAGACAAGTGTGGCTCAGTTCAAATATCTTTGCTTTCTGCTGTCTGGTTTATATAGTTTCCTTATTAGTTATAAATTAAGAAGCGAGTCCGCAACGAAGAAACTGCCGCACAAGACCAATAATGAAAAATGTATATCGACAATTTTTAATGAGCAATAGTGAATTCAATACAAGAAATTATATTAAAGAAGACTTTCGGTTCTGATATCTGAATTGAAAATTGGGAATCTATAAATCAGTAGAACTAACATAGTCATAAAATCTACGTGTTAAAACGATGTCAGAATCTACTACCGCTACTTTTGAGCGATCGGCAGATATTGATTCAGTGACCGAATCCATGGATTCAACGCCAAATGTTCAATTCATTGATCGATTCTTAACTGAATTAAGTTGCAAAGATTATATACCTTTGTTCAATGAATATGATCTAACTAAGGAGGAGGATGTGAAATATATCGATAAAGAAATCCTGATTGCAATGGGAATCACGAAGATCGGTGATAGAATTCGTATCCTACGAAAAGCTAAGAATTTAGACAAGAAATTTAGCAATGATGGCAATCAAGCCAATAATTTAGAACAGTTGAAAGATATTATCAACAAATTGAGTTCTCTATCGACATCTATGCCAAGTACTGTACCTACATCTGATTTTGCTAATGAAAGAAATCATGTAATATTTATTTTGAATGATGGTTCAGCTAAGAAAGTTAACGTAAATGGTTGTTTTAATGCAGACTCTATCAAGAAAAGATTAATTAAACGATTGCCTTCTGAATTGCTAGCTACCGATGCAATGGGTGGGAAATCTCAACAAGTATCTGATTATGATGTATTTGTTGTAGATTATACCAAGAACGTTCTGCATCTGTTATATGATGTTGAATTGGTTACAATCTGTCATTCCGCAGACAGAACGGAGAAGAACAGATTAATCTTTGTTTCAAAATATCAATCTCCAAGTGAAAAGGCAATTTCTTTATCCAAAAAGCTATTCGTCAAGATGTCTTCGCCAGATCATAATGATGATAATTATGACAATGGTAGCTCTCTAGAAGGTTTAAAAACTCACTCGAGTAACACCGATCTAGCAAGGCACAAATTGAAACCTGACAATTCTCACGAAGGTATGAGAAAGATTTTTAACCAAAGACCACCAAGTGAATTAATTTCAACCAATTTATCAGGGTATTTCCCAACAACTGATGTTAAAAAATTACAAAGAACGCTAAGAGACTCTTACCGTCAATCTATGCTTTTGAACTCCCATAATAGAATGCCAATGAACCCAGAATCAAATAATATCGGGGATATCTTATTGAGACACTCAAATGCTGTGGATTCCGCTTTATTGCAAAGTTTACCCCATAATAATCCACCAGTTTCATCAAACCATACTTCTACCGCCGTGACTGAGAAGACAATGCAAAGTGGTAATTCAGGCTTTATCTCTCTATATGCAGAGGGGTCAGATGATGACTTAGATAATGAATTGGAGGGTTCAGGGATGGTGTCGTTACCAACCAAGATCGAGACTCCGAAGGCATGGTTGAAAGGTGCACGTATTGGTGCAGGTAGTTTTGGTAGTGTTTATCTTGGTATGAATGCAACAACAGGTGAACTAATGGCTGTTAAGCAAGTCAGTATTCAACCAATTATTGCTCAGGAAGAGAAACAGAAATCTAATGAAAAGAAATCAAAAAGAAACATTTCCGAGATTCATAAAAAAATGGTTGATGCCTTACAACATGAAATGGTTCTGTTGAAAGAGTTACATCATGAGAATATCGTCACATATTATGGATCATCTCAAGAAGGTGGTAATATCAATATCTTCTTAGAATATGTCCCCGGTGGTTCCGTATCTTCAATGCTGAATAATTATGGTCCATTTGAAGAATCACTGATAATAAATTTCACAAGACAGATATTAATTGGTGTTGCTTATTTACATCGCAAGAATATTATCCACAGAGATATCAAGGGAGCTAATATTCTGATTGACATTAAAGGGTGTGTGAAAATCACTGATTTTGGTATCTCTAAGAAACTGTCACCTTTTAATAATAAACCACGTGCAGATAAAAGAGCTTCATTACAAGGTTCTGTATTTTGGATGGCTCCTGAAGTTGTTAAACAAACTGCAACAACTTCTAAAGTTGATATTTGGTCAACAGGCTGTGTTGTTATTGAAATGTTCACTGGTAAGCATCCATTCCCTGATTTTTCACAAATGCAAGCAATATTTAAGATCGGTACTAATACTTCACCGGACGTTCCATCATGGGCAAGTGAGGTTAGTTGTGATTTCTTAAAGAGAACATTTGAACTAAATTTCAAAGAGAGACCAAGTGCTGTAGATTTATTACAACACCCATGGTTAGATACAAAAGTTTTATAAGAACTGTATTGATTTTTATATTATAATACTTGTATTTATATATTGTAAACTTTACAATAGTATTTTCTATAACACGATTCGAGTATATGTGGTACCTATTTAGATGTCAATTGTAGACATATATGAGAAGTTTACTCTCATAAATAGAATTCTTTCGCTTGAAATATTGCGTATATAATAGTTATTGACCCGTGAGATATGAACTTTAGTTGCCCGTGTCATTATCGAATAAGAAACAGTACTTCTTTTTATTAAATGATCATGTCAATAAATGATCTAAACACCTCTCTCATTTGATTATGTTTTTGGAAGTAAAGATGGTCGAAATCACAAATTTGCATATTAATCTTGATCACACTTTAATACGATATTGAAAGTTGAAATATGAAAATGACTTAGTTCAAAATTAATTATATCTGAAAAGTAAATGAATTTTCTTGCACATGGATTTATGGTGACCATAATTTCCCATTGCCTCTTGAAGCGTACATTGTCTTATTAAAATCTGTCATAACAAGATCGTTACCGTTTTCGTTTATACGTCTAGTCCCATTCTTCATAACCATATTGTTAAACTTTTCACTATTTTGGAAAGACTTCAAATTTAGCTCCTTAGATAGAATGTTATCAACATCGACAATGGAACAAGAAGGGATATCACATTGTTTAGCTGCATCACGGATCTGGGGATCTTCGGTTAGCAATATCCAACGTAACGGATCGTTGTTATCCATGTCTAAGCATTTATAAGCTGCACTTTTCAATAAATTTTTCAATCTTCTTGGTAACCTGTCCAATGAACTTATTCCGTTAATGTTAACATCATCCCAATTGATACTGTCTAATAACTCTGGAAATTCAACAATAACATCAACGGGTGGTTTTTGTGGGGTATTATGATCATTCTCATTATAACTTGGAATATTGGTTAAAGTATCGATATATTTTAACGATTCCTTGGCAGAGAAACTCTTACGTCTATGCTGTAAAAAGTCTAATTCTCTTAATGTAAATGTTGGAATGTATAGATTGATAGTGACTTTATTCGATGGTCTGTTACACCATCTCTTAATATTTCCCAGTCCCTTCTCGAAAGCAGACGCATCTACAACAAAATTATACTGGTTCATGTCTGAGGTGTTTGTAGTCAACTCTCAATATACTGACTAACCAAGTTTCTAGATGTTCACCTTCTTCAAATGTTCTTTTGTGTTTAACCGTATTATTCTCGTACTTTGTCAGACAGATGCTTATTAAGAACGCATGCTGAAAAATATTGACAGTTCCCACTAAGAGGCACCTTCGAACAACGTCAATAAATAGCTGGGGAGAAGAAGATTTATAGGAAAGGATATCAAGATCTCAAATAATTGTAACCTATATTAATAAGGAGCAGTTATTAAAATGTCACATGTTAAGGAAGTTAAGTTATTGCTAGACGAGCACAAGTTTGTACAATTCTCTGCCAATTGGTGTCCAGACTGTCAATATGTCAACAAAGTCTGGAACCGTTACGATGTCCAAGAGAAAGTAAAAGTATTCGAGATCGGTAATATGTCAAAGGACGAACAAGAATCGTGGAGAATATCATTCCAAGAGGTTACAGGCAGTAGGAACCTGCCATCTATTTTTGTCAACGGTGAACTTTGGGCTACTGAAACAGAAATACATAAATTCGAGGATAGTAATGAACTTGAAACTGAATTCAAGAAGGTCGGTCTATTGAAATAGGTACTGCTGATATAATCTTACATAACTTCTGTATCATAATATAGCATAAAAATGTGTATGTTTTAGCCTCTATAACTAACTGTCCTTAATCAGATTGTCCAATCATATATTAATTGTTCAACAAAAATTTTGATAGGCGACGATCGATTTGGATAAGAATAACCTAGATTAGTTGAGGACAGCATATAAAGCAAAGTGAAGAACGTTTCATGAATCAAAACAACTTGAAATTGATTGGTATATTCTGATACACACAAGCAATCATATTGATGGAATATGACAGTCAAGCTTGAAGATTTTCCACCGGAACTGTGGATGGAACTAGAGAGATGGTTGTCTGTCAGTGATCTTTTACAACTACGAGTAACAAATAAGAAGATGCTAGAGAATATGTCTCAACAGCAAATGTGGAAACGTATATGTTACAGAGACTGGTATAAATATATTCTCGATGAGGAAGATATTTACAACAGAGTAACTGATAAAAGGAATGATTACGCCAAGATTGAGGATTGGTGTGTTCAAGCAAGAAAGTTTTATCATGGGGATCGTAACGTTTTACATCGAATCAAAGAATTAACGGAATTACCATTGGGAAAGACCTTTTGGGAGGAATTTGACGTTATAGTAAAGAGTAAGCATGATTCGTTATTGCCCATTCTATATAAAATCACCACCCAGCAATCTGAACGAAATTCAGATATTGAATACGGCTTAGAACTTAAAACTTGTGCACAACATCTATTAGATAACATATTACATGGTCCATTCTATGAGCTTGCATGGCGGTCAGTTGATAACATTTTCCCCGAAGCTGAGCATCTCGAACCTCTATTTCTTGATATAGCTAAGTTTGATTCTGCATACCCATTGATTTCAGGTAAAGTATTAGAAGTAAGAGAACGTATACGAAAGAGAATTAATAGGAAAATAAAAGGGGCATGGGATGTATTTTGGAGTGACACAACGGTAAAGAAGACTAGTTTAATCATCTCTGCAACACTGAAAGAACTGAGGATTTCAAGGTGCACGAATTATATACCAGAAAAGCGTGTTTTCAACGAGGACTGTTTTATTACCAGAATCTATGCAGGAGAGGTAATTGGTAATCGGTTTTTACTACTAGTCATTTTGCAATCTATCTGCAGACAGTATAAGATCACATCTCGTATAAATTACGATTACTTAATCATTGAAGATCCAAAAGATCCAGATGGCCAGTTTTATTTTACTCTAGGAGGTACACATATTGAAAGAAAATTAACATTCCACAAAGAATTACAGGCAATGATGACTGCGCCAGCAGCTATGATGATGCGAAGTGTCGATTCCCTTCTTGCGGAATATTTGCAACCTTTAAATGGTTTACAATGTTTAAATTTCGTTATGGTCACTTTGAATGACGCTTTGGATGGATCTATTATGAGGTTTTACGAATCCTTTTTTGATCCATCAATGATTAAAGATGACTATACGCCTCTCTATGAAACTGATTATGACGGCAGATCATTAAACAGTATTGAACGTAGCCATTATATTAAAAAATTGTTCCCTTTTAGTAAAAGATGTATTTCTGATGAAGTCTATAGTAACATGGAGAAAATATACACACATATTCAGCACATATGTGAGCGTCCTCGGGTAGGGGACTCTGACGATTATGATTTAAAAAACGATGATTGGTATAAGGATTTGAAAAAGTTAGTTTTAACCAGTTATCCATGGGATCATAACCATATTATTGGTTGTGATATACTTGACTTACCTAGTGACTATATTGTTACATATTTGGAAGAAGAGAGTGCAATTGTAAAGTATGAAGAAATATATACAACTGCTGTTAATGTTGGAACGTTCATGAGATGGAGGGAAGAAGAATTGGTATTAATATTAAGTGAAGTAAACGTTCAGCTGAATCGTACGGATTTAGGTATCACTCACGCACTAACTTGTGAAGGGTTGATTGAGCTTATATATGTGGAAGATTTAGATAATGGTTCCACTCATCCAATAACCTCGAAAGAAATTAATATATTTATCAAAACAGTAGCACCTTTAAATAAGCTGGGTATGATTTTTAAGTTTTTTTATAGTTACAACGGAACTGGGGAACTTAATGTTAAGACTATATCCACTATTGAAAGGGGACTACAAGAACGTACTATCATTACCTTTACCGAAAATGTAAAGAGACTACAGAAGATAGGTAGACGCCAAGATAGTTTTAATTTTTAAAGCTGTTTAATTTCCGCCAAGAATCTTTTTGTTATTGTTTTTTAAGATAAGTAAGATTGTTGCGTTATACTAAAGAAAATTGTTTAGCAGACAACTAGACTAAGGATTCTATGCAATGATTAAGGGTTTACCACCTTGGTACGGTATATTTGAGGTAAAACCTGTAGGGCATGAGGCAATTGACCGCCATGATTGTCTATATACCAAATGGAGCGAGCAACGCATCGAAGCAATTCTGATAACTATGAATCGATACTGAACACTTTCAAAATCTAAGTCAACTGGACTTTATAATGCAAATATATATAAATAAATAATGACAATTATCCAGATAATCTCGTATAAGAACTTGTTTGCAATGTGAACACATTGATAACTACAAACACTACCTAGTCGTAAGAATTGTAATTCCAGCTTTACCGGAGGTTTGTTCATAAAGGTTCTTGCACCTTTGGTATCTCCGGTTGTTTCGAATTCTGCATTTCGGCGTTTCTTGACTATTTAGCCGTCGAAACGCGAATAAAAATCTCTGTCAGAACGCCATCGAGAAATCGATAAGAACATATGTAGTAGTCATAAAAGGCTATGAGAGATATTAAACAGTAATATAGAGCTGTGATTTGAATTTATATACAATTGACAAGCTCTGTTAATCTACCATGACAGTCAAATTTGAAGATTTTCCACCGGAACTGTGGATGGAACTAGAGAGATGGTTGTCTGTCAGTGATCTTTTACAACTGCGAGTAACGAATAAGAAAATGCTACAGAATATGTCTCAACAGCAAATGTGGAAACGTATATGTTACAGAGACTGGTATAAATATATTCTCGATGAGGAAGATATTTACAACAGAGTAACTGATAAAAGGAATGATTACGCCAAGATTGAGGACTGGTGTGTTCAAGCAAGAAAGCTTTACCATGGGGATTATCATGTTCTGCATAGAATTGAGAAACTAACTAAGCTTCCATTAAATAAAGAGTTTTGGAATAGATTTGACATAATCCTAAAAGGCAAATATGATAATTTGTTACCAATATTATACAAGATTACCACTCAAGAATGTGAAAGAAATTCTAATATTAAATACGGATTGGAACTTAAATCATGTGCTCAACATTTATTAGACAATATTTTACACCGTGAATTCTATGAGCAAGCATGGCGGTCCGGTGAATATCCATTACCTGGGGCTGATAATTTAGAGCCTCTATTTCTTGATATAGCTAAATTTGATATTGCGTACCCAGTGATTTCAGGTAAAGTATTAGAGGTAAGAGAACGTATACGAAAGAGAATTAATAGGAAAATAAAAGGGGAATGGGATGCATTTTGGAGTGCCACCATATTAACCAAGACCCGTATAGTTATTAAAGCAACTCTGAAGGAGTTGAGGATAAGACACTGTAAGGAGAATGTACTGAATGATAGACATTTCGATGAAGATTGTTGTATCACGAGAATATATGCGGGTGAAGTAATAGGTCATCATTTCTTATTATTAGTAGTTTTACAATCAATCTGCAGACAATATAACATCAAATCGTCTTTAAGTAAAGAATATCTTATTGTGGATGATCCGTCAAGTGTACGCGGTAAATTCTATTTCAAAATTAATATTTCTGATATAGATAGTGGATTCAAAACTTTTCCACAACTTGAGGTTATAGTACTGAGACAAGCTTTAGAAATGGCAGGAAACGAAGAAAATGCGGAAGATGCAGAAGCATATTGTAACGACCATTTAACATATCTAAGTGCATTAGAATGTTTAGATCACGTTATGACAAAAATTTTGCCACATTCAGAGGGAAGCATCATTTATAATTATGGAGGAATTTCAGATACCCTTGCAAATGAAAATGATTATTCAGCTATTTATCTAAATGAATTTAATACGGGGGTTGTCGATTGTTTCAAAATGAGGAAACAAGTGGAGAAATTATTTCCATATAGTAAACAACAAGTATTCCGCTGTTCTAATTACTATATGATGGAGGTATATGAATCGATTCGAAAGTTATGCAGTAAGCCATGGGTGAAGATATATGATTGGAGAGATCGTAAAACACGGATTAGAGAATATTCTGAATTAAGAAAGAAAGTGGAAGCTCAATTTCCATGGGATTATAGTCATATTATGGGAGGTGCAACAGTAGTTAAAGTTCGTGATTATTCAGAAACATTCGAAGACAAAGCGCATATTTTTACTTATGAAGAAGACTGTGAGAAGGTTGTTAATGTTGGAACATTTATGAGACAGTATAAAGAAGAGTTGGTATTAATAGTGAGTCAACCGGCCACTACAGGAGAGAGTTATGATCCTGAAGACGGAGATGTGGAAAGATTTGATTGTTTAGGAATAGGTGAAGAATTCTCGGTGGAAAGTTTAGATAACGGTACCACTTTGCCAATTACTGTTGAAGAGAAAAATGCCTTTGTTGATTTAATAGAACCAACTAATATATTAGGAAGAATATTTTCGTCGTATGATAGAACTACGGGCGAGGGTACTCTAAACATTAAGATGAAAGACACCATTGAGAGGGAGTTGGCAAAATACAAGTTGATAACAGTTAAAAGGGATAACCATAAAAGAACAAAATATAAATAGATAAATAGTTTATAGAAGAACAATCTCATATATTTATTATTTGCAATAATAAAAAATGTTTTATTGAATTTGAGTCACTTCAGAAGATATGACGATGAGATCGATGGCCTTCACCCTTGTAGATTTTTTTTTTTGCTTTTTGACAGTTCTCCGTACAATACGGACTGAGCAAAAAAAAAAACAGAAAACAAAGCGATGATGATCCATAATAGAAAAAGGGCTGCTTAAGGAATCCTTGATTAATAATACAAAAGTTGGCAATGCATCTATGCAAATAGCAGGGATATAAATCATCTGTAAATAAACTGATTTTTCCATTGAGTTTGTTCTCATAAATATATAATACGTTTTGGGAAAACCACTAGTGCAATATAGATATATCGAGGAAGTGACATAATGTTAAGATTTACAAGAAGCATACAACCGAGAAATCTTGGAAGACGGCTAGCTTCTACAAAGAGCAGTAAAGTTATAGGTATTGATCTAGGTACGACAAATAGTGCAGTGGCTTATATTCGAGATATCAAGGATAAGAAGTCTGCCACTATAATAGAGAATGATCAAGGTCAAAGAACGACTCCATCTATTGTATCATATGGTATAAATTCAACAAATCATCAAATTGATAAAATTTTAGTTGGGACCCAGGCAAAGAGACAACAGATGGTGAATCCAGAGAATACTTTTTTTGCTACCAAGAGATTAATTGGTAGATCATATATGGATGAGGAAGTACAAAGAGATATGAAAACTGTTCCGTTTAAGATAACATCTGGAACAAATGGTAACAATGAAGCATATTTGAAGTTGAGTAATGATGAATTAAAATCCCCAAAGGATGTAGGGTCTGAAATTTTAAAATATTTGAAATCATGTGCAGATGAATACTTGAATGAAGAAATTGATAAAGCTGTCATTACTGTACCTGCATATTTCAATGATTCTCAAAGACAAGCTACTAAAGAAGCGGGTAAATTAGCTGGTTTGAACGTTTTAAGAGTAGTCAATGAACCTACCGCTGCAGCGTTAAGCTTTGGTCTTGATGACAAATTAAAAGACGGTCATGAAAAGAAGAATGGATTATTAGCTGTATATGATTTAGGTGGTGGTACATTTGATATTTCGATTTTAGATATTGAGGATGGTGTTTTTGAAGTTAGATCCACGAATGGTGATACACATTTAGGTGGTGAGGATTTTGATAATGTTGTTGTTAAACATTTATTAACGACATTCATTTCACAAAATAAAACTAATGCAGAATTATCATTTGAAAAATTAAGTAGTGATAGAGCTCTAATGCAACGGTTAAGAGATGCAGCTGAGAAGGTCAAGATTCAACTATCACATGTGAAGGAGGCAACAGTTGAGATTCCGTTTCTGTATGATAATTTACATTTACAATTGGAAATGAAGGAAGAGGATCTTGATGCAATGACTTTACATTTAATAAACAAAACGATTGCTCCAGTGAAGAAAGCCTTAAGAGATTCTGATATTGAAACTGAAGACGTAGATGAAGTTATAATGGTTGGAGGTATGACCCGTATGCCAAAGATAAGAAAAATTGTTGAGGATTTATTTGGTAAGAAACCTAATACATCTGTTAACCCAGATGAAACAGTTGCGATCGGTGCAGCTATTCAAGGTGGTATCATATCTGGTGAAATCAAGGATGTGTTATTATTGGATGTAACTCCATTGACACTTGGTATCGAAACTATCGGTGGTGCCTTTTCACCATTAATTCCAAGAAATACTACAGTTCCTGTGAAAAAGACAGAAATTTTCAGTACTGGGGTAGATAATCAAACAGGTGTTGAAATTAAAGTATATCAAGGTGAAAGAGGTTTAGTAAGTAATAATAAGATGATTGGTAATTTCCAATTAGCTGGTATACCTCCTATGCCAAAGGGTATACCACAGATTGCAGTAACATTTGATATTGATGCGGATGGTATAATTAATGTATCTGCATCTGAAAAGAGTAGTGGTCAAGAGAAATCGATTACTGTAGTAGCGAATCAAAACCTTACTGAGAAAGAGATTAATAAGTTAGTTGATGAAGCGAATGAAAATAGGGATTCGGATAATGCTATAAGGAAAAGACTGGAATTGATTACTAAAGCAGATATAATGATTAGTGACTCAGAGGCAGCATTTGTGAAATATAAGGAAACAATTTCAACAGATTCACAATATCCAGAAGTATTGAATGAGTTGAACGCATTGAGAGTAATGATTGACACCTTCAAGAAGGAGACAAACAATACAAAACTCGATGTCAATGTCATTAAAAGATCTACCGATGCATTTCAAAACAAGGCCTTCAAGTTGTTCCAAAGAGTTACAGAGGCCCAGAAGAAGGCACAAGAACAATTGGCAGAGCAAGAACAACAAAAGAAGAACTGATCAACAAAGCAGCTCAGTACATACACACACATATATATAGCTCGTAAATATCATTAAAGCATGTTCCCCTTGTAAGTTCACCTCTTCTTCTTCTTCTTCTTCTTCATCAGAATATCCTTCAGAATCGAGTATCCAGCAGGACTTCCCGGTTCTAAACCTGTTGACCCACCGCTATTGTTAAATCCGCGGGACACCACCGCTCGGGAAACCACCGCTCAGGAAACCCGCCCGACACACTGAAAAAGAAGAATCTCCCGCTCGAGACAGTTCGCGCTTCCACAAACAGACAGACAGACGGAACTGCCGCGAAACTGCGAACCCGCGTAGTGGGAAAACGCGTTTTTGGTTCAAACAAAATATTTTCGCACCAGCGTCATCACCGTTTTCTTCGTGGCGAGTGCGTCCTTTATAGAGGGAAAAAATAGCAGTTGAATCGATCGAGCTGATCTCAGTGGGAGGGAACAGACACCAAATAGCTGGAAAGTTTTATTGCACAGTTTTTGCAAACAATTTCATCAACAAACAAGCTGCGAATTTGACAACTAATATACTAGTTTATGTATTCATTTATTTATTTATTTATCTATAAAAGATCTTGTTTGAGTTGTTTTCGCTTTGGGTATTCAATTATTCTTCACTATTTATATAAAGAGTGAACACAAATCGTGACTATCAAGACTTTATATCTCGTTTCCTCTATTTTTGATTTTGTTAGAATGAATCAAGTCGCTGAAGAAGCTGTCGAACAAGCAGCTGAACAAATATTCGATCAAGTGATCAGTAATACTACTAATGTATTAGACTTTCTACCTTTAGATAAATTGCCATCTTGGGTCACTTACGATACTCCAAGTATTCAACACCCATTTGGTTTACAATTATGGCCAATTTTCTCAAAGGCCTTTGAATATTTCGCAGGTTACCCAGCTGAAGATTTCCAATTCATTCATAATGAAACATTTATGGCTAATGGTCAACATGCAATTGGTTTAATTATCGTTTATTATATTGTTATCTTTGGTGGTCAAGCTATTCTAAGAGCTTTAAACGCTAAGCCAATGCATTTCAAGATTATTTTCCAATTACATAATTTGTTCTTAACCACTGCTTCTTTAGTTTTGTTATTATTATTAGCTGAACAATTGATTCCAATGGTTTATACTCACGGTTTATTATGGTCTATCTGTTCTCCACATGCATTTGCTCCAAAATTGATTACTTTATATTATTTCAATTATTTAACTAAATATATTGAATTGATCGATACTGTATTCTTAATTCTAAAGAGAAAGAATTTATTATTCTTACATACTTATCATCATGGTGCTACCGCTTTATTATGTTACACTCAATTGATGGGTCGTACCTCTGTTGAATGGGTTCCAATTACTTTAAATCTAGCTGTTCATGTCGTCATGTACTGGTATTATTTCCTAAGTTCTTGTCACATTAGAGTCTGGTGGAAACAATGGGTCACCAGATTCCAAATTATTCAATTCTTAATCGATTTAGGTTTTGTTTATTTCGCTACTTATACTTTCTACGCCCATAAATACGCTGATGGTATCCTACCAAATAAAGGTACTTGTTACGGTACTCCGGACGCTGCAGCTTACGGTTATTTGATTCTAACTTCTTATTTAGTCCTATTCATCTCTTTCTATATTAGTTCTTATAAGAAAGCAGGTAAGAAGAACGCTAAGAAACAAGAACCTGTAACTGATAAAGAAGTTCAATCCTCAGCTAAGACTACTGGTTCCAAGAGTAAATCTACTAGAGCTACCTCTAGAAAGGCTTAAGTTACATAACTTTTCCACTACAATTTTATTTTATACATTTTTCCTCAACCAAAAAAAATACAGTTATATATATTATATAGAAAAAAAAAGAAAATATCGTATAATTTATAGATTACATTACATTTTTGTATATTTCACATAAGTTTTATTATTATAGACATGTATTGTTACAGTATTGGTTTGGTTTGGTTTGGTTAGTACACTTCTAAGCATACTCACAGGATGATGTCAATGTATCAAAATCAAAATCAACTCTACCGGCGGAAAATTGTTCATTAAATAATTTAATCTTAACACAATCTTCTAAATAATCATCACCTAATTGTGGTTTGAAATCTTTTAAAAATGAATAATCTTCTCTCATAGATGATGATGCTTGAGATCGTATAATTTGTAATAATAATCTAGTCACAACATTATTACTATTATCCAAATATTGATTCCAAAATGATTCGCATACAGGCATCTTAATATCGATTAATTGATCAACAAAATTAACTTCTTCACCTCTTTCATATATCTTTTCAATCTCTGGATCAATAGCTTCATTGGTACGAGATGGACCATCAACATCAGCAGGAATATCAGATGTCAAATGCTCAGCAGAATCAACAGGTGAATCAGGTGGAGATGTCTTACCACCAAGGTTTGTTTCATCCCCGCTTTCATCATCCTCATCATCACTTTCAAGACCATCATTACTGATCACAGAGAGACCATCCGTACCAGTTTTCTTCGATTCCGGTTCCTTACGTGTATAAATTGTACCATGTTCATTAATGAATCCACTATTTTGACAGTATGCACGGTAAGATTTTGGAACAATGCTGTTCACAGTAGTTAAATAATCATACAGATCAGCTTGAATAATCTCAGAAAGAATATCGTTGATCTTCTTTTGTGCAGCCTTTGGTTTCTTTTTCTTAGCAGTCTTAGTGGTAGCATCCTTAGCAGTGGTGGTAGTTGGTGCAGTAGGTTCTTCTGGTACTAAAGTGTCAGGACCTAATTCTTCATTGTTTGGAGCTAATGTATTAGCATTATCTGCATCCTCATTGTTATTTTCAATATCCTTTTCACCACCGTCGTTAGCAGACATAACGTTATCAATTTGCATAGCATTACCAGCATTTTCAGTATCAGTTGGAGTCAAATCAATTGGTTGTAAATTGATAAATGGTGCTAACACTTTCTCAATAGCCTTTGAAACCTTTTTGACAATATCAGATAATGAAGTAGAATGGAATGTATATTCCAAAATTTCTCTTTCAAATAAAGCTAATGGACACATAAACATAGACATTGCAACCATTTCATCCTTTAATAAGATAGCTTTAGTATTCTTAACATTGGTCCAAATTTTTTGTAATGAACCCTTCGATTCACAGGATGGCATACTATCGAATAATTTAACAATATGTTTTTCAAGTGCAAAAGTAGCTAATAATATAAAGATACCACCTAATGGAGCACCAGAGATATAATATGATACAATTTTGTTGAAAGATATTAAAAAATTATGTATTCGTTCCATCTCTAAGAAATCGATAGGTCTAAATCTGTGAATACCAGGTAATGATCTTTGAACAGTTTCAACAGCAGGTCTTAATTTTAGGAACTGATCTAAAGTTAAATAAGAAGTTGAATAATTATTCTTATCGAAATGTAAAATACCTGTATCGGCACCAGCTTCCTCTAAGATTTCTTTAGCTAAATCATTAAATCTACTTAATTCCATGGATTTCTCTTAATAGCATCGTGAAATTTATTAATTCTGTTGAAAATACTTGGTGTTGTAGGGTCGGTACCAGAGATATCGATGATTTTGTTTAAAAGTTGATCTTCTTCATCTTGTTCTCTAGTGAAAATATTTGGTTCATCAGCTAATGTAGGTTTCTTTTCCAAATTAGCACTTAATGGATCAAGTTCGTCATCCATATCAAATAATGGTTCAATGATGTTATTTAAACAAGAAACAAAACAGTTATGTAATTGTTTCTTTGTGGTAGCTTCTAAATTAGAGATACCAGTATCATCATTCCAATTCGAAACAGCAATCAGTTTACTACGTGGTAAAGTTAAAGAAACGACGGATCTAGTCAAAGCAGGAATACGTTTTCTTACTTTTAATAATTGTGATCTACAAGTGACAGCACCCATTTCTTTACCAGTCATATCACCACGATCAACAGCTAATGGAACAGATTTAACAGTTTTGGAAACAGCATCATAAAATTGTAGAGCCAATATAGAAATTGAACTTGGATTCCAAATGTTATAAGTTAAAGAGAAGAAAGTACTTCTTGACATTTCATACAAATGTCTTTTAACTAAATAAATTAGTTTTGCTTTATTAGTATTTCTCCTAGCAGTTGGTAATAAAGCTTTATCAATAACTAAATGAGTATCAGCATTGTTTCTCATACTTGTTCTATCAATGACAGAATCGATACCCTTTGATATAGATTTCAAACTTTCTACAATTTGTTGAGAGGATGGTAATAAAGCTCTTGAGGATCTTTCTAATAATAATTTAACAGCAGAATCCTCTAAAAATTTTAAGGGTAAATTTTCTGAAGCGATAACCATTGCTAATAAATCAGTATTTGGGAATCTTTCACCTCTTCTTAACCCTTTCATGTAAAGCTCTCTTTTCTCTTCCTTTGCAAGTAAAGCACGATCCTCTGGAGCCATATTAATGTTGTCGCCGTTATCATCATTTTCAGAATCTTCTTCTTCTGTGTCAGATAAATCATCAATATTACTACCCATATATTTAGCGGCTTCCTTAGCAGCCTCTATGGCAGCTCTCTTACTCTCCACAACATCTGCAATATTTTGATCATGTCTATCTTTAGTTTCTTTACGGTTTTGTTCAGTTCTGAAAAGTTTATTAATTTTGGCTCTACCTAATAATCTTCTTTTATTATTACGAATAACTTTAGTTTGAGCTGCTTTATCATCATAGAAATTAGTTGTTCTTTCAACACCATGCTTCTTAGCTAAGTGATCAATCATTTCGATATTTACCGGTCTATGAGTCTCTGGATTAATTCTATCGATGATAAAACTACAATATTTACATCTAACTTCATGACAATCTCTTTTATGAACTAAATAATGAGTCCAATATTGGTGTTTTGATGTAATTACAAGTTGAGCAGGAATCCAATAAACACCATCTTCATCGGTAAAAGTTTCGACTTTTAAGAAATCAGGAACTTGAACACTAATTTTTCTAATCTTACGTTTCTTTTTAGGCAATTTATTCAAATGTTTCTTAGTTGTCAATTTTCTCTTCTTTGATTTTTTCTTCTTTTTAGTAGCAGTAGCATCAGTTGTAGTAGTAGTTTCATTTTGATTCATTGATTCAACGGCAGATGTTAATGATTGAGCCAATTCATCTTGAGATAATGAAATTTTATCATCGTCATCATCATCTTTGTCATTGTTAACGATTGTGTTATCACCGACATCACTATCAGACCCATTATCATCGTGATTGTTATTGTTATTACTATTAGTTCTATTAGATTGTAATACCGGAGGTAATACTAACCCAGAATCAGGTTGATTAACACTCATACTAAATTAATTGATCTAATCTTATTTGAAAATCGAAGTAGTATAAACAGAAAAAATTAAAGAAATATATGTTTTCTCTTTCCTTTGTGTGTATATGTATATATTTGATATTTTTCGTGTATTCTTTGTTTATTTGAAAATCAACAACGTAAACAAACGAAATAATGAAAAGTTCAAAAAGTTCTTTAAAAAAGTTGCTGAAAATTCCCTTTCTTTCAATCCTAAAATTTCACACATTTTTATAAAAAAAATCCTTAAATAACCCTGTTTTCAAGAATCTTTATCAAATTAAAAACGATAACAAATTGGAGCTGAAAACACGAAAATTTGAACCGAAACTCGCTAGTGTGCACTGAAGATAAAAAAACGGTCATTCCCCGAAAAAAAACACAATTTGCTTTCTTGCTAATGGCTAACAAAAACAACAGAGACAACAAGAAATATTTCAAAATTTCCCTCTTTGAGTTTCCTGGAGGGGTTGGGGCATTTTTCATATCAGAAATAATGAAAGAAAAGGACATCAGAACCTTTTTTTTTCATCTTGAAATATTTGCCTCCCTCTTTTTTTTTTTTTTTTTTTTTTTTCATTTTTTCAGTTTTTGGCCGAGTTAATTAATTTCAAATATTTGGGAATATTTCAGAACGGTTTTTTCAATTATTTGGGAAAAGATTAGAAGATGACAGACGCGTCGCATCTCTTAGGTGCCCTAATTAGGTGAAGTTTCGCAACTCATTATATGTAAAAATTACAAGATTAACAATTAATGAATGACTACAGTATAATATTATTTCTTGTTAGTGTCAATTGAGTTCAGGCAATATAGTTTTGCAATGAATAGTCTTAGATCTTTGACGATTAAGATTGTAATATGTCAGTGTTAATCTCAAATGACCCATTTTAAAGGAATAACTTTTTTAAATCCATGACTCTTACACTTATCAATTCTTATATCTGTATTTTTTGCCTTTTCTCATTTAAAAGAAAGCAAGCCTTTCTGAAAGCATGTAATATATATATTTTAATGCTTTTTATATATACGTTCCTTGTTCAAAATGGTGAAAAGATGTGCAGTGATTTAGGAACTTTTAATCCTGTATCACAGTATTAGCTATTGCTGCCATTACTGACACCAATTAAATATTGTATATGCCATTTTCAATCTAGAAGGTGAAAATATCGTAACATGTGATAAACTCAGATATTTTAATCGTTGATGGAAAATTCAAATATATATTCTTAATAATATAACGTCTAGGAACTGCCTCAGTAGTTCTTATCTTTGATTGGAAATACCTCATCGAAAATGTATATGTGATAACGTATTTAAAATTCACTATTACCAATGTTAGCCGGTCCAAATATATCTGAGTGTAATTATATATATAAAAGACAACGGGAACACCAAAACTTTGAAATATTAGTTCAATCTCACATCATTATATTAGAATGTTGAATGGTAATGATACAGCTGTCCTAAGATTCACTTATTATTAATAAATCAAGGGCACTGAATAGGATACAAATCATAACCACTTATATAACTAAATTGGAACAGTTGTATTTGTACAAGAATCACTGATATGATTAAAAACTACTTTCACTGGTGGTAATTCAATTTGAACATAATAAAGTACAAATTTTGTTACTAAAGGATAAATGTGTCTAATGATATTCGCCAATTTATATACGAATGGACCGTTCCCTCAAACACACACACACACACATCTATATGACACTATCAATATAATCTTCAAAAACACTAATAACAGATTAATGAACAAGTAAAACTGAAATTAAATTCTTTTGACAGAAAATCATATCATACGAACTCTTGCAAACAGTGTCAAACAGCTTCTTCTGTCGCTGTCCCCTGTCACATCCAATTTGCGTTATTTTCCGCATTCCAAGAAATGAACAAGAACAAAAAAAAAAAAGGATGCCCAAGAAGAAGAGACATGATTGATCCCAGTTTCTTTTTTCTTTTCCTTTTTCGTTTTCCGACTGGCACAGCCGTCCCCCTTTTTCCAATAATTTTATTTCCGTGATCTTTTCTCTTTTGGCAGTAAGAGAAAGAGAAAGTTACCGCCGCGGAAAGTGCGGCATTTTTGGAAACCCGTGAAGCAAAAAAAAAACAAACAGGATGGCGATATTTGAATGTCAGAACAAAAAGCCGCACAACAAGCGCAACCATTTGTGGGTCCTTTTTCCGCTTTTAATTTTAAGTACTCCCATTTTGAAGGAACGGCGCATTCCAAACAACTACCTGCACTAACTCAAAAGAACCCATCTCGGCAGTTAGATCAATTAATAAATTTATTTACATTTGAGCCACGCACGTGTAATAAACCCCTGTACAACGAAAGACAGATTATTGAAATTTGCTGCCGCTGTCGCCTGCTGTCTCTTGAAACGGCTGTTATGCTTAATTACAAAGAGACAAAGAGAGATAAATATACGCACAAATCAGAAGCACCGACGAACCAAATGTCTCATCACTTGGCTGTTATCCCCCACATCCTTTTTTTCTATTTCTTTCTTAAATAGCAGTGGTTGAACCGAATCCCGTTTATTCGCATATTTAATTTTTTTAATAAGCAGCTGTCAATCGGTAGCGTGGGGGGCAGCGGCGGAAGGAGACGGGACAATAACGAACAACTGGGAGACAGACAGACAGACAGACAGACAGAAGGGCTCTTTGTCCGATCATTCTATACGTACTATCACTATAAATCATAAATATTAATAATAATAATAATCATAATAATAATGTTTCCGCCTCTCTCTGTCCGGCTCTCTGTGATGCTGATGCCCCTTGTAGGAGTATTCCGTTACTGAAAGTGTAGAAAAGCGGGTAGACCTGAAAGCGAAATTTGCGAATTTAATTTATTTAGTATGCGTCTCTGTATACCGTAGAACAAAGTTTTTGTGATGGTAGGGGCCATTTTGTCCGTGAGGAAAATTTATATAGAGATTATTCATCGGGGTCCCTTCTTTGATTTCTTTGCTGTGGCTTGCACAACATACTAATAATTTTTCATTATAGAATAAGAAACAACAAACTTGTTAGTGAAAAATTTATTAAATATTAATAAGTTTTCTGGTTTTTTTTTGCTTTTCTAATACTTATAGTTTTATTTGCCTCATGATTGATTGATTCCGTACTTTTCTCTATTTCTCCTGAGGTATAGTATTAAATTAATACTGATATATATATATAAGGTGATAAATTTTCTTGATTCTAGAAATATTCATTGTGTCAAATCAGATCACTAACAGCATCGATTTCCAATGATGAGTATTTCTGATATACCGCCAGCTTTATCACCGATTTCAAGTACTACCTCGATTCAAGGTTTACAAACTTCAATGAATAATAATAATAGTAATAATCATATTAATAATTCAGGAACAAATTCTGTATCAACTTCACCACATGCTTATTCATTGGATAGATATCATGAACCATCTTCAAATGAAAAATTTAAACGTAATGGGAATTCCTCTTCATCGAATAATAATAATAACGGTTTAGGTAATACAAGTAAAAATATGTCATTACCACCGATTTCATCATTTGATAATTTGGTTCGTGCCGCTGAGAAACAATATGCTTCTACAAGTAATAATAATACTGCTGCAATGGATCAGTCACAGATATCATTATCTGCTACTGCAAGTATGACCTCATTACCATTAAGTAACAATACTAACAATGTTCTATTACATCCGCTACAACAAGGTGTAATGACTCCAGTGGGTTCAAGAACTAATATGTTAAGTTATCAACTATCTACTGAACAAAGACATAGAGCTCCTATCACTAGAAGTATACTACAACATCCACCAAGTACAACTACTACAGATGCCCGTTCGGAATCAAATCGTTCTTTGCTTGTATCCCCATCAGATTCAATGTCAAGAACAAGTGTAAGTAGTAGCAGTAGCAGTACAAGCACTAGTACTACAGCCAGTAAATCAATAGTAGGTGATTATAAACTAGGTGGTCCACAATCTCAGGAACCACCACTAAGTCTGACAACTTCAACTACAACAAAGGTAACAAAACCAAGAAAGAAGAAACAATGTCCAATTTGTCACAATTATTACGCTAATTTATCAACTCATAAATCAACTCATTTGACCCCCGAGGATAGACCTCATAGATGTCCTGTATGTGAACGAGGCTTCGCTCGTATTAATGATCTAATGAGACATAGAAAGAGACATTGGAAGGATGAATTGATGTCGCCGGCGACATCTACAAATAATGGATCCTCTAAGGATAAATCAAATGTCAATTCTCAAGCGTTATCGAAACAGTCACAATTGAGATCATTACATCAAATTAAAGGAACTTTTAAATGTCCATTCAATTCAAATTTGATTAAATTGGATATGGAGGTATATCCACATAAGAATAAGGCATTGCCGTTCGAGACATCGAATTGTCATCAAACTGGTGTATTTTCAAGATGCGATACATATAAGAATCATTTGAAAGCGTTACATTTTGAATATCCACCAGGTACAAAAAAAAAAGATAGAGGAATCGTTCCTGGGAAATGTAAACATTGTGGTGCAAAATTTGAAAATGTTGATACGTGGTTAAATAATCATGTTAGTAAAAATTGTGGTTACATATATCATTGATTTGTACATATATATTTTTTTTTGCAAAGTTATATACGATGCATTTTTTTATTTATTTAATTTTTAATTACTTTTGAATGAGTAGATGAGTCTCGAACCATTACAATATTCATATCATTGAGATAATTCGATGGGAACGCGGTATAATTTGTATAAGGTACAATAGGTTTCGGGTAGAAACTATGTTCAATACCTTGAGAAAATTCAAGATTCAGACTAGTACTTATATACCAACAACCAAATGCTTTCTGTATGTTTGAGATCATATTTTTAAGGATATTAAAGGATTTGAAATCATCTGAAGTATTTAGATAAGATAAATTATCAATTATTATACCGTCCACTGAACAATCGGCAGCATTTGTTCCATACCGTATCGGACATTCTTTATTTAATGTCACTATTGGATTAGCGTTAACTCTACCAAGGAAACAAATTAACCCTTCAATTGTCGAAATTTCTTTACTGTTAACGTACCAATATTTGATATTTGCAAACCGGGTCTCCTTCAATGTTTGTCTCCATATAGATATGATATCAATAATAAGAATTGCACCGGTGTTCCCTGTTTCATAATTTCGTAGTACTAATTGTCTCTTATATTCATTCATTTTGAAATCCGGTTCAATTAGATGCATTGAATACTTCGGAGTAGTAGTTGTATCGGACACATCTTGAAGATTTAATGAATGTGGTACTGTATGGTAGTATTGGGATAACGGATATTCTTTACAATGTTTCAATATTTCCATCTTTATTTTGAGTTGTTATACTGTTCAATATTATCACTTTCACTGATGTTTGAACTCACGGCTCTTATATTGAAAACAAATCTTGGGCATCGATCGCGACACACCGCAAAAAAAAAAAAAGAACAAAAGATTTTAAATAATCATGAGGAATATTGAGACTTTTTACATAAATAAACAGATAAATATACATATACGTAAAAGGAATATCATAGTTTATTGATATGTTTCAAATATTTATCGACGTCATCGCAAGAACCCATCCATACGGATGATTTATCATGAATATGAGTTGGAATCAAATCTAAGATTCTTTCACCTTTATCATTAACAGCTTTACCACCTGCTTGTTCAATTAACATTGCCATTGGGAAAGCTTCATAAAGTAATCTTAATTTCCCATGTGTATTTTTAGTATCTGCAGGGTATGCAAATAAACCACCATAAAGAAATGTTCTATGAATATCAGCAACCATTGAACCTATATATCTTGCAGAATAGGGTTTATCATTAGCATTATCTTGAGGTTTTTTCAATTTTTCAATAAAATCAATAATTGTTTGTGACCAGAAAAATGTATTACCTTCATTAATTGAATAAATTGATTTTTGTGATGGGATATGTAAATCAGGATGTACTAAAATAAATTCACCTAAAGTATTATCTAATGTGAAACCATTAACACCATTACCTAAAGTTAACATTAAATGTGTTGAAGCACCATACATTGCATAACAAGCAGCAACCATCTCTGAACCTTCTCTCAGGATATCCTTAGTTGTACCTGAAGAACCTGGTAAAATTCTGAAAATTGAACAAATTGTACCAACTGATACACCTGCATCTAAATTTGATGAACCATCAATTGGATCACAACAAATTGCATATTTTGAATCATTATGATGAAATATTATTAAATCTTCTTGTTCTTCAGATACGAGAATCTTAACGATACCACTACCTTTCATTGCATTAATAAAAATTTCATCACCTAATACATCTAATTTTTTCTGTTCATCACCTGTTGAATTTGTATTACCTGTAATACCAACTAAATTAATTAATTCCGCTTTACGTATAGTTTGTGAAATAAATTTAAATGCAAAACCTAATGCATTTAATACTAATGTAAAATCACCCTTTGCATCCTTAACATTTTGTTGAGTTTCAATAATAAATCTTGGCAATGTAATTATATCTGTATTGATATCTTCTAAAGAATCTCTTCTGTGACTAATAGCAGGCATATTTTGTTGTTCTATATTTTATTTTTTTGAATATATAAGAAATCGAGTATGAATTGATAGTATCGGGGCTGACTCAGTTCAATTGTAGTTAAAATCAGTAAAAAAAAAAGATATATTTGTTATAAAACAAGATAGTAATTAATAAGAAGTTAAACCTTTTCTTACTTTTCACTCTTATATATATAGGTGTAAGATATCATTGTTCATTGTCGATAATTCCCACGTTATTATCGAAATTAGACAAGTGTTCATCCCAATTGATTGTTGTATCGTAACATCCATAACACAACATAACATAACATAATGTCGAATAACGTGGGGGGGAGGTACATCAACAAAGAACGAAAGAAAGAGAGGGAGACATGATAGTATTTACAAATAATGAAAATAATATAATAATATTAAGAAGGCGATCTTTTTAATATAATAATATTTTTTATTTCCATTAGACCGAGATATATATATATACACTATAATAAGAAGGAAGAAAGAATTTCTTAAAATGTTATTGGTTATATATTATTGTTCAAGGGCTGAACATAACATATAATAATAATAATAATAATAATAATAATAACAAGGTTGGACCCTTTTCTTTACTGTAAATATGTCTAATGAATTCAATAATATTTATATTTTGATGCTGTTTAGTGTGTGTGTCTCGCTCTTGTTTCCTTTAGGATACATGCCCATTCATCCGGTTTATTGTTTTGTAGTTTCGAAGGGGGGGAGACAGAGAAATCGGTGTACAAAGGTGTCTACTCTTCTTTTTTGTTTTGTCAAAGATTTTCCCCGTTGATCCGAGATTATTTATGTTTTCTTATTTTCGTCATCGGATACAGCCACATCTGTCGTCGTAAATGACACATCACTGTGCACGGATTCCAGCTGTCACCTGACCAGACGCGTCAACTTTTTCGCGTCGCATTGTTAATTAAATCATCCTGAAATTTCCTTTTTTTCGTCTTTTTCCCCGTTTTTTGATTCAGGTCTTTTTAGGGTATCCGTGACAGACTGGGTACGTACATAGTGATATCGGGCCGACTATTTTTTTTCTGCTTTTCGTTGTCAAATTAAATAAATAAACTCAGGCGTTGTACCGCATTTTCGCTTCACAGATTTCCTAAATTATCAATTTTCGCTTCCTTCCTGTTCACTGCGTTGACGTGTCCTTCCTATTTCTTTGTTTTTTGTTTCTTGTGTTGCCCAGAGAGTGAGCAAGCGAGGTCTGCGTATGTATAATATGTACGTACGTGTGCTGATTGATTGTTCACGTACTATTATTATGATAATGCCCTTTTAGCAATGTGATCTACTTGTTATTTGTCAAAAAAATTAATTTTTCACTTTCCATGATTACAGCATCCTCATCATTAATTATGAGTTTCGTAACAAATTGTGTTTGCTGTCACTAACACGTAACCAAGTTCCCATTATATAAATATAATTAAGTATTGTGTATTCTTTATTACAGAACCTTATTAATATATATACATTTATATTTTCTTTATTACATACTTTATTATTATTTTTTTTTTATCTCAATTGAAAAGAACCAGATCATTTAACTTCCAAACGACTCTCTACCAATTAACATTTTTTTTTTTTTGGAAAGAAGAAGAATAACAATAATCCATTACATATATAAAAAAAAATGTCTTCTGTTCGTTTGTTAGATTTATTTAAACCATTTGAAGCTTTCTTACCAGAAGTTATCGCTCCTGAAAGAAAAGTTCCATATAATCAAAAATTAATTTGGACAGGTGTCTCATTATTAATCTTCTTAATTTTAGGTCAAATTCCTTTATATGGTATTGTTTCAGCTGAAACAAGTGATCCATTATATTGGTTACGTGCAATGTTAGCTTCAAATAGAGGTACTTTAATGGAATTAGGTGTATCACCAATTATTACATCTTCAATGATTTTCCAATTTTTACAAGGTACTCAATTAATTTCAATTGATCCAAAGAATAAACAAGATCGTGAATTATTTTTAGTTGCACAAAAAGTTTGTTCAATTGTTTTAACTTTTGGTCAAGCTTTAGTCGTTGTATTAACTGGTAATTATGGTAAACCAAGTGATTTAGGTATCGCTATCTCTTTAATTTTAGTCTTTCAATTAATGTTCGCTTCATTCATTGTATTATTATTAGATGAATTATTAACTAAAGGTTATGGTTTAGGTTCAGGTATCTCTTTATTTACCGCTACTAATATCGCAGAACAAATCTTTTGGAAAGCTTTTGCTCCAACTACTGTTAATACAGGTCGTGGTAATGAATTCGAAGGTGCAGTCGTTGCATTCTTTCATTTAATCTTTGTTAGAAAGGATAAGAAGAGAGCTTTAGTCGAAGCTTTTTATAGAACTCCTTTACCAAATATGTTCCAAGTTATCGCTACAATTGTCGTATTTTTATTCGTCTTGTATTTACAAGGTTTCTCATATGAATTACCTGTTAGATCTACTAAAATTAGAGGTCAAGTTGGTACTTTCCCAATTAAATTATTTTATACTTCTAACACTCCAATCATGTTACAATCTGCTTTAACTTCAAATGTTTTCTTAATCTCTCAAATGTTATATCAAAAATTCCCAAATAATGCTATCATTAGATTAATCGGTGTTTGGGGTAATAAACCAGGTTCTCAAGGTATGTCTGCTTTATCTGGTTTAGCTTACTACATTCAACCAATTGTCTCCCTAAAAGAATTCTTCTTAGACCCAATTAAATCAGTCATTTATATCGCTTTTGTCTTAGGTACTTGTGCTTTATTCTCAAAGACTTGGATTGAAATCTCCGGTACTTCCCCACGTGATGTCGCTAGACAATTCAAGGATCAAGGTATGGTCATTAACGGTAAGAGAGAATCTAACGTCTACAGAGAATTAAAGAAGATTATCCCAACTGCCGCTGCATTCGGTGGTGCTACCATTGGTGCTTTATCCGTTGGTTCCGATTTATTAGGTACTTTAGGTTCTGGTGCTTCTATCTTAATGGCTACTACTACCATTTACAGTTACTACGAATCTGCTGCTAAGGAAGGTGGTTTCACCAAGGATTTAGTTCCAGGTTTCTCTGAACTTATGTAATTGAATTCCGTCCCATAATGACGTGCCTGTCAATGTAATGAAGTAAATGCATATTCCATTATACAAGTATTATTACATCTTTTTTTTTCTCTCCCGCCCCCAAATAAAAAAAAAACATAAATTCTTCATTACATAAAGACTTAACGTTCGATCGATTCATTTTATATCAAAATCAAATATTGTACAATTTAAAATAAAATAACTATCTATTTTAATATCTTTCTCTTTTAGCCATACCTTCGTATATATCGTTTATATAAACATTTTTCACAATTACGTAGTGTCGATATACACTTTTCATTTTTTTTCACATGGTGAAAGGCAGGCAACGAACGAACAGAACGATTCGCGTCGTTACTCAACATTCTAACAGACAATAGTGATTCATGACATATATAAATAGGATAGATCTCTGAAACAGTATATACTGTTCCATTTTATGTTTTTTTTCCCATTGAATTCAAGGACTCCAGGACAAGATGGCACAGGATAACGTATCGATCAGCAGTAAACTGATCAGTAGAGCCAATTATGATAAGATTACTGACGATAAAGAAATTGTATTGAAACAAATTTGGACTAATTTATTTCATCTATGGGGTGTAGAAGTTGATGGGACCTCAGCATTTAGTGATCGTCGACTCGCTGCATATAAGTCCAATAATAGTGTTGAATCAGAGAAGAAAACGAAAAAGAAAAGTTCAGGTGGCTGGTTTGGATTCGGTTCTAGTAATTCGTCATCGGATATCGTTACTACTGATGAATCAACAGATATTGGTACGAAATATGAAAAGGGTGTAATTCATTCATCATTTGAAGGTTTGGATCCAAAAGTTGCAGAAAAGGTATTTTGGGATATGTTGAGAGTTGATCCACCGGATTCAACAATTTGGAGATTTGCTAGTGCTAGAAAATTTCATTCAAGTAAAGCAACTAGAATGATCGCTCATACAATTAAATTCCGTTCAAAACGTAACGTTGAACAATTATTGAACAAAGGTGAATACGATGTGTTCAAGAATGAGGAAAAGGGCGTAATGTTAAATTTTAATCAACAGAAAGCAGTTATTGTAGGAAGAGATTTGAAAAATAGACCCTTTATCTTAGTTAGACCTAAATTTCATCATTCAAATGAACAAAAAGAAGAAGATATCGAAAAATTCGCTTTGATCGTCATTGAAATTGCAAGATTATACATGAAGACAGGTTATACTTCAATTGTATTTGATTTAACAGATTTTAGCTTATCAAATATGGATTATGCTCCTGTGAAATTTTTAATTACTTGTTTCGAAGCACATTATCCGGAATCCCTAGGTTGTCTATTGATACATAATGCACCATGGTTGTTCAGTCCAATCTGGAACATCGTTAAGAATTGGTTGGATCCCGTAGTCGCCTCAAAGATTATCTTCACTAAAAACTTGGATGAATTGAAGAAATTTATCTCAATTGAAACAATTCCAAAATATTTAGGTGGTGAAAATGATTTTGATCTAGATAATTATATCCCACCCGATGGTTCTAAGGATGATTTATTAAAGGATACCGCAGGTAAGGATGCAATTTTGCAATTAAGAGAGAAATTAATCTCTCAATATAAGGAATTGACAGCCAAATGGATAGAAGCTACGGAACCAAAGGAATCAAAAGAATTGTGGAATCAAAGAATTTCAATCGGCCAAGAAATTGTTAACAACTATAATGAATTGGATCCCTTTATTAGATCAAGATCATACTATGATATCACAGGAACCTTAGAGCTGTAGACTCTGAGACATGAATAAGATATGTACTGATCTGTATATACAGGCTATATAGACACGATTGAGTTAATATTGATATTTAACTTGGTGATAAATTATTTAAATACAAATAAACAATACATGATAGAATATAACATCTCTGTAATGAAGTTGGGTGCCCTGGTTCATTGCGTGCAAGTGCTTCGGCCGGTGTGCCATTGCTTCGGCGCACCAAGATGTAAACAAACAATTTCAGTAAACAGATCCATCACAGAAGAAACCATCGAGATTTACGTAGAAAAGTCTCAACATTAAGAGTATTGTTTCTTTACCTAACATTATATTACACAAGTATCAACAAATCACACATTAATCGAACCGGACTAATGTCTAACACCTTAGATGAGACATTGACTGAATTGATAAGGGCTCCAACGGATACACCGCAATGGCAGCTGAAGACGTGGTTGAAAAAGATACATTCGGTGGTCCCAAGACATGGTATCTCACCACATATGGTTCCGCAGTTTGTGGAGTTCCTGTGTACAACTCAATTGATAACTACATCGACAAAAGTTTCCCTCATAGAAGAATATTTAATACCCAATGGAAATCTAAACAGAGATATCATAGACCTTATACTCAAGAATTTGGGGACACCAACAATCTATACAAAACCTAATATTATAATACCGCCAAAATATGTCCAAGTTGCCTTATGCAAGTGGTTGGTACATGTACATTTTCTACTACCTAGTGTACAGGATGATACGATATTATCTACATGGTTACAGTTGTGGCAATTTGATTACCTTCAGGAATGGATAACGTACACATTAGTATGGAGTACGAAAGATAGAACAAATGTTAAGCCCTGGAAAGTAAACCTTTTGACCAAGTTTGCTAAAAATAATGCATATACTAATTCGAGAGGTGCTGCAACATTGATATTAAAGAAATACTTGACAGTGTTGGGTCAATCTACTAAGGTGTCGGATGCAATTAATTCTATAGGCTGTTCTGAGTCAGATCTCTCACGATTACAAAATTTACAATGGAACCCCAAATTCATTCGCGTGTTGAAAACTGTATTAAATAGAGAGGCATCGTTCAAGTATAGTAATTCTGTGGTGGAAGACAAATTAGAAACACTATTGTCGCAATTGAGGACATCTGAAATAGATACAAGAAAACTGAATTTCCAAGATAGTATACCCACTGACAACTCAATTCTGTCGGAAACTGAAACTATCATACAATTATACATAAATTGGAACTCTTTCGTATTACCTAGGAATGTTGAAGTCATTGTGTCCAACGATCTATATTCTATTGCTCAATTATTTCCATTGGCATTTGAAGATGCAACATTATCCCAAGAGAATAAAACGGTGCAGGAGTTTTGGATACGAATGTATAGTTACGTGAAGATTTATTTAGGCAGATGCTTTTATGAGAAACAATTGACAGTACATGAACGAAAAACCTTGTTCGATAAAATGATTCAATGTTGTTTAGTTTACAATTCATTCATCTGTGATATCGTAAATGATTTCCTAACCCTCCCAAATTTATTTTCAAGTCGAGAACTCTTTGTAACAATATGCGTGAGGCTACTACCTATTATGCCACCACCAGAAGTTTATGCCAAGTTTGAAACTAGAATCTTAAAAGTCTTGGCAATTTGCCTTCTTACAAAGAGTAAGTCACAAACAGATACTACATCCAAGAATAAATCTACTTTTGCCATCATATGTTACTCAATTATACAAATGACACGAAATTGGTTGTCACAAATTGAAAATGATTCACTTATTATTTATAGTCTCGATATCCTAAGAGATGTCAGAAAACTACTTTTGTCTAACATTGTGCATTCAATACCAGAGAGAAGCATAACAATGTCTATAAATCTACTGATAGAAACAATTACGTTGTTCATTAAAAGATATCAAGGTGAAAAGAAAAGCACTGAAATCAATATGGATATTTTGGATAAAGTAGTGTTCAGGAATAATGTTATGAATAAGTTACTTACATTAGATGATCCAATTCTTCTAAATCATTGCTGCTCATATTTGATAACTGTCAACAAATTTATCAAATATAGTGGGGCCCCTCATATCTATGTTCAATTGTATAATTACTATACTTTAGATCTGACAAACTATTTATGGAGAAGTAGAATAACAGAAACAAAAAAACTGCTTGGTATTCCAACAGGTTTAATAAAGGTTATATGTGAAAATATAACTGGTGGGAAGGGGAGTGTTGTTAAGTTGAAGGATTTATTTAGTATCAGAGGTGTTGCAGCAACCTCTCATGTAGTTCAACATGTGTTAAGAGAAATCGAACGTAAGAATAAATGTACATTCCATTATTATTATCCGATAACGGAGGTAGGTTTCCGTAAATTTCAAAAGGGTGTAGCAAATGGGGACATACCGAGAAATTCATGGATCCCTGAGGTAGATACTTTTCTAGATCTGAGTATCTTAATCTTAGAGGACATGGCAGGAATTGCCCAATATCGTTATATTATATATTTCTTATCCGAATATATGAGAAGTCTAGGTAAAATGAAAATTGTACGAAAAGATTGAATAATAACCTTTATGTATATTTTGTGCAGTATAGATGATTCGATATTCGGAGTTCATTATATTATATATTTATTTACATGTAACTAATGCTGCATATTTACAACCTACCAGTATGTATAACTACCTAAAAAGTATTTTCTTTTATTCTTATTATGTTTTCTTGGCTTTCTTGAATACAAAACTAACTATGTTATACTTTAGAATCATTTTATCATATGTTCTATTTACCAGATAAGGTCTTCCGGCTGGATCATTTAGTAATTTTTCGTACACAAAATCCCTACCTTTCTTGAACAAGTCCTTCTCTGCCACAAATTTGAATTTGGTTCTACCATTTATGACGACTTGATAGTGTTTTAGTTGCCATTCAGTTATCTTCTCCCTTTTTGGCCATTCATAATGATTCCAGTCTGCTAAGGCTGGTTGCTTCTCCTTTATCATGGCGGCAATCTCTTCAGAGATAGATGGTGTTACAGGATATATCACAGATGTCAGTTTTTGCAAATTTAACATAATCATTTCATCTCTAACCTTCCGGTTTAAAGACGCTTTTTCGAGTGCTTGTGTTATTTTCATATAATCTGAGATGATTGTATTTTGATGTTGGCATCTTTCAAATGATACGGTGATGCTTCTTATCAAACGTTCTATTTCGTTATGAAATTCGACTTCGAACTCATTTAGATCATTTTCTTGTGGCGTCTGATATCCATTCTGAAATTCCTTGAAATCAATAATTCTTCCAGTAAGTGATATTATCTTTTGAAGCCATCTCTCAACTCCAATAATTTTAGTTTCATCCCAACTTAAAACATCAGGAACTGGTGCCTGGAACAAGATATGTGCTCTCGTAGCATCTGGCCCGTGATTTGATATACATTCATCCGGGTCTGCACCATTGTATTTGGATTTTGACATTTTCTCATAGGTTACTTCTGCACGTTCACCAGTTTCTTTTACAAAAGCACCCTTATCAGTCTTTTCCAATTCATTAGGCTTTAAAAATTTACCAGTTGCTGGGTTAACATATGTCTTACCGTGAACCATACCTTGTGTTACCAGTTGGTTGAATGGCTCGAAATTATTTTCACTACCATCCCACATGTTCATGGAGCCTAAGAATTTACTGACAAATCTGGAGTACAACAAATGTAAGATTGCATGCTCAACGCCACCAATGTACACATTTACTGGAATATTTTTGGAAGCTTTATCGTAGTCAAAGGGTAAGGTCATATTTTTATTATCCAAGTATCTAAAGTAATACCATGAACTATCAATAAATGTATCCATCGTATCAGTATCTCTCCTAGCATCACCTCCGCAACTTGGACACTTAACATCTACAAATTCTGGTATGATACTCAATGGATTACCACCCTTTGATGACAATGTATGTGTATCTGGTAAAATGACAGGTAAATCTTTCTCTGGAACAGGAACAGTACCACAGGAATCACAGTGGATAATTGGGATAGGTGTACCCCAGTATCTTTGTCTGCTGATTAACCAATCTCTTAGTCTATATTGATCCACTTTGTATGCAATACCATCTTCGGTCATCTTTTTGACCATTAAATCCCTTGCGGTTGTGGAAACTTTCCCAGACATATCTCCAGTGTTATCTTTCATATATCCAATTGGTTCGGTGAAAGGCACAATGTTAGGATCACTAAATATTGTGGTGGCTGGTTTAATGCATGTCTCTATTGGTTCATCGGGAAGATTTAATTGACTAAACACAAAGTCACGACTATCGTGACCTGGGACACCCATAACTGCTGCACCTCTAACACCTTCTTCATTAGCGTACGATGAAATTACATATGGTGCAACAAATATTGGTACTGATTGTTTTGTCCATGGATTAATGGCTGAAATGTTTGGAATTCTGAAGCCCGATTTGGAATCGTCAGGCAGATCATGAATAGTGTCCACGTAATTCTTTAAATCTTGGCTGGTTTCTGCAAATTTAGTGACAATAGGGTGATCATAAGACAAAGCGATGAATTTGACTACTGATATAGTTTCTGCACGTGTTGTATATACAGACAACGTCTTAAATTCCTCACAATCAGTTTCAAAAGTGATTCTAGCACCTTTTGATTTCCCTATCCAATTTTTCTGCATTGTCTTTACTTTAGAAGGCCAATCCTTTAAAAGTTTCAAATCCTTTAACAAATCCTCAGTGTAGTCAGTAATTTTTAAAAACCATTGATTTAACATTTTCTTTTCAACTATGGCACCAGATCTCCATGAACGACCTTTAGCATCGACTTGTTCGTTTGCCAAAACGGTCTTATCAACTGGATCCCAGTTAATTTCTGCTTCCTTTCTATATGCAAGTCCTCTTTCATACATCTTTAAGAAAATCCATTGTGTAAATTTATAGTAGTTTGGATCACAAGTTTTCACTTCTCTATCCCAAGAAAAATTACCTAACATATTGTTTAATTGTTTCTTCATTTTCTCGATATTTTGATCAGTCCATACTTTGGGGTTTATTCCTCTCTCAATAGCAGCGTTCTCAGCAGGCAAACCAAATGCATCCCAACCCATCGGGTGTATCACCTTATGACCTCTCTGTTGATAAAATCTATTTAACGAGTCACTAATCACGTAGACTCTTAAGTGGCCCATATGTAACATACCAGAAGGATATGGGAACATTGATAATATATACATGGATTCTGGTTTGTTTTTAACTAAATTAATGTTTCCTATTGGTGTTTGGATGCCTTTCAGCGTGATTGGTTTCCATTTTTCACTAATATTTATTAATCTTTGTGAAAGTTTGTTTATCTTTGAGATGGCCTCAGTACTAGCCTTTGGTAGATTTGGCATATTGGCGTAATTCTTTTACCGAGATGTAGCTAACTTTTGTAATATAATATAATGATTCCGAATCAGGGGAGGTCCTGTATAATTTCAAATATGTTAGTCAACAAAGATAGAATGTCAGTCACTCTCAGTTATCCTCAGTGTTTCAGAATAGCTGTCTGTGATCGTTACAAACTGTAAAATAAAAAAAAAACAGATCTATCTTAACTTTTGTAATTTCCTTCTCTGTCTATTTATCTTTCTATGAGCTATTACAATCAAACAGTTATTATACGTACTATGTAATACTCAACAATAGAAATAATTCAGCTCTTCGAAATAAAATTCAAACACTATCACAATATTGCTACTTGAATTCGTATTTAATCCTTTCTAAGAGCTCTTCTAATCGTCTCAATATGCCCATACCACACTCAACCATCCTTAAAAGTGTCACATCTTTAACAACCGCTCGATTCAGGTTTTAATTTTCATGAAATTTCAGCGCTCAATAGGGCAACGTAATCTTTGGAAATGAGAGACACGAAAATGGTAGAACGAATTTCACTGGAAAAAACAACAAATGAACCACGAAAAATTGATAGTTGGTGATGAGCAACAACGATAAGACACACATACACGGAACAGGGAACAGATTCAACGGTTCTAACAAGAGGTATATCTATCTATCCAGTGAACTCTCTGTATTTTAACTGATTAAAGAAGTTTTACAACTTAACGTATTAGCAATAAGAGGGGCAGGAAGGAGAATGATGAGTTCCGCCAAGAGACCACTTCAAGAAGTGGATAATGAGTTGCTTGATTTTGCAGCTCAGAATGAGGCTAATATTGAACATGATAAAGAACAAGCCCCTAAGAGAAGGAAACGTATTTATGAAGCGATTACCCAATACTCCATGAACACTCAAGATGAGGCAGGTTCTAATTCAAATTTATCTTATCCTGGTTATATCAAGAAGGTGAAATTACGTAACTTCATGTCGCATGAAAATTTTGAATTAGAATTGTGTCCACAACTGAATTTCATTGTAGGTAATAACGGTAGTGGTAAGAGCGCCATTCTTACTGCCATTACAATTGGTTTAGGTGGTAAAACCAGTGATACAAACAGAGGTACTAAATTAACGGATTTAATAAGAGAAGGAACCACATCAACTAAGATTACATTGTATTTAGATAACCGTGGTCCAGGATCCTACGATCCTGAGAAATTTGGTGATACCATTATTATTGAGAGAACAATTAGACGTGACAGTTCCAATGTGTTTAGTGTTAAGACCGAAAATGGTAACGAAGTTGGGAACAAAAAGAAAGATGTCCAGCTTATTGTTGATTTTTTCTCTATTCCAATTATAAACCCAATGTGTTTCTTATCTCAGGATGCTGCAAGAAGATTTCTAACGGCAAGTACCTCACAAGATAAATACCATCATTTTATGAAAGGTACTCTTTTAGAAGATACTAAAATAAATTTAGATAACGCGAGTGCTATTGTTGGTAAAGCTCAAGAGAATATGAGGTTACATGCCGATTCATTACAAGTACTTAAACAGGCATATAAGGACACCAAGAAACTAGCGCGTGAGTTCAATAAAACAAGTGATCTGAACGAAAAGAAGATGCTACTATGTGCCAAGATCTTATCTCTCGATATCGAGGCTAATACTAAATCCAGTAATGCCGTGGAACAGGAAATTGCCAATAATGAAAACCAGATAAAAAACTTTGGCAAAAGAATCGAGAAACGGAAAGTAGATATTGAAAGGTTTGTTTCGGATCAAAAGATAGCTGAAGAGGGTATCGAAAATCAAATGAATATAATTAATACAAAAGACCAAGATTTTAGAGCTAAAAAAGATGAAGTTGCAAAATTGAGAGCTGTGTATAACGCTGAAGAACGTAATCAAACCCAAACAAAACAAAGTATTACTGATTGTAAAAACAGAATTCAGCTTTTCAATAAGAAAATTGCAAAGTTCGAACAGAAAATCAATGAAGAAATGGGTGGGGATAGAGAAGCAATGAAGGAGCAACTAAAGACACTTGAAAAGGAAAGAGATGTAGCCCAAGGAAATCTTTCAGCTATGCAAACTACATTAAGGGATCTGCAAAATAGAGAAAAGAGCGAATGTGACCAACGTAATGTTGAAGTTCGCACTTTAGAAGATGGTATTGCTGCAAAAACGTCTGAATATAATAAAATCAAGACTGGTAATAACGATTTTCTGCTTAACTTCGACAGAAAAATTAATCAGTTATTTGCTGAAATCGAGCGCAATAAAAATCATTTCCACTCTATGCCAATAGGTCCACTTGGGAGGTTTGTAAGTATAAAACGTGAGTATAATCAATGGACTCAAAATATCCAGAAATTTCTGTCATCGACAATCAGTTCTTTCCTTGTTACAGATTTAAATGATGATCGATTATTGAGACGGATAATGAAGAAATGTAATATTAGAAATATTGGTGTATTAATTTACAAAATGAAAAGGCTCGATGCTTCTTCGTTTCTAGTTAAAGCATCATATCCAACCATTTATGATGCCCTTGTATTTGATACCCCAGAAATGGAAAGTTTATTCATTGATGTAACATATTTGGAAAAAGTGGTTTTGATAGAAAATTATAAAGAGGCTAGGAATTTCCTACAAGGAAATCCTGGGAGAATTCGAATTGCATTATCTTTGAGGGATCGCAATGGTGGTTATCAGCTACGTGGTGCAAACCAGTTAGATTCTGTCAAGTATGAACCCCAGATAAAAATTAAGGTTGGTTCTTCAAACGAGGATAATCTTGCATATCTGAAACAAACTATTGATGAAGAAAGGAAAGAGATAGAAAGAATTAAGAATAAGTACGAAACAGTTATATTTAATACAAGACAAGAGATGAATACGACCAACCAAACAATGAAACGTTTGTCGGAAGATATTAAGAGAAAGGGACATGAGATCACGCAATTAACTGTTAAAGCTAATGCAATTGTGGATACTGGTTTACTGACATCAATGAACGAAGAAAGAGATAAACAAGAAGGGGCGGTTGCAGTATATGAGGCCACAGTAAGGGAGATAGATGCTAAATTGGATGAGCTCCGTGAAAAGATACAGCCAATAAAGATAAGCTATGACAATGCAAAACACAGTCTTCGTGAAGCAAATAAAACATTAGATGAACTTAAAGCAGCTGTCAATAGCCGTTCAGACAAAGTAGAAAGGTATAATGCTGATATCCAGAATTGTGAGCATGAAATAGAAAAGCTATCTCAAAAGAATAAATCACTGGAACAAAATAAAGAGGTTCTTGTTAACGGGATCACTAAGCAGAAACTGAGCTTGGAACAAATTTGTTCTATGGAAGAATTACAAAAGGCTAACTTACCTGATAAAAAAGATGAGTTGAAACGTGAGATCGATAAGATTAGTAAAGACATAAGAAGGGCAGAGAATTCTATTGGTATATCCGAAGAAAAGGTGGTCCAGCTATTTAACGAAAGTAGGGCAAAGTACAAGGATGCATACAGCAGATTGGAGAGTCTAGAAACTACCTTGATACAACTTCAACAATCTATCAAAGAGCGTGTAATCAAATATAACTTAAATGTCAACGAAACGTTCTTAAAGGCCAATTTGGACTTCATTGGATCTCTGAAAATGAGAAAGTTAACCGGGAAATTATTCTTTAAGAAGGAAGAACATAGTTTGGAGATATATGTTTCAACACCAGGTGATACAACGGAAAGAAGTGTAGATACATTATCAGGTGGTGAAAAATCGTATTCACAGATGGCACTTCTATTAGCTACTTGGGAACCAATGCGTTCGAGAATTATTGCCCTTGATGAGTTCGATGTTTATATGGATCAAGTTAATAGAAAGATTGGTACCGGTTTAATTGTAAATAAATTGAAAGACAAGGTTAGAACTCAAACTATCATCATCACACCTCAGGATATTGGTAAAATTACAGACATCAACGACTCTGGTGTTATGATTCATAGGATAAAAGATCCAAAAAGACAAAATAATTCCGATAATCGTGCGAACTAGTGTTTTTTTTTTTAAATATTTTTATGACATGGTCGCCAATATGGCGTGCGTTTACTTGTTTGTTGAGGCGACTTTTTCGTTGGAATTTGAATGTAATATTAAACTATGTAAATTTTATAAACGGCAAATATATATATCAAATTATGGGATAAAACAAATAAATTCTGTGATTCAAATTAAAAATCAACAACCTTATTTTTCTCGAAATCTTTGATTTCAGGAACCGGTATTTCTGGAATATAATAAACTTCGCCATTTTCATCAATTCTTTCCCTATCCTTTTCACTAATATTATATATTTCTTTAACGTTCTCTTTCAACAGATCTAGAACGTCGATGAAATTCTTTTGAATTTGATAGGCTTGCTCTCTCTTGTTGCGTCTGCAAAGGCCATCAATTAATTTCATTGCATCGGGTTTTGTTTGTTCTAATCTTTCTATCAATCTACCTATGGATTGAACCAAATATTCTTCTTCATAGATAGTCCCCTTCTTACCACGAGCACGTTTTCTTTCTTCACGACGTTTATTTTTGGCTGTACGTCTAGAAGCACCTGTTTTGGCCGTACCACCTGTCTTACCTGTATATCTGGTAAAGAATGACTCCTTAGTAGATGTTTCTGATGGGGCGATTGAAACATCGTCTGCTTGTTCAGTTTCTTGGCCATAGAAGGCATATGGATCCTCCTCCTTTTTGGTACGTAACTCTCTTAATCTTCTTAATTGTGAGTTCACTTGACCTTTACAATCAGCTACCAGTTCGGCTACAGTACCGAAACCTTCACCTAACGCTGGGTCAACAATTTTCTCTACCAATTCTGGTTTCTTAGATGTGGAAGCAATTAAACTGGCAGCAGCATACTCGTATGCTTTACAGTATAATTCCATTGAATTTTCTATATTATTCAGGTATTTTAGTTCAATTTGAGCAGCGTCAACGTACTTATGTTCGAAAGTTAGGGAGGTTACTAATTCTTCTGCAACCCTTGGTACAGATTCTGGTTGGTGTTGATTGGCAATATCTAATGCTTCCTGCCATCTCTTACCAGAAACGTATGCATTCATTGAGTCTATGTACTCACCTAGCATTTCGTAGATGATACCTGCCTCTGAATATTTTTGCATTGATGTTAGATGCTTAGCAAAATATGCATATATTTTGTTTTGTCTCTCAGAATCGCGACGATACAGTGATAATGCAGATTCATAAAGTTCATGTGATTCAACATAATTGAGTAATTCTTCAGCTACTTCGGCATCTTCATTTTCTAGTTCTACAAGATCCTTCAAAGCCTTGTCATAGTAAGTTAGATAGTCATTGATCATAAATTGACGGCGTAATGGCTTGCTATCGTGCAATGACTGTAAGAAAGGTAAGTATTCACGTGGATCCATTTGCGACTTTTGAGCAACTAGAAGTGCTAATTTAACATCGTATAAGGATAAGGCAACTTTGTAAACTAAATTAACGTCCTGTAAGAAGCACAAGTATGTAACACTGGAATCCATTTCCTTTGGGTCTTCTAGGGAACTAATCAACGTTAGGGCCTCTTCTAGATTTTGTGGAGTTTGAGTAGCATATGCAGTAATAATGGTTTGCATGTACTTCTTCTGGTAAATTGGGTTAGCCAGAAGAACTTCTAATACGGCAGCACATATTTTGTTAACCTTTGATTTTGAGGAATCAAAAAATTTCTTCTTAATATATTGTTGCATTTCGGATAATGGTTCCTTAGTTATTTCAAAACTTCCTGACATCCCCATGTTCAAGGTTTCCTTATATTTTGTTTCTGTTACATCATCTTCTGTTAAGCATGAAACAAATAAGTTTAGGTAGTCAACATTATCAATTTGTTGAATAAACAAATCCAGGTTTTCCAAGAATGCCTCTGGGACGTAGTCATACAGTATATCCAAATATATTCTGTGTGTACGGCACTGAACAAATGCATCTTTATACTTTTTAGCAGAGATGTTCTTACGAACTTCAGAAAGAACCATTATTCTTGGATAAATAGTCTCTAGGTTACCACGCGGAGCTTGTAAAATAACGGAAGCCTTTGATGGTATAGTTGAAACTAGAACAGATCCTCTTTCAATTTGACGAACTCTTTCATCTTCGACGTTACTTTCGACAACTGGTAATGCTTGGAACTTTGTTGAATTCAAGTGAACGAACTGTAAGTTATGTTGCGCAGTTGTAAATAACAAAAAGTTATCTGTAATTTCTAAGGAAGTAACTGCGGAAGTTAATTGAACATTGTTAGCATATAATTTACCATTATTTGTAACACCAAAAGCAACTAGTTCAGAGCTTTCTGTGCTCCATTGACTTTCATTATTTACAGTTGAGTTATGCACTCTTTTAACTCTAAAATCACGAACAATTTCAGGAAACTGTGTAATGGTATTGGTTTGTCCCTCAGAATCCAATTCAATAATGGTACCATCCCTAGTTTCATAAACAATACTGTTATAATCAAATGAGCTTCTCATGATTAATACTTTATCGTAAACTTCTACGATGGAAATAACAGTCGGGTCTGTGACATCTTGAACACTTATCAAAACGATTCTAGATAAATTGTCAGAATCTATTAAAACACCAACGGTAGAGTCATTTATGAATGCTACTTGACGTAAAGAGTCAAGCTCACTAGAAAATTCAATCTTTGGTAAAGTACATACGACGGAAGGGCGATTACCTTTCTTTAACTCGTCCATACCTAAAATGGTTGCTAACACCAATTCATTTTTGGTGATTGCTGCATATATTTCATTTGACAGACTTGTAGCGACATCTAGGACATTATCTGGAGCGTCAAAATCTCTGAAATACATTGGAGGTGGACAATTTGCAATGGCTAGCGGAGAAATATTAACAGTTGTTCCATCAATTACTAAGGAGTTACCGTTATCAAAAGGTTCCAACATTGGACCCTGAGCCATTTTGTGAGCGAAATCGACAATATTTACGCTGTTTTCATTGCTACCATACATTATTGTGAATTCCTTCTCTGGATGCCATTTCATGAACTGAATGTTGTCAGAATATATTTCTTGTTTTAAATACCAATGGTAATTTTTGGAGGTCCATAATTGAATCTTGTCATGTAACATTATGGCAAGAATTTCAGAGTTACTGTTCCACGCTAGATCTAAGACAATGCTGTCTAGTGGCAATCTTGTATCGAACTCACCGTGTCTTAAACCGTTCCTTTCGAAAAATATTAGGTCTAATGAATTATCATCTCCTCTGTCGCTCTTTCTTTCTATGGAGGCCACTAATGCACCCTGAGGTTTCCAACTTAATGGTCCCTCCATGCCTGTCACAGGTTCAGAAGCACTATCAAGTTGACCTTCACGGGTGAAAACTCTTAGACCTCTTCTTTCAATCGTTGCTTCTTCGTCATCAGGGTCCTGTACAGTTTCGACTGTTGATATAACAAAATATTCACAGTCACCTCTCCATGAGATAGAAACTTTTCTAGAATCTAATGATGTAATTTCACCGGTATCGACCATGTATGGCATTGTTGGATCTCTTAATTGGTTACCGACTAGACCTGATGCTTTCAAACTTGCCAATGCATCTCTTTCCATCGCACGTGTACCTTTACCTCTGAATTGTGTTTCCTTCTTACCCCATCCAACAGTAACGTGTTTAGAGATCTTCAGATCATCAGCGTCCAGATGGTATTCGGAGACAGGTTCGATATTCTTACTTAACAAAACAACATTACGTTCTGTAGTTACCAATACTAATGTTTCTTCATCTAAGGACCATTCAGCAGCTTCGATGCCACCGTCGATACTACCCAGGATTTCCACTATAGTTAATTCTGGATCAAAAGTTGTTGGATCATAAGTTGCTGAGATGATATCACCTTGTTTCAATACGAATATCAATTGATTCATGTCGGCAAAATGGGCAAAGGATAATAGCACATCGCCAAATGTATTTGTATTAAATGTAGCTAGGACGTTTTTGTTCCCAGTCTTTGTAAATTGTTGGACTTCCATGATCCCAAATTCTGGAGAACCTAATACGCATGTGATGCTATCTGTTAAGGTGTCAAAACAACTGTCCAGTAAAGTAAGTTCAGCATCTTCATTGGAAGAAGATAACTTCAGTGTACCCTTGTTTAGGGTGATTAAATTACGCATTCTGGTTCTCTAATATCAAGTGTAGATAGATGTCGAGAAATCAGAATAGCGATCGAATATATGAATTTTCACAAGCAAATAGGAAATAAAGCTTGACTTATAGTAAAACCTCTAATAAACTATGTCTGTTTTAAGTCTTGAGAAATTGTATCGTTACAAATATCAATATACTACACAATAATTGAAGAACTTTAAATATCGATATGTAACAATCGATGGAACCCCTCGTGCAATTAATAATCATCTCATCGCTTAACAGAAAATTTTTCAGTATTGGGCGCTGAAAAATTTCACATTTCAACGGACTTGAGGGTAACTTTCTACCTCATAATGCTGAAGGAACCTCAAACAAGAACAATAAGTAAGCAAAGGGATCAGATCTCTTCTGATGGTGGGCTATATGTGGATATGATATAGCTGGTGGTCATCTGTGGTGTAGTATTGTCTCCCAAGAGTAATGAATTTAGGAGAGCAATACAGTATTTTGTATACGGAACGAGAAATAAGACGGTAACATCTATTTTAATGGTAACTATACAACATAATTCATTATTTATAATATTATTATATAACTCGCCGCAAAACGAAATTCTGTCAAAGGTCTAATCTTGCAACTCAGATAGATCATTCTGTATTTCGTCCCTCATTCCCGGTAGTGCCGACTCGAGGATGGCCATACGTTTAGCATAGTAGTAGTTCGCCAACGTTACCAAATTTATAGTTGAATCGGCTTTCTTGCCATCTGGTCCTTTTATTCCTTCATCAAACACATCCCTTATGGCAGATCTTAGTCCTCGAAGGGTTAGACTCTTGAGCTCCGGTGCGAACGTTTCGACTACGAAATGTCCTGTGAATTGCTTTAGAATAGTATCATTTATGATTGGCTCTTGTAAAAGACGACTATATTTCAATTTAGGATTGTCCATAGCTTGTAACTCCTGTTCATCGAGAGTGATTTGTAGCAGTAGCAAAAGTACATTGTCTGGATAGTCCATCTTTCAAAATATGTCTTTACTATATCTTAGCTGATTCCCTTTATGATCAATCGTATGCTTCTACTCAATTTCGACATTACAGAAAACCTTTGCTTATTTGAACCATTTCTAACATCCTTTCTTCTATTTATGTTGTTACTGTTGGTGATGCCCATACACCATGGCATAATAAAAAAAAAATCGAGACACCAAAATTGTCTAAGGTGCATCGCGTTTTGGCGACAGCGACGAACCTCATAAAAGTAAGCAAACGAATGACAACATAGAGATTAATTATACACAGCTATCGTAAAAGGGTATCGACTGTTTTAATCTAATAATTGAATTGAAATCGTTGATTTAGCTGTGCCTATCGGAAGAAATATATCCAAGGAAAACCTATTGAGTGACGTAACCGGGATACAGACTTCAACGGCATTTGAACAATGGATAAGTCTATCATTAAAGGTCTGAATGATAAAGTCTATGAGAAAAGAAAGACAACTGCTTTGGAGCTGGAAAGGTTGGTGAAACAGTGTTTGGAGGATAATGATTATGCTAGAATTGATAAAATTATAAGTGAATTGTGTCGTGATTATGCCTATGCACTACATCAACCGATGGCTAGAAACGCCGGTCTAATGGGTCTTGCTGCTACAGCAATCGCACTAGGTTCGAATAACGTCTCAAAATATTTAAGGAATATTTTACCACCTGTATTAGCATGTTTCGGTGACCAGAACGATCAGGTCAGATTTTATGCATGTGAAAGTTTGTACAATATTGCAAAGATATCAAAGGGTGAAATACTGGTGTATTTTAATGAAATATTCGATGTATTGTGTAAGACAAGCGCAGATACCGAAAATTCTGTTAGAGGTGCAGCCGAGTTATTGGATAGATTGATTAAGGATATAGTTGCCGAAAGGGCATCAAATTATATTAGTATTGTGAATAATAATCCAAATGATGTTCCACAAGCAACTAACGTAGATCCATTGACTGGTAACGTATATCAAACAAATTTTGAGCAAAATGACGATTTAGCCTTTTCTTTACCTAAGTTTATACCATTATTGACAGAAAGAATATACGCAATTAACCCTACCACAAGAATTTTCTTAGTTGATTGGATTAAAGTTCTTCTAAATGCCCCAGGTTTAGAACTGATATCATTTTTACCTGCTTTCTTAGGAGGTTTGATGACATTCTTAGGTGATTCTCACAAAGATGTTAGGGTTGCGACACATTCGTTACTCGATCTTCTATTGAAAGAAGTGATTAGAATTGCTACATTACAGAAAAGCATTCAATCAAAACTACAAGAACAGATGAAACTACTGAAAGGACGTAACTTGCCAATAAAGAAGGAGGATGGTATCATTATTGCAGAAAGGAAAAAATCGTTGATGAATGCTTTTGGTACTGAACAACAACAACAGGAATCGCAACAATTTCAACAACAACAACCGATTCCAATTGAATCATCTGAATCTAACAATACTAATGAACAATTGGAATCATCCTTAGGAGATATATCAGAGGACAACCAAATGCGTGATGGTGAAGAATATATCCCAGGGCAAGATGTTAAATTGAATTTCCCTGATATCATTTCAATTCTGGTCAACAATTTGGCATCATCTGAACCTGAAGTTCAACTATTAACTTTACATTGGATTGATGCTATTTTGGCTCTTTCACCTAATGATTTTATTACATTTTTATCTAAGATTCTTTCCCTATTATTGAAATTACTAAATGCACAGGATCTTCAAATCAGTGAAATATCGCATGCACTAAACGAAAAATTATTGGTATTATGTGCAGATTATAACAAAACCGATGATGATCATGGCATAGTCCCATATGGATCAATTGTAAATGGGTTAACACTGAAATTCTTTGATAGTGACGTTGAAGCAAAGATTGCATGTTTGGACTGGTTGAATTTAATATATAGAAAAGCACCGGATGAAATCTTGGAGCATAATGATAGCATGTTTTTGACATTATTGAAATCATTATCGAATAAGGATGTAAGACTGATTGAACGGGCACTGAAACTGTTGCAGAATCTTTGTTCAAAAGCTAATGATAAATATTTGAGAAAATTTTTGGAAAATTTCTTAAACCTATTGAAGAAAGATCATAAGTTATTAAAGATGCGTGCTAATTATATTATGCGAAAGATATGTGCAAGCTTGACACCAGAGCGTGTTTATAAGGTTTTAGCTTCTATCCTTAATACACAAGAGGATATAAATTTCACACGGATGATAATTCAAATATTGAGTACCAATTTATTGACAGCCCCAGAGATGTCTGTCCTAAGGAAAAAATTAAGACAGGCTGAAGATATCATGTTTTTCAATTTATTATTTAAATCCTGGTGTCCTAACCCTGTATCTGTGATTGCTCTGTGTTTCGTTGCAGAGAATTACGAATTGGTATACGCTATTTTGCAGATATACTCAGACCATGACATAAAGTTGAACAACTTAGTACAATTAGACATCTTGATTCAATTCTTTGAACTACCTGTCTTTACAAGAATGAGGTTGCAGCTGTTAGAACAGCAAAGATATTCGTTTTTGTATAAATCCCTGTATGGTATACTAATGATACTACCACAATCAAAAGCTTACGATATTCTAAACAAGAGACTGACAAGTGTAAATGTTTGGGCAAATCAACCATTCCAAAATTCAACATATTACAAACCAAGAGTAATATCTGGTTCGGGATCTATTAGTGATCCTGATATTTCCCAAAGATCGGTTTCAGTGGGGCAAAGTAAACTGCATTGCCAGGAACTGATGGATCATTTTGATAAAGTCGTAAGTGCAGATGACTTATATGAAGCAAATTATATTTCTGCTGATAATTCTCAATTGCCGGTCCTTGGAACTTTTCTAGATTCCCCTGAAACAGTAAATGACAATTCTATATCGAACATTGCCCAATTGAATTTGAATAATGATGAGAGCATTGGTATGCCAAATGATGCAAGTTCAGTAATTGAAAATGATTTAGCCAAAGATGCGAATACTTTGAATGATTCTAGAAACACACAATAGACACTTTTGGCATTTAGAAACATAAGACAAGAAAACCTATAATAAATGAACCTCAGTATCCAACGAATGATATTTAGATATAAAAAAAAAAGATAAAAAAATATTTATGTATTATATGCAATATGTAATGACAAAGGAGAACATTTTCAATATATATTCTATGATTTAATCATTGTAATAATTCATCCCTGTAATGAGTTTGGAAGTTCATTCTCTTCATTTCCTTGCGTAATTTTTCATCATTAGCTCTCTTCTCTACTTGTTGACCATGTTTGATACCTTGCTTAAATTGTCTTTCAGTTATACCACTAGCCAATCTTCTGTCAGCAGCAGTAACGGTTGCTCTACTTTCACTGGTGTCATGGGAAGGAAGGTTCTGTCTGTAAAATCGTTGACCAGCTCTATGTCCTAACCTAGCACCTGTTGGAAGCGTTAATTCTAAACCAGATTCATCAATTTCAACTCTAGTATAATTCGAATGCATACCAGGAGTGTCCTCTTCAGAATCTTCGTCATTTTCAACTTCTGCTTCTTGTTCACCCTCTTCGACAGTAAATCTGATGTTCTTTCTATTTTTGGAGGAAGGCTTCTTTTTCTCCTCTTGGGCCTCTTCTAATGAACTGAAATCATAGAATGGTTCGAATAGCTCACGTTCTTCCCACGTTTCATATGGCATTCTACAATGACGTTTGGAATTCATATGAGCACGAATACTTTCTAGTGTAGAACCGACGAAATTACAGCATAAACAATTGTAATTCACAACAATCAAATCATACAGATAGTTCAAAAGACCAGGCAAGTTAACTAAGTAAGATCTTTCTGGAATATATAGACCATGCTTTTGAAACATGTGTTTGATATTTCTATTCACTTCCTTGTTCTCGACACCACAGTAGATACATTTAGTGATCCTAGCAGTTGCAAAATGAACATCATCCACATCATCAGAGTCATTATCTGAATCATCTGCATCTGCAGTATCATTCTCATAATTAGAATCACTGGTGAATCCGTACTCGGAAGCTGTGGCCTCACCATAAGTTTCACGACTTTCTAAGGAAACTTGCGACAATTCAGATGTCACCGACTCAGTTCTTGAAGCAACCTTGGATAGTGGTACTTCATGGTTATCACCAAAATCAGATTCATCGGTGGTCTCTGATTTCACTTTAGATAATCTGATGTGATCCTTTCCATGTTTGTGGTTATGATTTGATAAGGATTTCAACACTGGGAAACCGAATTCATCGATCTGATGTTGAGCTTGTTCTCTCTCAGAAATTTGTAACTTTTCAGCAAACTCTTCTGCAGATATTGGTAACAGGTCTGCAATTCTTCTCTTTAAGTTGTATCTGTGCCAGTCAGTCTTCATATGATATCTTTGCAAATCACTCGACTTGAACTGGGTAACACATGCATTACAGGTAAAGATTGTTTCACTCATGGCTTGATTGATTGTAACAACTATCTGTATATATCTTTATTATAATAGTAGCAGATGATAAATACAAAATTTGATTATCAAATGCCACTTATGTTATAAAATTAGTAATACTTTGTTATATAGATTGGTGGTGAAAATTTTCAACTGTTCCTCAGAGGCTCCTTTTTATCGAAATATCTTAAATTTTCAGTTTACCTTTAGGTCTGGCAAGGCTCCTTTCAAGAAACACACGTAAACAAAAGTAATGTGAGATAAGAAAATTTGAATATATGTTACATAATATTAACATGGGGCAGAAATTTACCAAAAAAAATGCTTTCTTTCTTTTTATTTTGTTTCTACGAAATATTATACATGGTTTAGACAGTTATATAGTCTGATGAATGTGTATGTGTATGCGTTTTATATAATGACTTACCCTTTAAAGGTCCCTTTCTATGTCAAATTTTATATCTCAGGGATCCAAGGTAAAGATGGCATTGGCCACATACGCTTGTATAAGGACATTGCCACCACATCTTGTGCAGATAACTTAGCATCAAATGTAGCCTTGAAGTAACCGTGGGTACCCAAACTCTCCTTGATGAAACCTGTTCTACCGGATTTTGTGAATAATGGAATAGACTTGAACCATTCAACATCTTCTGAGTTGAAGAACATGTAACGAACGGTAACAACACTCTTGTGGAATCTGAATGGATGACCTGTTAGGATAGCTCTCTTGGCCAGAACTCTTGTATGATCAGCATTCAAGAAAGTACCTTGGCCAACCAATTCTATGCCCTTAGAGTCATTGATATTTGGCTTGAAGAAGATAGCCGGAGATTGTGTAAAATCGACAGGGGCTATACATGTAGCAACAGACAATGTTTCTGGATGTAAGAACTTCTCGAATTTGTGTACATTATTTGGGGTATTTGTTGTACCCGAGAATAATGGATGAATGGTATATCTTCTAACACCATATTGAACGATAAGTGGTTCTCTGGCAGGTACAGGTCTGTCGTACTCTTCCCATCTCTTCAAAGAGAAGTTAACTACAGCATTCTTATGTTCGTGGTATAGTAAACCATAGACTGCAAATAGTAGCTGAGATGGATCAACAATTTTTTCAAGTAATTGTTGTGGGAAATTAATATGTAACACAATGCGATCACCAGCAATTACTTGTGCTTTGTTTTTAGCTTCCTTTAAAAGTCTATTGGATGTATTTTTATAGTTACCGACTCTTAATACACGTTTCCATTCTTCTGGACAATTTGGATCCTTTTCATCAACATTCCAAACACAGTTGTAAAGATTCTTCAAACCTCTGTATCTCTTTAAACGTTCAATACCTGATTCAATTGGATGTAATTCAATTTCATCAGGAAATTCACGATCTTCCTTTTCAAGTTCTCTGTATTCAGCTAATTGACGTTCTTCTTCTTCTGGAGATAAGTCAACAAATTCTTCATCATCTTGAGCATCTTCATAGTCATCGTTGTCCATTTGCATGTCATTATCAGGTATAATATCACTATCATCGATCATGATATCTTCATCTTCATCTTCGTCTTCCTCATCATCATTCGCATTTGGATCCACAACATCATCTAAGTACCATTTGGCTTGATAATCAGAAGTACCCTTTGGAACTCTAACGTTCCTTTGTTGTTCCTTATCACCTGGTAAAAACCCATGATCATCAAATCTGGCAGTCTTTAAATCATCATATTCGAAATCCGATTCGTCGTCGTCATATTGCGATTCCATTCTCTGCGGAGCATAAATATCTAGAGAATCTCTTAAACCATCAGACATAAACTGCGTTTCTAAATCTAGAGATTCAATAGGATCATCGTTCTTAGGCTTTTTAGTTCTTGAAGACGCACTGATCTTCTCAATACCTGATAATTGGAAATCACCTAAATCTGGAATATGAATTAATCTATTGGCATCGAAACCAACACCACGCACAGTACCTGAAATTACAAGATCACCATCACCATCGTGGCCTGGTTGATAATCTATGGCATCGGCTACTAAATAACCTCTTTGGTCTCTCCAAGTAACAGGACGAGGCATCTTCTGACAAAGTTGTCTCAAAGCATTTAATGAATCTGATGCTTTCTCTAAATTGTAGATCTTTTCCTCATTTGGGAAGAAATGCTTGAAATAACTCTCTAGAGATTGTTTAACATCCAATTGGAATTTCTCTTTTGGATGAACGGCAGATAAATTAGTGACAACACCCATTACGGATGAGATACCTTGTAATTCTAAAGCACGAACAACTTGTTCACCAAATTCCTCATCGACTTCAGCAGTTCCACTTAAACCAAAGATGACAAAATCGGCAACTTTAGCACAATCTAAAATATGTAAGAAATTACTCATATCAGGAACAATAACCTTTAGTTTGCTCTTAAATTTCTTGATGTTATAATCCCTGACACTTGGCACATTACCAGTCTCCTTTGAGACCAGTAGCTCATTCATATCTAGGTCACTTGATCCAAGTAACCCTTGAACAATAGTTGTAGCGTCTACATCAGGAGTCAATGGAACCACAGTAATAACCTTAGCTGCACCATTAGAACCTTCAAATAATTTTCTATTTTCAACGGATTCAAGGATCTTAACGGATCTTATTTGTTTAGATTTGTTTCTACGTTGTTGTTTGGAGACTGCCTTTATTGTCTTACCATTAATTGGATCTCTTTCAACTTTACCTTTAAATAATCTTTTCAATGCGCCCTTTGAAGCATGTTTAGATTTGAAAGACTTATGATTCTTACCGAATGCCGATCTATGTGAATGACCAGCCATATCTACTTCTAATAATCTCCTTCGGTGTACACTGTATTGGGAATATCAAAACCTGAAGATAATAACTTTGAAATTATTTCAACGTTCACCGGTCTTCTAATAGTATTAATGAATGTCTGAATCACTGTCAAGACTTATTTGATGTTTGCAGATGGGCATCGCTAACTGAAAATTTTTCATTTTCCGGCATCAAATGAAGCAAAATATTAGGGCAGAACGTGTCTGTTAGGGTTCATTTGAAATTACTGAATCAAACTTTGTGACGACTTGAACATCCTTACACCATTTGTATTCTTCTCTTTTCCAGAAAAAAAAAAAAAAACTGAAAATTTAATTTTTTCAGTTTCAATTTCGCTTTGTTTTGCGCAAACGGAGACACTTTTCGTGTGAACAGAAACTGGAAATTTCACTTCATGAGACAGTGAGGGAAAATTGGCAAGGGGGAACATCAGGACAGCGAGCAATACAGTCCCCAGAGAACATAGAGAGGTTAGTTGGTAAGCTCAGAATGTGGTGACTGAGCTTACGTTTACTATGGCTAAGTTATGTGATAATGTAATATTAAAGAAGTGATATTAAAGGAGTACTGGTTGTAACTGTTTACATAACCTATAAGTGAATCATACACAAATATAAACGTAAATGTATGTGGAAGATGTGATATATATAACGATAATGGGATAGCGATAAAGAAGGTGAATTAATTAATAAGAAAAAGAATAGAACGAAATGAATGAGGTTGTAAACATAACAGTACATGATATTTGATTGAGATCAAGAATACCCATATAATGGATAGACAACCATAAATCAATAATTATGTTAAACATGAGGAAGACAGATAATCGAGATATGAGAGAAATTGACATTTTCAAGACCCATTTGTAACGTTACAGTTACGACGAAGCAAATGAGGTAGATGTTCCAAAGTACAGAAAGACTATTCAAAACTTAATTCCAATGGATGAATTTGCATTTTTTAAGGATGGAATACTCCATGTATCATACCCAAACAAATCAGTACTCTACAAATGATAGCAAAAACACAACACGAAAGACTGCATATCTAGCACCTCAATTCTATTTTGAATATGAATTATCAATTATCGTAAACTATACAAATATTATAATATCAAAATACTAACAAGCTATATTATTTTGCTCCAATTGATCTTCATAGCAGGTAATGCTTCAGGACTAATTGCACAAAATCTTAGATTTCTTTCATATAGACAAAATGGCTCACGAAAACGTTTGGTTCTCCCACCCAAGAAGATTCGGTAAAGGTTCTCGTCAATGTCGTGTCTGTTCTTCCCACACTGGTTTGATCAGAAAGTACGGTCTAAACATCTGTCGTCAATGTTTCAGAGAAAGAGCTAACGACATCGGTTTCAACAAGTTCCGTTAAGATGTTGTGTATATAATATTTTAAAAAGTACATAAGGTTTCGTTATGATTTAATTTATTAAATTATTAATACCTTACATTATTCATCTCTTTTTCTCTATAATATCATAACCATTTTACAAGTATTCATTACAGTTTTAATTTCTTTTTTAATATATAGGATCAATTATATAGTAACATAACTGACTGACCTTGATATAAAGTCAATGTATGCATGTTGTAGGTCGATTCAAACGATTTTAAATCGATGATGCCCTCATAGAAAAAACATGCCCTTATTCCTTTTTTGCAATTCGCGAAAATTTTTCAATTTTGATATCGCTTAGGAAACCTTCAGTGAGAAATTAAATAGTATATAAAGGATCAGAAAAGGAAGGATATTAAGACATACAAATATATCATACTTCTTTTCTAAAAGCGTTATTTTTCTTTTGTTTTTATTTTTAAGGAGAGTGAATCAATAATGTACCGGAAACATGCCACAGTTGATTTATCTGTCTTCTAACAGTAATTAATTGCCAGTGTTTCAATAAAAATTGAAATACCAGTTTCCCAGATCAATATAATTTGGACAGGATAGGAAGTCCGTTGTCTGTGCGTTCTCATGTAACATCGTTTGTTAGTGAGAAAGATGGACTTGGGATGTCGTCTGATAGTCTACATTTTTTTCTTAATATTTTACCTATATGTTTGAAAATTGTTCGATATTGAATTTTATCAATAAGTCTTTAGTTATTAATATTTAATGAGTTGTATACGTAATGCTCTATTTGTATTATATTATATATTATTTTGTTGGCTTGTAAATCTCGAACTGCTTACTTGGTTGACGGATAGGAGCTAAGAATGAAGCTGATTTGAATTGACGTACATCATCAATCAAAATACCTGACGGATAGATATTGCTATCTAATTCACTTTCTTCATATAATTTTTTGTTTTCAGCTTGAGATTTCAAGTGAATTACCAGTTTTGTAGCTTGTGGACCATTAATGTATCTTTCATAGAATGCGATCATCTCTTCTTTAGTCAATTTTTGAACCAATTCTGCCTTCTTTTGACGATGTAAGAAATTATAATCACCTAGATAGATAGCAGCAGTATATCTGGAACTTTCTTCATTCATATTCTTATATTTTTCCAACAGATTCTTACATAATGCATCCTTATGTCTCTTGAAATTTTTCTCAGTCATCGAACTTAGCATTGTACCGAATACCTTATAAAATGCATCAATTCTCCATTCCAAATAAGGTGTTGAGTGTTCAGATTGGACGAGGATACGAATATTGGCGGTACCATGATTATTTAAACTCGAACTGAACACAACATAACCTAATTGTTCTTTAGTTCTTAGGATATTGAAACATGGCTCATGAATCATTTGTGCAAATAATCCACTCATTGCCGATAATTCTTCTGTGTAAACATCTAACTGAGTGACATGTTGAATACAAGAGTTAACATTTTTCTCATCATTCAATAAAGTTTCATATCTGAAAATTTTTGCATTTGGAATAATGTATGATCTCATTCTAATATTATCAACTTGAGAATGATTGATTGCATCACCTCTCAATATATCTAATAATGAATCAATTTGCATTGCTTCTTCGTATTTCAAATTACCATGAACCAGGATTTCACTGTACATCTCTTGATAAATAGTTGGAATAAAATTCTGTAATTGTTCAAAAGTTAATTGTTTAGTAACATCCAATTTCTCTCTTGTGGACCACGAAATTTCACTAGTTAATGAATTGTAAATGGTATACATTTGTCCATAAGGTACTTCATACATTAAATTATTCAAATGTTGAACCGTTTTATCCTTGAATATGTCAAATCTATCTCTATCTAATTTGAAATTCTTAATACCATCTAGGAATCTTGCAAGTAAAGTTGTTAATTTTTCATTGAACCCTGTTAAAGTGATATCTAAACCTTGACTAATCTTGACAAATGACACACGTAAGTTGGCACATGATGCATCGTATTCCAGATCCTTTAATGAATCGTTAACTAATTGAACGTATAAAGTAGAAAGCATACTTGTTAGGATACTTGCATGAGTATGCGGTAATTTTAAAGAGATATAGATATAACCCCTTGGTTGCCAAAATCTGTCATCTTTCTTGTACCATAATTTACCATTGTCATTATCTTGTAACAAATAAGGTTCATTTAATGGAGTAATATCTTCTATTTTCTCCACAGTGAAATTATTAGCAACAAATTCATTTGGATGTGGTAAATGTAGATGACTATTCAAACCTGGATTTTGTACTAATTGTAATAATTCATCTGGGTACTTCATTACACTATATTCTGTACCGTACCACTTCTCTTGAGAATCTGTAATCATCTCTCTTGAGATTAACATGAATCTAGATTTATCATATCTTAATGATTTAGTGAATTCAATAATCTTTTCGGGTTCATTCTTAGTGAACAACTCAGTACTTAGGATATTGGCAATTGGGATATAATCCTTAGATAATTTTTTGGCTAATGCAGAAACTGTAGATGATGGGCTACCCTTTTGTTTAAATTTGAAATTTGCTCTTGAAATATTTGCTAATTCTGTAAAGATCCAATCCTGTGGTAAAGAATTTTTCAATAATTCAATATATTGGAAAATAAGATGTACTACTTCAATATAGTTTTGTAAACCCTTTTCAGTTAAGTCAATATTAACTGAGAAATATGCATTTCCTTTCGATGTAGTTAAACCACCTGCAGAGAGCTCATTAGCCCAACCTAATTTTTTCAAATAAGCTAGTAAAGAACCGGAACCTTCATGACCAATTAAATGGCTTAAGAAATGTGATGGTTTAGATTCCCAATGTTCATTCATATCTGGTACTTCGAATGAAATTTCCAATTTTCTAATATCCTTGACTGGTTTAATCTTAACAATTTTCTGGAAGAAATCACGAGTTAAAACTTTCTCTGGATAATATGGAACTTCACGATTATTATTATTTGGTACATCCTTAAATAGATCATAAGCCCAATCTGATAAAGTATCTAGATCTTCTCTACCAATGATACAAAGTTTCATTAAATTAGCTGAATAATATTCGTTATAGAATTTTAATAATTCATCTCTAATATTTAAACCTTTAGAAGTTGGATTTGTACCTAAAGTAGTCAAATTACCTGTTGAAAATTTATGATAAGGATGATCGAAATTTGATAAACATTTATCCAATTGATAAATTCTCCAAATATCATTTTGTAAATTTTTCTTATTTTCACTACCTACTGCATTAATTTCTTTATCAGTTGAATCCTTATTGAATAAAGGTCCTGTAAAGAAACCTGAGAATCTATCCAATGCATTATATAAATGTTCACTATTCACATAGAAATAGTAATTCGTATTTTGAGAACTTGTATAAGCGTTCGAGGCACCACCATGTTTACTTAAATAACTTGCATATTCATTCTCATCAGGGAATTTTTTCGAACCCATGAATAAAAGATGTTCACAGAAATGTGCTAAACCTGGTAATTCTTCAGGATCCTCAAATGCACCGATATTCACATCTAATGCAGCGGCTGATTTATCTACGGTAGGATCATGGATCAATAATGCTTTTAAATTATTAGGTAATTGAATATATCTATATTGTCTATCATCTAGATCAGGTTTCTGAAATTTTTCATTCAGAATAGTATAATTATTATTACTCATTGTTCTTTGTATTGTATGAGATAATGTTAGATTCCTAGTTGTATATAACAATCTATTTCTAACAGTTGAAACAAACATACACTATTGTAACAGAATTGATGTGACCCCTTTTTATAATAAGATGAATATGAAATCAGAGTTATAAATTACCACCACCAGAAGGGCGGTTCGGTTCCTTCAGAAATCTCTGTCTCTTTAAACAGAACCATACTAAAATGAAAATAAATAAAATTAATAGCGCGATCGTTCGCCGAAACTCATCGAGGGTTCGATCAAAACTAAAACAGGGGACAAAACAAAGAAGGGATCTAGATTACACACATTGTTAGATAAACCAAAGAGAGAGGGTCAAGAGAGTATACTATAAGAAGTTCCCATACTAGTACTAATACTCATTCCAGTGTCATCCCATTGTAATAAAACCTCACCATGCCGCGTATGAGAGGATTCGGTATCACTACCGTTGCAATAGTCTCTGTTGCCAGCATATATATGGGTATCAACTTCTTCCAGCCGATTGTCATCGAACAACTGAGGAAGGACGGCAACCTAAGAACAGACGTCGATCTTCCCAAATTCGATAAGGACGGGAACGTCATCATTCCAGAGAACATGGCACAACAAGCTCAGCCAGCACAGGACTCCAGTGAACATAAATAGCACTACAGCGCTCCCTCATCTGTAAATACATACATATAAATATATATGTACATACACCAAATAAACATATTCCAACACTCCAAACTTTATATATACTATAATATATCACGAATTGAAATAGTACACGAACAATCGGTATACTACTCAATACTTTGGAAAAGCGGCGGCACGTGACCGCTGACACGGTCCTGCGCGGATTGTCTGCGATCTATTAATAGCTACAGGTGCCAGCACCCACACACCGCACTTCACCAACCTGCGCACTGTTCTTAGCAACGAAAATTTTTCGTCTTCTTCCTCTTCTATCCCCCGTTCCTGCGGGGGTTTCAGAGAGAGAGAGAGAGAGAGAGGGAAACCGCTTTTGAAAATTGTTTCTTTCTTTCTTTCAATTCTTTCTGTTCCCTTCGCTGTGTAAACAATAACAACAATAACAATATTTACAGTTGGCAATCCTTACTGCCAGGGGAATCGATCAGGTCAGTTATTCAATATTGTTGTTATATAAGACAAACAAACATCTCGATAGATTACACATATATTTGTATTTGTTGTTCAAGAAATAACAAGCAATCCAAATAAAGTTCATTCGTTATACATATACATATTTACCACTAGTTATGCGTTCCACTACTGTTCTATCCACCGTTTTATCCCTAGCTTTATTATCAAAGGAAGTTCTAGCTACACCACCTGCTTGTTTATTAGCTTGTGTTGCTCAAGTTACTTCAGGTTCTTCTCAATGTAACACTCTAAGCAACTTAAACTGTGTTTGTTCCAACGAGGATTCCGCTGTTAAGAGTTGTCTAGATTCTATTTGTCCAAACGGTAACGCAGATGCTGCTTACTCTGCTTTCAAGAGCTCATGTTCTGAACAAAACATCTCCTTAGGTGATTCTTCCTCTTCTGCCGTTTCCTCTTCCGCTTCTTCTTCTACTCAAGCTTCTTCCTCTTCATCCTCTGCTCATGCCTCTTCTTCTGCTCAAGCTTCTTCTTCTGCTGTTGTCGAATCATCTACTCATATTGATTCTTCTTCTGCTGAAGCCTCCGTTGAAGCTCACTCTACTACTTCTTCCTCTACTGAAGCCCCAGCTGCTTCTTCTACAATCACATCTGTTCAAGAAACCACTACATCTCACTCTACTACTTCCACTTCTTCTGCCAAGAGTACTACTCACTCTGCCATCACTATCTCCCAAGGTTCCGCCAACTTATTACAACTAGGTGGTTCCTTAGCTGCTGTCGCTGCTGCTGCTCTATTGATCTAATCAACTCATATGATTATGTAGATTAATATGCCCTTTTTTATTTTTATTTCATCTATCGCAACTATCTTTCAATTCTTTTAGGTTTCTCTTTTTTTATATCTATTACTCTTATAGTTTTTCAAGTTTATAATTTTAATCAATAAAACAAACAAACAAACAAATGACCATCCACTATACATAAGTATATATATACATATATATTATAAACACTCTAGTTCTAAAGCAAAAAAATAAGAACATAAAAGTTAGCTTAATTGTTTAATATCTCCACTGTTAACAACAATCCTATCAACAATATCACCATACGTAGGTGGTTCAACATATCTAGGTAAATATTCAGGTTCCATATTAGTTGTGCGTCTAGAATATATACGTCTTGGCCAACAATATAATTGTACATCATCAATAATTACTTCAGTTAAACTAATTTCACCATATATGTCCCAATTAATCATTAATTGTAAATCAAAGATGCGTGATATCGCACAACTTTTAAAACTATATAACATATTCCCACGATGTCTATAATTTTCTTCATTAAATAATAATCGTTTCAATGATGGATGATCACGAAGATTCAAAGGACATTCCATCTTATAATAACCTTCCGAATCCGGATTCATATGTGATGGATACGGACTCAATTCATTCATATCTATTAAATTATCCATATTATCATTACTATCAACATTAATTAATCGTAAAGATGATAAATTTTCATTAGCTATCCCCTCAGATAAGAAAGTTGTAGTCTCAAGTAAATTCAATTGAATCTTAGCAGGTTTAATCTTTATACGTTTCAATTCTTCAATATTATTCGAACGAAATACAACATACACTTTATCAAACTTATTACTTCCTTTACGAAATAATGCATCCCTTCTATATAAATGATTAAACCCATTATTTTTGGTTCGTACTTCAATCCACATCACATGTCTATTGTCACCAGAATGAGGTAACCTAATCTTGAAAGTAGATTGATTCACTGTAATCATTTGTTGTCCATTCGATGGTTCAGGTGAGCTTGCATTTGTACTTATATTCCCATTCATATTTAAATTCATCTTCGGACTTTCAATCGGTGTCACTGGATTAGTGGCATCAGCAGAAACATTTAAACTTGTCATTCGAGGATCAATCGATAAAGTACTTTGTTTACTTCTTTCACGTAATTGTTGCCCCAAACTAGATGTACGTACCCCTGGTGATGATGAATTATTATACACCACTCGACTATTATAAACATTCTCATGTTGATCATAATCTAAATCATTCTTATTTGGAATATATTCAATTAATTGTTGCTCTCTCATTACTTTATCAAATGGTTTAAACCAACTTTTAGCTTTACCTAATTCAACTGCCACTTGTACAATATATAATATTTTACCTAATGAATAAAAATAAAGATCTAAATTATCTATTTTATTCATTTCATTTGTTAAATTATTAAAACTTGGAGGTAATTTCGTATGTTGTTTCTTCGTAAACATAATCGTCTCCTTACCGTGATACTTCAAACAATTCGGTTTGACACCTGTTAATTTGTCAAATTTAAATGTATAATTATATTCACCAGGATTAACTTTGAATGGTTTTGAGGATCCTTCAAGTGCATTCCATACATTATCTGGTGGGAATACTCTTTGTTCTAGATTTAACATATTATGAAACGTTCTTGTATCTGGTCCCTGAATATAAAGACCATTTTGCATAACTGCATAATCTGAATCAACTTTAGTTATCGTCTCAGAGAACGCTTTCAAATGTACAGAGATCTTTTTAACACTAACTGATTTACTAAATGTTATCTTGACATCTCCTGAAATATTGTCTTCTCCAGTATAAAATACACCATTTATTGGTTTCGATAATGTTAGTTCTATTCTCTTTGATGGTGCCATCCTTGGTAGGTTGAGTTCTCACTTATTATCTTCCCCTCTTTTAATCAGATGATTCCCCTTATATATATAGCGAATTATGTCTTGCACGCTAAATGTCATTGATTTCCTGATTTTACGGTTATAGGAGATTCCGTCTTTGTTCAGATGCACAGCCTTCGCTGAAATATATCCGATTATCCAAATCTAAATCCAGACAGCGACAACGGGAAAAAAACGAATAAATCTAACTCTTCAGGTCAAACATAAAAAGAGGGTGCCATATAATGTCAAGATCGTATCCAAAACCATGACTTATGACGAAAATGAGTCATTATATATAATTTTCCCCTGAGCAATAACCATAATCACTCATGTCGGGATATAGGCAATTTTCAACTACATCAAGACAACTTGTTTTCTTTGAGAAATTTTTTCAACCTGTAATTGATGCATCAAAACCAAAACCACATGTAGTTGCACAATTAGTGAAACCTGTCGGGTTAACACAACCTCCTAATGCCAATACCAAATACTCAAGAGGGAATTCATTTAAAGATTTGTTTGATCAACAGAAGACTAAACAAAGAACCGAGGAACTGACAGTTGAAATGAGCAAATCGGGGATGTATGATTTATTCACATTTCGTAAAACAAATGGGAAGTTATTCATTGCACCAAAGTCATACTGGAGAAAGGACAGAGCCTTGTACTTCCCACATATTACAGGTATGCCATTAGCAAAAAATATTAAAACAGGTCCTATCGAAGGCAATTTAAAAGGAAAATTAAGTATTGTTAGGATATTTGGTAGTAAAACTGGTAATGATCTAAGTGATGAATTTCTTGATAAATTGAAAGAAAAAGAACCAGGATGTTTGAATGATGTACAAATAGTTAATGTTAATTGGATGGAAAATGCGGCGAAGACAATGATTATTAAATTATCACTTTGGAGTATGAGAAAAAGGATTCCAGAATCTCTTCAAAGAAACTATTTTGTTTGTGATAGAGAACAATTACCATTCACAATCAGAGAAAAATTGATGATTAATAATCTTTATACCGGGTATACACTATTAGTTGATGGTGATTTAAAGATTAGATGGATGGCTAGTGGAGGTGTCACCGAAGACGAATTACAATCGTTCGTCAAATCATTAAATGGTCTAAAGAAAGAACAAAACCAGTCAAAGTCTAGTAAGGCTGTCAATAATTAATTAATATTCATAAATCATCATGTTTATAGCAAACTCAACAGAGCGACTAGGTCACACACACATATATATATAGAATCTGACCGGTTCCCTCAAAATAAAAAAAAATATATTTTGAACCAAACCAGTAAGTATTACTTGTATTAGCATTGTCTTCATTCATTATTCTACAAAAAAGAAGAACAAACGGTTTGGGAAATGTTCTTTACGGTTTTCACCCTTTATATACGTTTTTATATGCAAACAATAGTATTTGTTGTTTAATTCAGGCGTCTCATTCGGCGGCTAATTAGAAAAGAGGAAACTGCAAGGCGGCTATTTATAAAATAAGAAGAAGCTATATTCAGAGAACAAGTAAATTAAAATAGATATTAAGGAATCTTACACTTAATTACCAAACCACAGAGACAAGATGAACGGCCAATTGTTCGAACAGAGCTTTGTTTACTGTAATATCTGCCACAGACGACATTCAAATGGGGATCCATTAAGATTAACATCATGTGCACATATTTTATGTTCTATGCATGTGAATAACGACAATGTCTGTCCTGTTTGCAGCACTCATGATATTTCTGTTATTAAATTAGAAGCAGATAAAAATTTACCTAATGATGTTACTTCATTTTTTGAACCTTTACCGAATTTATTAGAAACCATTTATAATGTATCCCAATTTCAGCAACAAGCTCTAGTAAATCAAATTCAATATTATCAGACACACTGTGTTAAGTTAAGAGAAAAAGTTGCTAGACAACAACAACTACTTTATAAAGCTAAACAGGAACTGGATGGAGTTACACAATTGAAGAACCAAGTTGCCAATTTGGAGATGAAATTAAGACAAGCCAATGCTAACCGTAACAACAGTGATAACTATCGGAGTCAGTCTCAAACTATTTCTAAATTCTTTGATACGAAAGGTTCGAATAAGCTATCTGTCACAAATTTTGATACTAAAAGTAATACAAGTTTACAACCACCAATGACTGTTGATCTAACAATGGATGATTCAAGTCATGAGGATGGTGGTAATTTCTTATCAAAATTAAAAAGGACAGCTTCATTACGAAATGGAATCATAACAGCCACTAATACTACCAATACAAGACAAATACCCCAGGAAGCAAACAATTATCGTGTCAATACATATGGCGGCAACTCGAACAATAATGTTGCAAGAAATGGATCAATAGCTGTAAACGATGGAATCGAAGCAGAGTCTACACAACTAGCTAAATATGCTTATTCTCCAAATAATGGAAGATCAGTAACAAAAGATTTGACCAGTATGAGAGTTTCATCTCTTTCGTCTCTTTCATCTGGTAGCAGCTCGCGAGGTCATTCTTCATTAACTTACGGTTCTTCACATAGTATTCAAACAAAAGATCGTAACAGTAACAACAGTGGCTCGAACAGAAACAAGTTTCCACAAGCTCTAGATCGACTACGGATAGCTAAACGAAATAGTACTACAAATAATGAACCTATAAGAACGATATCAAATAGTCAAGGCATAATTGCACACATGAGAAGCAGTAGCAATAATAATAATAATAACAGACATACTAACAGTACGTTTTCTTCAAATAGACGAAGTTTAACATCACAAGTTACCGGTGGAAGTAAATATACGAATTCTCAAACTTCAACTACCAAAACTAGAAGAAAGTAAAACAGATGTGTTTTGATAATGAGGTCAGGTCAAAACTCCATAACAAAACAAAACAAATAAAGATATGTTATTTGATTAGTATATGTATGTATATATATATAAAAGAATTAATAATAGTATAAAAGGGAATAAATAATACTTGTGTGACAATAAGGAATATTAGAGTTATCTCTTCAAAAAAGGAGCTGTTATAACAATAAAATAATAGGGTAAGAATGTAAAGAATCATATGAATATTTTTACTTTAAATCATTATGCTAATCTTGTTGTTTTTTTGTTATTGTAGTATTGCATATATACTAAAATTGGTATCGATAACTATTTGTAGAATCCAGTCTACTTGAACTTTAACCAATTGAGTATCGAGGAAATAAACAAACAATCTTCAATCACTAGCTCATATCAGGAAAGAAAAAAAAACATACATGCTTGTACCGCTTACTTATAAATTACCGGATTTTTTCAATTGTACAAAGGATGCAATGAATGGGACGGCGAAACCAACACCCATGAAGCCAAAGAAGACGATACCAAATGGTATCTTTCTGTTTTGCACCTTGAATGGAACATTTGAGTAAACACCTTCCTTGAAGTGTACAGCTTGTCTGGAAGTTGAGGATAAGGCTCTTCTTGTGGATAATTTAACTAACGATTGTCTAAACATTGTATTCGATGTATATATATATGTGCGTGTGTATTCTTGCAATTATAAATATGATAATAATCACGTAATCAAACAAATTAATACGTGTTACCTGTTCGGTAAATGGTCAAAAGTACTCGCAACTCTAAACAACTCTCCTTTATATATGAGGTGCTTATTCACTCTCTGTTTATTTCATTTATCAACTGGGGGGCTGCTCCGAGTGTCTGACTGTCTAACTGACTGTTTGTCTGACAACTGCGTGCGCTTCCCTGCGGTAACACCGAGGCTGCAGACAGAAGTATTCCTGCGGATGACTGCGCTTGTTTCTGCGGCGAGGCCCCGGAAGTTCAGAGACCGCGCGGGTGGGTCGGATCTCATTGGCTGGAACGCTTAACTATGTCGTCTGCAATGATCACAAATCGTTTGTTAACATTACGTTGTTGTAACTTCTTTTGCAAGAACTTGACTAATGCTACTTCACCTGGGGTAACACCTCCCAAGAACACTAATAAGACAACGTCTCTTTGGTTTGCTGGTTTCTGTTTCTGCTGTGTAGAGGCTGCACGTACGCGTTTCAGTCTCGCTGTTGGTTCAGGGATCCAACGCGACTGTGTAATAATATCGTCATCCCTACCGTAGATCTGTTGTAAAAGAGGTTCTAACATTGCGGCATTTGGTTCTCTTGAGATCATAAAGGGTTGTTGCGATGAGTAGTGCTTCGTTATAGTTGTTCTGTCGTACAGAGCTTGAATTAGTCGTATACTCAATGGCGCAACACCGCAATAGGCAAATATAGGTTCTCTAAGATCCTTCAACCTAGCTTCAGCTGTAGAGCCATCAGTTTGTTGTTGCATCCTTATATCGTCCTGCTCATCGCTCGGTAATGTATTCAACCATTGTGAAATATATCTATATTCTTTATTCAACGAGATCACATCATGTTGAAGCACAGAGTGTAACAAAGATTTACTCGCAAATATACCATTTCGTGTACACCTTTCTAACTTGAACATTATCTCTATGCCGTATGTATCTATCATTTCTTTTTTCAAATTTTCAAATTCACTCTCACGTAATCCATTCTTACATAATGATAATAAGCAAACCAATCTGATAATTGTCCCTTGTTTCACATTACCTTCGTATAATAGAGTCAATATTCTATCTATCGCTATGGAAGTTCCCAAATTATCTAGTAATATATCTTGTTCCAATTCTAAAATATTGTTAAATTCTAATGCATCATTCTTTTCAATTTCTTCAAGAATATCGGATGACAAAGTAGTATGCATCTTTAACATTTTTTGCTCTTGTTGTAATGACCCCAAGGAGTCGACAAACTTTTTGATTTGCCCTACTGTTTCTGCATCATGTCTGGAATCATATTTGGCTTGTAAATCCTTGGCTATTTGATTTAGGAAAGGCCCTATAGCACCAAAATTATGAAATTTCAATTGGTTCCAAATTTCATCTTCGCTGATAAAATTGTAGATGTTACCATCCTTACCTGTCAATCTGCCATTGTCATCAAATCCATAAAAATCGTTAAGAACACCAAAATACGTCAATTCAGTTAACAGTGGAGTAATCGGATCCACTTCACGTTCCATCACAATCATATCAGTCTCTATATCGACAGTTGCCTTCTTACCATGTAGTGATTGAAATATTACATCATCTTGACGAGTCGATTCTGTGGTGATTCTTGATTTTAGCAATTCTGCAAATTCTTGAGAATAATTACCCATCGTGACTGCATTTGTTATTGTAGTGTTTGTCTCCTTTAATAAACTTTGCACACAATTCACCATATTATCCAATAATACTTCTCTGGTACCCTGTTTTAAAGAATTCTCAAATGGTGAGTACAGTGAATCACCTTCAGAGTTATACAAAACATGGGGACACAAGAAATCATCATCGATTTGTGGATTCGGAATCTGTCCCCAAGGTATAACGTTCACAGTATGACAAGTTTCTTGCAGTTGAGATTGAATTAGATGTGGTATTTCTTTCATACCTACAGTTAATCCTGTAGACCATGTACAACACATTATATCAGCTTCATTAAGCTCTAAATTCTCTATCACAACACGTAGCATATCTGGCACCACTAAGTCAATTTTAACGTCTATCAAAAATATAAGTTTCATATTAGGCAATGTTCCAAGTAACTCTGTGAGTTCCGAAGTCAATTGATCATCTAGAAGTAAAATCTTTCTTACAGGTGTTGATTCGGTCAATTCAGATAACGAAAGTAATCTATTAATCAAAGGTAGTAATTTTGGTTCTATCACTAATGCCCTCTCTGATTTACCAACACTATTCAAAGCATCACAAAATCTTCTTTTTGACTCATCCTTAAATTTCCTCGTATTCCACTGATAGTTCATCTCACAGTTCCCTCTATTTACATGTATAAACAATTCACCCTTTGGTATATTCCGTTATCAATATGATCTTGTAACAACAATGCTACTTAACGTAACTTTAGTCCTCAACTACTTTCTCGAACTGTTCGTAATTTGATCCTATTTTGCATTTGCCTTGTTGTTGCTGCGTTGACTGCGTAGTGTCACGAAGCGAATGTGACAATTGTTCGGGTACTTTAAAGGTAGTAACATCACAGACGACAGTGAACATTATTTACAAAAGGAATAAAATGACGGTTTTGAAAGTTACATATGCTATCTATCAACATTTCTGTATATCTATATATCTGCTGATTATGCTGCATAATCCTTTATTCCACTTCTCGATGCAAAAGATTCGTAATATTCCAACATTTCTGGAGTGATACCCTTGGAGATACCAGCCAATGCATTTTCGAAATGCTCTGGTTCCACTTTATCAGCTTGAAGATTCTCCATTATTGCTGCTAAACCAGCTTCTTGACATAACAACACCATTTCAGCCCCAGAACACCCATCAGTCCTCTTTGCCAATCTTTCTAGATCAACTTCGTTATCTACAATATTGAACTTTTTGGTGCAATTTCTTAAAATTTGTAGTCTGGCGTCAAAATTTGGAGGACCTACATAAATATGTCTATCAAGTCTACCAGGTCTCAATAACGCAGGATCAATGGAATCTGGCCTGTTAGTAGCTGACACAATGACAACACCGTTTAGTTCTTCCACACCATCTATTTCATTTAATAACGATGTTAGAACGTGGTTTGCAGCTGATGTTGATTCACCATCTCTATCCGGGGACAAAGCATCAATTTCATCAATGAAAATAATACTTGGAGCAGCTGAACGAGCCTTTCTGAAAATCTCTCTAATTGCACGTTCCGATTCACCAACATATTTGTTAAAGATTTCTGGGCCCTTGACAGCAAGGAAATTAATACCAGATTCTGTTGCAAGAGCCTTTGCAGTTAATGTCTTCGAACAACCTGGTGGACCATATAATAAGACACCCTTTGGAGCAGAAACACCCAATCTAGCAAATGTTTCAGTGGCCTCCAATGGTAATTGAATCATTTCTTTCATTTTTCTCTTTAGATCTTCTTGACCACCAATATCTGACCAATACACTTTTGGCATTTCTAAAAATATCTCACGCATAGCACTAGGTCTTACTTCTAACATAGCATTCTCAACATCTGACATGTTAACTTTTAATAATGTTCTATCAACCACCGTGTTATCATTTAAACCACGTTGTATTGTTTTCATAACAGATTCTCTACACAATGCTGAAAGGTCTGCACCGACATAACCATGTGTCTTGGATGCAACTGTTTTGATGTCTTCTTCAGTTAAAGTATAACGTTTTTTAGACATTCTTGCAAATTGCTTTTGTAAGATATCCAGTCTAGCTTCAACATCTGGAATACCAATCTCGACTTCTTGATCAAATCTACCCGGTCTCCTCAATGCCGGATCTACAGCATTGGGTCTGTTAGTAGCACCGATAACAACCAATCTCCCACTTGAACTCATACCATCCATTAGTGTCAACAAAGTGGCAACAACTCTACTCTCAATCTCACCACTATCATCATTGGCTCTATTAGGAGCTAGAGAATCTACCTCATCGATGAAAATTATAGATGGTTGATATTTAATGGCTTCATTAAAGATATTTCTCAAAGCCGCTTCAGTCTCCCCAAGATATTTTGAAACAATGGATGGACCGCTTATCGTCAATACATGTGCATTAGTAGTATTTGCGACACATCTTAATAGCATTGTTTTACCAGTACCTGGTGGGCCATGCAATAATATACCTCTTGGAGGAGTCACACCAAAATCACTGAATAATGTTGGTTGATGCAGAGGTAGGTCGATTGTGTTCTTTAATGTTTCAATTTCCTTTGATAAACCACCGACAAAATTGTAAGTCAATGGCTCAGGGATATTATATTTACTACTAGCATGTGTTGAATTAGCAAAAATAAATTTTGTGGAACCCTTCTTAAACAATACAGATGGCGATAGTAATACAGGGTCTGAAGTTTCTGAATCTTGTAAGGACATACCACCAATATCAGGCAACGGATCGCTAGTTACATCGGTTACTATAACATCAACCAAATCACCATTAGAGATTGGAAATTCCTTTAATACCATGCCAGGACATATAATCCCACAATTATCTAAAGCCTTCTCAACAGCTTTCTTATCTGAATCCTCGATAGTCTTTCCTTGTATTGTACCTACGGTAATGGAAGATGCATATGGGGGTTGTGATGACACTTTACGAATCTCCAATCTGTCACCCAATAATATATTACCTATAGATCTTAATGTGGAGGATACCATGAATACGTCCATTGGGTGAGTCTTTTCATCACCTGCTTTAACAATAGCTGTGACACCATTGCAACCAAGTTTGGAGACAATACACATAGTACCAACACTGATCTCATTTGCTTTCAATATCGTGGGATGTATAACAATATCTAATGCCTTGGTATAATCATTTTCAATGTTTAGTGGTCGAGCAATGTATTCAGTTGGCAGTTTTATTTTAACTGGCTTGGCTGCTGAGCTGCTGGATCCCGATGGCGTCGTTTTCTTTGCAGAACTAGATTTTGGTGCCATCTCTCTCTATTTATCAATAAATGTTTCACAGTTAGGTCTATACTGTCTAATTGAAAGTAATTTGAGATAAATGGTTTACTGCGAATGTTGCGATGAGCTCATCTTTAACATGCTTAAGTAAATAAAAATTTTCGGCTAATTGTGGAAGTTCCAATTTTCCACAGGAGACCATCGCGGCATCATAGTAATAACAGTTACTTAAGATCAGTACATATATTTCTATGAAACAATTCAAATTAAAATATATAATGCTACAATTACAAATACTTTTCATCTATAAGTACAAACTGGCAGCAAAAACAATATCTCTTTTGATCAGTTCTTGTGCTTTATCCATCTTCATATGAAGATTTGAGTTACCAATAATGATCGAAGCTGTCTTGACTTGACGACAGATTTCGTCCAACCAAGTAATGACTCTCACAACAGTACCTTCAGCTTCAGGACTGATTTCCATAATTTCCTTGAAACTCATACCTCTTGCCCATTCATAAACAACATTAACCATAGCGAATCTCTTCTTTTCCAAGAATTCAGCTTCTTCTTGTGTCAAAGTAACTTGATTTTCTTCATAAATGACTAACATGTTTCTATAGATCTCTTGGATTCTTTCTTTACCTTTAACTAGTCTCGGAGTTACAATCGGAGGTTCTTCCTCTCTAGTACGACCTTCATAGACAAAGACAGACAACAGAGCAACGATTTCTTCAGGTTCAAAATCACCTAAGAAGTTATCCAGGATCAACTCAGTTAATACTAATTCATAACCCGAATTGATTTCACACGCGACACGACCCTTCAATACAACATTATGGTTTTGGTCAATGAAGCCCGCAGATTGTAAAACAGCTAATCTATGCTCATAATTTGGCAATAAATTCAAATTTTCATCGGACATTAGATGCATAAAATGATTTATCTTGCTTTCAATTTCATGTTTCTTGTACACTGGAATGAAGTGAAGTGCTAGTTTTGGACAAGTGCTACATTTTAATTTCATGATTTCATTTCTCAAGTTCTCTCTTTTTTGGATGCATTGGTGGACCTTCAAACTACCCTTTATACCATAATTACTTTCCTTGAATCTATCTGATAATCTTAGAATAACCTTCATTTCAAGCTCGAACTTTTCCATTACTTCCGGATCCTTTTTAATGATACTAGAAAATGGAACCTTTAAGTTATAGGCAGTAATCAGTTCGATTGAAGTGTATGGAACCTTATCCATGAAATATGGGGTTTCCTCAAACAAACCGAAGGCATTCTTACTATATGCAGTGAATTCAGGCAGGTAGACAAGGTTGTTGGTTGTTCCATCTGGCAACTTGTGTGGTTTAGTGAAAACCATAACAACAGCAGCACCTTGATTGATACTATTTCTTACGATGAAACCTAATCTTAGGTTGTTGTTTTGATCTCTGAATACAACTAATCTACCCTCTCTCAGGATTCTGTGTACCGCGTTCGATTTGGACATGTCTTCCATCATATCACTGGTAACTTGTTTATACTTATTAGTCAATGTTAAGAATTTGTTGATAGAATCATCACAAACATTACATTCATATTCCTTGATACTTTCAAATTGGCCCTGAAGTTCCTTGATAAGCTTCTCATGTTCAGGCTTGGATGTTTGATTCGTGTTTTCACTGAATGAATATTTAATCATTTCTTCAACCTTCAACGCCTCGATTCTCAATAGATTCAGGATCATATTGTAGGTTAATCTGAATTGAGATTCCAATTTGGTTGGAACACCCAAGGTCGTCTCCTTGAAGGATAAGGCGCTGAATGGTTCGTAAGCCATGATAATAACTGTACCTGTTTTATCCAAACCTCTACGCCCAGCTCTACCGGCCATTTGAGTAAATTCACCTGGAGTCAAATCTCTTAGACCATTACCATCGTGTTTTTGAACTTCACTGAAAACTACAGTTCTTGTTGGTAAGTTCAAACCCATAGCAAATGTTTCTGTAGCAAACAATACTTTAATGAAACCCTTAGCGAAAAGGATTTCAATCAATTCCTTGACAATCGGTAATAAACCACCATGATGAACAGCAATACCTCTCTCTAAAAATGATCTCATTTTTAAAATTTGTGGTAACTCTCTATCGTCCTTCTTTAACCTAGTAATTGATTTCTCAACAAACATATGAATTTGAGATCTATCTTTGTTATTGGCGAAATTCACACCGTCAAGCCAGTTGGCATATTCTTCACATCTCTTTTGACTGAAAACGAATGCAACCATTGGTAATAAATCCTTTGAACGTAAATAATCAACAAGTTGGGGCCAAGTCTTCTTATTTGGCCCAGATCTTCTGAAGAATTGACGTTTATTTGAACCAACCGCACCTGCACCTCTTGATCCATTGCCACCTCTTCCTCCGCCACCTTGGCCTCCTCTGCCACCCCTTTGGCCTCCACCTCTTTGGCTACCACCTCTTTGGCTGCCACCACGCTGTCCACCACGTTGACCTCCTCTTCCACCTCTTTGTCCCTTGGAATCGCTACCTTTCTTGTCACGTTTCCCTTTTTCATCACCAGATAATAGTAATTTGTGCTCCTTAAACCCAGCTTCACTGAATTCTCTCTTTGAATTGATGACAGGGATCAATTTATTCTTAGCCCAAATGTTAATCTCTAATGGAACGGGTCTTTGAGGTGTAGAGATGACATAAATATTCTTTTGTTTAGTTCTACCGATCCAATTAGCAAATTCATACGTGTTTGGAACAGTGGCCGATAACAGGATAAATTTGACATGTTGTGGTAGCATAATGATAACTTCTTCCCAAACAACACCACGATCTTGATCATTAACATAATGAACTTCATCAAAGACAACAAATTCGACATCTCTAATTAAATCAGCACCACGATATAACATAGATCTTAGGATTTCTGTAGTCATAATTAAGCAGTTTGCTTCAGGGTTAATTTGGACATCACCAGTAATTAGACCAACATCTATATCATCAAAAGTTTCATTGAAATCTCTGAATTTTTGATTCGATAGAGCTTTAATTGGTGACGTATAAATTGTCTTTGTCATATTTCTTTTGGCCATCGCGATTGCATATTCTGCAACAACTGTTTTACCTGCAGACGTGTGTGCAGCAACAAACACAGAATCACCTTGCTCCAAATGATAAACAGCCTCCTTTTGGAAAGTATCCAGTTCGAACGACCAAGTCCTAGCTGGATTAGGTACCAAGTCGTCAAAATTATCAATCTTGTGATTCAGATCAACCACATGTGCCCATTCCTTTCTTTTCAAAATATCCCTGGTTTTGTTGATGGATCTACCAAATGTGATATCCATAGGTAATAGTTCATCAATTTCCGCATTATCCTGTTCATCTTGTTCCGTTCTACTTATTGTATTAAATGTAGATTCCAATTTAGATTGAAGTAACTGTTCTTCTTGATCCTTAGTGGCATTTATTTCTCTTGCCACTTCAGACTCGTTATCAATCTCATTCAATTGCTCGATATCTTCAATATCGTCAACGTTTGCTTCAACAATCTTTGGACTGATACCTCTTTGGAAACCTGGAGGAATGTCGAATAGACCTTGATCATCCTTATGAAGTAATTTTGTAGCAATTGCAGTTGAGGATGAAACTGAGTCTCCCGCAGTATCGGATTTCATGGATATACCACCTGGTGTGAAAGGTAATTGAGCTGTAGTACCTCTTACAGTATTGCTATGATAATCAATGCTTCTGTTCAGGGATAATGAGTTTGAGGCATTTGCTTTTGCAATCTCCTTTAGTGAGACTTCTTCCTTATGTGATACGATCTTACCTGAGATACCCTTTCTTTTGAAAACGTAAGAAGTCTTGCTGATTGGTGGAGGAATTTGAACAAAATCGTAATAATTATATTTCTCTGTTGAAACATTGGTATCATTATTCAAATCGTCAGGTTTTGGAACTTTTTGCAAAATGTCAAGCAGATCCCAGGATAACAAGTTAGAAGGCTTTAAGAACTTCTTTCTAATCTTGTCATTGACTTGATCTTCTGATAATTTCGTTGATTCATCCTTGTACGTAGTGATTTTATCGTCGAATAATTCAATTTCATCACCGCCACTTATATCCTTCAGTGAGGAGTATAGTTCTTGCAATGAACTTTCTGACAATTGTATTGACATCTTAGCGCTCTTCTCGATCAATTGCTATTGAGTAGTTGATTGCTTAGTGTATCTGTGTATGTATATATATTTTACACACCTCTGTTTTTATAGAGATGTTCTTTGTCTACTGTTTGGCCGCTGAAATTTCAAAGCCAAAAAAAAAAAAAAAAAAAATAACGAAATAAAATAAAAACATATATTATTCTATACCAATACATTGACTTACATACACTATTGCAAAAATATAACTTCTATTTGTTTTTAACATATATATATATATTAATGTTACATAATAAGTGTGTGTTCAGTCTATCAAATCTGTATTAATATAATGAATTTGTATTAATAACAGTCAATTAATAATTACATGCTTAAGACAACGCACTCTTTAAAACTCCTAAGACCTTGAGAGTTCTCTCATTGAGAAAACTTTCGAAAATAAAAAAAATAAAACTTAAATAAAACTGCGGTGAAGCAAAAACTATTCTTCTTCACTTTCACTTTCTTCATCATCTGATGAGGAAGAAGAAGACATTACTGATGCGGTTCGTGTTTGATTATATAACATACCAGTTGGTGAAGCATTTTGACTTAATGGAGAAGCATGATCTAAATAAGCTAATTTATTTCTAATCTTTTCGATTTGTTTAGACTGTTCTGCTTGACTTAATGCTTTACCTCTTCTTTTTCTACCGTTACCACTTAATGCACTACCTGGAGATAATGAAGAGTTATCATGACCAGAGACACCATTAGATCTATGATCTACACCATTTTCATTATAATGCCTGAAGAAAGAATTGTAAATTGTTAATAATTTATCGTTATCCAAAGTATCTAAGTCTAATTCTACTTCATCATCGTCGCCATTTCTCTTTGGCATAGCAATTTTAATGACTTTATTTAAATTATCCGCGGATAAATCATTAATATGTTCGGAGATTATACGTTTCATATCATAAGTAACAACGGTTTGTAATTTTGTCTTCTTGGTTTTATGTGAGGATGCACCAGATTTAGAGACTCTTCTTCTCTTTGTAGTTTTACCCTTTCTTGAACGTGGTTTCTTGGTACCACGAGCCAATCTTCTCTCCTTTCTAATTTTATCCAATTCTTGTTTCTTCAATTGTTGTAATTCGACTTTCATTCTTGCTAATTGTTCCTCTAAATATTGTATAGCGGGATTAGTAATTAAAGTTTCATCAATATCTGAATCAGAGATATCTGATGGAATTTCTTCCTCAATCTCGGATTCAGGTTCAGATTCAGATTCAGATTCTTGAATATCTGGTCTATCTGCCCATCTATTATTAAATACTTCTTCCAAACGATGACCCATCATATTAACAATGGTACCATCTGGATTGAATGCATAACAATTTTTGAATACCAAACGCACATCACTTTCGAATTGTTCTAAAGTTTGATATTCCCAATTACTTAATTTTGAAGCAATTGTACCTAGATCCATTGGTTCCTTAACATAATCGAAATAAGTAGGTATATTCATTGATACGGGATCTACAGGTTCTAAAAATGGATAATTGAAACTTGCATATTTTTTACTTGATAAATCTTTAATTATTGAACTACAAAATCTGAAAGCATTTTGTAATTTTTTCGATTTAGGCCTCTTATTTTCATATGAGAATATATCCTTTGATTTTGGTGGATGAATTTCTCTTTTCGGTCTACCATTATGAGTTTGAGCTCTTCTAATTACTACAGGTTGATCAGAATCTGTTTGATTTTTCCTTGATTTTTTAATTACCATAGGGGCATCCTTTGCGGGCATATTTAGCATATGTTTCTCGAATGCCGCTTGAATATTTCTTGCCATTTGTGAAATTACCGTATTTGGTCCGTTGAACCGTATTGAATTATTAACCATTAAATTAAAATCTTCAATAATTTTTTCTGGAGTATCATAAGCGTTAACGGATAATTTTTTCTCTATAGTTGATAAATCCATTGGATGTGGTACATAATTATAATAAAATGGGATATTTAATGCAATAATATCTACTGGATGTAAGAAAGGTTTTGAATCCTTTAATCTTTTAACTGCTTTAATTGCCATTATAGCATGTTTCTTTTGATGTTCAGGAATTGGATCAGTAGGTAAATTATTCATATCTGGTTCTAATGGTGGAGTTGGAGCAGGTACAGTAGGTTTCTCGATAGGAGGGAACACGGGAGTTCCATCATCCTTTTTGACCTGTGTGCCTTCTTCATTCTTCGCAACTTCAGCGCCATCTTCTTCATTCTTCGCAACTTCAGCGCCTTCTTCATCTTTCTTTACATCGGCACCTTCCTCACTCTTATTAACTTCAGCACCTTGGTCTAGTTGTTCATCTTTCTTAACTTCAACATCCTCTGGTTTCTTTGTCTGTTGTATGTTAGTAATAGTATCTGTAGTAGTAGTAGTAGTAGGAGTATTGTTATTATCAATTTCTGTCATAGTATACGAAAAAATAAGCTAACTAATTATTATCTTGCTTGACTGCTCTATGTAGTGTCTACAATGCAGTGTACTACTGTCCGTGAATACGCAACAGCAACAACAAGAAAAAAAGGGACATACGAAATTGAATTTTAATTGAAATTCCCCTCAGGGTACCGTTTATTTATATAGCAACCGGTTGGACAAGTGTAAATGTGTTATGAGGGTGGGAATGGAAGAGACGGAGACGGCATGCGCGCGACGAGAGAAAAACAAATTTTTTTGGCTTTTGCTTTTGCTTTTGCTTTTGCTTTTGCTTTTGCCACCGACGACGACGACGACGACGACGACGACGCTGCGGGCAGCAATCTCAACTTACTATTTTCTCGTTTTATTGCGCAGCACAGCATACAATACGCAACGTATGTTCACTCGTTTGTTTATGTTTATGTTTGCTGCTGCTACGTAATGCGTATTTTATTTATATAAGTAAGTGTGATATGATATGCGTCGCTGGCTTATATTATATTATATTTATGTACAGTCAGTACTTGATACTTTGTCAGCTGCTCGGCGGCAACTACGTATATAAGGATATTTGCTTATCCCTTGTGTTTCCCTCTTAATAGGAATTACTCTTGTGTTTGGGAGTGTATATGAAGTTCTCTTCAGCTGGACCCAAGAATAATTCAGATAATTTGATCCAATCGGCACTATTAGTACTACCCAACAAAGTCTCTGTCTCATCTCTACCGATCCAATTTGGCGGTCTCTCATTTAATTTCACAGGATATCTTTCGCAGATACCCATTGGAATATAACGATGGAAAAATGACATAAAATCACAGAAATATCTACGACATTGTGCAATACCATATTCATCTGTACCCCAATGTTCCATTGCATAACGTGAATAATCTTGTAAAATAGTTAATCTTTCAGTAGAACTCTTATCTAAATGTTGTTTAGCATCTATCTCTTCAAAGATCCATGGTTTAATTAATGCACCTCTTGCTACCATTACACTATCCATATTTGAATCATTCTCAATATGTTTATACCAATCCTCATAATTATTAATATCACCATTACCAACAAATTGTATACGTTTCTGTCTTTTATCACGAGCTTCTTTACCTTGTTCACTTTCATTAAATGATAATTCACTATCACGTAATGATTTAGAGGTAGTCGAAATATAATCCCAATCTGCTAATTTAGTATATCTTTGTTGTCTTGATCTACCATGTAATGTTATCGCGGCTACATCTGTCTCATAGACAAGTCTCTTAACAAGTGTATCTGCTGTATTATGACCATCTTTAGTTCCGGCACGGATCTTGACAGTTATAGGTACATCTCCTGAAACATAATTCATACTATTTAGTACACGGATTAATCTAGCTGGATTATCTAATAATGCACTACCGGCACCTTGTCTATATAATAAATCAATTGGACAACCAGAATTTAAATTGATTTCATTGATACTATTCGTTGGTGTATTTAATAAATTACCTACAAGTGCTTCAGTGGCCTTGGCGGCTTGCCATGCTTTAGAACAAGCAATTTGTACACCAAATCCATTACGTTCACTTTTATGACATTTAGCTAATGCCCATTCAGAATTTTGTCCCTGAATCAATGGCACGGCTAATGCCATCTCAGAATATGTAATATCACATCCCATTTGTTTCATTAAACGACGGTATGGTAAATTACCAACTGTAGTCAATGGTGATAGAATCTTCTTACGATATAAATCTAATGGTTTCTTCTCGGCGGCAAAATAACGAGTATCTTTATATTGCAATTGTAACTCCTTCTGTCTATCACGTTTCTCTTGAAGTTCCTTCTCACGTTGCACCACTTGTGGCGCTTTCTCCTTCTGTTCTTTAGTCTCCGTAACATCTCTATATTCTTGTTGTAACGCATCTTGAATCTCTAATACTGTATCACTCTTAGTGAATGCAAATCTACGTTTAACTAATGCGGTTTTTTGTTCATAGGTGATATGGTTACATTCCTCATTGATATCATATATTGGAACATTATCAGTATTAACCTCTTTAGTTAATAATTTATGTGACCCTGATTCCATATGACTAGAAAGAAATCTACATTTATAACCCATTGGACATCTACCTAAACTTTTATAAACTGGACACTCAGTAAAATATCTAGAGTCAATCTCTGGTCTCTTCCCAGCCAAGTACGCATCAATATCATGATTGAAACGACATTTGTCACCAAAGGTACAATTCGTTAAATCACCATGGATCAATTTCGGACAAAGTACATTATGTTCCTTCAATTGACGATTATCTCTATTCTTGTTCTGTCCACGCTTCTTCTTCTTATTCTTCTTCGAGCCACCATCGATCCCATCCAATCTATCCGTGGTAGGTTCCTCATCGTCGACTTGTTCCCTTGATTGGGTTCCTGTAGTCACGATATATTCCGGTTTCAATTGCGCAATACCTTTCCCATGATAGTCGGCACGCTTGTTAGCCTCCACACTCTCCTCAGCGGTACGTTTATTCGATTCGCTCATCCTTACTCGACCCTATCTATCTGACAACGATATTATCCTATTCAATTACAACCCCACTTCTTATATACAGATGTTTCGATGAGATGAGCATCAGCTGAAAAATTTTTTTTTTTGCTTATTGACAGAAAAATCCGATCGGGCACGTGACTGAGGGGCCCAGCCGTCATTCGTCCATAGTGACACACCCACACACCGTGGTCACTCCCCACGAAAGACACCGTCTTATAGTTGTCCGTTTCATTCTTAGCAGTTACTGAGACCACACCGTACAATCCCGTTTTCTGATCGATTGATCCGTCGAGCACAGTGAAAACTCCGCACAAGGCGACATCGGGAAGGTTTGTCCGCCCGTTTTTCTTCGTTGATTTGTTTGTAGGGAGTAAATGCAGTGTGTGAGCAGTTCGTTGCTGCTAAAGGCGAAAGTGAGAGTGATAGTGAGATGAAATCTAAACTATTACCATATTATGTAAACAATTTCACTTCTCATCTCCTTGTAAAGTGGGTAATGGGCAATGTTTTATAAGAAAGTTATTACAAATTATATCTAATCACACAGTTGTATTACTTACTGGGACTGTTCAAATATCGAAGAATATATCACAATAGTCAACCATGTCGACCATGTCTATACCTAATAGGAACAGCTCCAATGTGGAAGAGAATAAGGATTCCCAAAATTTAGCAATGAGCATAAGTCCTAAAAATGTTCAACCTTCCATTACAATTACACCCGCAGGATCACAAGGTATCGAATACAAGAATCATCCATTGAACAATATGAATATGACTTTGGGTAAGGATCCACAACAGATGGCGAAGCTAAGAAGGGATTCCATTGCTCATTCTCATGGGATGGGTGGTGTCTCTTGGGGTTCTTTAACTATTGGATCCTGGTTACGTGATGAAGTCATGTTTAATGCAACGATGAAACAACATTCAAATAATACCTCTAGATCAAATAGTAATATTCAAATGAACAATCCGATCGATTATCGTCGTTTATCAACAATTAATAATGTTAATAATGGATTGAATCCAACTAATAATATTACTAATAATAATAATAATAATAAGAATGGGAAATTTATGGGTAATTCTCCACCGAATTTTGCTCAGTCCGCTTATTTGCCATCTTTGGAAGAACAATATTGTAAAGATTATTCTTGTTGTGGAATCTCCTTGCCTGGATTACATGATTTATTAAGACACTACGAGGAGGCTCATATCAATCCAGGTTCAAATGGATCGAATACAGTTTCCAGTGCGGCACAACCAATGGCAATGAACTCACAACAACAACAGCAACAGGGTACAACGAACCAAGGGTTTTCGATGGCATTTAACGATCCAAAACAAGGTGCAGATGCTTCAAGTTCACAACAAACACATTTACATAGACAATCTATGAGTTCGAGATCACAAAATAGGAATAAAAATTCACAGGCAAATACATCTGTAACTACACCTGTGCCAAAATCACAAATTACAATGGAACAGAAACATATCATTCAACAACAATTGAAACCACAGCAGAACAACAATAACAAGATCCCTGTAGAAAGTAGTGTACCACATCCTCTAGAGGCACAGTTGTTTAATGGAGATGTCAATGATTCTGTATCGACTAATGAGGTCTTTCTTTCCTCAAACAAAAACAAAGACAACAAGCATAAGATCAATCTTGATTTCTCATTCGATAATAAATTGAAAAATAATGATGGAACAAGTCATTATACTACAACTAATTCACATAACAATTCAGTAGATTTGAATTTCATGGATGATGATATCCTGACAAGGATGGGACTTCAATCAAATGATCCTTTGTCCTCAATAAGTAATTCTGTTCAACAAGCTAGACAAAATTTCATCAACAATCCAATTCCTTCACATAATAATCATGGGAACGATATGGATGAAGACGACGATGATGATGACGATGATGACGATGACGATGACGATGAAGATGAGGATTTGATGTCCGGTACAACAAATAACGGTAATAATAGTCATTCAACTACACATACATCTCCATTAAATGGAAATTTCGCAAATAATAATACTACTAATAATAATAATACTGGGGCCCGTGAAGATATAAATTATAACAACTTGGGAAACCTTGCTCAACATGTTCTATATGGTGATTTGAAGAATTCCAATGCAATCCCAACTCCAGTAACAACTCAATCAAATACAAACTTATTAAGTAATCCACAACTTGGAACCAATTACAATATGAATAAAGCTCCAAAACAGGGATACATTGATGATCCTGCAAGAAGATTATATGTAATGGATCACGAAGAAAACAAACCATTCAAATGTCCTGTCATAGGTTGTGACAAAACATACAAGAATCAAAATGGTTTAAAATATCATAGAATACATGGTCATCAAAATCAAAAATTACATGAAAATCCTGATGGTACATTCACAATTTTGGATCCAGATTCAAATGAACCGTACCCTGAGGGAATGGGTTATGAAAAGGATAAACCTTATCGTTGTGAAGTTTGTGGTAAACGTTACAAGAATTTAAATGGGTTGAAGTATCATAGAGGTCATTCGACACATTGATCACAACAACATTTTATTTTTTTGCATATTTTTTTATACTTAATTTTGCATTTTTTTGGGGGGGGCTTTATTTGAGCAATTATAGAGTAATGTCATGAGATTTAATTTCTTTATTTTATTTTCTCAATTTTTCACTTACAGGGTATTAGATTATTAATATTTTTTTGCTTCTCTTTGGCTATTGAGAAGTCATTGATTTATATTTTGGTTATATATAGTTTTATATATCTTTTTTTTATTATGTATGGCAATTTCAACATAATATCAATATTGTAAAAAATTAATATTGCAAACGCGGAAATGACCAAAACATCTAAGGGGACAAGCCAACAAGAGAGCCATATAAAACATAAGACACGAACAAGTAACTACGGATTGTTAAGGTCATCTGTTTTGATCAACCTAACGGCTCGATTTTACAAGGATGAAACTTAACATTTCATGGCCATTTCAATTGATGCAATGGACATCTTATGTAGTTGCTATTTTCATTGTTCAAATCATTATTATACTACCATTATCATTTATTTTATTCAATGATTTCTATCAATATTTAATCCCAACGGATTCGTCTCAATTGGTTCCATTGTCAGCATTCAATCTAACTGAGTCCGGTAGATGTCATTTCCAATATACTCAAAAATTGGATAAAGTTACCGCGCATCAAGATCTACCAATTGTGAAACCAAACGGTTTAATTCAACATATACCAGTTAGAGAACATATCGATTATCGAATTGACGCAACATTTAAATTCTTCTGTCTGATCAACGAGGAGGACACAGCTAAACATAATTTACAAACAGCTACAGTATCCATATATGCTCATCGGGATGGTTCAACCCCATTGTTATTACATTCAAAATATGTTCCAATTGTATGTATTACACCACAGGACAAAATTACATTACCTGAGGGTAAACAATTGAAACGATCGAGACTATCTCAATATAAGACCGAATGGTTAAATGAGATCAAGATTGATGATATTAGTGATCTAACTACAGATTCGCAAACATGGGGACTAGTTATTAGATTCAATTTTTTAACGAATGAGAAAGATACAACTCAGGGTTACAATCATGGATATCCTCATCGAGATGTCTATACGTTATTAATGAATGAGGACTCCAAATTGAATCTACGTATTAATTTCAATCAAGGTATAAGGAATTTAATGTTGCGTTATCGTATCATTACGTATGTGGTTGGGACCATTGTGGTACATATTCTAATTTCATTCCTAATGATTATAACTACAGTGACAGCATTCTATTTAACTAATCAGAAATTAGCAGAAAGTGATGATCATCATGGAGGGAAGAAAGTTGGTGATCGCTTTACGGAAACCAGGAAACAAAAATAGTGCCACTGAAAAAAGCAAAAGCCAAAAATAAAAAATATTGTAGTTGATGCAAACATATAAAAAATGAGCGATGAGCTAGATACCAGGAGGAGTAAAAGCAGGTATAAGATAAACAGGCAAATAGACTAATTAAATACGTGATGTCAATCAATGTACTTCCTCCGAAACGCAATAGGAGAGATCCATTAGAAATCATACGAACTAGACAAAGGACTCATGGTAGGCCTGCGACGATTGCTGGACCAATGGTTAGATACTCTAAATTACCATTTAGACAAATATGTAGAGATTATAATGTAGATATAGTGTATACACCTATGATGTTAGCTAGAGAATACGTACGTAATTCACAAGCACGTACCTCTGATTTCTCTACAAACGATTTGGATACACCTACTATTATTCAAGTTGGTACTAATAATGTTACAGATTTATTAAGATTTATTGGAATGGTTGCACCATATGTAGATGGTGTTGGGATCAATTGTGGTTGTCCAATCAAAGAACAGTTGCGTGAAGGGATTGGTTGTGCATTGATATATAATGAAACTTTACTTGTTGAGATGGTTAAAGCTGTTAAGGATAAATATGGTGATACGTTACGATTAGAGACAAAGATACGAATCCATGAACATACTAAACCGGAAAGAACGTTGAAGCTGTGTCGGGAACTATGTGAAGTTGGTGTTGATTGGATCACAGTTCATGGTCGATTAAGAACAACGAGATCTTCAGAACCGGTAGATCTAGATGCTATTAAATATATTGTTGATGGATTGAAAAGTTATGATGTACCTGTTGTTGCTAATGGTGATTGTTTCACAGTATCAGATATGGAAAGGATAGCAGACTATACAGGTGTACAAGGTGTGATGTCAGCAAGAGGTATATTAAGTAATCCTGCATTATTTGATGGATATGATATATGTCCTTGGGGATGTGTTGAAAAGTTTATTAATTATTGTATGGAGTTTGGTGGATTACCATTTCAATTGATCCAACATCATATCTTTTGTATGTTTGAGAATATGAAAGTAAGTAAGGATGATATACGACAATTGATGTCTACCAGAAATATGTTTGAATTAATCGATTGGGTAGATAGTAGATTTGATTTGAAGAGACCTAAGGATAAAGAGTTTGGTACCAGGGAATCGATTCCATATTTGGAATCATAAAAAAGTGCGTATATATTCAATCTGTGCAAATGCAAATAACAAATGGAAAATGACTATACTATTAATTAGTTATATATATATATATATATATATATATATGAAAATATTTTGTTTCGGATATGAATGAATTGATTATATGTAATGGATTTTACTAAAAAAAAAAATATCGATTAAATTTCTTCTTCAACTACAGTAGTTTGTAAACCTTTAGTAGTTGGTACTAAAACGGGTTCAACATAAGAGAATAATGGATTCTTAGCATTTTCTTCTTCATTTCTTCTTCTTGAGATTCTTAATCTTAATCTGTATTCGACACCCTTGATACCTCTTTTCCAAACAGCTTGATTTAATTCAGGAGCTAAACGAACATCTTCTGTACCCATATGTAATTTAGCAAATTTCTTAATTTCCTTAACTGCTCTTGGTGCTCTCTTCTTGAAGGAGACACCATGTAATCTTTTGTGCATATTTATAGTATATTCACGAGTAACAACATCTTTTAGACCGGCCATCTTTGCTTGAATTGTGTATTTGGTTCTACTGTAAGTTGATATATATCTAGTTAATCTATTATAGTTGTTTACATAAATATATACATGATATATGATATAATCAAATGAAATTTTCAATGGGAATCTTTACGTGAAGAGAGATGAAATTATTCGCACTAAGAAAGTGTAGTGGAGATGAACACAGACACTACAGGAATTTGACAGAACCCGTTTTGTTAATTGAGTGTGCTGTACATTCAAAAAAATTAAAACAAGCCCTAACCAAACATGATGGCATAACCCTATTTAATGTTCCCATCTCAAATAATTATTTTTCATTTCTTTGGCAATGAGATGCGGTACAACTGAGTTCCCCACGGCACATTGTGTGTCAGTCGTTGTCCCCTCTTCGCCAATTTTGAAAGGTGGAGAGAGGCGGCATTCCTAACAACGAAAATAAAGAAAAAAAATGTAACAAAAAAATGTTCAAATTTTTTTGTTTACGAGAGGGTGTACGGGTGTGTTCCCCTTTCCCCAGTCACAAAACCGAGTCCCTCCCACATTTCTCCACAACTTTCACCGAGAGACAGAGAAACCAGCGTACAACATATCTATATATATATATATATATATATATATATTATTTTTATGTCCGAAGCATAGTCTCTCCCACTGTTTGTCCACTGTCCCTTCCCTTATGTATGTATATACGTATGTCCCCTCCGCTCTCGGACATTTTCTCGCAATTTCGGAAATCGGGGGAGACTAAATAAGTTAATTAATTAAACAGATATGAACAGTTCAATATACTATATATATATATATATATGAGATGGAGTCTAGATATTGTTAGATTGACGGTGATACAATTAGAATATCATCATGGTATCTGTCGTTTCATATCACAGTACCGACTGGTCTGATAAGATCTGTCACTTAACTTAAGTTAACAATACTCTCGATCCCAATAATATAACAAACTACATCTTGCCATGTTAATTGACATCCCTGTATATATATAGATATATGTGTGTGTGTGTGTGTGTGTGTGTGTGTCTCTCTATTCTACATATATTGATTGTTAATTTATCAATGTTTATCAATTAATGTAAATATTATTTATAACTGCCCACTGTATCTTCTGTGAGTTCTCCTCTTTGTCCTGCGTCGCCGGTTTGTTTATTTATTTATTTACTGCGCATTGTCCTCTTCTTCTTTTATGATTATACTGTACATAGTGGGAGATAAACAAAATTGAAAATTTTCTAAATCTGTTCGCAATTGTTTTATTATGGGGGTGAGAACAGAAACAACAACAACAATATATATATATGTACTTTGCTATTGTCAGGAACTAGATAAACATATAGAGTCTTTAAAGTTATTGGTCATTTTCTTTTATAAGGGTTCAATATTAAGAAGATCTTATATATTAAGTATTTTTTGTTTCACCATTAATAAATTACTTAAACTTTTTGCAAACAGAAAGCATTCATTATACCAAAGAATAAACAAGTTTTAAGATTGTTTCATTACCTGTATAAGGAAACAGATCTAACCAAGAAATAAAATAAGAAAAAAGTTATAGTATATTTAATTTTCATATATTATATCTGTTTTTTATCCTTCCCCCAGTGGTTTTCACTATTTTCTACTCAAATCACATCATTTCGTTTCAATATTCCAATACTAAAAAATTATATTGTACCATAGTTATATTATTCATTATATCATTAATATTATTCATTAAAATGTCAGCAACAACATTAAATAAGAAGAAAAGTTTGAAAAATTTGCATCTTAAACAGAAAAGGGACTCGGAAAAAAATAATTTTAAACAATCAATTTCAACTTTAATGAATAAATGGAAAGAAATTTTTAAATCAATTACTCATAATACATTAGATGAATTAGAAAATTATTCATCAGATGAACAAATTGATGCAATGTTTCAAAAACATAAAAGAGATAGAAATATTATTAAATTTAATAAAATTTTACAACAGAAAGAAATTAATTCAAGTAATGATGCCTCATTATCAAATCATATTACAAGTAATTCAAATTTAGAAATGAAATTAACTGATACAAATACTTCTTTAAATAATAATGAATCATCAAAATTACAACAAGATATCGTCGATTTATATAAGGATAATACACATTTAACAGAGTCTCGAATAGAAGAAACTTTCGATAATTATGATGATGTATTTGCTTGTCAACAATTAAGATTGAAAAGAGGTGAACCATTCATTGATGCTGTAAAGATTTGGGAACATAGAAGAGAATTATGGCAACAAGTTACTAATGATACTACAAAAGAACGGATTGATGAATCTAGAGAAGAATTCCAAAGGATTCCTTCTGAATATTACGATAGAATATATAAAAAATTAGTCATTGAGGATAAACCATTAAGAGAACCATTAAATTTACAAGATGCATTAAAAGTTATCAACGCAGGTTGGACAGAGACTAAAAAATGGGAAAGAGCAGCAAATGGTGTTGCTTAATTCATTATATATCCGCCCGCATCTCCATATACTTATTCTTTCCTTAAAAGGTTAAAATTATGCATTTAGATTCTATTACATTTATTATTTTAGTCATACGTTGTTATTTTCTCATAAACAATACCTTTTGAACAACTTTTCTTTGTCACTTCGTCATTATCATTCTATTATTTGATCGGTTTAGTTTACATAAGTCATATATAATCGTTATAATAATATACATTCTGTTTTTTTTTTTTATAACTAAAAGTTTCCTATTTATTTTTGTTTGATTATATCTATTGCTGTTTCAATTATACGTAAATCTCTATCGATTTCAGCCGCTTGATTTTGTAAATCTCCATCTTTCCTCATTTGTCGTTGATATTTATCGTAAAGTTCTTCTGTCGGGTACACACATTTCATTTTAAATGATTTATCATGTAATTTTAATAATTTCTTTAATTGGATATCAGTAATATATTGCTTATTAGATTCAATCTCCTGTATTGTCTTCGAAAGTTCATTGCTTTTAGTAGATTGTGTAATTTGTTTGACTAATTGATCTAAATCCTTATATTTATTACTAGACATATCGAAAGCCTTCCCTTCTACCTGTATATATACTTATCTGTGTATGTTACCTCTTTCGTATTTTTTCCATCTACTCATTTTTTATAATAGACTTTTCTAAATTTTTATCCCTATTTCATGATTAGTTGATAAATTTATGATTTTCAAAACGATCAATTAAAAGAAATCTCAAATTTTTCAATACACACAATACAGAAATTAATTACTTATAAACTATGAAGTAGATACAAAACTAATAACACTCGAACAAAATTTAACAATTTCATCCAACCTTTCAGTTGGTTTATGTACAGTTTCCCAATTGTTCAATGCATTCAAGATTTTCTCATCCTTTGAATTCATATGGATAACATCACCATGAACTTTAAACAATACACTCATAAATGCATCATATAATTCGTAGTTCTGATTAGTTTGAACACCTTGTGTGACAGCTGCAATAAACCAACAGATTTCATCAAAAGGTTCAAATGAATTCAAAGATCTGATCTCTAAATCAATACCACCAACAGATAAAGACAATAAATATTCAAGGAATTCATTGTAATCCTTAGCATCGCTCCCTTCTCTTAGTAATTTGGTAAATTTCGATTCAAAACCAACACGACCTGTAGGCTTAAATTTAGTAACTTCATCAATGGCATCAATACCCTTTTGAACATCAGCTTCATGTGCTAGAATCTCTTCTGGTGTCTCATATGCGATACCTTCTCTACCTGATGCATCATCACCGACTCCACTACCTTTCAGTTGTAAGAAAAATGGTGCTTGTTCAGGTTTCTTTGGTGCCTCTGTTGGTTTCGAACGTTGCTTAATAATATCTAAGTTACGTAACATATTCATCTTATTACGTGGTCCCAGGGATAACGTTATTAAATCCTTATCGATCTGTTCCATTGTTGTATAAGTACTAAAATCTTGATTATCAATATCTTCAGCATCAGTGGTTAATGCACCTGTCAAGATTGAACTATTACCAGATACAGAAGAGTTTGGTAACTGAATCTTTCTAAATTCTTCTTCATCCACCATTCTTGTAGAGATTGCCTTGAATTGAGATCTATTGGTCCATAGACAGATACCATTACCTGTAACATGGGTAGTTGCCAACATATCACCATTCTTAGAAAATTTCAAATCTGTGATGATACTATCTAGTTTGACACCATCGATGCATCCACCTGTTGGTAAATCCCATGTTCTCATTGTTGAATCTAAGGACGCAGATACGATCCATCTACCATCTGGTGAGAAATCAAATGCTGTGATTCTATTACTATGACCCCATAATTGACGTACAACCTTCTGAGTCACGGAATCAATTACTACGATGGAGAAATCATCTAATGCAACAGCAAATAAATCAGATGAACGATGATATACCATCGATGTGATTGGTGCATCCAATTGTAGCTTACCTAACAACGTCGATTTATTGAAATCATAGAACCCAATCATACCATCCAGACCACAAGAGACCATCTTACGGTTCATACCATCCAATTCAATACCTGTAACGGCACAATTCTTATGGAAACGATATTTCTTACGAATGATACCACTTTGCATGTTATAAACTACAATGTCACCATTGGATGAACCAACAAAACCGAAGTTACCACATTGTGACAATGCAACTGATTTAACGAAACCATCATCGGTAGTATTAAAGGTCCATCTACCTACCCTTTTATTACGAGAATCCCAAGTACGTGCACATTTCTCATTCTTATGCGCGGTAATGACATTTTCCCATTCACCTAATCTTGTATTTTGAATAGCCATAGAGATAATTTCTTCAAATTTACCCTTCATGGTACTACCACCGACTCTATTACCGTCTTTCTTCTTATGTAATCTTTGTGATAATTCTTGTGATTGTGCATCCTTTCTTAAAGAGAAATCCCATAGGGATCTATCTCTAGATGCAGACAATAAGAAATGAGATTCGTCATCAGCAAATAGAATCTTGGAAGGAGGTTGAGAATGCCCACCTCTGGATCTCAGGAATCTTGGAGGTTGAACAACATTTTCTTCTTCTGGACCCTGAGATAAAGATGGATCGAAAACATACTCTTTCAAGGAGTTATCACCACCAGAAGTAACAATAATGGCTTGCCCATTTAGGAAGGATACCTTAGTGACACCACCAAATGCTTCATCATGGATACCCTTCAACACATGGATACGTGATCTATGATCTAAATCATAAAATATCAAATCACCGTTAGTACCACCAACAACTAAATGAGAGGAACCATCGGTTCTGAAAGAAATTGAAGAGATCCTTAATTGTGGAATCTTAATGGTACGGATCTTCTTACCCTTTCTCAAGTTATACATAATGACATCACCTGTAGCGGTACCCAACGCAATGATATCTAATGCAGGAGCTTGTTCACAAGTAGTGATTTGGTCTGGGAATTCATCTGAGGTGAAAAGTAATTTACCTGAACGAACATTATATAAAATAACATTGGATTTAGTGACGACAACCAACTTGTTTAAATATGTTGGTAAATGAAGAATCGAGACGATATCACCACCTTGTAATTTTGTGATTTGAAACTTGGTATACAATTTTGTTGCGTATTTATCCTCTGGGTTAGCCTTCTTATAAATGTAAACAATGTTTTCATCAGTGGATAGACATAGGTAGTTACCAAAGTTACAAATTTGTCTGACCGCAGCAGATGTGTTCTCTAGCACAATTTCATGTTCTTGAATACCACGCTTGTAAATACCAACTTTATTACCATAGGATGCAAAAACATAATGATGATGGGCTGCCAAAGCAATGATATTGGATTCTGTCTCCTTTTCAGATATGAACAATAAATGCAGATTGTTGGCATCGTAAATTTGGAAAGACTTACCAACACTTGTAACGATGTAGAAAGTAGAACCTAAAGTACCAATCGCATATGGAGTACCATTACTAACGTTACCTAGAATTCTAAACGGAGCAAATATTCTAGATGCGTAACCATTGTTCGATGGAACTACAGAATTGGTTTTCTGTCTCTTGTTATCCTCGCCGGTCATGCCTCTTCTTGTTTTGGTCTTATTTAGTTCACAATCAGATCCTACAGACACCTTATTTAACCTCTCTTCTTAAAGTATTGTTCGAGTAAAATGACAGTTCCCATCGAAACAAGTTCCCTCTCTCATCGCAGCTCATCGCAAAAATTTTTCACTTTTGGTAAGCGAAGTTACCCTCAGTGCCCCACGGGGGTTTCTGTTCGGCGGAATTTCACAGTCGTAACAGGGGACCCAACATATGATTGACAATAGATAAATAAACACAATAAACAGTGAAATCATGCATACTCGAACAGGATGCTTTTGAACATGTAGCAGCAGCACAGTGACTATAATCTGAATTTAATTTTCATTGGTGTATATAAAAGGAAACAGTAGTGGTTTTATTACTGAGCTAGGTTACATCCTTATAAATATTTTAAGCCGCACCTATATTGACACCCGGCAACTACTGAATCGAATACCCAAAGTCGGTCTGATCTGTTAGTGAAATATATTAAATCAAAGAATGACTGCAAGTTCTACAGAGTCAAAACCTCCAAAATACCATGATGTTGAAGAAGAAGAGGAAGAAGAAGAACATCACGAAGAACATCCAGTAACTGAGGAAAGCAAACAAAAAGCTATGGAATCCATGGCACCTATCTTAGAAGGTTTTAATCCAAAGACCTCAATTAGTGAAAACAAATCATATAAGTTACCTACTCAGGGTACTTCGAGATCTGATTCCATTGATGAATTCGATCTAGATAATGGTATCCCTATTGACATCATATCACAGTCACGTAATATGGCAGAGCCTGATTTGGTTAGTCCAAAAACTAATACTTTTGATACTACCTATTTTGAAAATCCATTGCCAAAGGAAGATAGTACTCTATCTGCATTATCAGCATCTGAAATAAAAGTTGCAGGTGTGAATGATCTAGGAAATACAAACTCCGATAATAATTCAGCCTTGGTTGATACAAATGAATCCTCGGCATCGATTATTTCATCCCATCTTTCTGTATCTGGTCAAGCTCTTCCTTCATCAACCCCAAGTTCCACTGCATCATCAAGAAAATCTTCTACTAGTCAACCTAAACCAACCTTGCCTAAGATTGGTAAAATTGGTATTTGTGCGATGGACGCAAAAGTCTTATCTAAACCAATGCGCCATATTCTAAATCGTCTAATTGAACATGGAGAATTTGAAACCATCATTTTTGGTGATAAGGTCATCCTCGATGAGAATATTGAAAATTGGCCAACTTGCGATTTCTTAATCTCTTTCTTCTCTTCAGGTTTCCCATTGGACAAAGCAATTAATTACGTTAAACTAAGAAAACCATACTTCATCAATGATCTAGTTATGCAGAAAGCTCTATGGGATAGACGTTTATGCTTACAAATCCTTGAAGCAAACCATGTTCCAACACCACCAAGATTGGAAATATCCAGAGATGGTGGTCCTCATACAGATGAAGAGTTAAAGGCTAAATTATTAGACAGAGGTGTTGTTGTCAGGCCTATACCTGAACCAGATTGGAAAATGATAGATGAGGATACATTAGAAGTTAATGGAAAGATCATGAGGAAGCCATTTGTCGAGAAGCCTGTTGACGGGGAAGATCATAATATTTACATTTATTATCATTCCAAGAATGGTGGTGGTGGTAGAAGATTGTTCCGTAAAGTTGGGAATAAATCTTCTGAGTTTGATCCTACTTTGATCCATCCAAGAACCGACGGTTCATATATCTATGAAGAATTTATGGATACAGATAATTTCGAAGATGTTAAGGCTTACACAGTTGGTGAAAAATTCTGTCATGCAGAAACAAGAAAGTCTCCTGTTGTGGATGGTATTGTTAGAAGAAATACTCATGGTAAGGAAGTGAGATATATTACGGAGTTGACTGCAGAGGAAAAAGATATGGCTAGACATGTTTCAAAGGCATTTTCTCAAATGATCTGTGGGTTTGATTTACTTCGTGTAACAGGAAAAAGTTACGTCATTGATGTCAATGGTTTCTCGTTTGTTAAGGATAATCCTCAATATTATGATTCTTGTGCTAGAATCTTAAGAGAAACGTTCTTACAAGCTAAAAAGAAAATTGATGTTGAAAAGAGAACATTACCTCTTATCAGAGAAGAAAAGAGTCAAAAATGGGTTTTCAAAGGTTTAGTGACAGTTATTCGTCATGCTGATAGAACACCAAAACAAAAATTTAAACATTCATTCACATCTCCAATTTTCATTTCCTTATTGAAAGGTCATAAGGAGGAAGTAGTTATCCGCCATGTTTCTGATTTAAAGATCGTATTACAAGCTTTGAAGATAGCAAGGGAACAGAAAGCTGGTGATCCAGCAAAGATCAAGGTATTATCGAATGCGTTAGAGAAGAAAATGGAATTACCTGGTACTAAGATTCAATTGAAACCTGTTCTAAACGAAGACCACGAAGTTGAAAAAGTTCAGTTCATTTTGAAATGGGGTGGTGAACCAACACATTCTGCTAAATATCAAGCTACAGAACTAGGTGAGCAGGTGAGACAAGATTTCGATTTATTGAACAAAAGTATTTTAGATGACATTAAAATTTTCTCCTCATCTGAAAGAAGAGTACTCCTATCTGCAGAATATTGGACAATGGCTTTGTTTGGAGCTGATAAATTAGGTAGTGATGAAATTAGTATCAGAAAAGATTTACTAGACGACAGTAATGCTGCCAAGGATTTGATGGATAAAGTTAAGAAGAAGTTAAAGCCTCTATTAAGAGAAGGCAAGGAAGCACCATCTCAATTTGCATGGCCTGCCAAAATGCCCGAACCTTATCTGGTAATCAAAAGAGTTGTTGAACTTATGAATTACCACAAGACAATCATGGACTACAACTTCAAAAATAAAGATGTTGATAAATTCCAATCGAGGTGGTGCTGTAACGAAGATCCAAGTCTATTTAAAGAAAGATGGCAAAAATTATTCAAAGAATTTACTAGTGTTGAAAAGGTCGATCCATCCAAGATATCCGAATTATATGACACAATGAAATATGATGCTCTCCACAATAGAAAATTCTTGGCTAAAATTTTTGATCCAATTGAATCTCAAGATGAAATTGATCAAGAGGTTGCAGATCATTCGTTGGTAGATCGTTATCCAATTAACGTGTTAGCCAAAAATAATTTCAAAATCGTAGATAGTCATAATTTAGCCAGTAGTAAGACTAGTGTAGGTTCCTTGGGTTGGGTCCTAGAAAGTGAAAAGAGGCCAAAAAGGGACAATGCCTCAACATTTGACGATGCCAAATATATCCAATTAAGAGAATTGTACAAATTGGCAAAAGTTCTTTTCGATTTTATCTGTCCAAAGGAATACGGTATTAAAGATAGTGAAAAATTAGATATTGGTCTTCTAACATCTTTGCCGCTAGCTAAACAAATTCTAAATGATATCGATGATATGAAGAATAAGGATAAACCGGCTTGTGTTGCATATTTTACAAAGGAATCTCATATTTATACATTATTGAATATAGTCTATGAATCTGGCATTCCTATGAGAATTGCTAGAAATGCATTACCTGAATTTGATTATTTGTCTCAAATTAATTTTGAATTGTATGAGAGTAGTGACAGCAATGGCGTTAAATCACATTCAATTAGGTTAAAGATGTCGCCTGGTTGCCATACTCAAGACCCACTGGATGTTCAACTGGATGATAGACATTACATCAGTTGTATTCCAAAGTTATCACTAACTAAGCATTTAGATATTGATTATGTTCAACAAAAATTAAGAAACAAATTTGGCAGAGTTAATATGCCTCAAAAGTTTACCCCTGTTAATATAACTAGTCCAAACCTGAGCTTCCAAAAACGCAGGAACTCCAAAGTAGGAAATGATAGCAATGACCTCAACGACGACGAATCTGGATCGGGCTCTCAATCAATTTCCCCAATGCCTACAGTGGAGAAGAACATACAGACTGCCTCATCAACATCCATCGATGATGCTCTAGAGTAGACTCCACACGAACAATTGTTATCAGCTACATAGTTTTTAGTGTATATGATTATGTATATAAAACATTCTTTTTAATTTAGCGTATTCATTTTCCAATATGTACTAGTTTCATCATCGAGCGATGACCTCTTGAAAAAATATGTTACAATTAAGTTAAAAAAATATTTCAGCAAGATAGTCATGAGTTGGTCAATATAAAATGAATAGTTCCTGGCATACAAATAACCCACGCATTATCCATAATTGTTTAGTTAACAAGATCACATATTAGAAGATATCATCACGCAATTAGAACAAATGACAAAACAACCCAAGACATTGAAGAAGATACGACTATTTGAAGAGGTACTTCAGTCATATAGAGATGTGGTACATGCATCTGAGATGTTCGTTAATCTACAAAAAGAACTCACAGAATATAAGAAGGATATAGAGCACATTAGATGCTTAGCTATTGGTTCGTTTAGTGATGACTTTCCTGCAAAATATCAATTAGCCCTGCTACTGGAGCTGATAGAATTTTTGACTGAAGAAGATAAAACGATACGGGTATCGATTTACGATCCTGTATTCAATGAAACAGATTTGAAGTATATTAAAACAACCTATCCAACCTGGGTTACAACCGAAACTGTGGACAAAGAAATATTCAACCCCAAATCAACACTATACTTCCTACCACATGCCCCACTGGACTTGACAGAATTCATACTGCGAACAGAAGAACCTAAACTTTATCTAGCAAATAATATTGTGCAACATACAGATAGGTACACAAAATGTCAATTAAATGAAAAATACCAACTTTTAAGTAAACTATTGCATGTTCTCGAGACACCTAAAAAGGATGAACCCAAGACAGACACATATTCTTCCACCTCAGATGGGTTTACTACCTTTGTGTCGAAAAGAAATAGAAAGCAAAAATCGAAGTATAAGTTCGTGGAAAAAAGGATTGATTATGAATCTATACCATCAAGTTTTGCCAAATGTACTATCAAAACTACATTTAATGATGGAAAACTCCTAAAAGATAAACCATGGGTCAACTCATTCTCCGATTTGACAATGCATATTATAGAATAATCATCTTTTTATCTAACAGAAATTATTTTATTATTTATCATATATAATTATTTAATATAAAAACTAATGTACAAAGCTCTTTTCTATCAACAGAATTATTTTTCGTATTGTTCCCAGTTGTCTAAGATCTTCTTAATCTTTTCAGAACCGGTTAAGTCGTAAACGTTTTGGAAGTACTCCTTGGTAATTTCAAATGGCTTGGCAGTCAAGTTTGGAATGTATTTACCGATTAATCTATCTGCCTTAACATTTTCCTTTAGGATACAACCCTTCATAAAGTTCTTGAAAGGCTTAACACCATTTCTTAAGTAAGAAGAGTGGAAAGGAACGGAAATACCACGAAGTGGGATACAGGCAAAACCTCTTTCCAATTCGATTGGTTGTGGTTTGGCAATGGATTTCTTGGAGATTTCATCGATAATTTCAAATAAGTGACCTTCAACTTCTTCTAAAGACATGGATTCTTGTAACTTGATTATGTCGATATTTTGTAATTTGATCAAATTCAAAGTATTAGTCAATGTATCTAAAGCTCTTAAATCACCAGCAGCAACATATTGTTGGTTTTCAACATTATAATTGACAATTTCCAATAACCATTGAGTTCTAGTAGCAACCTTTTCAACAACAAATTGTAAAGCATCTTGGTTGAAGGTAGCAGAAACTCTACCTGGATTAACAGCAATCATACCATAGTTAGATCTACCTTGAGAATCTCTTGGAACAGCAACTTGCATAGTCATACCTCTATAGAAGACAACTTCAACTAATGATTCAATAGACATAACATCAGCCAGAGAAGCTAAAGCAGCATATTCACCTAAGGAGTGACCAGCAAAAGCGGCACCAGCTGGGATTAGACCCTTTGATTTCAGATCTTCGAAAGCCGCCTTCTCCATTAAAGTTAAAGCAGGTTGAGTAAATTGAGTAGCTGACAATAAACCACTTGGGGACTTGAAAGTGAAAGAATTAGTTTCCTCGGTAATCTCTTTGAAAATCTTTTCTGACTTAGCTTCACCATCGATAATGGTTTCGAAGACCATCTTGATATAGTTTGCTCTAATCTTTCTACCCTTTTCACCACCGAAATAGATAGTCAATTCCTTTGGATTCTTTTGAACAATTTCTAAAATAGAGAAACCATAAGTGTCCTTGAAGTAAACATCAGCCCTATCCCAAACATTCTTAGCAACATCAGAGGAGTTGTACAAGTCCATACCCATACCTTGTTCCTGAGAACCTTGACCAGTGAAAACAAATGTGGAGATTGGTTGTTCAACTTCAGCTTCACCAGTTAGAACGACGACATCATCATTATTCTTAGTTTCAAACTTAATCAATTTACGACCATTGATCATACCAACATGTTGAATAGTTGTCTTTAGAGGAGTATTTGGAAGAACCATGCTTGTGAATTGACATTCAAAACCACGAACTCTAGAAGCGACACTGTCAGCAGCCCAGTTTTCAATTTGAGCACGAATAGCAGCAGAAGAATACATACCATGGGTAATAGTACCTGGTAAATCAGCGTATTTAGCAAAATGACGAGAAACATGGATTGGATTTAAATCACCAGAAATCTTAGCATAGGGTTCGTTAGAGATTGGAGATTGGGATTCAACAGTAGCAATTGGAATAATATTTTCAAGGTTAATCTTTTCTTCTAAAGTAGATGCATTTCTCTTTAGGAAGTCAACAACTGGGTTACCGTAAGATTCACCAGCTTCGTAATCAACAACACCGATTTCAACCATTTCTCTAGTTGGAAGTTCCATCTTGATTGGACCATTACATTCAACAGAAGCGAAAACAGAGGCATTCTTGAAAGTGACTTGGGTTTCAGTTTCAAAGGTTAAAGTCTTACCTAATAGATCACAGTCTTCATCGTCTAATTGGAACCATTCCTTGGAACGTAAAACAGCAACATCCTTTGGAGTCTCAATATGCATTTCATAAACTGGATCAGTAACCTTTTGGAAAGTGTTTTCAAAGTCAGAATAGTTACCTCTGTAGAAGAATGATGAAGTAACTTCCATAACTGGCTTACCATCTCTGCTTAAAGTACCGATAACTTCGACGACCTTACCGGTTGGTTGGTTGACAACAGATTTAATAATAGCGGAAGTAGAAATTAGATCACCTTCTTGTAGAAGAGAAGCACCAGGAACCATTCTGTAACCGTTTGATAAATGGACTAACTTTAATAAATCACCATCAACAGTATCTGGGAAAATGGCCTTAATAATAGCTCTCCAACCGACAACGATAGCGAAATCCATTGGAGCATGAACCTTTCTACCTGGTCTTGGAACGAAATCTTCACAGGTATTACCAATAGCACGAGTGAAGTCAGTAATTTCTTCAGCAGTAATAGTGAAATCAGTACCCTTAATAACATCTCTTGGGTTGAACTTCAAATTGAATGGTTCATCAATCCATAGTTTCCAGTACATCTTCTTGATACGTTCGTTACGACCAGTCATCACTTCAGAGATTGGAGCAAAACCATCGTTAACATTGTAATGATATAATAGTTGTAAAGCAACTGGTTTACCATCCATAGTTCTATTTTCAATCAATTCCATTTGAATCATATCATCTTCAACTAATTTCAAAACAGCGGTAACCTTTTGCTCACCTTGGACTGGTTCAAATAAAGTAATGACAGTCTTGGAAGAATCGTCAGCCTCAGTAATATTAACTTCCATCTTTGGAATTGGCTCGAAAACCTTTCTAGCGGCATTTTCAGTATATTCTGAATTTTGAACAAAGATTGGAGCAGAGAAGAAAGCACTTCTCCAGTTCTTTTTAGAACCAGCTAAAGACTTGAACCAAACATCCTTATCGGTATTGGCATCGGCCTTGTAGATAACATTCTTTGAAGTAGCTGGGGCGACAGCTGGATCTTCACCACCAAAATATTCAACAGTTGGAATGGAAGATTCATCATTGTTATAGTAATCAGCTAATAAATGTTTGATGTGACCGTCATGGATACCGTCCATAATACTCTTAATAGGTTCATCGATCTTCTTAGTGTATTGAGCAGCAACTGGACCATGTAAGATACATGTTCTTTGAACATCACCATCAACAACATCTTCTAAATGTTCTGATTGCCATAAGGAATCCTTCTTAAAGAAGAATTCGAATCTGTGATCTAAGACTGGAACAAATGGAACTGGTTTTTGAATTGGATTTTGACACATGTTCAAGAAGTAGTCAACATCTTGAGCGTCCATATATTGTTGAGTGGCTTCTGGGAATGCATTGAAGATAATATCAACAGCCTTTTCTGGTTCTTCTAGAATAGAGTAAGATTGAATCAAGGATTGTGTCTTAGCAGTAGTGAAACGTTCTTCAACACGACGTAGGAAATCACCCATAAAGTTTCTTAAAGTAATATCAATCCAAGATTCTCTAGATCTAATGTACATCAATTCGACCAATCTATCAGCAACCTCTTTGTATGTAATTGAGGTTAAATCACGGATTTCACCGTTAATGGTAGCAAACCATGGCTTTTGTGTATCGGCATTCAATTTCTCGATAATATATTCCTTCTTAGCATCTAAAGTTGGTTGTAATTTAGCCTTTGGTAAGTTGAAAATGGTGTCATCTAATTCCTTCCAGAACATAACACATCTAGTTGCAATCTTGTGAATTGGTTCACCCATTTCAGAACGAACAGTAATGATACCACCGGTTGGCTTCTTGTAAGTACTTTCCCATTGGGAATCTGGAACACCTGAACAGTCAACAATGGCTTGTTTAGCAGCTGGAGAAGTTTCTGCTTCCTTAGCAATCATAACCTTGGAACCAAATAGGAAACCATCAAAAGGCATTGGTGGATAACTGAAATCAGTGGACCATTGACCAGTTAAATATGGATAAGTGTCTTCAGACGAACCGAAACCAGAACCAGCAATTAAGACAATGTTGGATTGTTTTCTGATTTTAGCATACATTTGTAAAATTGGAGCATGGAAATCTTCAAAGGAATGATGACCACCACCTCTACCACCGGTCCATTGTAAGACTATTGGGAAGTTTGGATGAGCCTTAGCAATAGTAATAACTTGGTTAATAGCATCAATGGAACCTGGCTTTAGACCTAGATGAGTAAGACCTAAGGTTTCAATATATTCGGTGGCGACTTCAAGAGATGGAACACCAGCACCGATAGTTAGACCTTGGATTGGATAACCCTTAGCTCTTAATTCTCTGATCAATGGAATACCCCATTGTAACATTCTTGGATTAACGTAGATTAAATTAATAGATATACTTGAACCTGGTTTAATTTGAGCAACGATATCATCGATAGCTTTAGTCATACCATCTGGAGAGAAGTAGCCACCCCCTGCTAATTCAATTTGGTAACCTGCATTGATAGTAGCAGCAACGAAATCTGGAGAGACGGTAGTTGGGGTCATACCTGGGACCAATAATGGAGCTCTACCTAATAATTTAGAGAATTTAGTATTAACAAAAGTCTTACCTGCTTTATTCTTAATTAATGTTGGATGGAATTCCTTTAACCAATTTAAGTTTCTCTTTAGACCATTAGCAGTAGTGTCGAACAATTCTTGTTTGAAACCGTAGTCATCATTAGCATTTATACCAATTGCACCAGCGATAATAATACGCACACCAGTACCTTCCTTGTTACGATGTGTCAATATACCTAAACCAGAAGCACCACCTGGACCGAAATCTAAGATATGTGTAGATTGGAATTTAGTAGAAGTAACCCACATGACAGGTAATCTAATGATACAATCCACGATTCTTTCAGTTGTATTTTCTGTACATTCTCTTAAATCATCACCGCTGAATGTATCGTAAACGGCAATCTTAATATCTTTGTGACTGTAACCTAGACCATTTTCTTTCAAATCCTTAACAACTAAACCATGAGCAGGAATCATCAATTGACAATGGAATGGAGCAGCAACAGGTAAGAATCTGTTTGAGATCTTTAATTTTCTTTCACTGTATGGAATTCTAGCTTGATCCAAACCTGCAGTAGCCTTAGCGGCTCTTAGAGCTAGATTGAAACCATATAGGGATTGTGGTGGACCAGAGACAACAAAATTTCTAACACCGTTAACTAAAGAGATGAAAATATGTTTCTCTTCTGGTAAATGAGAATTAGTCTTATCAACAAATGCTTGTACCTTATCCTGTGTTAAGTTAGTGACAGATAACATTGGAGTTGGGTTACCTTCACCATGTTCCTTAGAATCCTCGACAATGGTTGGTGGAACAGATGTATTTGGATAAGTTTGGAAACAACGAACACCAATGAAGAACATTAGAGAGATAGTTTTCTTCATAACTTTGAAGAATGATTCCCAGGAATCTGCTTCAGAGATTGCTAAAGCAATTGCTAAACCTTGAGAATGACCAGTAGAACCAGATAAATGAGATCTTAACTCCCCTGGTGTGAAACCTAATAATCTAGCGGTTAAAGCATAATGAGATAATTGAATCACAGTGATCAAAGGACAAGAAATGGTGATGGATAATAAATAATCTGTATCTGGTATCTTTGATGGTTCAGTTAACCATTGCATTAAATTAAAATCTTGTGTATATAATTTCTTCGCACCTTCGGTATTTTTAACTAAATCATTCAATGTAGTAGCAGCAAATTCAACGATATCTGATACTAATGGACGATAAGTATCATATAATTCTACCAATTCTTGGAAATAATCATCAGTATTACCTTGACCACCGAAAATTGCTACTAGTTTCAAATCCTTTTCATTGTTATTGAATAAAGAAGCGTTTGATTTTTCGTTACCGAATGGTAATTTAGCAATTGATCTAGCTACGATATAATTTTTGATCAGTTGTTTAATTTTTAATAAAGTAGTTGGATATTTTTCGGTATCATTTAATAAATTAGCAGCTAGAACATGAATATCATTACCATTTAAGAAATTTATATTGAATTCATTAATTGTACTTTTTAAAACATCTTCGAATTGTGATTCTGATTCGATCACAGAACTTATATAAGCTAAGAATTTACCTAATAATTCAGCGGCAGAAGCAGGTTCATCATCATCTGCGAAACCTTCGGTAGGTTGAGGTAAAGTCTTTTTGAATTGATCCTTTAATTGAGAAGCAGCAAAGAAGTTAGAAGCAGGAACAGATAGAACGTATTCTATTGAACCATGTCTTAGAATCAAAGTTCTTGTTGGTTCGTTAGTCATATTTATATATCTTTTTTTCTTTTTCAATTGGTAAGTGTAGATATGATAAAAACAGCAGTTGTTATATTATGAATAGGTAATAAACGTTTCTGAAAAATTTATTTGAATATGACAAAGAAACAAAAGTAAAATAATAATATGGTAGTTTGAAAAATGACTCTACTATTTTTATTTTTGTTTTTCTAGTAATTAAGTGTTCAAACCTTATCAGATTATCGAAATTATTGAATCTTTTATATTGGAATTAAATTTGAATCACACAGTTTCTTTTAAAGAGAATAAAACTTCGAAAAGAGCGAAAAGAAGAAGTTTTAAAATGGAACTTGATTCAACGTTATTCTATATATACTAGAATCTGTTTTTTTATTTATATGTATTCTTGTAAGTATCAATGATTTATTATAAGAATAATAATAATGGCAAACGATATTAACAAACGATATTCTTTTATAGAATTATAAAAAAAAGCAACTTCGTTAATGATATATGTGTGTATTTTCGAAAAAGAGCTAGATTCCAAATATAAGGATGACAAAGTAACTTTCTTCTTCAATAAAGATTGTTATCCTTTAACATAAGTTGCAAGAAAAAGATGATAAATAATATTTTGACAGTAGTACCTTTAGAAATTAATTCAAAGTTCACCAATATTTACCATTCACTATCAACTAAGCCTTTTACAACCAATATGCTTTACGTACGGATAATTACTCGGACAACAAAACTCAATTGATATTTTGCGAGAGATACAGAAAAACACAGAATTTAAATATTTCACATGCTGAAAAAAATAAGCTGTCAAATATTTCATGTCTCATTTGAAAAAGGGACGCGTAAAAAAATTTCAATAATTTTCAATACGTATGCCAAATGTTTCGTTCATATTTCCCTATACAGGTAACACGGCCCAGTTTTGTGAAGAGAGAAGGCCCGAAAAAAACTTCGCTGAATAAATTTGTTTGGAGTTCATCAAAGGTACGATTTCGTCGTAACAACAGAGCGAAAAAGCCAGCGTACTATTCACACACAATTAGACTGTCCGGTTGTCTGTCCCATTGGTTTCGTATCCCAAAATAAATCTCGAGAGAGAAGAAGAAGTGCAGAACATATTAATTGTTGTAAAAGAGGAAAAAAAAACTTTCACATGCTGGGCATCGCCACTAAAATTTATCAAAATACGATAATCGAAAAGATGCGAATTATGCGGTCGTACAAAGAGATAAAATGAGACACTATTTAGAAATCGTAAGTTATACACATATATGGTGCGTTGGTTGAATTTTACGAAGGCAAATAGGTTCAATCAATGATTTATTTGACTCAAATGAATAAGAAAAAACTGTGTTGACATATCATTAATGACGAATTGTTATGGATATATCTGATTTATAATTTTATTGATAGGAAGATATTAATATATCTGTTCAACAATCGTCATATTATAGGCACAAAATACAACAGAAAAGTAATTCGGAGATATCGATAATGTAATTTTGTATTAAATGGGGGAAATGAAATATATATCTCCAAGAAATGTTCATTCAAATGTTCAATCAAATATTCTTTACAAATAATGTATAAGAAAAAGGGTATATATAAACAGGTGTGACTAATTATCATTATACTAAATTTATAAATATTAAAGAAGGTCAAAACGTATTTGGTTGAATTGAAGTATCAAATCAGAATAGCCGTATCATTTCTTGTTAATCTTTTCTACTTTTTAAGAAAAGAAAAAAACAGATCAATTAAATAAATATACTTGAACTTTCTCTGTGATAAATTGTCAAAATGCCAAAAAAACTCCGTCAAAGACTTCGACTAAAATAGCAAGAATTAAGGGAAGATCATTTTCCGATTTTAATAACTTTTTCAACAAATGTAATATATCTATCGTACGTTTTTCTTACTTCAGTAAATTGTGTCATCACTGGAAACAACACCAATGATGGCAATTGAAGTATAGCTTGTTTGTGTGGGCTTATGTCTGCATTTAACAGTTTAATTCTATATACATGCGGCTTCACCAAGATTAATATCATAGAATCTGTACGTAAACCATCTTCTTAACTTGACAAAAATTCAACTCATCCCTCGAAATATTTAAATGAAAAGAGTGAAAATGTTGAAATTGTTCAACAACAAAAATTAGCTGAATTAGTGACTTTAATAATTGAAGAAATCCAGGAAAATCATTTGATGCACAATGACAACAAGTGCACTCTTTTTTTTATTATGATATCATAAGGAATAAACTTATAATTTTCTTAAGAGAAATTATGTTGAGTAATTCCTTAATGCTAGAAAGCATAAAAATATGTAACAGTTACATTATAATATTCATACCATTTATGCAAGGGGTCTAAAGTTTACATACTACTGTAATATTTATGTGAAATATCCTTAAAATATCAATTAATTACTCAGTTTTTATTCTTAAAGGTATGGAAATGATACAACTTACAACAAATTTTAAGCTGAAAAAAGAAGACACGAAATTCTCATCCAATTAAAAATTAAATTTCCGCTGAAACAAAAATTTGTTGAATTTTTCAAAAAAATTAGTTTTCCTTGAATTTGTTCGTTTACATACCGGCTCGCTTCCACGACTTACTTTGCCGAGACTTACTCGCAGAACAAACATTTATTCCATAGTAATTCAAACAATAAAGGGTACTCATCCGAGGTTTCTTGAGGAACACTTCCGTAAATATTCGATGTGAAAATTTTTGTGAATGTGAATTTTTTAAAATTTGGTCTGATGATCCGTTCAAAATGATTTTCATTTCTCAACAAAAAAAAAAAAAGAAAGAATGCTTTTCAAGTTGTACGAATTTTTAAACGGCTACGTAAACTAGATATAAGCCGTAGTACACAGCACTAAAATAGAAAAACGAAAATTTAAAAAGAGAGAAAATCATGCAGGCAAGGTTGATTGTTCTTTATTCAGTTCTTCCAAGAATATGCTGTACAAAATGGTACTCAACGTAATTGACAATTTTATTTGTTGTGTTAAAATATGATGTACAGTTCTCAGACATAATTTAAATGCCACAATAATGATCGCACAGATTTGTTCCATATCTGTGGCTAAGTAAAAGAAAATCATATTATCCACAGGTTTCTGGTCTTCTACAGCAGTTTCTCTTAATATTTGATTGATCTCAAAGAAATTACAGTATGTATATCCGTGCTACGGAAGGTTGTGTGAAACTGCTAAGATAAGTACTAACTCCCTGTAGAAAATCCGAATCCTTCTAGTTGTAGGGGATAACTAAAGGGTACATTATCTTCCTCCTAAATTGGTTAGCTATTACAGATTCATTGATCGTTTCTAGGGGATGCCCTTAGGGATACCACGATATACGGGGAGTTGCTCATTGCAGGGAGAATGCCTGAAATAGATGCAGCCTATTTCCGCGGATTCGTTTCCGAATTCTTTAAATTTTCATTCAACAGAACTCTCAATTTATTTAAGTTGTACGGCATTATTCTGTAGTATCCATGTACCTGATTTTTCCCTCGAGATAAAAATTTTAATTTTAATTCAACCGACGATATACGAATCAACTTTAACTTCTAACGTAATCACTTTTATACGGTATATAATTGGTATTAATAAGATTTTAGAAAAAGAAAAGACATTTAGTTTTGCAAGTCACAATAATACTGCACAAATGGCTTAGATGTTGTGTCAGTGGCAATATAATTCAATTGAAGAAAGAAAAAAAGAAAGATAATTATGAAATCCAAGAATTGTTGGACCCGTCGATCATATCTTATGACTTTCTGTTCTTTTCTGTATTAAATAACATGACAAAGCACACTAGAGAAAGAAAAGTCGTACACAAAGACGACTGCATTCACTCTTGAAGGATGCATTTGAAAAAAAGAGAAATATCACATTATTCGTTCCTTCCTTTCTTTTTCTCGAGAAATTCATTTTTATCGCTTTGCTATTATCTTTTGCACCGGAACGACATAAATAGTACATCTTCTTTTTTTCTTTTCTATTAGATACGCAGATATTTCAACTATTTCTCAACAGTTTCATGCAAAATGGAAGAGACAGAACATCATATAGAAGAAACAAACTAAAGCAAAAGGAATCTTACTTTCCTGATTTTAAATCAAATCACATTTCAAATATTTCTTCTTTGAGCTTGAGAATTATTGCCCTTTTAGGTGAAGATTTCTCTTATACTGCACAAATTTTATTTTCTGTTTAAAGAAGAACTTTTTGATACATCTTCTACTTCTACCTTCTTTTGTTTGCTTCTTATGTTTTTAACGCTGATGTAATTTGTTGAATACTTGCATAATCCAAATAGTTCTGTTTTTTTTTTTTTTTTTTTTTATTACGATATGATAACACCATTTAACATCATTTGTTTTATGATAAAATAATAACACAATTTCTTTACTTAGCATATATATAACATATCAACTAAATTCAAATCTTGATGTAAATCTTATATATAAAAATTTCGTTTTTTCTTATTTCCAAAATAAACTAATTTTAATTAATTCAAGAAAATATATCATAATAAAAAACAACGTCCTCACATAATAATAGTAAAATTAAAAATAACACTAAAACCATGCAGACAAATAAGTTGTTTATGGCATGCTCCTTCCTGTTCACATTTACATGTTTCATATTAATCATTGTATCAATGGCAGGTTCATCCTCCAATTATAAACCTTTAACAAATATATATATCGGTCAAGCTGATATATCACATATTAACGTTACTAAGGTTATTCCAGAAGTTAGCGCTTTAGCTTCTTTATTAGGTGGTTTATTAGTTAAATACCCAAACCAAACTGAAAATGTCTTCTCTACTTTGAAGAATGTCTCTCATTCTGATGCTTTAATTCCATTCTTGACAATCGTCAACAGTGCAAACAATGTTACTAAGACTTTATTAGCTGTTGAACAATTGGCTCCATTGGCTTTGGTTTCTAGCAGCGGATCTGCTTCTAACAAAGCTTTGACTAGTATCAATGACTTATTAAAGGAATCAAATAACGCTAATCAAACCGTTTCAGGTTTAGCCGCTTTGGTTTCTGCTCAATCTACAAACTCTTCAAGTAGTGCCACTGAAGCCGCTCTACAGTCTTTAGTCTTTGAAGTTTTAGAAGCCTCAAAGAATGCTTCTGCTACCGTTGAAGCTCTATTAGATGTCACAAGTATCGATATCACCGATTTATTAACTTTGACTCCAGCTTTAAGCTTAATTAAGTACTCTAATAATTTGACTGAGACATTTAATGCAGTTGCTTCTTTAATGAATGTAACTATTCCAACTACTTTAGCTACACAATTGTTTACTATGTTGAACAGTACATTAGCTACATCTACCAATGTTACAAAGTCTCTAGAATCGTTATCTTCTTTAGTTCCATCTTCTATGAGTTCCTCCTTAACTGCATTAGACTCATTATTCACAAGTTCTACTAATGTTACTGAAACTTTAAGTTTATTAGAAACTATTGTCGCTAAGAATCTAACTTCTTCTAGTGTTGCCAAACAAGTTGTCGGTGATTTAGAAGTCATTATTGATGAATCTACTAATACTCAATTATTGTCAACCATAGTTCAAACTTTAATGTCATCAATTTCCAGCACATCTTTAAGTTCTTCTTCATTAACTATGATTAGCTCAGCTACTGACGAATTAAAAGAATTGGAAACAGTTTTATCTGCTTCTTCAAACTCTACCGATTCCGTTGCAATCATCGATTCAATGGAAAAGACTTTAAGTAACAGCACACAGCTTGCCCAATATGTTCCATACTTATTTGAATACTTAGAAGCTTCTAACGATCCAGCTGCTTCATTCCAAGCTTTAGTTAACATTACCGAAATTGGTTCATCTAACCCAACTTTATTAACTCCATTAATCAGTGTTTTATCTTTAGCTGCCACTTCTCCAACCCCAACTGATGAAGACATGTACAATACTTTACCACAAATCTTAGAATACTTAAATATCCCAGTTCATTTAAGATTGGCTATTTTCACTTTATGTAAGACTAACTTGGAGAACGAAGTTTTAACATGTTCAAAATCTCATGCTGTTCAAAATTTCGATTTCAGAGCCATTATCTTCGAAGTCCTAATGGATTCTGATTTTGCCCCATATTTAGAAGCCTTAAATATTGGAGCTGATGATTTACATTTAGATGGTAAATTAATGGGTAGACAACATCAATATGTTCCAACTGTTAAAGCAGCTTTGTCTATGGATGTCTTATCCATCGTTAGTGGTTTCTTCTTGATGATCGCTATTCCAATCATTTATAAGACCGGATGTCTAACTACTCATTGGAGATGGTTCAGTTTCACTTTTACTACTATGGCATACTGTGCATTCACAGGTTTAGGTACTACTGTCGTTACTGCTATTGTTAATATTATTAAATCTGGTACAGCTCAAGATAAATATAATGTTATTGTTACGTCAAACGCTCCAAATATGGGTATGACTTGGTGTGCATTTTCATTATCTGTCCTTATGATGTTCATGGCCATGTACGGTTGGTATCATTTCTACAAGAGTGGTGCTGTTCAACAAAAGATGGATGAAGAAATGAATCTAGGTTCTACAAGTAGTAGTGAAGATGGTGAATCTCAAATCATCAAAGAAAATTTAGTTCAAGGTTCAGCAGAAGAAGCCAAGAAACAATAAACATTGTAAAATAGTTAATTAATTACCTTTACTCTTCACATTAGCATCGTCATTATAATAATATTATTATTACATATAAATAAAACTGAAAAAAAAAATATAATATCCTGCATTATAAAAAGCATTAATTAAATCATTTTTTCTTCCAATTCAATAAATATGTAAACATATGTATAACAATATTTAATGAATAATATTCAAAATAATAATAAAACCCGATAATTTTTTTAAAAAAAAGAATTTAACAATATTTAATTATATAAAGAATATATCTATAACATTTCTCTCTTTTCCATCATTGGTTGTTGAACATACATGACTCTTGGAGTTGATCTAATGAAACACCAGCAGAAGAAATTAAAGAATGCGGCAACGACACCACCCCATAGTATCCCTAAATATGTTCTACCTAGAGTCAATGAGATACCATAGTCACTATAATTATCCTTTAAGATATGACGAATATAAATATAGGTAGCCATACTGGTACCTACACTAACTAATAAAGCAACAAATGAGAAAAATGCGATAAACCCGCCGAAAAATGTCACTATACGGAAATGGAACATACTTCTACAGAAGGATAATACTAAAGAAACAAAGGATAGACAGATACCAATAATCATAGTAATAAACATACATTTAGCCATGTCGTTATAATAAGTCATATCTTGTTCTAATTTATCCGGTAAAACTAATGAAGCAACAGAATCAATTAGTGATAACACCTCGTTATCTTGAATATTATCATATAATAAATTCTTCAAATTAAATTTCTCAATACCGTGTGGTGACGTACAGCTGGTAACTTTCTTTGCTGAATCTTCTATACAATAAGACCATAGACCAATGTTGAAATATGATGGTAATACAGATGATAGCTCAAGACTTGAACTTATATTTGGTATCACTTTCGTCAGATCCATTCCTGACAGATTTATTTGTGCGACATATATTAAATTTAATGGATTATAATTTTTAGTTGAACCTGCGCATGCCACACATGCTAAAATTAGAGCAGCAAAAGAAAAAAACATTGTGCAAAAAATAGTAAATATATTCGACATTTTGAATTATTGTGTTTGTATATGTGCGTATTAATGAATGTAGTTTTGAAAAAGTTGTGTAATCAGTTGGTATAGACTTAAAATTTGTTACAGGGATGTAAATTAATAAATATTAGAAAAGGTCCTACTTTTATAAAATAAGAAAAAAAATAAATTGTATTCAATTGAAAAGTTATGCTTTCTAATATACTATCAAATTTTAATTAAAGTCCTGTTGGGTAAATGAAAAAAGAATCTGAAATAAGCCTACAATTTTGAATCACTGTTCTATTTTTATATTAGAATACCGTAAGAAAAATAAAAGTATTTTTGTTTGATTTAAACAATAGGTATTATACATTTTAGTTTTATTATACTGTATTATCTCGTAAATAGAAGACCCCACTAATAATAGCACTAAGTAAACAATAATATTCAGCTGATCAACCTAAGCAATGAGCTAATGCTGATTTAAGCTGACTTATTATTTTTCACCGAGAAAAATTTGTGAAAACTTTGATGGCTGTGCTGTCAAACAAAGGTCTCGAAAAACGAAGAAATCTCCGTACCAAAGAGGTAAATGTCAGAAGCGATTGATCCGCTTTGGTATTCGGATGTCCGAAAACGGAAATGATGTACTAATTTCTTTTTTCTTCGATGAACCCATCCACCACGGCACACGCAGTGAATTAAATGTGGGAGGCGCAAGGGATTTCCTTCCAGATTTACTATGATAATAGTTCAAAGATTCATAAAAAGAGAAGGCTTGCTATAAAATTAACAACTTTGTATCAAAAAAGCAGGAGTAAATATATGGATAAATATAGTCATTGCAGATATTTGGGCTATGAACAAGTTTGAATTGGTGGAAATGATTCAAAAGGGTGGGTATTTACAGATATTTGCTCTGAATTAGGGTTGGTATAGGGTATTTTCATCCGTATCGGCAGGTATCTCCACAAATAATCATCCTCGCTTGATGTTTCCGTTTTGTTAAGCATTGTCGGATTCCATGATCCGTTTTGTAAAGTAGGTGTGGAAAAATCATTTATACGTAATAAGGAAACACAGTTTTACACTGCGTACGTACGATATCTGTCAAGTTTAATACCCTTTGTTAGATTTCCTTTTTAAATCTCAAGTTCCTTGGAAGTAAATCACTGTTTAATTGTCTTTATTGTAGTTGCTTTTTATCTTTTTTATATAATGACTAGTACAATGTATACTTCATTCTCAAACTACTTGACTTTACGATATATCTACGTAATGGAAAGTTGGCATCATTTAGAGATAACTACTTCGGGTAGACCAATTCTGAGAGAAAATGAAAAGGATGTATTCATTGATTATTCTGTTGGTTTGTACCATGGAAAAATTAGAGTTGACAATAAACAAAAGGGCAGGTTATTCTTAACTTCACAAAGAATCATATATGTGGATGATTTAAACCCATTGAAAAACTCAATTTTTCTTGAACTGAACAACATTGAAAAGATAGACTATTCTTCAAGTTTCCTTAAAAGGTCCGCAAGAATCATCATATTCATAAAGAAAAATGTAATCATTAAACAAACAGCTAAAAAATTGCATAATAAAGAAACTAATGATGTAACAATATCATCATGGACTTGCCCAATTTGTTTCTTTGATAATGAATATAAGGGTAAACTGACAAAGGACATTTCATTAATTTGTGAAAATTGTGGTATTCCTGCTCAATTTGATTCGATATCTGAGTCAATAAAGACAAAAACTGTTAAGCAACAGGCGGAAAAGAATATATGTCCATCATGTACTTTCATTAATCATCCATATCTAACAAACTGCGAATTATGTGGAACAAGATTAAATCATTCCCAGTTTAATGTTAATGATCCAAATACAAAAAATAAAACGAAAACTGAGAAACAATCAAAAATTGAATACGTGCAATTAAGTTTTAGAAAATCAGATGGAACATTATTCTATCAGTCATTGGAAGCTCTACTAGATAAAATGGCCAAAAGGGATATATTTAATAAGGACGTTGTTACAGTTAATGGGGTGTCTGTTAATGATAAAGAAATTAAAAGATTCCAAGATGGTTTTACCTCAAATGATCAATTATATATGATACAGGAGAAATTCAACTCTGTAGGGATAAGTAGTCTTGAGAGATCCAGAGAAAATCAATTAGCCAATAATGATATCCTGTTTAATAGTGCATTATCAGATATGAACAAACTTATCTCCTTAGCTAATAATATCGAAAGATTATATAAAGGTAACAATACTGCTGACGAAAAGAAGCCTTCATTAATAGTGGATAGAGATAAGTTCCTGAACAAGGATCTTTTCCTTGATGAGATTTCAAGAGATATTTATGAATATGCTATGACTGAATCGCAAGATAACGAAACTAATAACGTTATGATTACATTAGTAGATCTCTATGCCATGTATAATAAAGCCATGAGAATAGGAATGGGTTTCGTATCCCCAGAAGAGATGAGAGAAGCTTGTGAGCGATTTCCCAAACTAGGTCTAAACGAATTGAAATTAATGAAGATTAATAATAGAATTCTTTGCATATGTAGTACAAACTCATTAAATTATGTTACTGCACAGATTACAAATATTGTGACGAAGGAACCAGGTTCAGATATCCTGGGTATAAATCAAAATTTAACACCCAATAATGATGGTAAATCGAATTGGACAACGGGAGTATTAAATGAAATACTTCAAAATGCAGTAAATGATGGTTCCTTAGTAATCGATGAACAACTAACAGGTATTTACTACTATAAAAATGACTTCTGGTGAATATATAAATTTGTACTTCCTAATAAATACAAATGCATTTATGCATGCCTTACTTCTAATATTCATCGGATATGAGTTTGGAACTTCTTATACAAGTTTCTTAATGATCTTCTATTATTATTACATATTCTACTTTATATATGACATAACTTAATGGTAACCTCTTGTTAGCAGTAATTTTTCCAAACTTGTCCAGAATGTTCTTACTGCTTCAATATCCTTAAATCTTTGGTGTTTATCTAAAGCAATTCTTTGAACATTCCACTGTTGAACATGTTTTGGCACCTCATCTCCATTAAAGTGGAAATAATAACCATTGCAGTGTTGGAATAATTCCTGTGGTGTATTCCAATGATAATTGGAAAATTGCCATGTATGGCCGGATGTGAATACAGCAACTAGTCTATCCCAGTATTCTGGTTTTGTGAAACGGTTTGGATTATTGACAATTAAAAATCTTATTGGTTTACTTATCTTTTCAAATTTCTTCTCCACAATTACAGTGTCTTTATTGCTTGTTACAGTGATATCCTTTGGACTAACATATTTAGAGTGTTCAAGGAAATCTTTAATATTAGCTAAAGTTAACATTGAGGAAGTAGCAGACGATATCAATATAATTGGTTCCTTACTCAAGACACTCTTTGAACTGGCTTTAGTCTTTGAGATATGACCTTTACTTGTTTTGCCAGATTTGGAACTGGAGCCCTTTAATGATGGGATCAACTTCAGTTCAACATCCTTAATTAGATATCTGAAATCGATTGGTTTGTTCCCACGTAAACTGGAATTATGGTCAACTAATGTTCTTTCTTCTTGTAAGGTTTTATATAGAACAGGATCAACTTTCTGTATGATTTCTATATTTGTTAAACCTGATGTTGTAGTTGTTGTAGAAGATTTTGATTCGGATGCTTTTGCAGATGCATTAGTTTCATTTGCCTTTTCAGTTGAAGTCAATGTTGCTTCTGTTGCTTCAGTAGTAGATGTAACAGCTTTGTATTGACCTGTGATGTATTGGGAAGTCTCTGTTTGTCCAGATAACCAATTCAGCAAATCATTTCTTTGCAAGAAAGAAATATTCATCAAATGTAACTTTTGACAATCTGCCAGGTAATCTGCTGCACTAGAGTCCTTGTGCATCCAACAATGTACAATTACCCTTAACACGACCGGTTTTCCTTCAATTGAGAAATCAGTTGGATGCTCTAAGGATAATGAAATTTCAGGAGACTCAGCATCTGAACCAAATACTATCTTCTCGGCTGAGGTGATATCCTCTGTTATGGCATTATTCTTGTCAAGCAAATGATATTCATCACCATTTTTCAGGTGTTCCCTTAGTGTAACTAGAATTCCGTTTGACATATATGCTTGTAGATTGTTACAATTGTTCTTGAAGTGTCTACTCGCCTTTGTAATGTTCAGATATCGTACTCTATTTTGTATAACGTTGAAATAATTTATGCTTCACTCTTTCTTATGTTTCTGAACAGGATTTGATATATTTGTTCACTATTATTTACCTATGAAAAATTACGGCTTAGATACTAACAACTCGAACAAACTTCGAAGGAGTGTACTTCTAGGAAAAAAAAAATGTAAAATCCGGGTAAAAGGTATTTCAAAAGATCAAGTCATCGTGAAAAATTTCAGTTGGCATAAATGAAACATCTAACAACATGGTAAAACAGCAGAATGGTTTGTATATTTTGCATGTCATTAAACAATTGAAGCTGAACAAGAAATTGTTATACAATATCCAATGGCCAAAAAGAATAAAAAAAGTAGCAGTCCAGCTGTTTCGGAACCTGACATAAAGGGTAAGAAGGGCAAGAAAGGAAAGAAGGATGTAACCGAACCTGAACCAGATTCGAAAGAAGCAAGAAAAGCCAAACAGCAAGCACATAGAGCTAAAGTCACATCAACTACAAGTTGGACTGGTAAACTGCCTCATACATTGCTTCATGAAATATGTCAAAAGAGAAAATGGGGTAAAGTCGATTATGATATGAAAAAGATAGGTGATAAAGGTATGGTAGCAATTGCTGTCATATCATCTGTTGATCCAAAAACCAAAGAAGTTTTAAAAGTAAGGATGACAGATCCTACTTTTGATAAAACTTCGAATAAGGGTTTGATGACGCCCCAAGAGACACCAGCGGAAGCTAGACATATAGCTGCTACTGTGGCACTATTCAGAATTGCTTATAACACAAACATGCAAATGATGTTACCCCCAAATCACAAAAATATATGGTATGATTTAAGTGATTATAAAAAGGAACTCGATAAGACTAATCCCAAGCGTTCTAATAGATATTTTGATTTAGATCCATTTACCACTATTCTTGAAGATAGAAAATTAGAGAAACAACGAGAAAATGAAAGGGATGCAAAACAACATCAAGCTGAAAAGACCGAGGTCGCAACTGTGGTTATATCATCTATCAATTCATTGAACTCATCCAAAAAGAAGGGATCCAAGTTGGAGAAGAGACCGCATCCAAAGAAGCAACAGAGATCATTAGTTAGTTTCCCAAGGAAAGTATGGGAAAGTGCTACTTTTATTGATTTGGATGAATCATCCAGACAATTAATTGAGAAATTTACCAAATATAATATAGATTGGAGTTTAAGAAAGAGACCTTCTAAGGGAGATTCTGAGGAGAGATTGGCACTACGAGACAAACTAATTTCTTTAAAATTTAGGGAACCGCATGTATTAGAAGCTATGAATTATTCAGATCCACTTTCATTTTTATTATTTAACCTCCCAGAAGACGATTTGCCACCATTTTTCCATAAGAGATCCGAAGATACTAGAAATAAAGTTGAGATTTCTACACTACCTCTCACAACAAGAATATTGATTGAAAAGTTAGTGGAGATTGGTGTATCTAATGATGAAGCATTATATGCTCTTGAGGAGAGTAACATGGATGAGGCTACTGCTGCAAGTAAATTGACACAAAATTTTGCACCAAATGTTACTTTCACAGAATCATATAAAATAAGTGGTGAAGAATCCACACAGCTATGGGTTGACGAAACGGAGGGGTTGAAATCTGTTTACGAAGAAAAGTGTGAAATTATTAACCCAAATACCTGTTTCATGATTACATTGGATGAAAAACTGAAACTTAAAGTGAAAATATATAAGTCTCCTGAGTATCCGTATGTTTTACCTGGTATTGTCGTTTCGACATTTGACAAAAAATATAAGTTACCAAATTATATTAAAAAGAATATATTGATCCAATTGCTGAATTATATCCAACATTCTCATATGCTTGGTGATATGATCATCTATAATGTTATGGAATGGCTAGATGAGAATATTGAGAAGATCATTAATAATCCTGGTGCCTTGTTAACAGAGGAAGATATTGAAAGATCCTCACATACGAACTTAAGGGAGCTTGTCTCATCATCTGACTCAAAAAAGAATAGTCTAAAGACAAGAAGGTCAAACAACTTATCACCTGAGATAATTCACAATTTAAAAGAGGAATTTGAAGAGAGAACCACAACTAAAGAGTACCGGTTAATGCAGGACGAAAGATCTGCGTTACCTGCATGGGCAAAAAAGGAAAAGATTGTGAAGTTAATCAATGATCATGATGTTGTGTTAGTCACAGGTGAAACCGGTTCCGGTAAATCTACGCAAGTTGTACAATTTCTTCTGGATGAAATCATTCGAAAGGAAAAGTCAACAACATTACTTTGTACACAGCCAAGAAGAATTTCTGCCATTGGTTTGGCTGAGCGTGTTTCCGATGAACGTTGTGCCGATTGTGGTGACGAAGTTGGTTATATTATAAGAGGTGTAAATAAAACATCAAGAAATACTAGAATTAAATTCATGACAACAGGTGTATTAGTAAGAATCTTACAAGGTGAACATACCTTCTTAAATAATACTATTGTTGTAATTGATGAAGTTCACGAAAGATCAATTGATACAGATCTTATTGTTACTCTGTTGAAAAACTTAGTAGGAAAAGTCAAAAATATGAAAATTGTACTAATGAGTGCCACAGTAAATGTGGACTTATTCAAAAAATTCTTCCCAGGGTTAGGAACCATCCATATTGAAGGTAGAACTTTCCCAATCAAAGATTATTTCTTGGATGACATCCTTGAACAATTGGATTTTAAGATAAAGAGAAATGATAGAAATAGGATGTACGATGATGAAGATAATTTTGAGGGCTCAGGGGATGATGATTATTTACGTCCAGGTGCAGACTCGAAATTTTTCAAGAGTGGACAAATTAATTACGATTTAGTTAGTAGTGTTGCAATGCATGTTGATAAACAGCTGACCCATGAAGGTAACGATGGTTCTATAATTATTTTCTTACCTGGTGTTTCAGAAATTAACAAGGCATGCCGCTTGATATCTGAAAACGATAAATCCAATGATTTTGTTGTTCTGCCTTTACATTCTGCTTTAACACCTGAGGACCAAAAACGAGTATTCAAAAGATATCGTAACAAACGTAAGATTGTTGTATCTACTAATATTGCTGAAACCTCCATTACTATTGATGATTGTGTTGCTACAATCGATACAGGTAGAGCAAAGACGATGTATTATAACGCTAGAGACAATACTTCAAGATTATTGGAATCATTTATCTCGAAGGCAGAAGCAAAACAACGTCGTGGTCGTGCAGGTAGAGTAAGAGAAGGTGTTTCTTATAAATTATTTTCTAAGGCTACCTATGAGGAAATGGTTGCAATGCCGGCCCCAGAGATCAAAAGAATCGCTTTAGAATCATTGTACTTATCTGTGAAAGCAATGGGTATTAAGAACGTCAAAAGTTTCTTAGCGGGTGGTTTGGAAGCTCCTCCAAGTCTTGCTCTTGAAAAGGCAGAGAATTTATTAGCTACAATAGGCCTGCTTGACAACCAAACTAAATCATTAACCGAGCTTGGTAAGTTTATTTCATTAATTCCAGTAATGGATATCAAATATGGTAAATTGTTGATTTACAGTATTATTTTTGGTTTAACCGACACAGGTATCCTTGCTGCATCAATTTTAAGCGAAGGTGTACTTCCATTCTTAGGTGGGTTGGAAAATAGAGACAAAGTAAGAGATGTCTTATCCAGGTTTAAATCGAAGGGTGATTTGTTAGCAATTATTCAGATTTTAGAAGAATATCTTGCATTACCACACTCCAGTAGATCCAAATATATGAAGGAAAATTTGTTATCATACAATAAAGTTAATAATATTTTGTCAGCAAGAACTCAGTATTATTCAAATTTAAAGGATATCGGTTTTTTACCTATGAATTATAAACCAACCAATTCTGGTACATTTAACAGAAATGATGGTAATTTCAGGATTCTATCAGCCATTCTTACAGGTTCGTTTTATCCAAATGTAGCCAGGATTCAATTACCAGATCCTAAATTTTTTGCTACAAGTGCTGGTGCAATCGAGAAGGATCCAGAAGCTAAACAGATTAAATATTGGATCAGAAACGAAGAGTACGTTGATCAATTGCAAAAGTTATCAGAAGGAAAGAAGGAAGGGAAGATCGATTCAGAGTCTTTGCCGTTACCAGCCACTCGTGCTTTCTTACATCCATCGTCTGTTTTATTCTCTTCTAAAGGTCCAAATGCGGATGATATGAAAGAGCTTTCTGAACTTGACGGTCCAACGGACAAGCATTCTACAAGCGATCCATTACTAAAGTATCCATTCATCATTTATAATTCATCTCAAGTGACGAGTAAGCTTTTCTTAAGAGAAGTGACACCTACAACTACATTATCATTATTATTATTTGGTGGTCCAATCGATTTTGATGTTAATGGAGATCACCATTCTCCAGGTATTGTTGTCGATAACTGGTTACCTATTCGTACTTGGTGTAAGAACGCTGTTTTAATTAAAGAACTGAGGATGTTAGTTGATTTGTCTATTAAACAGCAGCTAGATAACCCTAGATATTCCGATCGTAAGGATGATGTAAACGAAGGCGATGGATCTGCGATCTTGCATATGGTTGAACAAATTATAGAAAAAGAATAAATGCATATATAAAAGTTTGTATATTACATTATAAATTTATATGACAATATTTTTTTAATCGTTTAACTTCTTAATTATTTTTTATTCTTATTCAGTAAATACCAAATGTAAAAAATTATATACTTTCGGAATGTCTCTAATATCGAAAAAAAAAACAGAATAAATAACAAAAGTAAATAGGATAATAGTATTTACATTATTTAGACATCATATTTTAATGTCAAACTCTTAATAACTTCAGTAGTTTCAATTGCATTTTTAAATTCTTGGAAATCCAATCTTCCATCACCATCACCATCGTTTTCCATTATAGTTCTATCCACGATTTGTTGTAATTGTTCATCATCTAAATTATTACCTACCATAATCTTTAATACAATAAACAATTCACCGTTAGATATATAACCGTCCTTATCAATATCGTATATTTTGAATGCAAAATTTAATTTATCATCTTTACTACCTCTCCCACTAAATATAGATAAACCTGTAATAAATTCTTGGAAATCTACATCACCGCTATTATCTGTATCAAATACTTCCATTATTCTTGCAGCTAAAGGATTTGAGGACACACCTGGAATACTCATAAATTCATTCTTATCAATTGAACCAGAACTATCCCTATCCAATTTCATAAACCTCTTCCTTAATCTTTCAATTTCATCTCTATCGACTATATATCTTCGCTTCATTGAAAATTCTATAGAGATATTACTACAGAATACACTATTGGATAACTGAGTTTCGCAGCACAATCCAACAATTTCTCACTGTTCGTATATCCTCCGAATTTCCATATCCAGGGCAAAAGGATAGTTAGTAAACTTAGAACTCAAGTTAAACGAAAATAGGCAAAAAACAAACTTAAACATACAATTTGTGTCTTCCAGAAGACTATCCACTATCTTAGAAGGAGTACCACCCATTATAAATCAATTCTCTATGTATATGTCAATGACTTGTGTATCTAGTCGTAATCTGACCTTTAAAAGAGTTCTTTAATCATCAAGTCCATCATTATATAATCCTTATATTCATGAAATTTCTATATGTTTACCATTCTGCGAGCGGAAACCGCAGTGAAATTTTCGGCAAGAGATCCTTCACAGTGAAGCAAATTACGCTGGTTGAAAAATAGCCCTAGTGAAGGAGTCAATAGTTCTGGGCAATGTGTGAATTAGCATTTGATAAGATGCAATAGTAACCGCATGTGAATTTAACTGAATTAATATTACATAAAGAACGAATCGATCCTTTCCTATACTATTATGAGTATGAAATTAGCTTATTAGAGATCCTTTTTCAAGACATAACAATTATTGCTAGTTTTATGAGGAAGTCCGGAGTTTACCGAGACTGAAAAATTTTCGTCAAAGATGGCCCAATTTCATAACAGATGCCAGAAATTTTTAATCATTTTAAAGGATGGGCTACATTTCAGACAACTTAACCTTATCTGAAGCAGTTATTTCAGGTTCTTTATATATATCCTTACATTTTCAAGACGTAAAAAGTGAATACCATTACATAAAGGAAATATCTATTGGAAATAATGACTATTAATGAAATTGACCTAGGGGTTACATGCGATATGCATGTCCATGTTAGAGAAGGCGCCATGTGTGAATTAGTTACCCCAACAATTAGAGAAGGTGGTGTCTCAGTTGCTTACATAATGCCAAATCTACAACCTCCTGTGACTACACTAGATAGAGTCATTAAATATAAAGAAACTTTACAAAAATTATCTCCAAAGACTACTTTCTTAATGAGTTTTTACTTATCTAAGGAATTGACCCCAGAATTAATTAATGAAGCCGCCAAATTAGGTGCGATCCATGGTATTAAATGTTACCCAGCAGGTGTCACTACGAACTCTGCTGCCGGTGTTGATCCAAATGATTTCACTGCATTTTATCCAATTTTCAAAGCAATGGAGGCAAATGATTTAATCTTAAATCTACATGGTGAAAAACCTTCTGTTTCTAATGATTCTGGTTCAGATGGTAAAGGAGATATCCATGTATTGAATGCCGAATCCAAGTTCCTACCAGCCTTAGCGAAATTACACAATGATTTCCCAAACTTAAAGATTGTATTGGAACATTGTACTACAGCTGAAGCAATCCAAACGATTGAAAATATTAACAAAGATATCAAGGATCCTTCTGAAATTAGGGTTGCGGCAACAATCACTGCTCATCATTTACACTTAATCATTGATGACTGGGCTGGTAATCCAATTAATTTCTGTAAACCTGTAGCCAAGTTACCAAGTGACAGAAGAGCTTTAGTTAATGCTGCTATCTCTGGTAAACCTTATTTCTTCTTTGGTTCTGATTCAGCTCCACATCCATTGGAAAATAAATCGAAGCATATCGGTGTATCTGCAGGTGTATTTTCACAATTATTCGCAATTGACTACGTGGCTGAAGTTTTCGATCAACAACATTCTTTAGATAAATTAAAGGACTTTGTCTCTACCTTTGGTTTAGAATTCTATGGTATTAACGAAAACGATTTAATTTCCAATCAAAAGGTTAAGTTGATTAGAAAACAACATGTTGTTCCACAAACAATTACTGATGGTAAGGGAATTACAATGGCTCCATTTATGGCAGGTCACACATTAAACTGGTCTACCGAATGGAACTGAACAGTATATATAATCAAGTGAAAAAAAAAGAAGTGTTACGATGCAAAAAAATTCTTGTTATATTCTTTCATTATTTAAAAATGTATATACACTATGGTAACTAACAGAAGAATTTTATATTACTATACTTAAACTTTTATACCATATTTAATTATTATTATTCCATGATGTATGATTTTCATTCGACTAAGCTTTACCTTCAGCTTCTGGTTCCATCATCCCGGTATCTGGTTCATGCTCACCATTTGCGTCAGTTTCTTCAAGGACCTCCATTTCATCCTCATCTGCATCTAATACACCTTCACTTAAGATTGCCTTAATCTTTTGTGTTATAATTTGATCATCGGGACTATATTCATCAATTGACATACCCTTTTTATTTTTCTCTTGCATCCAAAAGAAATATTTCTGATTCGATGAAAAGATCAAACCAAAGACTCTACCACCTTTACCTGAATAAATAGGGATCCAAGCGGTTTCACCAGGGATCAATATTAATGATATTGGTTCATATTTATTTCCTGCAGTCTTTTCAGCTGGTTTCCATTCAAAATCCCAAAATCCCATATCAGCCCCCTCACTATTTGGTTGAATCCTAACCATACCTTGTACTGGTAAAGGTGTACATAGATTAGTCTCTTCATCGTATTCGGAGATACCTGCTCTAAATTTAATAACCTTATCACTCATATTAGTCGTTATTGCCTCAGATATTAGTTCTAATTTTATCTTAATGTAACGATATGTTCTAAATAAGACAATTCAGAACTCCTTTTATTGATTGAATGATCCACTTCTTATATTTCTTGCTATCTAAGATTCTACACAACTTCTTTTAATCTGTGTGGTAAAACTCAGAAACTTTCAGTGAATTTGGGAGAAAAGTACAGACATAGATAATTAGGGTTAGAAGGAATATCCTAGGGTATAGAGCCACCGCATCAGGGCTTCGAATTTGCTCGAAATATTTCGGCGCGCGTTCGAATCCTCGAAGCGACAGAGCGTCATGAAAAAAAAAAAAGAAAATGTAGGATAGAATCTCCGTTGTCATTGACTTTCCTGCACGTACATGCAGATTCGAAACAGAGGGGATCCTTTTTTTTATTCATTCATGGAAGAATCATTCAGATTACTACAGGAACAACAAAGGCAAAGACGAAAAGAATATGAAAAGATTTTGGCAGAAATAAAACCATTTTGTGTTTGAGTTCTGTTTCATATTCTGAATGGAAGATATTTATATATAACACATTAAAGAATTTACAACGAATACATTATCCAAATAAGATAAGTGAACCTGCAAGCCCCGATCCAATATCTAACAAACGAATATAATATTTTGAAAATGCCTAATGAAGTCAATTCTAAGGACTACTGGCAGCCTATCAATGAGATGCTATATGGTGTCATTGTGAAACCCTTCTTACCATTAGTGAAACATCCTGAATTAATTAATCATACAAATTCATATGCAAATTTATTTCCGGGGTCTGAAGTATACATATTCGAGGAAACCATTGATCATAAGTGGTGTAGGGCATATTTCTGTTCAAAACCATTACCCGAGGCCTTTGTTGCTACAATGACAGCATTTGGGGATCAATTACCTGGTATTAAGACAGCTATTGTGATATTCCCGAAAAGTTTTGTTCATATCAGTGAAAATACAGATAATATAATATCTATTTTCACTTCACCAACTCAGGAAGACATAGATAAAATTGTAAGTTCAGAATGTATCAGTCCCGCATTTTCTGGTACAATTAATGTTAATAAAGAAAGTGACGTAAAAGCACTGAGTTATAAAAAACCTCCAAGACCTTCTTTTCCATACGGTAGATACAACAAACGACCATTAAGTGATGAAATCGGTGCCATTTTGTTTTTATTATCATCACATATCTTTTCCACATATGCGGCAGGTGAATTCGAGGTCTATAATAAACTGATACTATTATATAAGAAATTAGATGATATCAGATTGATTCTGGTGTTTGATTTATATACCGAATCAGAGCATCTGGACTTAATTAGATCTGCATCATGTCTACTATCCAAAATAGCGAAGTATATTTTTGCTACAGGGAGACATAATAAATCGGGTTCCCTTTCATCAATCTTATCCAAAGATCCTTGCGGGTTTCAAGGTATCTTTGCAAGAGATGTTAACACTGGTGAGTTGTTATCTTATGATAAGACAGATTTACAAACATTAGTAATGAGTTCGGTATTTTATGGGTTGACCAACAATTTCCCAATAAATGATTCAAAAAGATTAGATTCTAAAATAAGGCCACCAAATTTAGAAAATTTTGCGCATTTCCATTTCTTGGTAGATTTTAAAGATATACAGTCTGATCCATCTATCGCACGCCCAAATTTAGAAAATGTTGTAACTTCTGTACACCTAAGAACCAAAACAGAGATATTGACGGAACCTTATATTGTTAATATGGATACTGATAGGGATATATCATTATCACTCAGACAATCGACAGTGGTCTTGTTTAAAGATATCCCTGATACTATTATCAGAAATAATAAGATTTATCTAGTTGTAGTTCTTACAGAAAAGGTGTCCGTACAAATTAGAGAAAAGACATCTGCAAATTTAACAAGGTCTCCGTTTATCCCATACAAATCAACAACTAGGGGTTCATTGGATTCGGTAACCAGAGGTATTTCCGCTGGGGTAATTGATATTTCTCCGGTATTTATGGATACCGATGACACACCAAATACAAGACCACATAAATTTAAGATTCATTTTTATTCTGCTGTTGATGATAGAATTACAATATTACAAGGTGAACCGGATTTAAATCCAGGTTGGGGTGGCCTAATAACCAAGATCCTAAACGATTCAAACGATGGCGTTATAATAAATCCCAGAACATTAAGTATGAATGTGAATATCAAGGATATCGGTAACGATAAAAGTTTAGAAGAGTCATTTACACCAATTAATATACCTGTCAGAACAGTGAAGGCAAACTTCTTCAATGATATGTATAACCCACAAGAAGTTATATATCTGAATATAATTTCAACAGATTTATTTGAAATTCAACCAAAAGTTACAAACATCAAAAGCATCGCTATTAAGATAATTTCAACCAACAAAGATGTGAAAATGAATATGTATTCTAATGAACCTTTGAAAAGGGAGATCGAGTTTGTATCTGTGCGTCCCGGAGAATTAATCGGCGGAAGAGTAAGGATCCATAATATAGAAGAAATGAACAAATTTGAAAGTCTTACTGTTCTTGCATATTTAAATGGTTTATTGATGGCAAAGGGTAAAATTCTTTTAAAGGATAACGAAAAAATTGTAGAACATCCTGATAATACCACCATTGAGTTGTTATCTTCTGAAAGTAAGAGATTAGTTTCATTAAATATTAGTTCCGAATACCCTGGTAATTATTACAATATAGACCCCAAAATTGACGATTTTTTTTCGGTAGTTCAAGATTATGCAACCGAAAATGCCTTCTATGAAGAGCAAGTCTTAAAAGTATTAAAAAATTTAAATGAAGTAGAGGTTTCTGTTTTACTAAAGACGATTGATTTGTTATTACACAACTATTTAGAATTTATTAGACTCTTAACGGAATCTGGAAGTACAACTAATTCAGATAAATTTACCGATAACGTTTTTGAATACTTCATTCTTTTCTTAAAGAAGATATTATCATGCGAGGGTAAGAACTGTAGACATAAATTATTCAAGATTTACTACAAATATTGTACTGGTGTGACACCAAACCTTCCTGTTGTAGGTATCCAATTACTCCAATGCCTGACAAACGCATATTTAACCAAACGTGAAAGTAATGATGAATTTGCCGTTGCACTATGTGAAATATCTGTCTTCGTACTATTATTATCAGTTGTAACTTCAAATAACCAGAAGGACTACTGGAAAGCAGAGTATGCATCTACTTTTGAGGGATATTGTATTTATTTAAGTGCATCCTTCCTACATATTAAAATCGGTCAACAAGCTATGCTTCAAACATATGATATGTGGTTGTCGATTTTAGAATTGCATTTTGATCAAAAAGAATTATTCACCATGGCAACGATGGTTATTATGTCTTTACAATACGACATCGATGAATGGTGCACAAACGGAAAGACCTTGAGTAGAGATGAACATGAATTCCTGAAAGCAAAGTACATACTATTACAAAGGATATTGCTATATGAACCATTTAAAAATTATTTACGTGATTTTGAAGAAGATGATCCAATGATTTTGACTTTCTTCCGAAAGTCCATTGATACCAGTTTAATACCATATGTTCTGTTTCGCAACGATCCTACACATATTGATACAATCAGATTGGCAAATAGCGTAATGATAACAACAATCAGAAATATCACGAATGCTAAGATTTTGAGGAATTTATTAAAATTGATCCCAACGTACTGTCTATACTTTATTCAAATCAGAAGATATTGCAAGGATGTTGGATTATTCAAGCCACGTAGAACGTTCACTGAGTTATTTCCACTCAAATATCCTTTTACCAAGTATTATGTGGATTCTATTGTGAATGATGAAATTATCGTCGAAGTTCTGATGGAAATATCAACAATGATCTGTGATTTAGCCAAGATTGCCCATGAATTATATGGTAGCGAATTGTCCTTTAAGAAAATCATTCAAGAATGTAGAAACGATATTAACTTTGAGTCACAATTCTACCTCGAAGAAATGAAACTTCATGACATCGAATTGATTATACGTACAATTAGAGCATTTTTTATGGACGATTTCTTCCCAGAAAGAAAATGGTTAGGTATTACTGCATTATTGGCGAGGTCATCTTTAATCTTGTTATATATGTGTCAAGACTCAATAGAGGACCTACCATTGCCGACAGATACTGAAGATCCCAAAAATACTACTTTAAAAACTTGGTGTGATTTCTTTAAGAGCATTCTAATGATTGCTAACCACAAGATTTCCAATCTTCCTCAACTAGCTCCTATATCAAGGAAAGCAGTTTTTAATGTAAGTGGTAGACTAAGAATGAAAGCATCCGTAATCCTGGAACGTTCATGGAACTTTTTATCTAGAGGCGAACATAGGTCTGATTTAGCAGAAAAATATGGTGTTGATTGCACAAACAAAATTCAATTATTATTATTTAGGGAAAATCCAACTTTAATCAGGGAGATGTATATTTATGCTCTGCATCAAGATATTAGTCCCACACTAGTCTGTTGTAAAATATTTTGGTGCATTACAGTAAATGTTTGGGACCAAGATAAATCATTCCAAAAATGCCTAGACTATTCAATTCCTGAACTTTACAATGGTTTCCAAGCTGGGAGAGTTTACTTACACGAATATGAATTGTCTTGTTTTGTCCAATGCTTATTTTCTATCATTCATGTTGCTGTAGATGATGAGATGTTTGATCATTTGACTGCATTCCTAAAGGAAGTGATTGGATTTTTGCATATATTAATGGAAGCTTATAAGATTCCCAAACAGCCTGAATATGATGACGACAGAATTGCCTCTCAAATTGAAATGTTCAGTTATTTACTCGATGCTAATAAACCAGAATTATTCCATAGAATGTTATACGAAATATATGTCCATTCTATTAAAAAGAAGGATTTTGTACAAGCTGGTCTAAGTTTAGAGTTACTGGCTAGTACGTATACATGGAATACCAGCGATGTTTTATCCGCAATACCATATCCTCCTTTACCTATTCAGTCATCGTTTGACAGAAAGGAATACCTATACAAGGAGTCTGCTAAGTTTTTCACAAAGGGACTAAAACTAGAAAAGGCATTATCAGTCTACAAAGATTTGATCGGTGCTTACGATGCAATTAATTATAATCTGAATGGTTTGGCTTTTGCATATAACCAGATTGCTTCTATTTACACTGATTTACAATCTGTGGATAGATTAGTTCCAACATATTTTAAAGTGTCATTTATGGGTTTCGGGTTTTCCAGTTCTCTGAGAAATAAAACTTTTATATTTGAAGGTTTGCCATTCGAACATATTACGTCGATGCAGAATAGACTACTAAATGTTTACCACGGATCCTCCATTGTAAAATCGGCGGCTGAAGTGTCACAGTTATTGTTAAAGCCAACTATGGGGAGATGTATCAACGTGACAACAGTGGAACCAAGGTTCATTCTTTCTGATGATTATACAAGAAGTTTGAATATGCCTAACATGAACAACAAGATCAGAATGTATATCGAGAATAGAAATCTTAATATGTTTAGTTCCTCTAGACGATTACCAGGTGCTACAAATGTTGCAGATTTATGGGTGGAAGAATCCACATACACTACATCATCTACATTCCCGACTCTTATGTATAGAGCAGAGGTCATCGAAACTAAAACCAGGAAACTGTCACCTATTCAAAATGCGATTAGATCATTGCAAGTGAAAATACAGGAACTAAGTGGTCTTCTAAATATGGGTCATAAGATATTAAAAGAGAACGGCGATTCTCTAGAGATATTTGAGGAATTATCAAGAAACATTACTGGTACAATTTCAGCACCAATTAATGGTGGTAGTATGCAATATAAAGTATTTCTAACAGGCCCAAACTCCGTTAATATTGATGAACAAGACGCATCAAAGTTACAAGCCGCATATGATGAACTTACTGTCCAATTAAATGCATGTCTAACTTTACATTTAGAGTTGTTACCATTAGGTGAATTGAAGGATACCCACTACGCACTTGTAGAGTTATTCAAGAAGAATTTCGCTGACGAGATTTTAAGAAACCATAATATAATTGATGCATCAAACCAAGTCCCGGCGAAGAGATCAATTTCAAGAAGAAATTCCATCAAGAACCCAAATAAATCGTTGACAATGTCATCATGGGAGATGCCCCCACCAACATCTGCACCTTCAGGCATCCACAAAGAGGCGTTACAGTTACAGCATCAAAACGATATGCTCGCACCAGATGATAGGATCCTAACAAAATACATGGGTAGACATGATTCTCGTAGTTCGTCGAACATAAATTTAAATCTATCCTTAACTCGCACAATATCTAATGGGTCCAATACTTCAAACATGACCACACACGGATAACAGTAATTACGAACAATTATATACCCTTATATAGCAATTATATATAGACAATTAACGAATGAATTCATGAAATAGAGATTCAAAGACAGAGTCGAACGTAGATTAGTTATCTGAATCTGGGATTTACATCACTAACGACGAGCCAATGGCCCTGCCAATTCCATACCTCGCGGAGTCTATTTTATAATTTGTCATACAATCCCAAAGCGAACTTGCAAGAGCATTTTTGCAGTATGAGGGGATCAGAAGAAATGGAATATAAAAGGTTCAGTCAAAGTTTGTTAAAAGGAGCCTGTAAGTTACATGAATATAGAAACCAGATAAACGTAACAAATCAAATTATTCCAAAATTAAAATCATAAAAACAGCACAAAATGTTTAGATCCGTTCTTCGTACCAATGCATCTCTATCCCTTAGAAGAGCTGTTCCAATGACTGCTAAATATACAGCAACGAGATTTGTTATGCCTAGCCGTTACTACAGTGAGGCTGCTAGTAAGTTAACACCTGAAGTTATCCAAACTAGAGTCTCTGATGTTATCAAAGCTTTCAGTCAAAGTAATGCTAATGCTAAGATCACACCAGAAACATCATTTCACAAGGATCTTGGTTTAGATTCCCTAGACACTGTTGAACTCTTAGTTGCTGTTGAAGAGGAATTTGATATTGAAATTCCAGATAAAGTTGCTGATGAATTGAAGACTGTTGGTGAAACTATAAAATATATCGCCTCTAACCCAGAATCTCTTTAATCTACTATAGCCATTGAAATTTAAAATACCATAATAAAGGGAGTTTATGAGGGGGTAGTAAGAACTACCTTTTGTAATCAGAGTAGATACTTTAAAGATGTGAATCTAGAAGCCATAGTAACACATTACTTGTAAATGTTTTAATAAAAAATCAAAAAAAAAGAAAAAAAAAAATAAAAATAAAGTGACAGAGTCTATTGGTCATTAACTATATAATTATTAAGCTTCACAATAAATAATGCAATAAGTAAAAAAACACATTATATCAATAACGTGTATAATTTTTTAATGAATACAATATATATTCTTCTTTCTACAATATGGAACAGGCGTCACATAAAAGGCAGACAATTTATATCTTTTTTATACTATAACTTAACGTATATAATGGTGCAAGATCATTAATTTCATCAGGCCAGATATTTTCAGGAAGGTAATTACCATTCTGTCGTAGAAATTCTTGTCGTTGATTTTGATCTTCATTGTTTAATTTTTGCAGCTTGTTTTGACATTCCTGTATAACACGAGTCATTTGATTGGCATAATCCTTTCTCCGTTGTACTTCTTGCAACAATAGCTCATAACTTTTCTCGAAATTGACATAAAAATCAGTTAACCCACTTATAGTCTCTATTTCCTTAAGACACCCAGTTTTGTAAATATCTATTAGTCCTATTATATCTTTGAAAATAGATAAGTATTCACTATTTCTTGTAAGGCTAGCTATAAGTTTATTCATTCTATCATGTATTTCTTCTTGGTCGGCATTTTTCAAATGAATGAGTTGAAGATATTCTGGGATGAAATCATTCATGTCTTTTATAATTTCACAGAGTGATTTAAATATTGACCCTAGTTCTTTGTCGTCGTTTCTTACAACAATTATAAGCTCGTTAAACCCCACGTAATCCAAATTACTCCCAGATCCTTTGTTCTCTAGGTCATCCTTCAATAATTGGCATTTATCGAAATGGGTTGTAAGAGAATCAAAAAAATTTATTAAATCGTCTTCCAATTGAATTAATTGTTCAGGATATTTTTCGTTTAATAGTAGCATATTGTTATCAGTCTCTTGTTCAAATTTATTTCGGAAGATATCTTTCAGTTCCCTAAGGTTCTTATTTACAAGCTTGTCATTTATTTTCCTCACCATACTCTCATATTGTAACCTGATGTTCGAGATATGTTTCTCTATTACAGGAATCTCAGCTAGTTTTTCTTGTAAAGTATTAGCCTCCTCGGTAGATATATAGTCACTCAGGACTCTAGTATGCTGTGATTCAGTATTTGTTGAATCTATCTCGACCAATGCATTTTCAATCCTGCTTAACTTTCCAATCTGTGCATTAATTTTAACGTCCCAGAATTCCATTGTTTTAACTAAATCTACCATTACATATTGTAGCCAATCTTCTTTAATAACTTTCTCCCCTATATAATCCTTAAGTATAATTTGTAGGAGAAAATGGGTCTGTTTCTCTATACAATTGTAAAGAAATTTCAATTTAGATATTCGTTGTTGTAATTTGGTAGATTCTGATTTAACTTCACTAAGTTTGATGTTCATATTATTTGCTAACGTTTGTGCATCAAGCAATGTTTTGGTTGCATTGTTTAGATATTTATTGATTTCCTCCCCATATGTTTCAACTGATATTGCTGATTCCGTAGATGAACCAATCACTTCTGCACTCATTAAAAATATGCTCGTAAGGTTATGTATAGCCACCGGTGTTGTTGTTTCGTTGTTTCATGATATATGGCAGTTTGTAATTATTAGATGTGATAGATCCCTATCATTTTTCTTATGATCTAAATCGGACTTATTATCCAGTCCACACAGATATAACAAAAAGACATAATTGACCTTTCTTAAGAAAACACAAATTGACTAAATTGATTAAGATATTGAATTCCAATCACCACTTACCTTTACAAATTGAATATCTTGTTTCTAGTACAAATATACTTAAATAGATATATGCTTCATATTCAAAGGTGCTCCACAAAGCAACAAGCCCTCTAATATCATTGATATGAAATAGGGTTCACGGCAATAAATTAATAAAACCTTGATATTTGAGGGATGTTTGAGTAATACAATTATCACGTGGTTTTGCCGAAAATTGGTTTAACCCTAATACTTGGGTGAATCTGATTTTTTTATTTGGGTGAAACAGCACCGTAGCCCCGGTTCACACAGTTTTCGGCAACTCCACGGAAATCACACAGGTTGAAGATCGACATATCGCGGTTGCTTGGCTCATCGCGAAAGGAAAAGTTTTCCTTTCAGAGTTTTTCATGTTTTCATCCCAGAATGCTGCATAAATGAAGTGATGATGAAATGGCTAAATCATTAGTTATGTTGAATTCTGTTTGTATATTAGTTCAAGTATACAAAGCAACAACAACAACAACATTTTAGATTATACGTTTTTCGTTGATTATATTAAAAGAGCATTGTAAAGAGATTCATCGATTCATTAACTCTTTTACTACCATTAAGGGTCATTTTCTATTTTACTTTCCTTATCATCAAGACAATATTATTATTTTCAGATACAAACTATAATAAGGCACCGCATAACATATACATATAGAGCATATTACAAACTGTACATTTTTGATGCTACTGCGATTTTTATTATTCTTTGTACACTTTTCTCATATTGTTACAGCGTTCGATGATTTTGGAACATCAGGCAAATTAAGATTCAGCAACCTAGGTTATGATGATACGATACGATATATCAGTAAGATAAACAACGCCACTTCCGATAATTGTGAATGTACGTTGGGTCCACCGGAATGGTTTGCGGGTCCCAATGCTCCATTATCAGAAAGACTAGTAGCACACATTCGAGGTCCAATAAAATTACAGAAATTTGCATTTTATAACGTCCGCCATTTTGTATTTGGTTCAGATAATAACACATTCAATTGGACTCAACAGGCTTTATTTGATGTTGCTCCAGATTCCATCAGTAAACAAACTATTAATGTGACATTTTTAGGTCACAAGGGGAAATATTCACCATGTACTGGACGAGCCTTGACATTCATCGGACAAGATGCGGTATCGTATTCTCAAGAAAATCCCGACCCATTGGGATTTTCAGGATCTGTTGAATCAGATGAAGAATTTATCATATTTTCAAACTTCCCTTGTCCCAGATCCAAATGGACTGGGATGTGTGGTTATTATAAGAAAGGTATACGGTCATATACAGGCTATGAGGGACAAACTAAGATGTTTCTGTTTGAATTTACAATGCCTACTGATAATAGCAATAAGACTGAAGAGGGTATATTACATTATGATGAACCTGCGATTTGGTTAGCGAATGAGAGATTATCTCGTGCAACTGAATATTATAATTGGAATAATAACTGTTCTTGTTTGTTTCATGGTTGTGGTGCATACCAAGTTTTTGCTACAAATGAAACTAATAGAGATCTCATGTATTCGTCTGTCCAAACATTTCAAGGTGTCGATAGGAATACTAGCCGAGATCATGTATTGTTGGGGACAGTAAGCGATGGTCAATTTATTAGGCCAAGGAATACAACCGTTAGGGGAGGTGTTATATTTGATTCCGAAGGGAACATCGTAACATTTTTAACAAACAATACACAATTTCATGAATACCTGTCACCCGAACAAGTTGAAGATATGTTGTATGACATACCGAATATTGGTAAGGAGAAAGTTTTACCGTCGGGGACATCAATAGCACCAAATACAACCAGTTCCAGTAATGGTTCTGTTCTTGTTAGAACAGGTGGCGAAATATGGAAATTATATTTTACACTACTTACAACCATAATCCAGTTCTTCCTATTATGATGAAAAGACTAACCTGAAATCTCTGAAGAACATATATATATTTACTCACATTCATAGAACAACTTTATATAATTAATAATAGCATTAAACAATACCGACATGATATTTGTTAGGGCGCAATGAGCGAAACAAGAGGCCGAAAAATGAGGTCTTGAATTCTAAACTTGAATGAATAAAGGATTGATCGAAAACAATCATTGCAAGGAGAACTCGAAACTTATAAGATAGCAGTATCAACCACGGGCGATATTCAATCAATAACACAACAAGGAAGTAAACTAGGATAAATGAATGAGTGTTCTTAAAAAGTTAGGTAGTATAATAAAAAAGAATGATATTGAGAATAAAATATTGGTATCAACGAAATTATTTCAAGGAACAAGGACCACTGCTCAACCAACAAATACACAACCTGAGAAGACAGATCCTATAAAACTGTACCAAGAAAATAATGGTTTAGTCGGTAAAGATTCACAGTTTCAACGGTCTCTAGTCAAAGATTATTTATCGACATTTAAAGATATTAGAGATTTTACTAGGCAAACTGTTAATAATGATTATGATATTGAAAGAGTTAAAAAATTTAGATATTTAAAGGATCAAATATCATTGAACCCGAAATTCAAAGAGACTCAAGATGAAATTTTTTTAAGTCGAATAATTCCAATATTAACTAGACAAAATAGGAATATACTTGTAAATAGAAAACAACAATTGCATATTCAAGACAAACTAACCGAGGATAGATTTATCTATCCACGAGATTCATACGATGAGATCCCACCTGTACCTAATTTCCAAGAGGATCCAGATTTATTTGCCAATTATATCGGCTTATTAACACATACGACATTTCATTACAGAAACTCTAGTTCAGCAAGCAGGATTGTCCCAACATTACTTCGTACATTACTGCATCCAATGAATGAAACTACGGGACCATATCAAACCACTGAGACGTATAACGATTTATTATATTATTATTTATGCAAGAATGACATGGCATCAATGAGAGAGACGTTTATATTGTTACAACTTGCAGAATGTAAACCGAACGTGAAGACATTTAATTTGATGTTTACGATATTATTGCGTAACTCCAGAAATAGTAGCAGTCCCAATACAACTCGAAACGTCATATATTATTTACAAAAATTATTTCGTAGTGGGATGACTCCCAATGAAGCTACATGGGGGATCTTATTTCAATTTCTAGAGACTGATAAAGGCCGTAGTACTTTGATTGAAACCATGAAGGAGATGAATATAGAGATGTCATATCGATTTCTAATTACGTTGATTCGTGAAATGGATAGTATGAAAGAGATGTCAGGATTATCGATATTGAAATTATTTCAACAGTATGAGATATCTATGAATTACAATATATTATCATTTGTAACTCGTCGTTTCTTGGAACAGAAACAATTAAATCATGCATTGACTACAATTAATCATATAATTGAACAAAATAAGAGATCTGGCAGTGTAAGGATATCGATCAATGCACAAATATTGAATCTGTTAATTGGTCATTTTGCTAGTGAGGGAAGATTAGATTTGGCATTGATGACATATAATAGTTATGTCACGAGAGGTACAATTGAACCTGATCCACAAACGTTTGAATGGTTATATAAGAGTCTAGTTAAAAATGGATATTTTAAGAATTTTCCAATTGTTGCTCATTGGATCAAATTACAAAGATTGAAATATACTAAAGAGATGAGAAATTCTTATTGGAAATTGAAATCTGATTCCATTGTGAAATTTAATTGTTTGAAGAAATGGAACGAGAAGGATGCTGGTAAATTTGAAGAAATGATGCAACAATTTGTACTTTCTAAAGAACAAGGGTATGATACGTGGAGAAATTCAAATAGTGATCTGAGAAAGATATTACGGTATATTAATTGTAGACCGAACAAACAGAGAGATGATTGTAAAGCTACCAGTTCATCGATTACAGCAACATCTGACACGAGGAAACGAAAACTTGAATATCGTAAATCGATAAGAAAGATTGCTATCAAGAAAGCTTCCATTGAACGTATACCATATGCAAAGGATTGGTATAGTGCATTAAACACTGATTTAAAGAATCGTAACATTATATAAAGTAAATAAAATAGATAATAATATTCATTATAGTTACAAAAATATTTGACTGAATTAAATATAGTATAGGAAAATTAATTGTACATATGTGAGAAAAGGAATATGTGGATAAAAACGAAAGGAATGGTGAGAATTAAAAGAAGACGCAATAAAAAGAAAAATTAAGAGTTTACGGTTTGGAATGTTATTCAAATAGAGAGGGAAGAGAGAAAACTAATGATGTAATCAATAGTTCTCAGGATGTTCTTCGTCTTCTAATACATCTTCGATGACTTCTGCGTCTTCTACCAAATCGTGATCCATTTGTTGTTCTTCTTCTTCCTCATCTGGAATTTGTTCATAGACGTCATCCATTGTTTGATGGAAGGATAAAGTTGGTTTAACAACTGCGAAATCTAGAGTCCAAGCTTCCAAAGCAGCTTCCGCATCCATAATGATTTGTCTAGATGCATCGTATCCATCATAAGTTGGTCTAATTTCACCTGGAGTAACAGGGGCATCATCTAATAATTCCAATAGAGCTTTACCATAACCTGCAACCAAAGCGAATTTTTCAGCCATTTCACGCATGGAATCGAATTGATAATTGTAGGCAGCTTTCAATTTTTCTCTAGTGATATTAGATAATTGAGCTTCTGCGACTAATGATTCCGCTTCAGCTCTTACCAATTCTTGTTCCAGGACAGGAATCTTTGTTGAAACTGGGTCCTTATATTTCAAATGTGCGATTTCATCAGTAATTTTATCCTTACGATCTCTTGAAGGTTGTACCGAGGCTTCTATATTTCTAATAGATTTCATAGTGACACGATATTGATCATATTTATCGATGAATTGATCTTGTAATTCACCTAATTCGAAAAGCAAGACCCCCAATTTGTCAGTAACATCGGAGACATCATCATCATTATCGGAACCCCATAATGATAATTGTCTAGCAGCTGCACGTCTTTCATTTGTTACAACTTCCATTGAACATAGAACATTTTTTTCAGTCTTGACTAATTGTGATAATTTTCTTGCTAATTCCGGACCGAATGAACCAGCTGCAGATTTACGAAACGAGGCAGCTAGACCTGCTCTACCAAAGAATCTAGATTTAGTAGTAGCGGTAGGAGGTGGAGGAGATTGTAATTGAGCAGCAGTTGGCTGTCTAGAGTTTCTTAAGGAGTAAGTCTTATGCATAGTTGTGGTATAGTTATTTTGTGAAGTGAAAAAAAAAAATAAAAAAGAGATATGGATTGAGAGTTACTTGCAAAGATGAAATGGAAAAGAAATTTAACTAAATTTGAGAAATGTATTAAAATAGCTAATGTAAGAAAGTAGTTTAAGTCTATCAATATTTATATCAGTTCAAAGCAGATAAAACTACAATTTCTAAATTAATCTTTCCTTGTTTTTCCTGAAAAATTTCACCCTTTAAACAGTCCTTCCATTGAACTGCCCTGCGTAACAAATTAATCCATAAATTAACATCGGATAGCATAGATGAGACATCACCGGCAACGAGTGTGCAAGTAGCAACTGGCAGCAACAATAACAATATAACGATCTGTGGACCGCACAACAATACGTAAATGAATGGAATGGAATGGAATGAAAGAAGAGCACCCCTTATTCTTATTTTGCAATTTTTGCAGTCCTTTGTATATTGGCGGGCGGAGAGACCGGCGGAGGAGGGGTGCGGGAAAAGAGGAAACGCGCACGGGGCCGCCGCTGCTGAGGAGTAAACCAGATGGAAGCGGTACAGAAAGGACCGTAGACACTCTGTTCTTGACTAAGAAGTCTCTGTAGAAGTTGTTGTTAGTTAGCCGTATTCGTGAGGAGTGATGGAATTTATTCGTCATTTGTCATGTTGTACGGATGAGAGGGTCAAAGAGGGTTTGATTATCTTTTTTATTTAGGGTTTTGTTGGGAGACCTAAGTGGAAAAGGTGAAACCCTCTTTTACCGTCTTTTCTGCAGATTTTTCTTTTTCTTTTCTTTTCGTCTCAGTTCCCATTGCTTTTCTTTCTTTCTGCTCCAGTGGTGGCGGTAAGAGAGGCGATGTGATGATCTGTGTGTTATATGACATATATATGAGTGAGAGAGAGAGAGAGTGTGTGTGTGTGTGTGTGCGCTAGCATTTATATATTGAGTGTTGCAATTTTGGTTATCTCAATTCTAAGTCATTACACATTTACCAACACGAGAATGGGTATTAAAAGATTGGTAGACGATACTGCAACTACTAATAACAAGAAATTAAAATCTGATACTACAACTAATTCGGATATTTTACAGAAACGTCTCAAACATTACAATCTTGACTATTATCACGATTTATCCAAACATTTAGGCGCCATATACGATCCAAATTCAAAATGGTTCAGTAGATTATTCCCATTGAAATTCGATACTAAATTATTTTTACCATATGAGATTGAAAATCATTTGGATAGAGCTAGATACATTTGTCACATTCTATTGAATTTATACATATCTATTAGTTCCTTAGATATCCAAGGTTTGATTAATATCAACGATAAAGATATTGAAAATATTCAAAATGGTATATCTGACTTCATTAACAATACTACATTGACTACACAACCTGAATTGGTGGCAGACATAGATGTCGATGAAGAAGAAGACGAAGAAGATGAGGACAGTAACGAATATATAGATCTGTCTGGTCCCGACTCAAACAATTCCATAGGTAAAATCACTTCTGAAAATAAATGTATCATTAATGTTAATCATTGGACTAATGAATTGAGAAATTGTCTCGATTTCAATTTCCCTTTATCACTAAGAAAATCATTAGTCATTGTATATTACCATTTATCAATGGTTCAAGGACAGAAAATTTATAGACAATTAAATGTTGAAATCATGGAAAAATTGTTAGATAGACATAGTCATGGTACTAATTTCACAGAACTTTTGAAAAATGATAATTTAATACTGGATCATACAACTTTGTTTCAATTATTATGTGAGTTTTTACCTTATCCAGATTCAGATTATATCAGATATGATATTACCTCTAGGGACGATTTAAATCTATTTAGACTCTTGTTAAAATTATCACATATGGCTAAGCATTTCTTTGATTCGAACGAGAAAACTTTGTTGTCAAAGATTATGAACACTTTATTATCAAGTATATCTCCTCAGACTTTACCTATCGTATTACCAATAATGACATCTTTCGTACCATACCATTATCATAATGAACAAGAACATAAAAGTATCACAGATTATATTCCATTTTGTTTTGGTTTATGGAGTTCTACAAGTGCAAACATCGCAACAGATACTCACATGTATGATTTTATCGGAAACGTTCTAGAAGATTATCATGGTAGAATTTTACGTCAAACTTTAACAAATGATATTGCACCACAGTTTGATCAATATGGACTATTGAATAAAGATCAAATGATTTTCTTATTTAATAGATTACAAGGACATTTAAGAACTAACGGACAAATCCATTCCTTTTCAAGAACAGTTAGACCATTCATTTATTCCATTAACGGTAACGATTCCTCATTCTTCTTTGAATATTTGTCGACATTGTGTAAAGCTATCGAAACATTCGTACATCCATCAAATAGTGGGTTCTGGACTAAACCAATTGCAAAATTTGTTCATTCCTTCATTAAGATGTATCATGGAAGAGTTAAAAGAGAACAACGTATCCAGGCAGAGAATCATCCTCATAATCCACTAATGTTAACTACTTCATGTCATGATCAAATGACTAATTGTTTCCTTGAAATTCTATTCATTGGTGCACAGAACAAGAATCCAGATATTGCAAATTACTATATTTCTTGTTTCGGTTACATTGCAGATTTAAAACCAAAGAGTCTCGTATTAACAATGGATAGAATCATTGTAGAATTATACGATTCTTTACAAGATGAATACATTAATTCAAGACATAGAATCATCGCGTCTTTGAAACAGTTTAGTCGTGTCGTGAGATTCATGGTGATGGATGAATTGTACCGTGTTCATATCATTAATATATTGTACATGTTGACAATGAAATTAGATATGAATGATATTAATCTGACAAGTAATTTAGTTAATGGGATCGTCTCCATTGCTTCGTTCATTCCATTTGAAATACCACTTAAAGAAGATGAATACATTAATTTTGAATCAAACACTCTACCTTTTGTCGAACAACATTTCTATCATTTGAAAGCAGGTAGTTCCTCAGATAAATTTGAATATGATAAAGAAACCTTAAATGCCGCATTTAGAGGCTCAACAACAATTTTAAGTAACGTTTTAAGAACTTATATCGATAAATTGTTCAAAATGACAGATTCAGAACTAGATGATGGATTCATTACCAAACTGAACCAAACTACAATGATCATTATTCAAGCAATGGATATAAAACTATTCGAATTCTTCACTGAACAGTTCACAAAATTGTTTTGGGATAATGAGACATATAATGAGAAAAATCCAAATTTCGAAATTTTGACTACATGTTTAGCTGCAATCGTTAAAAGAGACAACACAAAGAGTCCACCTATATGCAAAATGCTGTTCTTTAAAGTTAAGGAACAAATTGAACGTGGTGCTGGTTCTGTTAGAAGTAATACAGAAATTCAAAGAAGAGATTTGAAATTAGTGTTATATTTAACTGCTTTAAATGACGTATTGAGACAATCATATGATTCCATCCTATCGTTTTCTGATGAGTTGATCGAAGCTCAAGAATACATATTCAAGAATATCACTAATCCACCGTTAGATGTTATCACCTCTATTTTGGTCCACAGTACCTGTGCAACATTAACAACTACTGAAATTACCGAGGCTGCATTGTTTAGCGAGAATAATAACTTGACCTTTGATGAAAAATGGGGTGCTTTACAATTTTCAAAAGAAAGATTCGCTAAGAAAAATCTAGATTTTAAATGGCATGTTCCAAATGAAGCAGAAGTCGAATTATGCATTGAAATCTTCACTAGGACAGTTAATATGTGCATTGATGAAATTGAAAAATTGTTAAAACTATCTAACTCTGTTAAAGGTCGTGATGACAAGATGCAAAAATATATTCTGATATTGACTCATTCGTTATCTGGTTCCAGTTTATTGTTTGATGCAGACTATACAAAGATTCTAAACAAGAAATACACGGATAAGATCGGTTGTGTATCGGGTACAGCGTCGAGTAGATTTGCTAGTCTGTCTCCTTATGTCTTTTTAGAACAAGATAGTGATCAAGAGAAAGATGTCGGCCCAGATTTGACTACATTACCGAAGGATATTGATATCAGGAATCCATTAGAATTAGGAAACGAACAGTGGTTAGAATTGGAAAGAAGGGAAGATAGTAATACAGCAAGTGCATCTGAAGCTCCATCACGTATAGCTACTCCAACCATTCATCGTGAGGAATCCCCAACTTTAAGTGATAGTATCGGAGTAAATCATATCTTAGGTACAAATGATCCCCAATTTAAGGATTTGGATATTTTCGCCTATAACTATTTCTTTGGTAACAATCCAGCAGATAAATTAAACAGCACACTTTATCATAAAATAAATAATGAAAGATTACACGTCGGTCATTTCTATCACAAGATTTTTAAGTTCTTATCTGAGAATTCGGAGACTAATATTAACACATACCAATCATTACTTCATGGTTTAAAAGTCTGGTTCACGGATATCGGTAAGGAAACTATATTTAATGACGATCCAAATTTAAATCTCGAATATGATTTCCTGGAAAATATTCAATCATTACGTCATTTGGAACAACCATATACAAGAACTCTATTAGCTGTATCTGTCAATAATTTACATCAAAGCAGAGTCTTGTTGCACTCCACCGTTAGAAGTTCATCTAAACTAGAATCGAAATTATTAAATGATATCATTTCTTTAGCTTCGTCAGTTTACCCAGATATTCACAAACCAGCACAAGCTTGCTTGATGCATTGTATGAAACAAATTATTGGATCATGTTCAGTTGTGGCAGGTCACCTGTTAAATGATCTGAAGGAGAACTTGGAGAAACAACAGAATATGAAAATAGAAGTCATTTTAAAGATATTATGTTTGAGAAAGATTCAAAGAAGATTACTCTCTGATTATACGCATGTTCAAGATGTCATATTAATGCTTTTAGAATGTTACAAGATCAATGAATTTGACATTTCTGTTTATGCAGAGAAATTGTTGCTGGATATAGTAACCAGTATTAAGATCCCATCGTCCATTTGTGTCTATGATGACAAAATGTATACTCCAATCGATCCATGTGATCCAACTATTACCCGTCAAATTGAATTAATCAAAACATGCAAGAATAAGAAGATACATGCATATCATGCACTACTAGCCAATGTTCAAGACAAGATGATTTCAATATTAAATGATCACAATGAAACAAATTGGAAGATCCCGACTTTTATTATACAGCTTATTAGTAAACTTCAAGCTAGTTTAGAGATGACAACATCTGTTAAATCAGTTGAAGCCATATTTAATCAATCACAACAGAAACATCCGGAAATTGTACATTTAGTTGTTAGATCATTTTTAGCCATATCCAATAAAGTTATTTCATTATCAGATTACAACTATGATATTTCTAGGGCATACCAAAGTACCTATGATCCAGCTTTTGTCACAACTATCAATACATCGATCAAGGGTGGTTTCCAGAGCGAATTCAAGAAAGAAATGTCAAACTTCGATAAACCAAATTATTTCATAGATGGTAAAGCTTATGTTGGTTGGTTGTCTTGGGGCAGATCCATGAAGGTTTTGAAGAATGCGCCAATAGATATCAAGTTAGAAGAGAATGAGACGGAAATCTTTAAGAAATTAGGTAAATTGATAACTAAAGAATGGCTAAATGTTATGATGACATGTTTGATTCAAGACAATGAGACTCGTTGTGTTTTCAGTAGTAGTGACGTTTCGTTTATTGTAGTATTGATTATCTTAATTACCAGAAATTACACATCGAATCTAAAGTTATCTGATCTATTTGACCTATCCTCAGCATTTTATAAAAGATATGATAAAGCATCTACCATTATGTCAATCGAATTATTAGCTGGTATGATTTGTGGTAGTAGATATCTAAATGAAGAAGAAACTGCCGTAAGAGACGAGTTCATTGATAAATTTATGAAACAAGCATTAAACAATGAATTCAACCAGGATGCATTTGAAATTTGGGGTACATTATGTTGGTGGCTGCCATCTGTCGTCGATATAAGAAGATGTTCTGTTTTCTTTAAGAACTTTAACAGTCCGTATAGTCTGATGGATAAATCCTCTGAACAATTTGGTAATCAAGCTTCAAAGATTTTGATGTTGGGTAGTATTTTAATGAGTATGGATTTTAAGACGCCAAATATCGATTACATTATTGAGAATATTGTTTTTGATCACCCGTATGATCAGGTAAGAGAATCTATTGGTAGATTAGTAAGTATTATTAGTCAAGTTAAAAATACACCCTCTTTTGCATCTGTGGAACAACTGTTGGATGTTGAAGGTAACAATGAACAAACACTGGGTGTTGTTTTACAAACTCCCAGAGGTAAAATGGATGCATTAATTAAGGAACAGTTCCATAAAATTGAATTAGAATATAATAACATATCTGGTATGACTCCTCAGGAAATTTTGAAAACACCTTACTACTATTTATCTTCAACTATGTTCCATTGGTTACAAGATCTAATTAGAAGTACCAATAAGATATCTATTGTTCCTTATATCGTTGATTTCATCTTACCTTTCCTTTTGAAATTAATGAAGGAGAAAGATGTTTGTAAATTAGGTGGTATTGATGCAGCTACTGATTTCCTTGGTATTGCATACTTGCCGCTAAGTAAAGATCAATTTGATCAAATTATTAAATTAATGTGTTCAGATTCCTTACAAGAAAATTCAAAGAAAACCGCATATGAAATTAAACTCAAATTAGCATTCATTCAACACTTCATTTCGTCTCAGCTATTACAAATGAGTGATTCTCAAAGAAATACGATAATGGAATTTGTTGTTTCCCAAGTTTACAATGAGACTCACGTCGAAGTAAGAATTAGAGCTGCTGATGTGTTATCCGATATTGTTCATAACTTAAGAACTTCAAAGGAGTTAACCGAACTAATAAAAAGATTTTCTGAGAAATTAGATGGCTACACATGGGAGCAAAAGAAGCAATTGTCTAAAACGGATATTGTTATCCATGGTTCTGTTATAGCATTGGGAGCGATCATTTCTGCTTTCCCATATGTATTTCCTCTACCAAGATGGATGCCCGAACAATTATCCAAATTAGCATCCTGGGCAAGAACCAGTGGTTTGGCAGGTCGTTCCGCTAAGGATACAATCAGTGAATTCAAGAAAGTTCGTGCAGATACGTGGAAATTCGATAGAAGTGAATTTACTACCGAAGAGCTGGAGGATCTAGAGGGTGTCCTGTGGAGAAGTTACTACGCATAGTTGCATTTGTAGTTTATATTTTTGCATCCAAATCTACGAGACACATATACACCAAACTATATCACACATACAGACATATATATATTATAGATTATCATAAACATAAATCATATTTAGTAGCATTGTATCTGTCACAATTGATACATTATGTATATTGTTCCTTATTTGGCGATTGCTATTGGCAAAATCTCATAATAATAATGGCACGAGCAGGAAATCGACGGGGTCCTTCGGCATTTTTTTGTCGGTTCCTGTCTTCGCTTTGTCGAGCAGTTTAGTGGATGCGGTTCTTTGGTGCTTTGTCTCTGAACAAATAGTTTCTGTTGTTTACGAATTATTCAATTAGAACATTGAGCGGTTTGTTGCAGTTTTGTACGATTGTAAGTGGTATCATGAGATGTTGCAAGTGATGAAACAGTGTCCTTGAGAGTGTGTAAGGTTCAATAGATATAACTGCATAGATTATTTCGTTGAAGTCGCAAGGATCTCCTTCACTGATATAGTAATCAACAAGTAAGCCTATTAACTAAAGATAATACAAAATGTCAGGTAATAATAAGAACTATGATTCCATTATGAAAATCTTACTGATCGGGGATTCCGGTGTTGGTAAATCATGTCTTTTAGTACGTTTTGTAGAGGATAAATTCAGTCCCTCTTTCATTACTACTATTGGTATTGATTTCAAGATAAAAACTGTTGATATTAATGGTAAGAAGGTTAAATTACAATTATGGGATACTGCAGGCCAAGAAAGATTCAGAACCATTACCACAGCATACTACCGTGGTGCCATGGGTATTATATTGGTTTACGACGTCACAGATGAAAGAACTTTCACTAATGTTAACCAATGGTTTAAGACTGTCAGTGATCACGCTAATGACGATGCACAATTATTATTAGTTGGTAATAAATCAGACATGGATACTAGAGTCGTCTCATATGAACAAGGTGAATCCCTCGCTAAGGAATTAGGTTTACCATTCATTGAGGCTAGTGCTAAGGATGATACTAATGTTAATGATATCTTTTTCACTTTAGCTAAATTGATTCAAGAGAAGATCGATAACAACAAGATGTCAGATGGTGGTGCTCAAGATAGCAATGTTAATATTAAATCTGGTAACGATGCTGGCTCCAAATCCAATTGTTGTTAGATTAGCAAATCGTTTTGCAAATGCGGGATTGTCTGCTCATCTTCTAAAGATAACACTCTGACCCCATATTTACAAATTGCAAAGATGCTATCTCCCAATATTATGTACAATATATATAAATATAATAAATATCACTCGAAATGAAAGAACATTGAACTGTAAGAGGATCAAAGATCTGATTGTTCTTCTTTATTGAACGAGCTGCGTAGTACTGTAGATATACTCATAAACGCAGCCCTGATAACAAGCCCTAGGGTTATATTTTATTTATTTGCCCAGCACATAAAATGAATGGAATAATTTTCCAAAAGAAAAAAATCGAAAAAAGAATCTGAATGTAGCCCTATTTATCGCTGAAAAATATCTTACCGGTGGTGGTAGAACGATCAAATGAAAACATATATGCAGTTGAAATAAGAAATTATTGCAATACATTATTTCAAGTCGATAAATCTGTATTTCAAGATAATAATAATCGACGCATCAATTACATAAATATAACCCTCAAACTTTCTAGTCATCACATATAGCAAGTTTAATTCGATGTCAATTCAAAATTATAAAAGGCGTAATTTACAAAATCCCTACACGCCATTGTATTCTACAATTTCGATATATGGTACCAGATATAATAGACCGTCTTTATTTAGTAATAGAAGAGTAATGAGTAATTCTGGTTATTCAATAAGTCGCCAAAATAGTCCCAGTTCAAATTCAAGAGTCATATCACTTTCCTCAATTGGTTCGAGAGATTCATCTCAGCATTCGTTAGTATCGATTAGCTCTAGATCCGATAATGACGTACAGATAGTAGGAGAAAACAGAGGAGTATTAACCGATTTATCCACCGGATTCTTAGATACTGGTAGAAACGTATTCAAGAAATGGTTCGCAAATGAACCACAACATGATGTAATTGATTTAACAGCGGACGATGATGAAAATGTACGAGGAAAAAATGATGAAGATATCAATGATTCTTACAAAAGAAGGAAATATAATAATGACAACAAATTGAACTTATCAAGAGATCCCTTTGGCTGGAATAAATGGGAAACTCAAGATTTTGGCACTGAAATTAGTCCCAAGAAACAAAATCCCAAACAATACGGTACACATTTCTATAGAAACAACGAACGTAGAAAGGAGAACATTAACAACGCCCAAATGATTCTTAGAGGTAGATCCGATGAAGTATCATATTTGAGACAAATATTTAATGGTACTTACGAGATACCAAAAATCATCGAGGATGAACGTGAGGAACAATGGAGACTACTGGAAAGAGATAGACAATTGGGTAAAGTTCAGAACTCACGAATCAAAAATTCAATCATCGATATAACAGAAAAGATTAAAAGCATCTTAATGGAAAGTAGGAAACAATTAAACGAGCCTACCGCTGCAAGAACTAGTCATGATGATGATTTAATTTTTGTTAGAGAACATAAATTGACCTCCTTAGAAAAGAAGAGACAAGATTTCTACAACGACAATTTCAAGCTAAATAAATCATTACAACAATTCAAGGATGAATTTAGAAATTATAGGCAATTGATCGACAAAAGGAAACAGATACAAGAGGAGATCAGAGCTAAAAGAGAAAAGGCAAAAAGGGTACAAATCATTATTCCACAATTAGAGAATGCAGACGTTACAGAAGTTAAAACAACTCTTAATAGAAACGATAACGGAGTATTAAGCAACAAGGATAATCTTGAAGTTAGAGTTCGTGATATAAAGACGTTGGCCGCAAGAAGATGGTTAAATGATACAGTAATTGAATATTTCATGAAATTTATCGAAAGTTCCACTGAAAAAACCGTTGCATTCAATTCGTTTTTTTATACAACGTTATCTGAACGTGGGTATCAGGGGGTCAGAAGATGGATGAAAAGAAAGAAGGTTGCAATTACTGATTTAAACAAGATATTTGTTCCGATTAATTTAAATCAATCACATTGGGCTCTTGGAATGATAGATATTCAAAATAAGACAATCAATTATGTTGATTCGTTATCGCATGGTCCAAATGCAATGAGTTTCGCGATACTGAACGATTTGAAGGGATATGTGATAAGTGAAAGTAAAGAAGCGATCGGTCAAGATTTCGAATTAAATCATATCAGTTGCCCGCAACAACCCAACGGATTTGATTGTGGTATTTATGTTTGTTTGAATACATTATACTTGAGTAAAGATGCCGACCTTACATTTGACTATAAGGACGCTGCAAATATGAGGACGTATATTGCACATCTTATTTTATCTGGAGATAAAGCATAAAAATTAGGAAGGAAAGAATATGCATAATAGTTTTGATTTATATGTAGAGGTATAAATTTGTAATTAATATAAGGTAGATTTCATGAAGGCTATTTCTATCTAGAAGATATAATATTTTATTTAGATTTAGATTCAGTGGTATCATTCTTTGAAGGTTTATTTTTGTCCTCAGGTGTGTCATCTGTGTTAGAGTCAGACTTATTTTCCTTCGTATTCTTATCAGAAGATTTGCTTTCATTCAATTTCGGATTATCATTTTTGATCGTCAATTTATCCAATTCCTTCGAAATAGATTCCAGGTCTGTTGCCTTTGAATCGTCATCTTTGATTGTTAATTTATCTAGATCCTTCGATATAGATTCTAATTCTTCAGTTACATCAGGTATCGTAACCAATAGATCATGTTCCTTGATTAAATCGTTTAATTGTTCAGACCAACCAAGTTCTCTTGCAATAATATCAGCTGCATCATCTGAATTAGTTTCTATGATAATATCTGATTTCCTTGGAGATACTTTAAAATCACCTACTATTTCCCTGTTAATTAATGCTCGAGTAGTGTCCTTCTGCACCTCTGTAGGCAAGCTAGCAAAAGGGTAAACTGTTAATGAGGTTCCAACCACGATAACAATTGGTCTGGTTTCCTTTTCATCCATTGTTTCGAGATCTGAGTCCCATGTAGTAAAAAACTTCTTAGGTAAATCCTCACCAAAGAATACAATATTTGGTTTAATTAATCCATTACATGATTTGCATCTAGCGAAATTTTTTTCATTGGGATCCTTTTGATATTTATCTAGATGTTCCTTAAAGACATCCATCTTGAAAACTTTCTTACAATTTATGCAATGATTCTCTGCAAAACTACCATGTGCTTCAATAATATATTCTTGAGAGATACCTGCCTGTCTCTCTAAAGTATCTATATTTTGGGTATATATCCTTTGTAGACGTTTGTTATCCTGGAATAATTTCAATAATAAATGAAATCTTGATGGTTTGAATTTACCGGGATACAGTTCTGAGGCCAACAAGTAAAAGGGTCTTGGTTTCTCCTCAAAGAAATCAATATCAAATACAGCCTCTGCGTATGGAAGATTCAATTTGGATAAATTGTGATACAAACCAGTCTCTGGTGATCTAAAATCAGGTATCCCACATGATGTAGATATCCCTGCTCCAACTAGAAATATCACTTTCTGTGTAGGGTTTTCCTGCAATAAATTTGCCAAATTTTTTGCAGCTTCAATTGAATTGTTCTTCATATTTGGATGTGACTGGCTTCCTCGGATTTAGGATTGGGTTTTTTATGCATTTATTTAACTTGTACTTTTGTTGATGGTGTTTTAAATATATGGATTTCTGAAAGGAAGCCGGTATGTCAACAAACCTACCCAAAAAATAATAACTTCACGAAACAAAAAGAGAGAGAGAACGCCATTCGTAAGTATTAAAATAATAAGGAACATTATCAGTACGCAAAAGGAACAAGAAATTTATAGGTATCGCAATCAAAGCAATTTACGATATGGGTGGAGTATTACAAATCCTTTCCATGTTTGGAAGTGTCCTGGGCTTTATCTTCTTAACATTATGTATCGCTTCAGGATTATATTATATCAGTGAAGTTGTTGAAGAACATACTGAACCAACAAGAAGATTTTTAACAAGAACAATATGGGCCATTGAATTGATATTGTTGCTTTTATTAATCTTTGATAAATTCCCATTTAAATTAAGTTTATTTGCAATGGGATCTCATTTATTATATTATCAAAATTTGAAGAAATTCCCATATATTAGTCTAACTAGTATAACATTCCTTTCCAGTTGTATCGTTGTTGTAATTAATCATTATTTATGGTTTAAATATTTTAATACGACTGAGATTCCACCACAGTTCAGATACGATCCAAATTATATTGCACCAAGAAAGGCAACCTTTTCACAAGTTTCGTCATTTTTCGCAATTTGTATATGGTTTATACCATTTGCATTATTTGTTAGTTTAAGTGCAGGTGACTATGTGTTACCTACAAGTGTTGAACAATCTAAGAAGACTGATGAAGTGACTACAGAGATGTTAGAAACAGAGGGGAAGAAATTACGTGGTAGAACTGTTGGTTTAGCTAGAGTAGTGATTAATGGATTACGTAAATATATTTATTCTACATTAGCATTATTTGGTATCCAGGTACAACGTGATTACGATGAATTAGGTATATAATCTTTAGATAGATTGAATAAGTAAATAAAATATTTTTTTATAAGCATGTATACAGTAATACGCAGATGTAAGGAAAGTCACTGAAAAAAATAGAAAGAAAGAAAAAAAGGTGTTAGTTATGTAAAGATATGTCAAAGTGAAGCAATGGATCAGTGAGATAAGCGAGGAGAGATTCGAAGAAATATCAGGTATGGAAGAACCATATTGGACTAAAGATTATATTAGTGGGATACGATTATTTGTTAGTGATGTTACGAATGAATCGCATTTGATTGAGAATCAATTACAAGCAATTAAAAAATTTAATGAAAAATGTTACAAACCGATGCTTTCACAATTGAAACAGATTGAATCCTTGGTTCAAGTGTATGGATTGATGCAAACACGTAATGTTGATGAACAATTGACTGATTTATTGGTTCGATGTCAACGATTACTTCATGAGAATAAATCATTTCATGAAGATTTTATGAAAGAGGTATCACCTTTATATGATAGATATTATGATTCATTAAACAAATTACGATCTATATCTCCTAGTTCGTTAAAGATTAGAAATGATAATGGGATAGATATTGGTAGTTGGGTCATATATCCATATATGATAGATTCACAAATCTGTATCAATACTAAGGATGAAATGATTCAATATGTACAATATGTTAAGGATAATATTAATATGATTCAACAATATAAATTACTTGGAAATAAAAGATATTTCCACGGTAATGAATTGATCAATGTAATAAGAGGGAAATATCCATTAGTTGATACATCACAGTTCAATATTAATCGATTAGGACAAGATATGATTGAGATGGGTTTAATTGAAGAATATAGTAGTCGACGATTATATATGTCAAAGGCACAATTAATGTATGATATTGAAAGGGATTATATATGGGTAGAACATAAAGAAGAAGTAATAACTCATGATAATAATAAAGACGAGGATGATTTTTTATCACAATATATTATTGTTGAAGAGAACAAGATAAATTTAGAAGTAGTCTATTGTAAGAATTGTTCTTATTATGATCAAAATATGAAACCTGGAATAATTACAAGTATGAAGCGGATTCAAGATACATTTTGTAGAATAATTACAGAGCAATTGTTTAAAGATATTACATTGAAACTTGATGAAAGGTTTGAGATTGAAAGGAAACCTGTATATGGTTGTGGATATTATATGAGAGATAATGGTGTTCCAATCAAAAGAGACAATGTACAATTTTTATTTGGACAAATTACATATAATAATATTTCTGATATTGTTCAATCGATCGATTTACTAATGAAACAATGTTGTAAGAAAGGAATTTCCAATCAATCAATGGATATATGGCATGGAGAAATCAATTTAATGAAAGCTAGTAAATTAAAGCTAATGATACTTACTAAATTTTATCAAAGTGAGAATAAGAATGATGATATGAGAAACAGTGTTGCAATACAACAATTAATTAATGAGACTGATAATACAACAATGTATCATCCACGAGATTGGTCGGATTTAATTAAATTGTGGTTAAATGAATTACCTGGTGGTATATTAATTTATGATACATCAATTGAACAAATAGTAGTGTCGCAGTCGTACAAAGAGATATTTTCTGTAATTGTTAAGAATTTAAGAGAAGATGCCACTATGGAATCGATTGCTAGAATGTTGGACATTGATAGTGGTGGACAAATTATGATACAATCAATGATCCGTGATTATAATAGAAACAAATTATCAATGAAACAATTAGCTATAAAGATATGTCAATTAATTATGAATTGGGATTATGATCAACATGTTATGCAGACAATCGAAACGTCATCTGAACCCGATTTCATACCGTTACCATATAAGACTACACCTCGCATTTGAATAGTATATAGATATATATAGCCGCCCAGCCTCACAATCTTTGTAATACAAATTTCATTCTTTAAAATAGAAATAACTGTATTAATGCAGATCGATGAACTGTATTTATTGACACTTAATCCAATGGGTACATTACAAATTATGTAAATATAAAGATATATTATTGTATATGTAGTAATAATCCCATCCTTTGACTCCGATAGAGAAACAGCCACCTGTTACTATACGTATAAATAAATATATAAATGGCGCAGTATGACGGTGCTACCGACAATGGGCAATTTTTCAACGGTGTTATAAAAGAGGCAACAACAACAGATAATAATAAATAATAATTATTTGGCGGCGGCGGACCCACTTTCTCACTCTGCACGACGCACCGCCGCTCTCAACTCTGTTTCTACAGAATGAAAAACTAGATTAAATATCGCACCGGACGAAACGGTGGTTCTCATTTTAAAACACCGATCCATTCTTTCGATCGATCGCGGTTCCACTTCCTGATAACTTGTAAGTTCTCCGAGGGTTTCTCTGCTGACATTTCTTATACCCCAGAGGAAATATTTGCACCGGCCATTGCAAATTTAAAATGTCTCACAATAGAAACTCAGACACACTAGCTATGCTGTTGATGAGAAGTGGTGGTATACTCTCTCTCTCTCTCTCTCTGTGTGTGTGTGTGTGTGTCCTCGGCGGCTATTAAGCCCGCCAATGGGTGTCCATATATAGGATACCGTATGGTGTCAAAAGAGAATTACAGACTATGTTCGTGTTCATCCATTTTACTTACATACATACATCCCTTATTTTAGTTGGGTGACAGGCTGTGAGTTGAAGTAAATGACTACAATGGCGGTGTTTGTAATAAGGTATATTGTTTACTAGTGGGGGTTAGCGGGCAAATGATCCATAAAATAAGTACATAATATACGTATATTCCTAAAAGAGTAAATCTACACGTGATCTGGTGCCTTTGTACGGCACGCCACAAGATCACGTCACTTTGTACGTACACCCGACCCTTTTTGTGGGAATTTCTTTTTCCTTTTTCGTTTTCCGCCCCTATTATTTTCTACTACGTACGTAATTTGTTCCGCGATCTTCCATCTAACAACAGCCCGTACCAACAGCACCTTTTCTTCTTGTTACTTACGTAGAGGTGGTACCTTCCCACAGCCGAACTATCTGTCCCCTCAGACGTTCCTGAAGACAAACCTCAGTGCCGGCGTGTGTGCGTTTCCTCCGTCCCGTCCTCTTGTCCCATCGCCCTCGTATCACACCGACCCTCAGAGCACAACAGCGCATAGCACAGTTTTTGCTTTCCGTTACTTTCCTTTGCAACACCGTTTCCGTCCGTTTCTCTGTCTCTTTTTTCTATATCTCAAACGTTCTAAAGGGAGTGTCTCTGTTTCTTTGTAAGTGCTTACATGAGAAATTTTGAAAAATTTATTTTCACTCTCTCTGTTTTACAACATAATCAATTAATCATGATTATTCAATTGTTCAATAAATTTTAATAATAATAATAATGATATTACCCCCGTTCCTCAATTACAAATTTCATCTTTTAACACTTCATTTTCAATTCATATATAAACTACCTTTTAATCTTTAATCTAATACGATCTTGTTCTTTTTTCTCTCTCTATCATTTAATTTTATCTTATTCTTATTATTTCCTAATACAGTATACTCATATATATATATATATAACCATAGAAGGATTCAATTACTTATCTTTCTTATATATATATTTGCAAAACAAACAAACAACACTAAAAACTAAAAACTCTTCATTATGTCCGCTGATATTGGTCTAATTGGTCTAGCTGTCATGGGTCAAAATTTGATCCTAAATATGGCTGATCATGGTTTTACTGTCTGTGCTTATAATAGAACAGTTTCAAAAGTTGATCATTTTTTAGCTAATGAAGCTAAAGGTAAATCAATTATTGGTGCTCATTCTATCGTTGATTTAGTTTCAAAATTAAAGAGACCAAGAAAAGTTATGTTATTAGTTAAAGCTGGTAAACCGGTTGATTATATCATCGAAGAATTATTACCTCATTTAGAGAAAGGTGATATCATTATCGATGGTGGTAATTCTCATTTCCCTGATACTAATAGAAGATACGAAGAATTAGAAAAGAAAGGTATTCTTTTCGTTGGGTCCGGTGTCTCTGGTGGTGAAGATGGTGCTAGATTAGGTCCTTCTTTAATGCCAGGTGGTTCTCCTTCAGCTTGGCCAGAAATTAAGGATATCTTCCAATCTATCTCTGCTAAAGCCGATGGTGAACCTTGTTGTGACTGGGTCGGTCCAGCTGGTGCAGGTCATTATGTCAAGATGGTTCATAATGGTATCGAATACGGTGATATGCAATTGATCTGTGAAGCTTATGATATTATGAAAAGAGTCGGTAGATTCTCTGATAAAGAAATTGGTGATGTCTTTGCTAAATGGAACAATGGTGTCCTAGATTCTTTCTTAGTAGAAATCACTAGAGATATTCTAAGATTCAATGACGTCGATGGTAAGCCTTTAGTCGAAAAGATTATGGATAAAGCTGGTCAAAAGGGTACCGGTAAATGGACCGCTATTAACGCTTTAGATCTAGGTATGCCTGTCACTTTAATCGGTGAAGCCGTCTTCTCTAGATGTCTTTCCGCTTTGAAGGATGACAGAGTTAGAGCTTCAAAGGTACTAACTGGTCCAACTATCCCAGCCGATTTAATCAAGGACAAAGAACAATTCGTTAACGATTTAGAACAAGCTCTATACGCTTCCAAGATCATCTCTTACTGTCAAGGTTTCATGTTAATTAGAGAAGCCGCTAAGACTTACGGTTGGGAATTAAACTTCCCATCCATTGCTCTAATGTGGAGAGGTGGTTGTATCATTAGATCCGTCTTCTTAGGTGAAATCACAAAGGCTTACAGATCTAATCCATCCCTAGAAAACTTATTATTCGATGATTTCTTCAAGAACGCTGTTATCAAGGCTCAATCCGGTTGGAGAAAGACCATTGCTCTAACTACCACTTATGGTATCCCAACCCCAGCTTTCTCAACTGCTTTAGCCTTCTACGATGGTTACAGATCTGAAAGATTACCAGCTAACTTATTACAAGCTCAAAGAGATTACTTCGGTGCTCACACTTTCAGAGTCCTACCAGAATGTGCCTCCGCTAACTTACCATTAGGCGAAGATATTCATACTAACTGGACCGGTCATGGTGGTGATGTCTCTTCTTCCACTTACCAAGCTTAAGCTTCCTAACGAATTAAGAAAAAAAATAACACAACTTTACCTTTTTATGCTAATTTATATACACCTATATAATAATAATATATGAGAAATTTTTTAAAATAGATATTTCAAAGAAAGAAAAAGAGAATACGCGCTGACGCAGCTGAGCAATACTATATAAAGTAATTGCAAATGTCACAAATAGAACATATATTACAACAGTAGCGTAATTTTAATGGGGGAAATAGTAAATTCAATCAAGTATATCACTACAACAACAATGGAACAATTGTATGATTATAATTTACCGAATGATCAAATGTTAAGACAAAAGACCTCAGAGTCAACTTTGTCTTCCCCAAAGAAATTAGTTCAGAAAGTTAAAAATTGGTTCAATTTAGTATCACATAAAGAACATTCCAATGCTATCATGGAACATGGATACGATTTTGATTTACCTACAGATTTGAATGAGGAACCAGGAAATTCAACAGTGATTACAGAACAAGCAAATAAAAATGAAACTTATTTGGAACTTGTTAACGATAGTTTTATTCAACAGACATTCGGGAATGAGTATCATGAAAATATGTTTACGACACAGTTCGTAACTCATCTAAATTTTAAAAATGTCACTTGTAATAAATTGAGGAAACGCTTAGATGGAATCGCTAATAAGAAACAAATCGAAGTGAAACATATACGTAAATTCATTAATGATATTAATCAATGGAGTAATAATCCTTTGTTTCAAAATGATATCACCGACACTCATTTAGTGATTAAACAGATTACTACTTTATTCATGCAAGATATTAAATACCAAGAAAATATAATCGGTCAATTGAAGGCAATTGTTAATAATTTGGAATATATCTCTTTGAAGGAGACAGACCTTATTAATGATCATAAGAGATTAGTTCAAGAAAATAAAAAGTACAATCACATCAAGCTTAAAAAGGGTGATATTCATCCAGAGACAAATTTTTCAAAAGATCGTTTATTAACTGCCGAACATATTTATGAATCGATGAAGACTTCATTTCAAAAAACAATATCAATAACAATGAGACAATTGTTCCAGGATTTGAGTTATGAATATTACTCCTGTAGTGAGGATATGAAGCTCGTTTCTTCAGGGTTGATTAAAGATTTTATGATGTCCCTTGAGAGTCACAATTATCAAAAATTTACAGATCAATTGGAACAATTGAGAAAGAAAAGAGATGTTAAAATTTGGTCAAATTTCTCAAATGAGGATAAACAAAATAGAATTAAATGGGAAAATTTAAGAACTGGAGTATATGAAAAAAATGATTCGTTGTTGCAAGATATTTACAAGAATATTCCGTCTAGTAATTACTGTTCCACAGGGTTACGTAGAGTCAATAGTTTCCCTTCTGATATGCAATTGAAGCCAACTTTTGAAGATCTTGATGCCTCCATTGACCTGGGGATGAATTTGAATTCACAAAGGCCGGAATTAAATAGCCACGGCTCAGATACTGGAGATAAGTATCATATGTTGACTTCAAATACATTTTTATCCAGTAATAAAGATATAAGAAACTCTGCTACAATTTTACGTAGCGTAGATCCAAATATATGTGGCACTGTCATGCAAAAAAGTACAAATACCAAGTTACAGAAGCAAAATACAACGATTGATTCAATTGGTCCCCTGAAAATGGAAAATGGTAACTATGTAGAATATAAAACTACTCTCAATGACGGTTGTGATACACCAACTTTATGCAATAATCATTGGCAAAATAGCAATGAAGATGAAAAAGATGAATTGGATACTGAAGCAAATTGATGTATATGTGATTCACTACTAATATAATATTTAATACACATTCTCTTATATATGACTTTCTAAGATAAAATTTGTTATGAATGAAGTGAGTTATATTTTTAAATAAAATTATATATATGTTTGTAAATTTTCCAACATGCCTAATCTTGACTATGAAAAATCAACTTCAAAATCGTTTTCGAATTCTAATTCATTGTTATTGATATTATTATAATACGATCTACTATTAGTCTCACCATCCTTGCTATTAACTTCTTCCTCGAGAGTATAGACCAATCGAACCAGTGAGTCGATTTTCTTGCTTTGCAAATACAACAATTCATCTGAACTAACAAGTGAAATATGTTGTTCTTTACCATCATTCAAAGAGTCTTTGTTGTCAAATTCAATTTCCTCCCAGTTAAGGGAATAATCAGATTGGAAACAATTGTTTTTCCACACATCGTTTGGAGCCTCATATAATGGGATATCGTCTATCCACTTTTTCACTTTATCTCTAACAGACATATCCTTTGCCGCTCTAGGATTGAATTCACTAGGCAATCCAGGGCTCAATGGAGAATTATCTTCTATAATTTTAAAGTTATTTTGAAAGTTGACTTGTTGATACCGATTTATAGCAGATATATTATGCAAATTGTTACGTCTATTAAAATTGTTCTGATTATAAGGATATTCATGTGGTACATTACTATAGGCGCCAGCATAAATATTGTTATTATTGTAAATTTGTCCATTTAAATTGTTTTTCAACATACCAGGAGGGTTACATTCAAATCCGTGAAGATAATTATTAAACATTGGTGTTTGTGAATCAGACATTTGTAAATATGAGTTAGAACCCATAATATTTTGTGAATTTGACAAGGTAGGTGTTGAGTTCTCAATATGTTTCTTATATGACCCATTCATATTTTGATGATAATTGCATTCTACACAGTTGCTGAAATTATTTAAATCACGAAGGGGTGAGCTTGTACTCATAAATTTCGGTTTGGAATCCCGTTGTAACTTTTCATATGTGTACCAGTTATTATTGGGACAACTTTCCAGGATTGGCTTATAATCATATGACGGAAACGGTTTGGTTCCATTAATCTCAAATTTATTCGTCATTTAATTGGAACGCAGACAATGAAGGATGTTAATCAAAAATATTGCTACCAGATTAAAAGTTGCATATGATAATCAGTTTTCTCTTATCATAAATTTTATATTTTGTGACATTTTTTTAACCAAACTGGTTTCTTCTTAAATTTATCCTTGTCGTTCTTATTGAGCAAAAAAAATAAGCTAAGACACACTTCAAAAAAAGCAAAGTGGCTTGAGTTTAATATTTAAGAAAAGAATATTCAAGATAAAATTTATGTACATTGTCATATATAACGGTTCAGAAAAACTGTACCTTAGTAACTAAGAACTGTATCCTTACATCTGTAGATGTTAAGCCTCGTATCATGGGAGTTCGCAGCAACAAGCATCATTCTGTGAGGATGGAATGCCATTGTTGATACAAAGGAACTCGAAGAAGTCCTGTTGGTTCGTATACCAGTAGCTCCAGCAATAGTGCTAGCAACACCATTACTTGCGGTTGAGTTCTTGAAGCATGACAATAAATCACCAGACGTAGTCCAAATCTTAATTTGCTTCGTACTTGTAGCAATGACAGGCGCATGCTCATGAATTTGAGCAGTCGTCATGGTTAAATTATTCCTTTGGGCATTGTTTTGACCAGTGCTTTCGTCAAAGAATGTCTTAACAGGATCTTCTGATCTAATATCCCATAATTCTACTGCACCATTTGTAGCACCACTAACTAATTCTCTGTAACCACCTCTTTGAAAATGGACATTATTGATCCACACGTCTCTACCTCCACCACTTGCTCTCCATCTGCGTACAATCGCGTTTCTATGATCCAATCTTCTATCATACACTCTAATAGTACCATCACTAAAACCACCAACAAATATATCACCCGCAACTTGATCAGAAGTTAGAGAAGTAATCAGTGCAGACGTCTTGGCAGGTGTATCCACTTGAACGGTTTCCGTGTGCGCATCCCAGACTCTAATAATTTTAACATCACCAGTTGCAAGAAGTGAACCTCTACTTTGTTGCCATTCTGTAATAAGACCATATGACCTTGGAGTTAGTAACATTTCTGAAAGTCCCTTCCAAGAAGCAATGTTTTGGATATTATCCATGGAAGAATAATTTTTGTACAGTTTAATAATACCATCTGACGAACCTGTCATCATAATACCAATATCATCCTCATTTATAAATTTTAAATCTGTTATTTTTGTCCCAAATGGATTTGCATTTGAGAATCTAGTCAATATTTTATTAGATTTCCAGTCAAAAACTGTAATATTATCTCTGTCATCGGCAACAGCTAAATGATCCTCAAACTGGGTAAACTGCAAAGTCTTCGGTTGTGTTTTATTATCCAACGTCACGAATTTCGAGGACCAATCACCATACAGGGCCAGCTTCTTTTGACCTTGAGTTTCTTGAATTAAGAAATCATTTCTATTTTTCCTCCATAATCTCTTATTATACTCAATACTTCCCTTTTCATCATTTTCTGATTTTCTCATTTGTGGTTCCTGGAAATATTCACAAGAATAATCCAAAAATTTACTTTCAAATGGCAATACTAACTTTTCAGTTCTTTTACGGTATCTTGGTACATTGGGTATTGGGGCTAAACCATGTTCATCATTCATTGCTGAGAAACTTATGACGTCATTTTCATTGTTTGTCACATTCGTGTCATCAATTCTGTCACTTTCAGAGCTATCACCCATGTCTAGACCCAAACTCTTAAAGAACCCAGTTAACGACAAGGAGGCTGTGTCAGACCTGCTTTGATCCGATTTAACTGTACATACGCGATCATTGCCATTATTGTCTGCTCCATTAGAATGGTTATTTGTAGTGAAAGAACGAATTTGAGGTTTACCACCATTAACTGGAAGCTTCTTGAAGGGATACTTTCCGTTAGACGAAACTTTGGATCCTCTCTTTGCAAAATGTTGTTCAAGTCTGCTAAATGGTTCTTGAAGTTCCTTGTTCATACTTAATTCAAGCAGAACATAATCGATTATCTCTTCTGCTAATTCACGATTCTCTAAATATGAGTCACTAGCCAAAACTAAAAGTGACTTCCAGGCCGTACTGAAGATAGATCCATAACCAACAAAATGCTTCTCATTATAACTTAAAGTTTCCGGATCAGCTCTTTCCAGTTGACTCATGTTTTCTATTAGTTCGTTGAAAGCAACAACAATGAAAAAGTTGATGTACCTGTAAACGGTTCTTGATAGGAAAACGATAACCTCTTTTCTTACCAATGAGGAACCATCATTTATTAACTCCAATGCTGCTACAATGTTGGTGATTTCTTGAGATCTTAGTACTTTCAGATCAATATTTTCCAATTCTCTTCCCATATAAACACAGTTATTCATCTGTTGCTCAAGTTTCATTTGTTGTTGTTCTAGATGTTGTTGATTTTGTTTCTGATTATAATTATTCATTACTTGTTGTAGTTGTGATTGTAGTTGCTGGTATTGTTGTTCATATTCCCGTTGCAATCTTATAATCGTCTCTCCGTCTGAATTATCAGAAATGAAATGATTCATACTTAAAATAGCAGCAGTTCTAACTTCTGGTACAGGATCGTGTAACGCTTCTTGTAGCACGTCAAAAACTTGACATTCCATGGATAATGATTTATACAACGGATTACCTGAATACAATAACCCTATAAGGATAATACACCATTGCCTCAATAATGGTATCTCTGAATTTTGAATGTAAAAACACAGCTTTCTCATAAGTTCCAGTTCGAAGCAACATTTTTGACCCACTGGGAAGTCTCTAACAAATGAACATAGAACGAATACCGACATAGCCTTTTGTTCGTCAGTAGTTTCACTGGTATGATACAACGGGCTAATACTATTTTTACCTAATGAGTCATGGTGCTGTAATCTAGCACCATTGAAGCTCCTTCCATCTTGAATTATGAAGGATGCATCATTGTTTCCAAAATCAGGTACTAAAACATTGATGAAATACATAAAACCCTTTTCTTTGATCAATTCTGCCTGAGTATTCTTATAATCAATAGACATTATTCTTGCCCAGATGAACACTAAGATTGGCTTCAATTCCGGCGCAGGACTTTGTAGTAGTTTCAAAACATAGGGGAAGATACCAATAGATAATGACAGATATACTGCCCATGGGCCCAAATCCAAAAACCTAGATAATAGTACTAAGGCTCTAATACGGTGAACCTGAGAGAGTAAAACTTGTAGAACAATAGGTAATTGTTCAGGAGGGTTTCTAACATTTGAGACATATTTCAACCATAATTCAAATGCTGTCAAATTCTGCTCAAAGAATCCTGAAAACTGCTGCGGGGGTAGTTGGGGTACCATCCTTACAGTTGAGTTTCTTTTGTTTCCATTGGAATTACCTTGTTGCAATCCTGGATGGGTTGCTAATGACATCGTACTTAAATTACCGACGTTAAATTTTGATTGTCCTTGTATACTCTCAGGAGCTGTATCTCTTTGTTGTAACTTTTGCGTTGAAGATGATTGCGATTGTTGTCGATTGTTATTATGTTTCTGCAAGGATTCTTCCTGTTGTAAAATCATTTGTGATTCCAAATCAGAAGTCTGTGGAGTATTTTTTAAATTTTCAACGACTTTACTCAATACTTCGTCCATTGCTAAATCCCAAGACTTCCACATTTCATGGGTTGCAATGGAATCTGGTAGTTCTGGTGTAGATAAGGGATGGCAATTATACCAAGGCATGATTCTTTTCGCCAGAAGAAAGTTACGGAATAAAGCCGCTATCATTAAGTCATGTCTGAATAGTCTTTTGAATAGTGATCTAGGCAAAGAAGTCCACGCGATAGTATCTGTAATAGCAGTAAATATCCAATTAAGTTCACCTAAAGGAGTTCTTCTATCAGATAACATACCTGGGATATTAATATTTGGTATTTTAGCTTTGTACACATTCTTTATGTCATAATGTTTATTAGAATTATCAAAAAATATTTTATATTTGGTGTCCTTCAATGGTGATCTCATTAAGAAGATTCTTATACTAATTTCTATTGGACAAGTTAAACAACATGTAAATAAATCCGCGGGTAATTCTGGGTTCATGATCAGTAATTCGTTTGATCTACACGAGGCCAATTGGAAACAATCTTTGTAGGCTGCCGTAGGAGATTGAGATGCGTTATCATGATTTCCTTCTTCATCATCCTTTATTCTCTTCTCTACAAATTTATCAAAATTCTTCACAATATTTCCAGCACTATTACAATCATACACAAATATGCAAGGTGCACCTAACCACGTTTGTAAGTCGTATAATGAGATTGGAATATATTGCGTATAGCCTCTATTAAATACCCATATCTCTCCTGATGGAGTGGGTTGAGGTACACCATGTCCGTTATAATGGAACAAAATTTGATCATCCTTAGATTGTCTTCTCAATGAATTACAAAATCTTTTCACATCTTCCACACAGGGATCCAAACTTTGTTTATAACGAGTTCTCAAGGACAAAGTTTCATATTGAGATTGTAGGTTTTTACCAATCTGTTCAATTGCTTTTTTAGAGTCTTGAAAATTTAATGGATCCACCCAGGCTTCTACACGAGCACATGGATGTGTCTTTATGACATCAGGAGGATCAACACCTAGATTCAGACACAACAATAATGCTGCGCTTACCGTCTTTTGCCGATCTTTTGTTATCTTCCAATTTGTTATTGGTTGATAGTAATGATCTTTATCTACTCTTTTAGTCTCTTCATCAATGGGATTCCCATTCGTTCTATGTCTTTTATCATCGTAATAAAATATGAAATCATTCGCTAATTCTTGTAAAAGGTGTTGGTCTTTGTATTGCTCTTCAAATCCATGACGTGTCTTGGTGTTAAGGTTCTGTAGAGGTTGTGGTCCATATATTAGAGTCATTATCAACTGCTTTCGTAACTGTGTTATTTCTTACCAGATCGGTGTTTGAAGGGAGAACTTTCTTTGCTATCAATTCGGTTTTTTACACTTTCTCTCTACTGTAACCATCAAACAACTTTCGCTTGTTGGATTACTTTCCTTGCAACTTTACTAATATACCCTTTATAATCGAGTCAGTTCACTTTATCTCTCTTTGCCAAGTTCCAGCATTATCATCTTTTTGTTTTCAATATCAACTTTCACGGTAATACAATACCGGGATAGGGCTATATGAGATATAATTAGGGCTACTGATAGTCGGGGTGAAAAATTTATGCGATGAGCTTACTGTTTGTTAACCTATACAAAAAAGGTGTTTCACTTCTGAATAATTAATCGATGAGTAAGCAATATATTACGGCTACTTCTGGACTTATTTCCCATTTATAAGAAATATATTCAGTGAATATCATTGAGACATTAACACTCCAAAAAATTTACAGCTAGAAGTGAACAAACAACAAATAGAAATGGCCAGTACTTCTCATAATCCAGCAATTTTATTGAAGAGAACCCTGAGTTTGGCCGATCCATCTGGGTTCATGGTATGCTACGATTCCATGGCACAGACATCCTCGTTGTTAATCAATGAGATTATACATAATGTATCAGGTTCCTCCGATCCAAACATTACATATATTGCATTCGAAACTGTCAATAAGCCAAGTTATGCAACAAACTTTGTAGATGTTAATGAGATAGGTTTTACAAAAGTGACAGAGACTGTCCAGAGTTTGTTACCTCCAGTTAACCAAACAAGCAGATCCAAAAACTTAATTATTGTGGATTCCTTAAATCATATTCCATTGTCTCATTTATCTAGTTTCATCACATCCTTAGTGGCACCTCATATAACTTTATTATCAACATATCATAAAGATTTACCTTCTGTCATACCTACTCATAGTTTGGATAACTACCCTAATGCAGAGACTCTGTTACAATTTATGGCTACCTCTGTATTTGACATCGACCCATTATTGAACAATAGCACACTGGATGAAACCGAATTAAGATATAGTTTAGATAAATTCCATATACCTAAAGGTCTAAATAGATCTCAGTTCAAGATAACTTTTACAAATAGAAGAAGATCTGGTAGATCCTTGGTACATGATTTAGTAGTCGATGCAAAGACACACACCTACGACTTATACGAAGACGTTGCAGAAGAGGCCACTGAAGAGACTCCAGAAATGTTACAAGGTTTAACAACTTTCAACCTATCCACTAGTGCCAAGCAGAAGGAGGCTAAGGACCAAGTTGCTTTACCGTTCTTGGAAGCACAATCTGAATTTGCTGGTGGTACTGCCATTGTTTACGAATACGAAAAGGATGATGATTACGATGAAGAAGATCCATACGAGGATCCTTTCTAAGTGGGACCATATAATTACATAATTTTTTAAATTTTAAACAAATTAGAATACAAAGAATTTCCATTTTTGATAATATTGTGATTTTCTTTATGAATTTATATATCTTTTTTTTTTTTATAAATAGAGATGCCTTCCCTTTTAGAAACCAAATTTAGATAGTATCCTATGTTTCACCATTGTCAATTTATACTTGATGGATCTGGTGGCTAATATTTTTTCAGCTTCTTCCATTGGTACCATCTTCTTAGTAATCAAATTGTACAAAGTGCCAAAAATTAGACCCATAATAGTTGAAGATATTATAATAACGTTGTATGGCATACTGAAGTCGGGTGTTGATAAGTAAACTAACAAAGTAGCAGTACGTAATTGATATGGAATCGGCTCTAATATAGTAATGATTAGAGATTCAATTTCAAAACCATGGTTTGCATCAGGCGGATATTCTGTGAAATGTAATAACGCTTTATCAAATTCGTAAGATAATGCAATGGTCGAGTTGGCAGGAATTGTCATTATGAATTCTAACTGCGAGGATCTCTTACGATCGATCGAAGAGACATAGTATTGAGATTCAACAATATCATTCAGAGTTAATCCCTCTTCATTACCCTGAGTAACTTCCATATCTAAGGTTGACAGATAGACTCTCATAAACCAAGGTAAGGACTCGTAATATGATAATCTAACAGGTTTATCTGTAGGGTTAGTGAATACTGTACGTAACCCACCATGATCTTGACCATATCCGGTTAAAGATCTACTGGCATAAATTGGAACATCGTCGACAGGGATAACTTTATCTGTACTTCCAGATTCCATATATATGTCATAGTTTCGATTTTCAGTCAATTCAAAGCAGTTATCATCGGTACCGAAAAGCCCATCATCAACCTTAATTGTAGCCAACCAATTATCACTTACCGATGCACATATCTTAGAATGAGTAAATGAAAGATCATTGGCACCAGATATATTCTTACCAAATATATCTGACAAAGAAAATTGAATCTCAGTTGTCTCTGGGGATGGGAAACATTGATATGCATCATATGGCTTGGATAGATCACAATGCAAGTCTTCACCACCTAATGGTTTTGGAATTGGATGCTTGTTTCTAGATAAAATACTTGGAACATGAGCAACAACATCAACATTGGATTCCATTTCAAAATAGCATTCACCATTATTTGCATAACGGTCGTTATCTATACAGACAGTTTGAATGTCTATGGCCATGTTGTGCCAAATAGAATCAAATAATTTATGACCATCTAGTAAGGAGGAAATGCCCGATTTCCCTTTACTTGGTAACAATTTTAATAGTGGGGTCAAATTTTCAGTACATATTGGTTCATTGGCCAGAGATGCATGCATTAAATATAGTTCATTTGTTTCATTGAATAGTGGAATACCATCGAAATTAGTTTCAACAGGCTGGAATGAGAAGACAGGGTAGTTTGTCTTTGCACTATCAATGAAATTAATCGAAGCACAGAATGAACCACTTAGACCATTGGCTAAAGATTTCCATTTATTAAATGCTTCCTGTTTAGAGTTGCCTTCTACTACTGCCCATAATTCTACACCTGAACCACCTGATTTAAAACCTTGGTGTGGTAAACGGCCCCATTCTTCCGAGTCCCAGTAACCTCTTGTGAATCTTAAGTGTAACTTTCTGATATCAGTACGACGTAACAATGGCTCTAAAGATTTTGGGAATACAGTATAATGGTCATATGTTTCGAAACCACGTAAAGATTGTCCTGGGGAGAAAGGTTCGGAATTCATCTGAAACTGGAACGATGATAATAAATGGTTGTGAGGCAAGGGTCTAACGTTCAGTACTTCCTCGTAAGGATATTCTATCCCACCTTCCATTACTCTAAACAGCTCTTTGTCATGGTTGTCTGAAGTTTCGATTTTTGATTCGTCTTGATCTTCAGTTGAACTGGCAACGAACACCAGTCTACACAGCACGAGTAACGCTATCGTAATTGAGTTATGTCTCATCTTGTGCAGTCTATAATCGAATATATTGTTATTTACAAATATCTGATACTATACTTACAGTTCTTAATGCACAGATATCTCTTCTTCTATGTTATAGTTCCTGCTTTATGATATTTCGTGTTCCAACTATTGACATCTCTGGCTCCATTTCATTACTATGCATATGTGCGAAGCGAGCCACCTACACAGTAGGAGTGGTAATAATATTTTTCAGCTGAGGTTGAAGCAAGCATCGATCAATACACAGGGAGTAAGGCCATCGAGAACTTAATGAAATATATAACAACTTTTGTGTGCATTTCTATTTGTGCTATATTTATAAGGAGAAGATAACATATTTAATAGAGAATCAATTAAAAGATAGATAACTGACTGCGCCAGAATGAGTGAGAGTGAGAGTGGAAAACGTTACCAAGTCGGTGGCAGTTATTCTATCACCCAGGAACTGAAAGATTCAATCCTTCAGGATACTACGAACCAAGAAGACGACCAGAATACTGATGTATTGCAACAAAGAATGAAACAAAGGAATATATACGAAAAACAAGATGAATATCATAAGAAGAGACCCTTGACAGATGTTTCAAGCGATGAGAAACAACTAACCAAAAAGAACCGTCACTTAAAATGGGATGTTCAAACTTATACTATGCCTGAACAAGAAAAGACAACCGTCGATGAAATCAAAGAGATGGCTGCAATACCGAATGGTGGTAAGGACCTTAGGTATTTCAAACCATCGGATAAAATACATTTCCAGCTGATATTGAATACAGAATCTAGTGAAAAATTATCAGAAGAAGATGAACTTAAAAGAAAGTATTTAACTTTGTTATTAAAAGTGAAGAATGGTACTACACAAGCTAGAAGAGATTCAATGAAACAGTTAATTAATAGATGTGATAGATTTGGACCCAAGGTTATATTTGACAGCACTCTACCGATTTTATTGGATAGGTCTCTAGAGGACCAAGAACGACACATTCTCATAAAACTCATGGATAGACTAATATATAAGCTAGGCAATAAGATACGACCATTTACAAAAGGGATTTTAAATGTACTATCACCATTATTGATTGATGAAGATCCTACGGTAAGAGTAACCGGTAGAGATGTCATCAGTAATTTAGCATCAGCTACAGGCTTAGTGACAATGTTTCAAATAATTCGTCCCGATATGGAAAATGAAGATGATTATATAAGAAATATAGCAGCTAGGTCACTTGCTGTTATTGCTCGTCCATTAGGAGTAAATAATGTCATTCCATTCATCGATGCTGCTTGCCATTCAAGAAATTCATGGAGATCAAGACATACAGGTATTAGAAGCATAAGTCAACTATCAACTGTATTAGGTATTTCACAATTACCATATCTAAATGCAATGCTTCAATGTGTAGCGGATGGTTTGGAAGATGAACATACTATGATTAAAATGCTGACCGCTAATACAATTTCTAGATTAGCTGAGAATTCATATCCCCATGGTATTGAGTCCTTTAATGTGATATTAGAACCATTATGGAGAGGTTTACGTAGACATAGAGGGAAGATGTTAGCTTCCTTCGTGAAGTGTTTAGCCTCTATTATTCCATTGATGGATTCTGAATATGCAGGCTATTACACCGAGGAATTGATGCACTTAATATCAAGAGAATTTCAATCACCAGATGAAGAAATGAGAAAGACAATTTTAATTGTTCTACAGAAATGTTCTAAAGTCGACACAGTTACTCCAAGATATTTAAGACAGGAAATAGGACCGTCATTTTTCGCGACTTTCTGGAATAGAAGAGTAGCATTGGATAAAAATATGAATAAAAGTGTTACCTTTACTACAGTTACGTTGGCAGAAAAGATGGGATCGGCATATATTGTAGACCAATTATTGAAACCTTTGAGGGACGATTCTGAACCATTTAGAATTATGGCAATACACGCGATAGAAAGGGTAGTACAGATAACAGGTACCGTGGAATTAGATAATCGATTGGAATCCAGATTAATCGATGCCTTACTTATCGCTTTCCAAGACCAAAAAGACGGAGATCCTGTGATATTCAGGGGCTTCGGAACTGTTGCAAAATCGTTTCGTGTACGTATGAAACCTTATCTTTCTCCGATCGTGAGTACCATTTTAAACCATTTGAAACATAAGGACAAAATAATTCGTCAAAATGCAGCAGATCTATGCTGTACGCTCATCCCTGTAATTAAACAATGTGAAGAAAATGAAATGATCAACAAGTTGAATATCATTCTTTATGAATCTCTAGGGGAAGTATATCCTGAAGTACTAGGTTCTATTATTAAGGTTATGCACACAATAATGACCATTGTGAATTTTGATACTCTACAACCACCGGTGAATCAAATCTTGCCATCGTTGACTCCGATTCTTCGGAACAATAATGTCAAAGTTCAATTAAATGCAGTTAGATTGATAGGCTGTGTTGCCAAGAAAGGACCAGACTATGTGGCGCCAAAGGAATGGCTAAGAATATGTTTTTCCTTATTAGAACTGTTAAAAAGTCCCAATAAACAAATAAGAATGGCATCCAATGCGACCTTTGGAGATATTGCAAAAGCGGTCGGTCCCCAAGATGTTCTTGTAGTCCTTTTGAATAATTTGAAAGTTCAAGAACGTCAATTGCGTGTTTGTACAGCTGTAGCAATAGGTATTGTAGCCAAAGTGTGTGGACCTTATACGGTTCTACCGGCAATGATGAATGAATATAAAACACCTGAGACAAATGTTCAGAATGGTATTTTGAAAGCTATGACTTTCATGTTTGAGTATATCGGTCCGATGTCGCAAGATTACGTTTATTTTATTTCTCCATTGTTGGAGGATGCATTAATTGACCGTGATTTGATTCATCGTCAAACTGCGGCAACTGTGGTCAAAAACATCGCATTAAACTGTATCGGACAGGGAAGCGAAGATGTGTTTATCCATTTGTTAAACTTGTTAATACCAAATATATTTGAAACTTCTCCTCATGTTATTGTACGTATTGTAGATGCCCTGGAAGCCTTATATTATGCGGTTGGACCTGGTATATTTAGTAACTATTTATGGGCTGGCCTATTCCACCCTGCAAGGAACGTACGAGTCGTTTTCTGGAAATTATATAACAAGATTTATATTGATAATCCAGATGCACTAGTTCCACATTATCCGTTGTCCACCGATGATACTAGGATCGAAGAGCTTGAGTGGGTTTTATGAATAGGTATATAGCTAAATTTTATATGGTAAATTTATAACGATATTAGTTCATCAAATAACATCAAATTTAAATACTCGAAGTGTTTGTAATCTACAGCCGAATGTTGCATCTACGAGGCATTTCTTAACCATTGTTCTTTGACGCTGAAACTGTTCATGCTCTCAAGTTCGATGCCCGAAATTTATTCTTAGTGAGACGAAATTTTCAGACAGTGCTAAGGAATAAATTATCAAACAACCATGTCACTTATACAAACAGCACAATGAAGACTGTTGTCACTTAACAATAAGTACTATTCTCATATAGAGGAATTCATTTATCTTGAAACTACGGACTTCTAAATACGTGGTCGAAAGATGCCGGAAAATAGAGATGAACCTCCAAGTTATAAGGTACTCGCTACGATGAGATATGATCCATGGCTGACAAATATTATGCCATTCGAGGGAAAGGATAGTTCTTTTGTGTCCGTTCAATCAAATTGGGATAGATATCAGCTAGATGATAATGATATGGGGTACAATTTCCCAAATACCAACGACATTGAAGAGATAAGATCTAAAACAAACTTCGGTGAAGTAGTAAGGCGTAAGAGATGGGTTCCCCAACCGTATTTGATAATCAACAAGGATGAGACATTCCATAGTAACTCCAAAGAAATATTGTTAATGAAACAATTTATACTCGGAAGGTGTTTGTTCTACAAACAACATTTTCAGAGAATGTTATTTTCTGCCAAGGCACTTGGGTTATCCAATCAGTTAACCGCTGAGAAATTAGAAGGTATGCTATTTAAAGCATTAACTAGGGTTTCAGTAACTTCCAATATCGACAGAAGTTGGGAATATAGGGAATTTCTATTACGTACTCTAAAAACATATAAGATACGGTTGTGTATTAACAATGAAGGTACCCTTTGGTTTGAAAAAACAAAAATAAAGGCTCCAACTGAATATTCACCCAATCATTTTATGAGAAATATTCTAGGTGGTTTACTAGATTCGACAAAACCTACGTGGGATATATTTATTGACGATGTTCCAATGGTGACATCACAATTTACTACTTTTAAAACTACAAAGAGGGACCATTACAATGCTGCAAGAGAACGTATGCTTTTAAAAGTGAAGGAATTTCGTTCGAGTGAGAAAGTGGATCAGGCTGAGATTTTGTTATTTAATGATCAAAACATGATCATGGAAGGTAGTATCACAAATATTGCGGTGAAAAGAACAGACTCAAAAGGAACAAAATACGTGACGCCATACTTAACCTCTGGTTGTTTATGTGGTATAATGAGATATTACTTACTTAAAAAGGGCCATATTGAAGAAGGTGATATTCCCAAAGACAGTTTAAAGAATGGAGATGTGATTTTAATATTTAATGGTGTAATGGGATGCATAAAAGGAACAATTCGAATGTAAATATAAGCCACATTATGCATGACTATGCATTTTTTTTTCTAATTCACATTATAAACTTGTTTATATTACTTTTTACCATGTTGATTTTATTATTCTATTTTACAATGAATTATATATATATATATTTATCTAAAATCTGCATACATATATTGTGAAGATTTGAACAAACCGTTTTATTAAAGTACCTACTTTGTTCTACGTTTCTTGTTATTTGTCTTCCCACTGGCACCAATAGTAATATTAACTTTTGGTGGAACTGGGAACCCATATGACTTTGCAACCTTAGCTAGATCTAACTTATCAATTTGATAAACAGTCTTCAAAGAATGGGATGCGTATGCTTGTAAATAAGATCTGTAACCATCCTTAGCGGTTTGATGTAAATAGTAATTAGATTTGATCAACTTTTCTAATTGTGATTGAACATTAGCGATTTTGTTCATTGGAAATTCGTATTCGTTTAATGGAACCTTCGCAGCTTTCAAGTATCTAAGGAAACCCAATTCACTTGGAGTTAAAAACATTAAAGATTTACCTTTACCCTTTGTACCTCTTGCAGTTCTGCCGACTCTGTGAATATAATCTCTTGGATCATCAGGAGGATCGAATTGAACAATCCAATCAACAGCTGGAATATCTAAACCTCTAGCAGCGACATCTGTACATACTAGAATACCTCTATCAGCATTACAGAATTCAAAAAATGTGTTTGTTCTCTTTTGTTGCTTTTGTTTACCATGTAATTCCAAAACAGGTAGATCAATATAGTTTAATAATTCTGCGTAATATTTAACAGAGTTACAGGATGATAAGAATACAATAATCTTCTTCTTTTGATTTCTCTTCAAAAAGGAGAATAATAATAGGAATCTCTTGTCACTTTCACATACAACGTAACCTTGTTCCAAACCATCGGCAGTCGATACATCCTTTTCAGAGACGACGTTAATAAATAATGGACCCTTTCTTAGGGAGATTCTTGCTAAATCTTCAACTTTAGTAGTTTGTGTAGCGGAGAATAACATGGATTGTCTATCTTCATTTGGTAAAATCTTAATAATTTGTCTCATTTCATCTTCGAAACCAATTTCTAAAATTCTATCAGCTTCATCAATAACTAAAGCCTTTAAGTTCTTGAAGACAAAACCTTGGGTATTTTGTAAATGATCTAATAATCTACCAGGAGTAGCAATTAATAAATTAACACCTTTAACTAATTTATCAGCTTCTTGTCTTCTATTAGCACCACCAATGACAATACCGAAAGTTTGAGAATGGAATTCCATCAATTCTCTTGCGACACCAAAGATTTGTAAAGCTAATTCCCTGGTTGGTGTAATAACAATGACACCAGTACCATTTCTTGGTTTAAATTTTAAAGAATGTAACATTTCAATAGCTGGAATCAAAAATGCTAGAGTCTTACCGGACCCGGTCTTGGCAGCACCTAAGACATCTCTACCTGCCATTAAAGGTGGAATGGTTCTAGCTTGAACTGAAGTCATCTTGGTGAAACCCATCTTTTCAATAGCCTTTAGAGTAGGTTGGGATAAGTTTAATTCACTAAAGTTCTCAACAACTTGAACATCGGAGGCATCTTCTGAGACAGGTTTACTGTCCTCATCTCTGGCACGTTTCCCAGTTTCAGTCATATTATCAAATCGTATTGGATATTTGTAAGAATGTAAAGCAAAAAAGGATGTTTTATTTAAGAAGAGTACGAATGTGTAAAAACGGTTCTTAATAGTTCAATATCGATGTTTTTATTTGTATCTTGATAACCTAACTGTTAAAGGTGAGATGCTCATCTCATCGCATCACAAACTGAAAATTTTTTGAAAGGTTCCCGCCTGCAAAAATTTTCCAATTATCCAATGTCGACTAACGGTACCCGGACAAAGCACGTGACTTTTACAATTTTCAAGATTTGAGCAGCTTTTCTACGGTTCTTGTTGTCAATGAATAACTATGGAGGCCCATACTATTTGAGAAATATATATATACATATATATATATATTGCATTATCGTCATATATTGTAGTTACTTAAATAATTTTGTTAGTTGGTGGAAACGGTACTTCAGTGTAAAGATTATTTGACGTATGTGCGGTTTAAAATGTCTTCAATATAAAATTCCACTTCTACAGTGATATGTTTGGGAATTTATTTTATACACGATATATATATATATAACACCAATCCTGTACACACAGAAACATATCAATAAGACTATATATAGAACAATACATGGAGTTATCGTGAGATAACATGCTATCGCCATTACCGTGCGACAATCGAGATGATTTAGTATTCATTATGTATGGCAAACGAATTAGAAAATGCTGTCGAATTGTTAATATCACGATAGTATTAACGTTAGGAACCATGTTTTGTTTTAAAATCCCTAATGTAACAGTTCCATTCTAGAATTGTTATATGATTGGTTTATCATCCATTGATAAATGTCTCAGTGTCACAGTTCTTAACATGGTTTCGACGGCAACAATTCTAAGTGTTCTTTTTTCCGTTGTGGGGACACTACCCACATATATATATACATTGTACGAAAAAATGATATTTTGCATTTCTTAGAGAAGGTTTGAAATATCATTTGCCTGTTATAGATATGAGATGTATCAAAATATTACATTGATTGTGAAATAATTTCAAGACATTTCTATTTAAAATTAATGTTAATTATATTGATTATTTTTGTTCCAATCGAATTGAATTTCGGAATTTATATAGTTGTCAGCATCTAAGCACAATAACAAAGGTTATGGACATTTCACTAGGTATAGTATGCAACTATATCAAGCTTGTGTACCTTGCTGTCGAACTACAGTAAACTGAAATGCTTAATGTTTTATCAATTAAGATCAGGTATTGACAGGTAACCCACAGCATATAATATATAACATATGGCGGGTTCTCACAAATACCAATAACATATATTTATTACTGTAAACTATGATACAAGATTTCAATTCAAAGGTAATCAATATGAAGCGACGGTAATAATTGTCAAAATCTATAATTTACCCTAATGACGACACATATTACCCTAGGGTTTCATATCTAACACATTTATTAATACAAAACTTTTCTGTTGTTTCTACGGCCAGTCTTAAAGATTTGATTTTGAATTTTCGCACGGATATTTACAGAAAACGATATCGAGAAGGATAGCTGTAACAAATGGCTGTAGAAACGGAACAACTACAAACTTACTCAGACTGAGATATTGTGCGGTATTTTGTTAGCTGCCAGCAAATATCCCTTTCACATATCGTTCCTTTTCATAAAACCCCAATATCAAAAAATTTGGTTCTCTGCAATATTACAACGATCGGAATATTCCAGTAACAAAGAACCGTACCAAGAATGAATTTACAACACAATTATGCGTTCTTTAAATGGTTAGAAAGAAAATCTGCAGTCACGATTACCTATCAAGAGCCGTGTATTGTTTTTGTACGACCTGTTGTTGCCCAAACGCACACCCCACTAAATGAAAGGTATATCCCCCATATTGCAATGCTATAATATGGGTTACTAACAGGTAATATTTGATGAAATAACTGACCTCCTCTCTGAGGTTACATACTCTTGGCTCCTTTGTGAGTTAGCTGGCCTTCATCACACTCTCCTATTATTCTCCCTCTTCCCTTCCATAACAAAAATCGTTTCTCAGCTGTTGTCTGAATTTATGCACTTGATCAAACGGAAGAACTACCTCCTTACAGGGTTTATATAGTGTCCCCACCGACCACCAGTAAATCCCCGTGCCCAACAGAGGGGATGTCCCTCCACTACAACAATATACTGCCAATATCACCTTCTCTGTTGTTATTCACGCCGTCAGTTCATCTTTCCTGGTTGGATAACTCCACTAAATTCCTGCGGGGGAGTTTAGGATATGCAACTCATAGTGCCAGAAATAGAGACGGCAACGGAGAACTGTTAATAAGGGCTTTCCTGCGATCATCTACTGAGATATTGTAGAGAAGTATTACCTGTCTCTAAACTAACGTAACGTAATTTTATTATTATGGGGGATGAAACCATTAATTACCTATAAGTTTATTTACGTTCCCTTCGCACTTCAACATATTTCAGTTAAGTTTATTGCTTATCTTATCCTTCATTAAGTCCTTTACCAAGACAGTTAAAAAAACCGGAAATTTCAGGTGATGATAAATTTACCATTGTTGTAAATTATTGAGGAGTACACTCATATTTGATATATAAACACAACATGTTTTAATATTTGGTATATTTATTACTAAGTTGACAATACTGACAACAATAATAAAAGGTATAAATTATATTATATTACAACAACATTACATTATTTTGCCTACCTTTTTAGTTTTACCTCGATTTTGATCATACAGAAAGATATATAAATACTGGCTATTTTAGTTATCTTCTTCTTTTAATTTTTCCTAAAATAAAATAATCAATAAGAAAGGAACTAATATTCGCTATTACAAATGTGTGGTGTCAGAATAGATTCAGGAAGATCACAACCTTCTTTAGTATCTACTATAAACGGTTCATCAATGATGATACCTTCTAAAAAAGATAATTCAAAATTACACAACAATAATAATAATACTTCTAATATCAAAAGTTCAAAGAGTTCACCTTTATTAGCAACGGATGATGATATGATTAAATGTAAATATATTGCTAAAAATTCACAATTAGGTGATGGAAATTTCAGTGTTGTTAAAGAATGTATCAATGTTCAAACAAAGGAAACTTATGCAATGAAATTAGTTCATAAAAATTTAGTTAAAAATAAATTACAATTAATTAAAAGAGAATTTGGTTTATTAAATGCATTATCTGCAGAAATTAGACATTTAGAAAATAAAAATAAGAATGTAAAAGTTACATTAGATTATTTTCAAGGTCATCATCATATTTTACAATTATATGATTATTTTGAAACTGAAGAAAATATCGTTTTAATTACACAATTATGTGATCAATCTGATTTATATGAAAAGATCATTAAAAATGAACATTTAGATTTAATGAAACAAGTTATACCATATACAGCATGTCTAGTTAGTGTATTAGATTTTTTACATTCACAAAGAGTCATACATAGAGACATTAAAGCTGAAAATGTCTTGTTTCGTTTACATAAGAAAAGAAACCCAGAATTAAATGCATCTAAACAATTACCTGAACAATACGATTTATCAGCGCATGATTTAATTCTGGGCGATTTTGGTTTAGCAACAAGAATTAATGATCCAAATTCAATAAGTTTAAAAGAATACGTAGGTACAATATCATATATTGCACCAGAAATTGTTAAATGTAAGAGTGTTTCATCAATGACAAATGATGAGTTATCAAAGGTGGAGCCTTATGGTACTAGTGTAGATATTTGGGCGCTGGGAGTCCTTGTATATTTTATGGCATTTGGTTATACTCCCTTTGATTGTGAAACTGATGAAGAAACATTGGATTGTATTGCTAAATGTGATTATTATATCGATGAAGATTATTTGAAAAGAGTTGAATATAAAGATTTTTGGAATTTCATTCAATGTTGTTTTGTCATAGATCCTAAAAAGAGACGTACAGCTAAACAATTAAGACATCATCCTTTCATTGAGAAATTCTTCGACAATAGACATTCCACTTCGACAACAGGTACTTCTTTACTAGTAGAGAGACCCGATTTAGGAGCAAGAAATCATAGTTTTAATACATTAAGAAAATTAGAATCACCGGAAAGAACTGAGTCCCTAATGAATACTTCATGGGTATCCTCCTCAGGATCATCGTCTGTATCTACAGGTGATTCCATCACATCAACTCTTTCTACTCGTGGTTCAAATTATTCATATGGAATGTTACCACAGAACAATAATCATAATGATGAAGGTTTAATGCATGATCCAAGTTTTGTTAATATTGCAACGAGGAATCCTGGAACAGATGCACCAAAACGTACGCCATCAAATAAGACAATCAAAACCGATTCAAACAATGTGAAGAAACCAATGATAAGAAGAACAATCTCAATGACATCTGTTAAAAATTCTCCATCCTCATATAAAGTTAATAAAATTAACAATGCTAGTATAATTGCATCTCATTCAACCTTCTTTTTGGATCCACAACCACCAAAGGGTTCGTTAATGAATGGTAGATTTAGTGAAAATCCACAACAATTATCCAATTTTGATAGTACACCAAGAACATTATCAAGGGACAATTCATCAAAGAGTCTATTTTCATTATTGAGTCATGATGATACAGATAAGGATAATTTAGTTAATGAATCTGGTAAGATTCATGGAATCAATAGATGGCATGATGAGAATGAAAATTTTCAACAGATGGAAGGTGGAACAGTTACATTTGAATTAGGTTCATCTGATGAAGATAATGAATAAATAAATAAATGTATATAATGAACAACTTTTAATAAATAATATCCATATTCAAAATAGTGTGCGGCACGATTTGTAAAACCATAGCATTTTTTTTTTGCTTTTTCAGGCAACTCGCTTAACAAGAGAGAGAATATTATTTTTCACTGTATAAGAAAACAACAACAACAACAATATGTTTAAGTAAGCAAAAGCCGAATGTATAAAGAAAGTCATCGAGTAACAAATTAAAGCGACTGTATCAGGTATCAACAATGGATTATAGTTTAAAGAAGGATAATAGAAAGAAATTTCAAGATAAACAGAAATTAAAACATAAACATAGTACACCAAGTGATAAAAAATATTATCATTTAAAGAAAACAGAGGAATCTATTGAAGATGCAAAGAGTCAAAAGGAGAAACTTGAAAAGAAATTAGGTAATAATTTTGAAAGGTATGATCAAGATTCTAATAATATTAATAGTGATGAACAAGGTAATAATGTATTTGAACAATTAGATTCATATGATTCTACACAAGATCGTATTAAATTACAATCAATTTTAAAAGAAAGAGAACAAAAAGAGAAAGAAACAGAAATGAGACAACAACATGATACCAAAATGGATCCGAATAGTTTCACATCGAGGGATATACATTCTATGGATATTAATGAGTTAAATAATTTGATCGGTAGAACAAAAATTGTTGATGAACCTGCTAATGAGTCGCTAATTTTAGATAAAATTGTTACTGAAACGCCATCAAATATAATTAAAATTGAAAATCCAAAACCTGTGTCAAAACAGGTACAAGATAATAGTTTAATACCATCTGATCTACAAGACGACCAAGCCTTCTTAGATGACATTTTGTAAAGAAAAAAAAAAGTAGCATAATTACATATCATGATTGCAACAAAGAATCGCCGTCTTCCGTTGGATTATGCATTTAATTAAAATTCAAATTTATTAACGCTTATTTTTACAATATATCACTCAAACAAATTATCTTATTATATTATATTACTCAAGGGTTGCTTGTCAATCAAATCAGTGATACTTTATCTGACACACCCAGCGAAGATATCAGCCATCTGTTTTAAAATCGATTCACAATAGAGAGGCAAACAGATGATGATGATGATGATGATGATGACTCTGGTGATCTCTGGAATATTCTAGCAGGTAATACCGCATTTTGTGCTGGCACTTCTTCGCTAGGGCTTTAACAACCCTCTTCTCTCTGTGAGGACAATCGACAATAGTTAATTCACATTTGAACCCAGCACTGTCGCTACTCAGAAAATCCCGCAACAACGTGTTCGAGGGTAATTAGGGTTTACCTAGGTCTTTCTTTTATACGTACAAAACTACGTCATAATAAATGATGATAACTGCAATCCCCTCGGCTCGTACCAAATGACGTCGGATACTACTCAAAGAACAAAAAAGAAAGAAATTACGTACAATGAAGTCACTGCTGCTTCCGCCTCCCCCTTGTTTTTTTGGTCTACCCTCCGTGCGCGCTGTTCTGAGCCATGGAGGCTATGTTGGAGACAATCTCGGTGTCTTGCATTGTCGTTCTCTACGTACGTATAACCATTTTACCAAGCGCGCGGTTATTTTCCAGTGCTGCGTATATTATTTATTTGCTATAATGCCGTGGTGGCGGCGGCAGCGGCAGAGAGAGGGGACCTGATGATGCTGACGATGATCGATGGATGATGACACATTTCTGCGTACCTCGAGGAACGGAGTCCTTAGGGTTCTGTTGGCTATTTACATTTTGAGGGGATCTATATCGGGTAATACCGAGACACGGAGTTTATGGTCGGGTTTATTGTTTCCTTTAGAGTGGCACACACACAGTTTCGAAAAGAACTCATTTCTCTTTGGGGGGACTTTTGTGAAATATATAAAAGGGATGAAGTTGATCAGTTTTTAATGATATCTGACAGTTCACTTTTTTTGTCATTTTTAGTTTCTTTTTTTTTTGCTTCTCTCTTTTTTTTGATATTCTAGTGCGTACTCGAATTACTTCTATCGCTTTTACACTTTTACTTTTATTTTTACTTTTTTTACACTATGACTATGTCTGAATTTGAAAGAAGAACAAATTATAGAACACAAATTGAACAACAATTACTTAAGAATAAATTACAACTAGATTCTTTAAATTATGAGGGATCTCAATTGAAACCATCATTTAAAGCAAATTTAGATAATAACAATTATACTTATGAAATACCTGATCCAAATACTAAAATCTTTTATTTTGATATAGATAATACTTTATATAGAAGATCAACAGGTATTCAAGAAATGATGCAAGATGCAATTTATCATTATGTTAGAAATGAATTAAGTATTCCACCACAAACTGCTAATCATATAATGAATACATATTATAAGCAATATGGTTTAATGGCTGCAGGTTTAGTACAAAATTTTAATATTGATCCATTAAAATATAATACAATGGTTGATGATTCCTTAGATATTGGTAATTTATTAAAACCTGATTTAAAATTAAGAGAAATGTTATTACAATTGAAAAGAGATAATGGTATTGATAAATTATGGTTATGTACTAATGCTTATGTTAATCATGCTGTACGTTGTATTAAATTATTAGGTATTGCAGATTTATTCGATGGTATTACTTTTACTCAATATGATACCTTAGATAGAGAAATTATATGTAAACCTGATCATAGATTCTTTGAAAGAGTGAAAAGAGAATCAGGTTTAAGTGATTGGTCTAACGCATTTTTCATCGATGATAGTTTTGCTAATATTCAATCTGCTATCACTTTAGGTATGGCTAAATGTTTCCTTGTCACTGAAACAAAATCAGATGATGGGAAATTATTGAATAAATTAGATAGTATAGATGATCCATCCGATATGGAAAAATTAAAAGGTTTACCAAGAAATGTCGTTACAATAAATAGTGTTCTTGATCTATCGAAAGTAGAACCTGATTTATTTGCATAAAAAACAAACAAACATAAAACCACACTTAAAACATAGACACTCTCCCTTTTTTATACCTTTATAGATTTATTTATGATATCCTTACGAATATTTTTTTTTTATATAATTTTTGAATATATATTTAATAAACTTTTAATTAATGATACTTCTACTTCACTTGTTGTTGTTTGTGCTAAATCATATATACAATCAGTGAAGTACAAATGAGTCTTATTTCTATCAAGTTTAGTCTTGATATCCTCATTTGTTGCATTCTCATCCTGTTCAAATGGTAATAAAGAGGATCCATAAATAAACATAATAAAATATAATAATTTTTCATATTTCCTTTCATCTAACATTGTATTAAATTTATCAATTATATTTTGGGGATCATTTTTAAAATAATGGTTCATTAATATTGGTTTAATCATTGGTAAGATCGAACATAATCGATATAATATAAAATATAATTTTTCATCCAATCCAGTAAATATTTCCTCTAGTTGACTAATATAATCTATTGATTTGTTGTCATATTGTCTTTTAACTAAATCAGCGATTATATATGACCAATCTTTATCATAAATGTCAGGAGATTCATATATCTTCTTATCTAGTAATAAACAGATAATAAATTTAAACATTTGTGATCCATCATCATAGCTTGTCAAGGAAGAACGTTGAATCAAATCATATACTGCATCCAGGATATATTTCACAGGGAACATTGTACAATATGAATCGTATCTATCTAAATCTTTATCCTCGATGACAAACTTATATTCCTTATCGCAATTCTGTATACAACCAATTGTTTCCATAAGACTGTTTATACTACTAGTGTCAATTCTCTTGGCACAATTATATTTAATGAAATGCCAATCGTGATATTTATTTGAAATTGTTTCATTAATGATGGAATCAACAAGGTTTTTCTTTATTGTGTCCTTGTTTGCTAAATTTTCAAATAAATCATTTTTCTTAATTCGTACTTGTTCATTGATACTTGTCATACGTTCCCCAGCTGGTGATTGTTGTTGAATCATAGATTGTAATGAACTCCATGTCTTTAACCTTTCTGAATCTGCACCCAGTTTATTTAGATCAGATTCTTGTACAAGTTTGAAACTATTTACAGGATTTGATCGTATATGTGATCTATCTAATTTTGCGCCAGTTGTAGCAACGGTCCGTGGTCTTCTTAATCGTTTCGATAATGGTAAATCCATATCATCATCGTTATCGTTTGAACGTTTTGTTGATGGAGTATCCGGATCAGTTTCATCTTCACTGGAGTCACTTAATTGGATCTCATCATTGAATGATATCTCATTGTGGAAACTTGTTTCATTATCTGATTCAGATGAAGAGTCTGTTGCTGAGTCAGGTACTATTTCATTATCCTCATTTGAGGACCGAGAATTTAATTTCGATATATTTGCTTGTGCACTATGGTACGAATCCTCTTCTTCTTCCTCTGAAGTCATTGTGTCAATGGAGCTAGTTTTTTTCTCTTTGATAGTCATAGATTTGTTGTCGTTGGTTGTTTATATAATCATTTGACATATCTCTGTTTTTTTTTTACGTGATTATAATTTTTCAGTGCTTACATTACGTGACTACTGTGCTCAGCTCATCGGATACACAGCACAACTACAACAGTTGAAACAGGGCAATCAACCCATATATATGTGAGTCAAGAGCTGCGATGGTTAAATTTCTTATGGTACCTATATGACAGTGTCTAGAACGAACACTTGGTAAGTGCAATCGCTATTTGTCACGCTTACTATATTGTAACAATTATAACACTTGACTCAGTAATACCAATGCATACATATACACCCACACATATATATAGACACAACTATACAACGACACAAATCTAGCAAATAAACAGTTGCAACTACACTCCCTTAATATATATACATTTAGCAATTCCCACACACATCACTACCATAATTACCACTACGAGAATATGGGACAGGACTTCGGTCAGCCACGATTGTGCTTGGCGCAGCGTTGTTTGTTGTCCCTCCGTTGTGTCCCGCCGCCAGTTCAAAACGCACCGCTTGTCGCCGCTTAACACCGCGCTCGCCGTCCGCTGCCGTTTGCGCCACTGTGCAACGAGTAATTGCAACGGGACAAACAAAACGGTCCCAACGAGGCGAGGCGAGACACAACGACTGAGTGAGACAGTTTCTCGTCTCATTTGGGAACTAATTAAATTTTCTGCCCCAAGGTTAGTTGACGAATATTTTCTTCTTGTATTCTTTAAACCAGAGGACAGCTGAGTGGCAGAGTTAAATGGTTAAGTCAGTTGCAACTGAATAGGAATATATATGATATATATATTTATATAGTACGAGGATATTACTGATATATAAACACTAGTGTAACACTACTAACACCACATACAATACGTTGCACACCAATTCATTACAAGTTGTATGAACACATATTTACTATTTTCATTCATTATACTGTAATCAGGCAACTATCATACATCTATTTATAACAATCTTAATTATACTTTAAGAAGAATACTACTTTATCATGACGGATAAAGATAACAACGTGAAAAGGGAGGATGAGCAGTTCTATAGTCTCTTTGGTAATGAACACAATTTTGACAATTATTTGAATTTCTCACAGGAAAATAACAATAACAGCACTAATACAGCAGGAACTAATGCTGGAGGGTTCGATTCCATGTTGGAAGTATTACCGGATGATATTACATTTAACTCATTTTTCACACCATTGCCTACAGATGAAGAAGATGATAATTTAAGTATGATATCAGATAGAAGTAAAAATAATAATAACCAACGAATGGGACAACAACTAGCAACAGTCGATGAACATTTACAGATAAGAAATCAGACACCGAGGTCGCCTTCTTTGAAATACGAAAGTATATTTAATCAAATGTCATCTCAACAATCTGATGCAAATGCAAATAATACAACAACAACAACAACAACAACAACTACTACTACTACTCAACCCATTGATATTAATAATCAACAGAATGGTGAAATTGCAGGACTTTGGGATTTTAATGTAGACACTTTACAAATGACACCAGGGAATTCAAGTGATTCTGCAACAATTAGTGCACCAAATAGTTATAATTCAACAGGATTAGGAATTTTAGCAACTTCAAATAATAGTCATAGTAATGGGAATTCTTTTAATCAATTTAAAAATTTGACTAGTAATACATTAACTGGACAAAATAATAACACTAATAAATTCAATAATAGTACTACTTTATTTCAACAAAATATACCGTCAACTTCATATTCTAATTCCAATATGAATTCAATATTCAATCAAAATAACAATAATAATGTGAACAATCCAAATAATCATACAAATTCATTCAATATTTATAATATACCCAGTAATTCAAACAATAATAGTAACGGAAATATTCCTAATTATTCTTCTTCACCAATGACTATAACGCCGACAACTAATCAACAATCAATATTTAGACGTAACTCAAGAAAATCTTCAATGTCACAGATTGGTACTAATTTAATTAATACAGATAAAGGTGTCTCTATCCCATTAACCTCTACAAATACAAATAATTCAATAAGGAAAAATCAAATGACAAGACAATTATCTTCAACGTCATTAACAAATTTAAATAAAAGAACTTCATCAATATCAGATCTATCAACAAGTGGGAATAATTCTTCCATTTTAAGTACGAGAAAACCACCTGTACAATGTTTCAATTGTAAAACTTATAAGACACCATTATGGAGACGTGATCCTAATGGTAGAACATTATGTAATGCATGTGGTTTATTCCAAAAATTACATGGTACAATGAGACCACTATCATTGAAATCAGATGTTATTAAGAAGAGAAATACAAAGAAGAGAACAAAGAAGGCATTGGCCGAACAAGCTCAAGCTCAAGCTCAACAGCAACAACAGCCTGCTGTAATCACAGAGGGGAAACAGAGTAACATTAGACGAAACTTCGTATCGCCTTCAATATCTAACGCCACGGCAACTACTGCAATGACTAGAGCTGCTGCACAATCAAATTTAACAAACGCAAGAAATAGAGGTTCTTTCACAAATGTGGCTGTATCAGGTGGAGGTCCATCTCCATCATATAGTAATAATAATATGAGACAATCTGATGATATACATTCAAATCAATTAGGTTCAACAAATAGAGGTAATAAAGTTGCTATATCACCAGCGGGAACCGATATTTCACAATTTAATGGAGGTAACAATAATAGTACAATGAACAGAAGAGGTAGTACTTCATCAAATACTTCAAGTAGATCCTCTTCATCTAGATCAATGATACCTATCTTACCAAAACCTGCTTCAAATGCAGGTATGAACATTTATTCCACTTCAAACAATAATAACGGCAACTTAGGAGGAAATATAAGTAACGGTTCTTCACCAAGAGTTACATCTAACGGATACCCATTCATGTCAAATTCACCAATACAATCAGGTTTATTTTCAAGCTCAGTGGGACAAAATGGTATATCTATTCCTAGACGTAAAACTTCACGTAATGCATCACGTTCATCTTCGTTTATGGCTGCTTCATTACAACAATTACAACAACAAGGTATGAAACAACCACAACAACAGCAACAACAAGATACAGGAAGAATGGCGGGAAGTGCAATTACACCTTCCCCAATGAGAGATGAATACGATATGTTTGTACGTAATAACAATAGAAGTATATTTCAACGAGATAATGATAATTCACAATTTAGCATGAACAATGGACTGCCCGTACAGTATCAGAACAAACAAGATCGATCGCATACTTCGTTATTGTCACAGCAATTAAGTGATTCTAGTATTAATACTTTAAAGAACGATGAACCTAGCAAGAATAATAATACAAATAGTAATAATAATACTCAGGGTGAAAATAATAATGATAAGTCGGTTGTTACTACAAGCGAATTGGATTGGCTTAAATTTGGTATATAATGCATGTTTAAATACTCATATATATATAATTACAAATAGTATAGATATTCCAGATTCATTAAATAATTATCTTCTTCTCATCGCGCTTAAAAAGAAAGAGCAATCCGGGACGATGCAAAGGAGTCATAAACCCATTATCTTTGATTCATCATGTAGAATAAGACCCAAGTAACGATGGGTGTTCCGCAGATATGGGATTTAATCAGAGAATATCAGCCTGATCCAGTACCTAGATACCCTATTAGTGTTGCACTACCAGGAAAAACGTATTGCGATCGATGCGTATCATATATTATTTGAATGTGGGTTCTTTAATAATAAGTCAGGTACGGTAGATGATATAAGCAAACCAATATTGAATCTGATACACCGTTTGAAGGAGTTGATAGCTTTGGATATTTGGTTTCTGTTAATATTCGATGGTAATGATAAACCTACAAAGATACGAAGAGTTGGAACAACTGAAGATGGCTCGGGAAAGGATGTATCGAATCGGAATTTTGGAACAGATACTATTAATGATCCAATAATGAAATCAATTTGTGAGTTGTTGACTAGAATGAACATCTCTTGGGTAACTACTACAGGTGAAGGTGAAGCATTTTGTTGCTATTTACAAGAGAAACTCCATGTAGTTGATTGCATATGGAGTAACGATTCAGATTGTTTCATATTTGGTGGAACAAAAAGTACTAACAAAATTATTCAAGACAGTTTGATGATGTTGGTGTCACATCAGAATACAACAAATATTTTGATAAACAAAAGAATAATTATATTACATTTGTGGATTATGATGATCTTGTCTGTAACCATGATATGTTAAACAGGAAACCAATTATTACTATATAGTATCTTATTAGGAGCAGACTATAATACAGGTGTCAAAGGCTTGGGTAAGATAAAGAGTTTGAGCATTGTAAAGCATAAAAAACCAGATTTTTCACAGAACTTCTACGATATTTTCAACAACATTAATAAAGAGAATAAACAGCAAAAGCAAACGCAGTATGAAAAGTTTCAAAAAAGATATTTATACATATTGTCAAAAGCACAGTAAAGCTTTATTTGGACGTAACTATGGGGAGAGTCTCCTAAGTAAGGATAAAGATAATTTTGAAAACTGGCCCTCAATTGATGTTGTATTACATTATTTCCATCCAAGTATTCTTCAAACATTTAACAAAGAACCTCTCAATGATACATACGCTAATATCCACGGTAGTAAAGGCTATGATAAGAATTGATTTTACAGACCTAAAGATTAAACTGACAGACATGGAATTTGGTAATGTAACAAACTTTGATAGATGGTTTCACAGTACAATGCATGAGATGTTTCTAATCAAATATATCAATTATAGTAATGATAATGAAGTTCTTAGAAAGAATATCATGATTACTGAAGAGAAAACTGAGTTTATTAATAATGTTAATAGAAATTTCTCACATTGGAAAATAAGATATAAATCGTTCTTACATGGTGTAGTATATGATAAGAACCAGGACAGTCCCACAAAGAGTAGACGTGGTAGTCCACATAGGAGTCGGGGTACAAGCCCATCGAAAAGTCCGATAAGGTCTCCAAATAAGAGTCCTGTACAAAGTCCTAGTAAGAGTCCAAACCGAAGTCCATCTAAGAGACAATTATATATAATGGAGTTCCCATTTTACTTTATGGGTAGATAAGACTTGTATTCCTGATGATAATATCCTAATACTCGATTTCCATGCAAGAGAGGCTCAAAAGGAAGCAGAAGAAGAACGAAAGAAACAGGAGAAAGCTAAACGTGCATCACCAAAAAAAAGATTAAGCTTGTATAAGCAAAGTACTACCTTGGATTCTTTCTTTAAAAAGAGTTCGGCATCTACCATTGTTTAAGACTAACATTTCTAATGATGTTAACACAGCTGAAAATAATATACAACAATTGAACGTTATAAAAAAGAAGTTGTTTGTTGAAGACGACAAGCAGGTATTGGATAAGCCACCTGTACTGGAACGAGAAGAATCAAATAGTTCAGTGAAACGTAAGCAAGACGATCACGACACAGATGATACAGGTGACGAATCCTTAATAATACTGGAGGAATTATCAGTACGTCCCGTAACACCAAAACAGGATCCCGTGTACGAAGAGTCGCCAACTAAGAAGCATAAGATAAATTTTAAGACTATACCACTGATGACAAGAAGTACAAAGACAAAGCAGGAACTACATAACAATAAAGGGTCCAAGATATCACGTCCGGCAATTAATTATGACATGATTGATGACTTATTCAAACCTAATAAAAGATCACCTTCTATTTCTCCAGAACCTCCAAGCAGGACACCGACACCGGAGAAACGTACCTCGGCAAGTACACATACAATGCATCCTCGAATCAATTACGATATGGTAGGTGATCTGTTCAAACATAGCAGTGGTGCAACTAACATTTATACCCCAAACGATCCCAACACCAAGGAAACCTCCGTATCTTGCAAGAACTGATACATTTGGTTCATCTGAATTAAGAAGAAATATCCTAGACGATATCAATAACGATGTCGAGCAAGTTGTTCGAGAGGTCAATGATATGATTCGGACTCCACATTAGCAACGTTGTCAGACGATGAGACCCCTGTGAATAACCGGTCTCGAGATGATTCGGAGGATCCGTTTAATGAAAGTGACGATATCTTGCTTGATTTGTAATTATGAGGCCGTATCGGATATGAGTAACACAAGGTTACTCATTATGTGATTACCACAGTTTTCCTTTGTTGTTCCTTCCACTCATCGCGATGACAAATAACGAGAAAGGGTACATACGTCCGCTCTGTTCAAAGGGCGTACGTAGAACGTAACCCGATGACAATTTACACCGACCAAAGAGAAAAAAACTGTTAATAAGATAAACTGTGTATTACAGAGAGAAGTTAGGTGAAATTTTTCAGTAAACGTCATTCTCACTAAGAGACAAAAATATTTGTGAATACAGTATAACTGTGTGAAGTCTATAAAAAAACAGACATATATAAATGGGCATCCAATCAATACATCAATAATTCAGGTACTTTTTATTTGTTTTGGTATCTCATATATTAGTTTGTAATATTCATATCCCTATATACCCAAACATATACAAGACAATACACGATGAGCGGAACTTTATTAGCCAAAAATATTAAATTCAATCCATCTACCGATAAATTGTTAACAGTTGCAGCCGGTTGTTATTGGGGTACAGAACATGTCTTCAGAAAGCACCTTGGTACCAGAATCAATGATTGTAAAGTTGGTTTTGCCAACGGTAATGATTCCAAGAAGGATTTAGGTGATTCCATATCGTATAAAAGAGTTAAACAAGGTGATACTAATTTTGCTGAAGTTTTACAAATATCGTATAATCCAAACACTATCACATTAAAGGAATTAGTTGATTTTTTCTTTAGAATTCATGATCCAACTACTGTTAACTCTCAGGGTCCAGATGTTGGTACCCAATATAGAAGTGGTATATTTGCTCATTCTCCAGAAGATTTAGCTGAGATTGAACAATTAAAGGAACAATGGCAACCTAAATGGAACAATGATATTGTCACAACAGTTGAACTGATTAAGAATTTCTATGAAGCTGAAGATTATCATCAATTATATTTGGACAAAAACCAGAAGGTTATGCTTGTCCAACCCATTTGTAAGAGATATATAAATATAAAGTAGCAAAATTTTCACGATTTTGAATATTCTTAATTTTTTAATAAATGAAGACATTTTATAAGCTTTACGTTCTTTTTTTACCATGTTGAAGATATTTTATTAATTTTTTATATAGTTTTTTAGATAGATTAAATTTTTTATTTAATTTATTGTCTAATCCCAAATAAAATATACCTCTATTAGAATATACAAGTAAAGATATGCAGGAATAACCGATTGATACATTTTCTGTCTTTAAATAAATTATTAGAAACAAAAAAAACAGAACTCAATAATAAATTTTTTGAAATAGAAAAAAAAGGGAGAAAGGAATTTTAGATACAAGAATGAAAATGACTCCGTTGAGTGAGTCTATCATATTATGCTAGAACGAAGAAAAAAAATCATATGAAAATTTAAATCGTCTAGTATCTGTAATGATCAGCCTTGTATGGACCTTCCTTAGATAAAGCCAAATAATCAGATTGAGCGGTAGATAATTCGGTTAAATGAACACCTAAGTTACCTAAGTGGAATCTAGCAACAGATTCATCTAAGATCTTTGGTAGGACATGGACACCGACGGTGAATGGACCAGTCTTTTGGAATTCGATATGTTTGTTTCTGAATTCAGCGTCATCGGCTCTGAATAAAGCGATTGAGCTAGAACTTGGTTAGAGAAGGAACAAGACATGACGAAAGAAGAGTGACCAGTGGCACAACCTAAGTTAACTAATCTACCGGCAGCTAATAAGATGATGTGTCTACCGGATGATAGTAGGTAACGATCAACTTGTGGTTTAATGTTGATACATTCCTTGGCGTTAGCATTTAACCAAGCGACATCGATTTCGATATCGAAATGACCAATGTTACAAACAATAGCATCTTCTGGCATGTTTAAGAAATGTTCAGAAGTGATAATGTCTCTACAACCGGTAGTAGTAACGAAGACTTGACCTTGAGAAGAGGCTTCGTTCATGGTGACGACTTGGTAACCTTCCATAGCAGCTTGTAAAGCGTTAATTGGATCAATTTCAGTGATTAGGACACGGGCACCCATACCTCTTAAAGCGGCGGCACAACCTTTACCGACATCACCGTAACCGGCGACAACGGCAACTTTACCAGCTAACATAACATCGGTAGCTCTCTTGATACCATCGATTAAGGATTCTCTACAACCGTATAAGTTATCGAATTTAGATTTGGTAACTGAATCATTAACGTTGATGGCTGGGACCTTCAAAGTACCTTCTTTAACCATCTTGTATAAGTTATGGACACGGTAGTAGTTTCTTCAGATAAACCGTAACAACCTTCTAACATTTCTGGATGTTTGTTAGTAACGATAGAGGTTAAATCACCACCATCATCTAGGATCAAATTCAATTTTTGACCATCTTTGAAAGCGTATAATTGTTGTTCGATACACCATTCGTATTCTTCTTCGGTTTCACCCTTCCAAGCGAAGACTGGAACACCAGAAGCAGCAATGGCAGCAGCAGCATGATCTTGAGTAGAGTAAATGTTACAAGAGGACCAAGTGACTTCGGCACCTAAAGCGACTAAAGTTTCGATCAAAACAGCGGTTTGAATGGTCATGTGTAAACAACCGGCAACTCTAGCACCCTTTAAAGGTTGAACGGAACCGTAAGCCTTTCTAATGGCCATTAGACCTGGCATTTCATGTTCGGCTAATTCGATTTCTTTTCTACCGAAGGCAGCTAGGGAGATATCAGCGATCTTATAGTTTTGGGCTGGAGCAGACATATTGGAATGTATGGGATATTAAAACAAGCAATAAAAAATTCAAGAATAAATCAAGAATACATTCAGAAAAGGGTAAGAATTGTGTAATAATCAACTAACTCGTATCCCCTTGGTTCCAGAGTGTCTTATAATTTATATCGCCATCGAGACAGAAAAGAAGAGGCAACAGAAAAAAAAATTTTCAGATGGGCGAAACGAGCACATCAGAGGAAAAAGAAACGACGGCCGGGGGAGGCGACAACGAAACGAAAACAGAAAAAAGAAATGTCGTCTCGTACGGCACCGCAGCTGGGAGAAAAACAACGGCGCAACCCCACCCCCACAGAAAACTGTGTACGAGTCGTCACGTGATCTGGTCAACTTCATCATTATTCCCTTTCTGCAAGCTTTTCTGTGTGAACGGCAATGGAACCGTTCTTTCAAAGAAATAGTCGTACAACGGTTGGCGGATATAAGCGGTGATTACTTCACGGTGGATGGGACATATAATCCGTGGGACACCGGGACCGTGAACATTGCTTTTCTCTGCGGTGTTTTTTCTGTGTGACGTTAACTCCGTGAATGAAATTGTTATATATATATATATATATTAAACGATGCCATAGGATACGATACGAGGTGATTATATAAGTGTTATGTATTAAACGAGACTATAAGGGATAGACACTGGTCTAGACACTGGTCTATATCAATGAACGAGCAATGGAATCGGCTAAATGGTCTGTGATGTTACGCTCCCTTGAGTCTCGTTGATCGAAGTTTGTATTGGCTTGTACAATCAGTGATTTGATCACAGTATGATATTGTTCCAACACTGTATTTATTTGTTCAATGATATCCTTCATGAATTGAACCAGTGGGTCCTGATCCAGTGGTTCATTCACGATACTATCTCTCATGCCAACAATGTTCTGTTTCAATTTAGAGAAATGTTGCCATTTATCCAATTCAAACCTTTCTGGTTGATTGCCATGGATATCACCGTATGCCATTCTCTTGGACCATTCCGTGACCATGATGTCTCCCCATTCTTCATATACTTCTATATATTCTTGACGTTGAGTTTCCAGTTGGGAAAGGATATCAATACGTAATTGTTTCAATGCGTGTAATGTATCTTGTTTGAACTGTTTCATATCTGTTTGTAAAGAATCGAATTTCGTTGTGATGTAAGGCCTCGAGATATAAATATTTTGTGGATTCATATAAATGATCTCATTAGTCTCGGGATCTAACATAGTTGAAGAATCTATATCTCTAATATCAGATGATAGATCACTTATTTGTTGTTGTATATTTTGGGTAAAGATGGTATTACTCTTAGATAATGTATCATTGAATTTTTTTGTTTCATTTGTTATCAATATTGTGTTATCTCTGTGTAAGTTACTTATTGACGATTGTAATTTTTGAGTGATTGCCAATGACCAAGCATGAAATTCTCTTTCAATTAAATCTGTTTCATTTAAATACGGTATAATATCATCAAACAATCTTTGTGAATCGATATTTGTTGTAGTACGATTCAATGAAACTTGTTTATTGACTTCTAATTCAAAATCACGAGTAATCTCTTCTTCTAAATTGATATCGTCATAAACAGACATATCTAGCCATTTACTACTATGTACCAATTCATCTTCATATTCATCTTCTTCTGGTGTCTCCTTTACTACTGTGATTATACCATTATTATTTAACCAATGGAATTTATCTCTTGGTAACAATTTTTCTGTTAAATTATTGAAATAGAATTGTAACCATCTAAGTACTCTTGAATAACTAGCTACTTTCAAATGTAATTTAGTACAATGATGATTACGTTTACACCAACAATCTACACTACCCCAAATTTGACATAAAAAATTTTCAATTGTTATTTTTATACGCGACCAAATTGTCCTATATTCTTGGCATATCATCGGTGTAACATACAAAGTCAGTTGTGACAAAGATTTCATCGGTTCTATCAATAATAGCTCATGACACCAATCAGATTCAATTGCATGTGTAACAAACGTAATCGTATAATTTGAGTTAGAATAATAGTAATATACAGTAAGTATCACAACGATAAATACCCATATATAGATTGTATTACGTATCAGTTTCATCTGTTGTACTTGTTGCCAATGATCCACTTTGCAACTATCCGCCAAATATAGCTTGCTTATATAAATGTATATTACATAACTTGGTTGTCATATATGTATTACAAATACAGATATGAATCAATCATTTACATACATAATAAAGAAACCGTCGCCTCATCGGACAATCAATCAATCGCCCGCTGCTGCTGCTGCTGCTGCCATGGCGTGAGTCGATTTGCTTCGAATGATGTTGCATTACTAATGGAATACATAGATGTCCAGATATATATATATATATATATATGTATTGGTAGGTTATAGATGGGGTTTCGTTGCAGTGATGGTTCAGTGTGTGAACAGATTGTTGACGTTACCCCCTTTTCGAATCAGAATGTAGTTACAAATGTATCTAGATTGTGCCACTGTTAGCAGACGGATCTCACCCATTAGACTCACTACAGCTGGCAGGATTGATTTGAACAACAAGATTGTATAACCTGTTGCATCCATAGCTACATAATAAGTATATACTGCTCATAGCTGTCTCTGTACGTATGTATTTATATTTACATATTTATATATTGCTCTTCTCTTGTTATTGGGTTTGACGGCCGTACACAATGACACAGCTCTTTTGTGCGAGTGTTTCTCTGCCCAATTCTCAAAAGATCACCGAAAAAACAAACCGCTCGCTGTGAATGGAACGGGGAGACAGAGAACTTGCAATTGAGGAATCTGTTTCACTGGTGAATTGATAGAAAGATGGTATGATGATGATGAGTTAGTAATGATTGGTGTTAAAACATATATAAGAAGAAGTAATATTCGTTGTGACTATTAACAATATCGAGTTCTCAGTTGTTTAAACACGGCGAGTCCAAAGGGTAGTACATTATCAACGAAGTCACACACATACACACGCACACACCGTAAGAGTATCAACCCAAGATAAGAAGAAGAGGGAAATAATGTCGGTGTGGCCATTTGGATCAAATAATAATTCAAATAATATTAATAATATTTCAATTATTAATAAGAAATTGAATGAGTATTTTAATACTATAAATAATTTACAATCTGATGACATATCAATCAATCCAAATTTACTTAATTTTAAAGATGATAATTTAAATACAATACATGAGAATGAACCATTAACTAAATCGCCGTCCACAACAACTACAAGTAGTAGTGATAACGACGAAGAAGATGAAATACATTTAAAGAAACAACATACTGCAAAGGAACAATACACTATAACAGATCTGGACTCCACTTTTATCGAATCCATCATTAACGATAGTGAATTATTAAATGAATTAAATAGACAAAATAATAAATTATTGAATTTTTTATGTTATGGTATCTTTTATAATGATACTACAAAGAAACAGATACAGAATTTTGATTATTTAGTTGATCAGTTATTGAGTTGTTGTGATTCAATAGATCCAGATTATGAAGAAACGACAAGGATACCGTCTGATAATATATCACAAAAGGAAAATAACATCGACAACAACCAAGAGAAGGAAGATGAAAATAAAGAAGATAATGAAAATAATAAACTTTTACAAAGAGCTACTATCATATCAGAAATCTTTGCATCTGATATTTGGATAATAACAGATAATTTAATGAAAAATATATCATGTTTGAATAAAATATGGTCCCTTATCAAACATCCAAATTTTAACTCAGAGAAATCAATACTTGTTTCAATCTATATCAAGATTAATCAAAATTTATTATTCTCAAAACAAGATGATTATTTGAAATTTATTCTAACACATTTAACTTTAGTAGATGACATGCTTAAACATATAGACATTTCAATGGTAATGGATTTCTTATTGAAACTGATTGGTTCAGATAGAATCGATTGTCCAACTGGTATAATACAATTCTTATCCAAACAAGATTTAATACCAAAATTGTTACGTTTCTTAAATAATGAGACATATGGTCCAGATATTCAAGCATACGTAGGAGATTTCTTAAAGGCCATCATTGCCATATCAGCTAATGCTCCTTTGGACGACGTATCAGTAGGACCAAATGATTTAACAAGGAGACTTGCATCGCCTGATACAATTGACACCCTGACATCGATCATGATAAGAGAGAGAGGTGCCGCATTAAATATTGCAGTCTCTGTTGTAATTGAATTGATACGGAAAAATAATTCAGATTACGATCAAATTAATCTGTTGGCAACAACTTTAAGAGATAATCCACCAACTAATAGAGATCCCATTTATCTAGGTTACCTTTTGAAGAAATTTACTGTATGTTTACCTTCTTTATTCCAAATCATATTAGATATAGAATTTGATAAAAATGTCCCAACGCGAAAGAATCAATTAGGTGAAACTTTCAAACCATTAGGTTTTGAAAGATTTAAAATAGTGGAATTGATTGCAGAATTATTACATTGTTCAAATATGGGTCTGATGAATTCAAAGAGAGCTGAAAGAATAGCTACGAAAAGAGATTTGTATAGACAAATGTTCTTAACAAATGATGATAATCAGACAGTACCTACATTACATAGACTCTCAATCAATGAATCAGACATTGGAAACAATGATAATAATGATGATTATGATGCCATTATTAGTAATGAAAATGATAATGTCATTAATAATGAAAATAAATCTAAACAACCATTGAATGAAAATGAAGATGAGATTGATAACGCTTTGGAAAAATTCTTACAAGAGAACGACGGTAACGATGGTGATGAAGTAGATGAATCATTCGATATTCCTTACGTTAAGGATACACAGAATGAAAAATTAAGAAATGTACCAACAATTGGTGATTTTTATAAAATTTCCCTATATGATAACTATATCATCCCAACTATATTGTTATTATTTCTTAAATATCCATGGAACAATTTTTGGCATAACGTAATATTTGATATCATTCAACAAATTTTCAATGGTAGAATGGATTTCTCATATAATTCATTCCTAGTATATTCATTGTTTGATATCAAAGGTTCATATCAATTTAATAAATTAATACCGACAAAATCACAGGATCCTGAATTGGATATCTCAAATTTTAAGATAACTACTGATTTTATATTAAGAGGTTATCAAAGTTCTTATAAATTTTATGATGCTAAAAATATGAATCTAGGTTACATGGGTCATTTAGTATTAATCGCTGAAGAAGTTGTCAAATTCTCAAAATTATATAAAGTTGAATTGATCTCTCCTGATATTTTCCAATGTTTACAAGATGAAGATTGGCAATATTATTCTGAGGAAGTATTAAACGATACAAGAATGATGTATTCAAAGATATTGGGTGGAGGAACCTACGTTGAGGATGGAAACGGTAATATCATCCCACAATTGCCAGATACAACATATAATACTGATAATAAGGAATCAGGTGAAAATGATAATGATAATGGTATCAATGGTGAAGAAAATATGGGCGGTGGTTTGGTCAATGTTGAATCATTAGAGGAACAATTATCAACAGAATCAGATCTGCATTATAAACTAAAACAAATGTTGATTTCAAAATCAAGAACAGATGTTGATGAAGCTAATGAGAAGAAGGGAGTAATTATACTAGGGCCACCGCCATCATCAGACAATTGAACCATTCGATACTATACTACGAAATTATGATAAAAATTTTAAGTACGGATAGGGAATAATCGCATATATAATAACTAATTCCCTATCTCAAGCAAGACCTCTCTGAATGAGATACGCAAAAGAAAAATAATTTGTTTGTAACTAAATATCCATGATATATGTAATTAGACTATAAGAATCTGTAATTATTATTATACATTTTATTTATATACTTTTTTTTATATTTTTTAATGGGTGTTGGTAAATGTTTATTCCTTCTTTTTGGAGCCTAGCTTTGTACCTTTACTTTTGATGTCTTTAGACCCTACAAATCTACCAATAATAAAATTCCAGATACCTTTTGGTAATTTGAAGAAAATAGTGTCAGTGACTGATGGAACTGGGATATCATCTGGTGTTATCAAGGACTCCTTCTCATCAGCTTCAACGAGGTACACGGAACCAAATTTAATATGTAAATTCTTACCTTCATCTTCTTCGTGCTGTTTGAAGGTTAATCTGGTTTCACCTAAACCATTGCTTGTATCTTGTTCTTTACATTGTTGAATGAAGGATTCGATTCTTTTAACTTGAGATTTATGTTGGATCTTTAAAATCACATAATGAATGAAACTTGCAGCAATAAAGATGAAACTTAGAATGAACCAAGTTTGAGGTTGGACTCTCTTGAAGAAGAAACCACCTTTCTTGAAATTATAATCAGGAAATCCATTCTTCAAATAATAATCGTATGTCTTTCTTGTATCGTCGTTGGATAAAATTTGGGTAGCTAAATTTAAACGAGAATATAAAGTCTTATATTTCTTATTTTTATCTGGATGGTATTTTCTAGATAACTTTCTTAAATTCTTGGAGATTTCCTTTGAAGTAGACTTTTGACCATTAGTTAACTTCAAAAATTTATAGAAATTCATTTTATCACCATATTTCTTTGTGATCTCTTGATGTAATTGAAAGATCTCAACTTCTGATGCGGTGAACGCATAAGCGAGAGAACCCAACGCAATTACCGCTAGGATCAGATTTAATCTTTGTGATAGCATAAGGTACGTGATAATGTTGATACTCTATGTAAATTGCAAATTGTATGGATAAACTATGCATCAAAACTGTACCTCTTTTTATATTTCTTAACTTTGCTCAGTTGCTAAATCATCGAAAAATTTCAGAACACGTAATTTGTTTAACTTTACAATTAGGCGATGCGCCTCCCGCTGTGCAAATTAATTAATAGACTGAAGTTCACAATGGATAAACCAGATCAACTATTTTTAACATTTTGAGGAGGGAAAACTTCTGTATTACATGAAGATACCAGTTTATAGATCCGGTATCAAAAATTGATTGAAGGTGATTACAAAATGGTCTGGAAATTAACAGCTAAATTATATCAATACTACCAACTAACAACTAGTTTCCTTTATGTTGCCTTACTGGCTAGGTGGATCATTATATTCCCATTGGTGGGTGTGAAATTTCTTCCTGGAGGTCTTCATGAGTTTTTAATATATTTGCTATTCTTTTCTTCTCTGTTTGAAATACTATGGTTGTTTGTATTTAGAGGAATTAAAGGTACGTTTAGAAGCAGAACTTTGCTAAAGGATTTGAATTTTCTATATTTTGTTCTTGTATTCCATTTCAATGATGATTACGAACATGCACTAGTGTTAAAGAATATCAGTTATTCATTATTTATTGTCAGTGTGTCTTTAAGTCAAACTTATTGTCATGCTATTCAAATATTTAAGAGAGGACCGAATTATAAAAGAAAGACTCTACTTTGGAAATTAGATACCTTTATATTAATGCCTGTTTTATATTGTAGTGAATTTTCATTGTTCTTAATAAATCAAAGATTCCCAAACTTTCATACTACAAAGGAAATAGATCAATTTACTAAATTTATTTTAGTAATTTTCTTCCCATTGGCATTATCATGTTACAGGAAACATATTGCAAGAAGCTAAATTTTCTCTAGTTAAGTATCCTTTCATAGTTGCATATTCATATATTAAGTTTTATATATATAAACAATATTTTATAATTCAAGTTTATCTGATATTTCTTTTGCAAGTTCGCTTGCGAATTGTTCTGCATCCATTGAATCTGTATCCAGGGATTCATAATGTGATTTTGCCTGTTGTAATTGTGTCAATATCGATTCTAAATTGTCCTTAGGAGTTATTACATTTTTCTGACCCGTAGGTGTATTTAACCTTTTCGAATGAGTCCATTCATATGTATCTATTATTTCCTTGATTCTTTCTGTACCAATTTTATCGTCATATTCATTTTTATCAGTTGAATTATCTAGTTGAACAAATTCTACTTGTGACTGAGCGACTGCCATCTTCACATTCAAATCATCTATCTCATTGAGTTCTATTGGGTTACCATTATGACACCATACTAGAAATGATTCTTGATCAACTAAAAATTTTGAAATCAGCGATGTATCCTTGGGTATCTCATCGATGATAATCAACCCAGCAAGTGCATCTCTTAATAAATCACACATTGGATCACTAAAATCAGTGGTCCATTCTTCAATGGAATCACATTGATCTATATAAAGGTCAAATTTTGTAGTATAATATTTTGTTGACCATGTTAAATTTTTCACTATAGAATCATCATTTTTAAAATTTGCTTGCTGGAGACATTGTCCAAATATCTTGTGAATGATACTTGTTTTATCAGTGGTGCTGGGATCCTTAAATACTATCAGTATCTTGTCACGTTTCATCTGTAGATATTTCTATTATATATGATGTGATTTGCTTTGAAGTCTCTGTGATTAATTTTACTCTATATCTTTTTCAGTGTCATTTAAAGCGTAAACCGAACATGCAAATTATTCTGAGCATTGTAGTCAAAATTATTCTTAGTAGATATTGATTATTGAATTATATATAAAAAAAAAATGATATATATAAGGGAAGGTATCACAATTAGTTTTCTGGGGATGCAGCGTAGAAATGTAAGTAAGCACCCATTAATTTAATACCGTTAATGAAATTACTAATATCTAATTTTTCATTAATGGAATGGGCACCATCATCACCACGACCCATTGGTAACAATAGAACAGAAGTCTTTAATTGTTGTTCGAAAGTTAATGTGATTGGAATGGAACCACCTTCTCTAGTTAAATCTGGTTCGACACCGTAGACAACTTGAGTAGCCTTTGATGCAGCTGTGAATTGAGCATTAAATGGATCAGAGACCCAATAAGCACCATCGTGAATCAATTCTGCATGACAAGTATTTGGGGAACCTAGTTTCTTGAATACATTGTTACAATGATCGACAACTAATTGAGTCAATTTTTCAGAATCCATATCAGGAACAGTTCTAATGGAGAATTTACCGTTAACTTTAGCTGGGATAACAGTCTTAGCACCTTGACCATAGAATGCACCTTCTACACCATGAACAGATAAAGATGGGTATCTCCATCTATGCATTAAAATATCTTCTTTTGTCTTGTATAAAGCTGTATTTGAACCACTTGCTTCATTTAATTCTTCAAGTGAGAAATCGATTTTTTTATAAATTTCATGTTCCTTTTCTGTAACAGGAGCCACCATTTCATCGATACCTTTAATTAAGATTTTACCTTGAGAATCGACAAGACTTGATAAAATTTGCATTAAATCGACCATTGGTTCTGCGATGACACCACCAAAGACACCTGAATGTAAATCAGCTTTTGGACCTGAAACGGTAACTTGATAATAGTTACAACCTCTTAACCCATAAGTTAATACAGGTTTCTTGGTACCTAACCAATAATTATCACTGATACAAACAGCATCAACACCTTTGAAATAATTTGTAGCTTCTCTACCGATTAATTCTTCAAGACCTAATGAACCAGATTCTTCCATACCTTCGAAACAAGTAATTAAATTAACAGGGAATTCAATACCTGCTTCAATATGAGCTCTAACGATATGTAACCAACCTGTTAATGGACCAGTATCATCAGTAGAACCTCTACCTTTCAATTGTTGAGTAGTTTCATCTACAACTAATTCGAATGGTTCAGTATCCCACCCATCTTCGATTTGTGCAGGTTGAACATCATAATGACCATATACCAATACAGTTTTCTTATTTGGATCATTACCATAACGAGACAAGACAACAGGTGGTAATTGTAAATTTGGATTAGTTACCGGTGGAGGTTGAGTACCTAATTCTTTTAATTGAATATCATGAAACCCTAACGATTTCAATTGATCAGCTAAAAAATCAGCTTTTTTAACAACCATTGGTCTTAGGGATTCATCACTTGAAACCGCTGGGATCTCGACGGCTTGTTTTAGGACATTAATGAAATCCGGTTTCAATTCATCGATTTGTGGGAACAGTTTATCGAAGACAGGTTTTAATTTATCTGAGGACATTATTGTTGTTGAGGATAGTGAACGTGCGACTGTTGGATTAGGTTTCTTAACTGTAGTTGAAATTAATTTATTGATTAGATTAACAAACATCCGGGGGGCAGAAGAAACCGTAGCAGACTTAATGTATATGTGTCTTTCTAATATTTGATATCTGGTTGCAAGAACTAAGAAGAAACAAGTGACTATCACAACTATTTATAAGAAAAGAATGCTGTTCATGAGTTGCAAGTTGGAGGCAGTTGTTGAATTGAACAAAGCAAAGTAAAGAAGGGTGAATGAATGGATGAATAATTGCCATAATAAATAAAGCCAACGAGGATTTGTTCGCGGCGGGAAAACAACACCGAGGAGAAAAAGCAAAAAAAAGCGACGTACATAGTGATAATATGTGGCCTATTTCTTTAACTGTTCTACGGGTGCTTCTGTGCAACAATACCATAGTCAACAGGTCGCCGTTTGACACATTTCTGGCAGACAGGCGTGCGGCTGTTTCTCTGGCAATGTATAATATCTGCTGTGACACATTTTTGTTGCTAGGCAGGGTAATAACAACAATAATTGTAATAATAACAGTCTTTGTGTCACAAGCGATCAATTTGCAATGTTGTAATGTTGTTTTGGTTCACAGTGGTACTCTCTCGATGTGGTGCACGTAGATGGTATATCGGAAGACAGTGTTTTGGTTCATTTGTTGCTGTTTTATAGAGCATCACTCTCTGGTGACTCTCGTCTCTTGCAAGGGGTGTCCCATCTGTATGTCTTGTACCCATCTCGTTGTATAGTTGTTCTTTGACACAGGAAGTGAAAACGAGCAATTCAGATAGATTGTGGATATATACCTGGTCAGAAAGAGGTTTATGTGAGAATAGTCAATCGTTTACTTGCCTTTGAAGATGAAAGAAAGAAGATCTAACTATTAAACAATTGTTATTTACATAATATGTTAATGACAGTGGATGACTTAAGTGTCTATTAGAAACGTCAATATCATATTAACAAATATTAGACTAAATAGGAAAAAATAGTTCATGTTGACCACTTCGCCAGGGGTACCGTTTTATAAATATTTAGAATAATCTCCTGCCAATCATTCAGTGACTAATTTTTTAGAAAATGTACATGATTTAGAGAAATCATTTTGGGAGGCTCTAAAACCAGTCGGTATCTCTATCTCTTAGGGTGGTTGTTTATCTCAAAGGACATCATATGTAGATCAGTTGTGTTGTTGATAATATGAGTACATGACAGTTGTTGGTAAATAGACACATTGACAGAGACACACTTTGCTAGAGAGACTGCACAATGTAGGGCCCATTATTAATCCTGGAATCAGTTAAATAAAATGATCACTAAAATATCTATATCAGTACTAAGAGATATATGAAAGGTCCGGACGAACTAATTTGGAATTACCAAAAATTCTTCTCTTGTAAAACAGGTTGTACCTTGTTTAGGTTAAAATGGCTGAGTTTGTTCACGATTATAAAGTTTATAAGAGGATATAGACATAAATCACCCAAAGAAAAAAGATAAATATATCCAATGAATGTAAATTTTTATTGAAGGTAATAACAAAATGCTTCTGTGCCCTATGGCTGACAATAGAATTTTCCAAATGCTAATTGATAAATTGTAAAAATGACACTTTGAGAAGGTTGAGATAAAGATTTCAGATAAATTAGAATTTGGTATCGAGTTTTGTTCACCCTGAATAATTACTATTGGCAACAACTAGAAAGTATGATAATGTCAGATCAGTGAGCTTAAAGTTGAATGAAATAATATTTGGAATATTTGTGAATTTGTGTATATGTGCATCTTCAACTACAATTGACAAATAATATATGCATACTAGATTCTAATTTAGAATTTAAATATCCATTCGATGTACAAAATACTGAGTTTCGCAATGTATATAATTTTGAGATCTGTTTTAGGGAACTGGGGATATTTGCGGAGGTAGAGCATAAAGTTGCTTTAATAAATATTCAAATATATAAGACAATAAATATTACTGTCGGTATAGTCATGCTACATACTGGTTATAACATCATTTTTTACTCATAACAGCGTTATTTTTGTGATCTTGTAAGAAATAATCTAGCATTTTTAAGATTTCAACATGTAATTATGTTATTTTCTTACTCAAGTAATTACCAAAACCATAAATTTCTAACAAATCTTAAAATTCGAAGATTTTGTTTACTTTTTTATTTTTATTGAATTACTGATATTCAGCAAGAAAAACAGTTTTAAACCAGTTTAATAACACTACCCAGACGTTAGAAATATCACTGTTATGTTTATTATTCTTCGCCTTCAACTCATCTGACTCAACGTCCCTTAAATATCTACCATTTCTATATACTTGAACTTCAGCGACGCCCTAAGGAAAAATTCAGAAGTAACAACTGTTTGATTGACATATACAAGATATAAAAAAAGATTTAAGACAAACACCAACAACAACTAAATAGCAGTGAAAAGACAATAATCTAAACTATTAATTTCAAACAACTCATTTCCAAGTTTAACCCCCCCAATTTTGAATGCGTTAATACAAGGATGATCGGAGATAATAACAATGATGTATTAACACAGGTTGTTGCAGGTAGTACTACAGCAGTATTTAAAACTACATTAACCCAACCTTTTGAGTATGTGAAAACTGTTTCACAATTACGTAGATCAGTCTCAGGTATTAAGCAAACTGTAGCAATCCAACCTGTAAAGACATATTTTGTTGGTTGTTCAATATTAAATATTGGAGCCATATTAAAGACAAGTGCAAGATTTGGTACATTTGAACAAATTTGTCAATTAATGAAAACCAACAGTGGTTCAGAAACTGGAGTATTATCAGGTTGGCAAATTGCTTTAGCAGGAATAATCACTGGCTCGGTTGAAAGTTTATGGATAATCCCCTTTGAAAACATCAAGACAAGAATGATTGAAAACTCAATGATCATAAATGATAGAGCCTTTGGGATCACCAATGATGACAAAATAAGTAACAAATCAACGCATACTAGTAACCCAAGTCCGGCAAAAGGTAAGACATTCCATGAAGTACCTAAAACAACAACAATTGATGCATTAAATCCAAGGTATCAGGCATATTTACAATATGAGAAGAATCCATCTGTAGGGATGTTCAATACAATTATTGAAACATATAAAACAAGAGGGTTACCAGGTTTTGTACAAGGTAGTATGCCAACAATTTTAAGACAAATTGGGAATTCAATGGTGAGATTTACGGTATATACTTCATTGAAAAAATTATTAACTCAACCCGGCGAACCAATAAATGAAACAGTTGCTTTCATATTAGGTGCTACTTCCTCAATCGCTGTTGTCTCTGTAACACAACCATTGGATGTAATCAAGACTAGAATGCAAAGTAAAGATGCTTGGAAATCCTATAAGAATTCAGTAAATTGTTGTTATCAAATGTTTATAACCGAGGGTTATATGTCTCTTTGGAAAGGTTCCATCCCCAGACTGTTTAAAGTTGGGTTATCAGGAGGTATCTCATTTGGTATCTATCAATATGTTGAGAATCTAATAAATTTAATGAGAAGGGAAGGTTATTTGAAGCCACTGGAATGATTACTTTAACCGAATAGTTAAATTAGTCTAATTGTAAATATATATATTCCTTAAATACTTATATCTAATTCAATAAAAAAAACTGCGTACATAGGAAAAACAAATACGAGTTCAATTATTATACATCATCTTAACCAAACCAGTCCATCTCTAACTCATTCATTTCCTCTACGGTCAAATAAGGTGAACAAATGGCAAAAATCTCACTATCGGTTGCGTCTAATGGGATTACTTGATATTTTTGAAGCAGTTCTATAATTTTTGTTCGCTTGGGAATAAGCAATCCACTGCCATTGTCAAAATCATTTGCCATTTTTTGGACAATCGTGGACGATACATCTTGCATTGTTTTCCATGTTTTATCTCTAATTTTGATATCATTTGACTTCATAAAGTTTTGGAACATGTCTTGTAGCTTCTTGATCCCAATTGGTTTTATCTTTTGCTGCAAATTTATCGATTCATCTAGTTCATAGTAAGATGTGGGCTTTAATGGAGGACTTACAACAATATTTTGCCCTTCATCCCATTGCCGTATCCTTGATTCTGGTGAGGCAACAAGGTTACGATCACTGTTGTTTTCTATTGGGAGATCTGGTCCCATATCATATGTATCTGGAGGAAAATTTGGTTCCATGTCCACATCAAAAGTTTCCGGTATAGGTTGCTCATATTCGGGCGACTCATTAACAAATGGGTTCTTGACTTGATCACTAGCTATATCATTTTGTGATTTAATAGCATTATGTTCCTGAACGGATTTCGTTACTCCATTTATACTTACTGGTGCCAGTTTTCGTATTTTCGTACCAACTCTTTGCTTTGGAATTTTTGAAAGTATTTGTTGCGACAAAGTCATTGGTAGAGCTTCCTCTGATATTATTTGTTCGGTATCATTAATTTTTAGTTGTTCTTCTCTCGGTGGGGAATTAATAATATCCATACTGCCCTCATCTTGAACACCATCTTCGCCAGTATCGACATGCCTCTTTACTGGTGATGTATCTGCCTTTGCATTTTTCAATTGTTCGATTTCCTTTCCCAAAATCGATTGGTCTGCCTTATTAAATGTATTAGATCTACTATTGAATGATCTATCCTGGATTACATCAGATTCGGTTTCATTATCAGCCTGCACTTCAACATTATCAATATCGTCAACATCACTATGTGATTGTAACAACTGGGAAGTTAAATTCTTGGCTCCTCTAGAGGCCAAGGCACTACTTAAATCTTGCAGATATGACCTTATTTCAAAAATATCATTGTTTAGTGGTTCAACACTAGCTCGTACCTCATGTTGTCTTTTAAGTCCTGGTGTTAATGATAGAATCAATTTATCTCGAAGTCGTTGTTCTTCTAATGCTCTTTCTTTAAATGGCGTGAGAATCACGGAGTCGGACGGACTCTGGGATTTTGCTGATCCTGTAGGCGATCTAATGTCCATATCACTCAAAATATCTTATATCTTTACCTCTTGGTTAGATCCCACTCGATGTTTATTGTTTGTTTATTTCTTGATTTCATTTGTTTACGTTGTTATTATATGACGAAGAAAATGTCGCGTTACAGATCAGCAAATAAAAATTGACTCTCCCCTGGGAGATGAGACAGATGATCGTTACATACATTACAAATATTATATCTAATGGTTCAGTTTCAATGAAAAATCTACCACTTGAACACCCTGATGAATTGAACTAGTACTATAGATGTCGATGTCATTACAAAGGAATCCATCTATATTCTGTAATGTTAGGCCACCAGAGCACTCCAGTAAGAAATGTTTCTTACCCGTCCATTTCGCCTTCAAGGATTTAGCACAGACTTTCAAAGCATCATGTTCAAAATTATCCAGCATAATAATGTCTGCACCTGATTCAATTGCTTCATCTGCCTCTGCTTCAGACTGACATTCCACCTCAATTTTGATTGCAAAACCACAAACGTTTCTAGCATCAGTGACAGCATTTCTAATTGATCCACGAGACCAAATATGATTATCCTTTAACATAACCATTGAAGATAAATCGTAACGGTGTGTGTCACAGCCACCAACCAACATTGAATATTTTTCAAGTCTACGTAAACCTGGTGTTGTTTTTCTTGTACCTGCAATAATACCAGTGTAACCAACATCGCGTGCTCTTGAGATAACTGTATTTGCAGCTGTAGCGACACCAGATGCTCTACTCAGGATATTTAACGAAGTTCTTTCAGCTAATAAGATATCCTTTGCAGAACCGGTGACTGTAGCAACGGAAATCTTACCATTTGTAGTGGTATCTAAATATTGCCCCTCTTCAAAATGCCAATCGACAGTTAAATTACATTGGCGATAAACTTCTGTAGCAAAGGGAACACCACTTAACACACCATCAGATTTCGCATACAAGGTTGCAGTTTTTTTATCTGTTCCAACAACGTAACCTCCAATATCGAAGGATGGAACATCTTCAGATAACCAATTAGTGACATCTTGTTTCCACTCACCACTCACTGGTAGTAAATTCTCGAAAGAAGGCATATTGTAACTTTAATGTAATATAATGCGTATTAGTTAATCTATCACCAAATGTAAAGTATTGGTTTAAATAACTATACCTAAACCAGTGGAATCCTATCAGTACCAGTTCAAAAAAACCTCTTCCTCGAGATGACAATGAACTAAATCTCATTTAAATATATTAATTTAATTGGAAAATGGTGTGACTGTCGCCAATTCCGTTCCGGTGGGAATCGGCGTGTCGCTCTTCCGTTTCATCCGTATGTAAGTAAATAGAGCATTCACGGAAGGACGGAACATGAAAAGCACATTTCATTAGTACATATACATATATTCATATATATAAGTGAATAAAAGTATACCCATGGTAACTTTTAAATGTTTATGCAATTACAATCTCTAACAAATTTCACTATTTATTATGGTTACAAAAGTTGCTGAGTCAATGTAGTCTTTTCTTGTTCAGATAAAGTCTCGTAAATTGCCCCGAAGTTATTAGAATCACTAGTAGTAAATTGCTTCAAAGATTCTACTAACAATTGTGTTACACTTTGTGGGATTTTACCAATACCTGTAATTTCCTCGGAGTCATCCTCCCCGTATTCAGCTGGGTTCACATCTTCTTCTTCGTCTTCGATATATTCTTTTAACTTGTCATAATTTAATGCATCATCAACGTCTTCCCATCCATCGTCATCGTCGTCCTGATCGTTGGAATGATCATGACCATGACCATGACCATGACTATTAACTAAACCAGCTGCAGAATCAATAGATTGTTGATTTGTTGGCTGTCTCGTTTGGAAACCAAGTTCTGTGACAAACAATTTTACAATCTTAGCAAATGGAGATATTTGAGTATATTGGTCCGGCATCTTCTTAGCCATGGATCTAGTAATGATCAAATCCCCATCATATGGAATCAAATCACCGTTTACTTTCAATTCAGAGAGACGTGGATCAGACGACATATATAGTTTACTCAACGCCAGGATATTTTCCTTGATCTTTTTCTCACCTCTAATGACCTCAAATGATTCGAACCACTTATTGAAGACTTTACAAACTAAGTTATTATCTTGAGATTCATTTTGTAATTGGAATAAGAAATCTAAAGTTTGAGTAACATCTGAACAAGTCAATAAACATAACAACGATATCAAGTTTTGCTGAGTCGAAATATTCTTGGAATTAATCAATCTAGTTACCGCTGCTTTTAAAATCACAGGAATCAAACTTTGAATCTCCGTTGAAAATTTTGTTAACATTGTGACGATTAATGTACCAACGTTCATTGCAGCGCTATCACTAACATCGATAGAAAGTAATCTTTCAAGAATATGGACTACAACCTCCAAATGGGGTACCACTACGGATGGTTCACTATTATATATCAAATAACTGAATGCATCTGTAGTTAATTGTAAAGTTTCTTCTTCAGTTGAGAATTTTAATACATCAACCAAGGGTTCAAACATATATTCTGTAATTTGAATAGGTAGCGAGCCTTCACCAGGTTTCTTCTTCATGAAAACTGTGACAAATTCTAGAATTAATGATAATAATGGGGAATATTTATAGTGTGTAGCTTTACTACCTTTAATAACATTCACGAAACTTGGCATACAAACTTGGATAAACGATTCATATGTGGCTAAATTGACGCCGTCTAATAAAACTTGTAAACAATCTTGGGATTCTACTACAACCTGGATATTATCAGGATTCTTACTGGAAATTGTCATTAACAGTGAAAATTCCTGTTGAAGAATAGCATCTGAAGAAGAAATACTGTTAATTTTAATTGTTTCGTCAATTGTTTCAACCAATAGACCGAAGGTATCTTCTTCAGCATCTTCCATAACTTCATTAATTATTGAAAGAATAGATTCCTGAATTGTCACACACTTCTCACTACCCATCACAGATGGAAATTCAACAAAATAAGTAAAAGACATGAATGATATTAATGAACATGACTGTAGTAATGGATTATCAATGTTGATCACTATTTGTAAAATTTTCAGCAGATAATTTTGGACCAATTCTTTAACATTTGGAATCCCATCCATGAATTTTTCTAGTATCTTTGGAGTAAACAGTATGATTCTACCCTTTAATAATTCATCATTTGTCTCTAAATTGAAAATGACATTAACCATATTAGTAATATCATTATATTGAGAAATTTCGATGTCATCATCATTCAAGAATAAGTTTTGTAAATTGTACAATGCAGATTCCAATATTTTTGAATCTCTAGAATCGTTGTAGTTACTTAAAATTGCACTGATTCTTTGACATAATATAGTGAAGTATGATACTAGATGGGTGTCAGCTAATGAAGTCAAAAATTCATTTATTTGGTCTCTTATCGAGTAAGAAGCTTGCAAACCAGTCTCCTTGGATACAAATTCATTAAAATCAGAGGTCCAAAATTCGGCTGTAGATAGATCAATAGTACATAGGACCAAAGAAATATCAACAATTGTGGTTTGTTCTTGTTCTGTAAATGGTAATGCTAACAAACTTGTTAAAAAGTCAATCATATATATACCACATTCATTGAATGTGTCAAATGCCTCAGTATCTTGGTTATCACTAGACAAGTATGAAATATAGTAATCCTTCAAGTTGTTCAAATCTGTGAAAAGTTGATTCTTGAATGATAATTGATATTCTTTAGCGAATAATTTTTTCGGAAATTCATTCTTGATTAAGACCAAATTTTCATATATTTTACCACTCAGAATAGTTTGGTTTCTATCAGAGAAATCTGTAGTCTTAGTTAGTAACATCCCTAAAGTTTGTAATGCCTTTGGTATACATTCTTGAATGAAAAATTTCCTCTTATCTGTTGAATGAGAGTCCATTGCAGACATTTGTAGTAAAGTAGCATGAAACAATTTCACTGCTGCAATTTTAGCCTCTATGGTAGAATTTTCATTATTCAACAATTGGAAAATTACTGATAAAGTTTCATAACCTATTCCACCTTCGAAGAACATTTCTTCTGATATAATATCATCATAGATTTCGTTTAATAAAGAAATAGCATTCAATGAATGTTGATTATTGATTGATTCATAAATAATTTGTAATAATTCAGGCCATTGATCAGGGAAATCAACTGCTGATATTTGTACGATACAATAAGATGCACCATTTTTAATTTTTTTATCAATTTGATCATCTAAACATAATTTAATCAATGCATTCCTTGTTACGAGTTTAGTTTGTGCATCGATAACTGACGTATTTCTATATGATTCAAAACCGGGTCCCCAGTATAATGTGATCAATTTTCTTAATGATAATAGAGCAAATTGTCTTGCTGCTAGATCATGATTGGCATCTAATGCAACGGAAACTAGTGCATTGAATATCGCAGAAGAATCTAAATCACAAGAACTTAATAATTGGTTCTCAGCGGTTTCTCTTTGGATATTGTCAGCTGATTGTGCTTGTACAATTAATTCATCTATATTAAAATCCATTACAATCCGTGATATTATCTGTATAACTGTGATAGATTGGGTTCTACTGTTCTCCACGGAAAAAAAAAAATATTTTGAACTTCTTCCAAAAGGTTATTTTGAACAATACCTCTATCGAATTACAAGTTCCTTTGTAACCCATCATGATATATCGATAGCAATAACAATTGGTATCGAAATGATTCCATAGAGATTTCAACAATGACGCGTTTATTTTCCAGTTGGTACGCAATTTGCAAATTTTACTCTAACAAAATAAAGAGCGTCTCTTCTGTTGAAAAGAAAAATAATACCGTCTGGTGGAAGAACAGACAGACAGACAGGATAATAAATAATCGACTGGGAGAGAGTAGTGTGTTATAATTGAAGAAGAAACTTGACAGTTACTAACAAACAGTATAATTACGTGATGAAGATTCCCATTCATAGACGGATAAACTGTATGACAACAACAGCAAACAATGATATAACTGAGCGGTCACCACAACACATCATGACAACTCTTCTATGATTAATCCTACCCCTGAATAAACTACTTCAATGACCAGGAAACTGATCGTTTCTCTGGCAAATACCTTATTCAAACAAATGGTCCCTGAGTTCCCAAAGGAATGGTTCATTTCTAATAAGAATTGCAAGACTTCTTTATAAACAAAACTATCCAATGAATGAATGAATAAAAGATTCTCTGAGGTCGGCGGCTAATTGGAATTGCGCTTTGTGTGGTCGTTTACCAATTTGTGCGGTAATTTCTGAGAGCGGAAATATATAGGGTGCTGTTAGGGTTTGGGGAAATGCCCTGTTTTAGGGTCACTAATTATTGCTAGCATTTATTCACCACACTGTGAGCAGAACATATAAATGGAGGACTAAATAATATCTTCTGATTTGACCAGCTGTAAACAAAAATGCAGTTCAATGTGCACACAGCGGTTTGACCCTTAAATATAACAGAAGTTGTTAGAAATGCTTAGTTGGGTGTCCAGTATTTTTAACTCTCAGGATGGGGCAGATGGCGACAAAGGTAAATATGGATTCCAAATGTCCCTGACATTATCGACTCATCCGTTTCTAGATGAATACCGTGAAGGTGTAAGAGCCCGTGAGCTCGAATTCATGGAACTGAAACGTAACAGAGAGGGAGTTGATTTCGAGCAGCCTAGAGGAAGACAGAATTATCCAACAGTCATCGTGAGAAGTAATGAATCTGTGAGTGCGATTCAGACAATGATCTGCAAGACAGAACCATTCCACAATGAAAAAGAAAGAGTGATGGATGCACTCACAGACACGACGTATCATGGACAGACTCTCTATATGAAGGATGAGAAATGTAAAGAGGTAGACCCAACTCTCTTCAAACCATTCAAATTTGGGCCAGAATATTCATTTTCATTTGTTAGCTTTAAAAACATATTCTGGAATGTTCCTTTTATATTTATTGGTTTTGATCGTGAGAAACATGGATTTATAGAAGATATGTTTTCTGACATTTTAAACTGGAACCCCATTGGCAAAAATATAACGTTTATTGAGTTCCTTGAGTACATGTCTCAACCTGTTGTGTTTTGGATTAGGACCAAAAATGAAATAAAGCAAAACTTGACATATTACTGGAGTGAACGAGGTCTATTTGACCGGGATCATGATTTATTGGAATATAGGATCATGAGCAATATCACGGTTCAAGATAAAATCTTTAAGATGTTAAGGGATTCATACTTGGAAATGATGGGAAGACAACTTTTAGATCCTAGTGGTCAAAGCAAACATATGCTTCTGGCGTAGATGTGAAATAGATCAATAGTTGTAGTCTATTCTGATATTATATATATATATATATATATTTGTAATATAATTTTCTTCAAACAAGGTGAATAATATATTACTTTTATATATTCTGTTATATAACTTTTAATAGCAGAGGTAGTGTTCACAAGAAACCAGACTCACATAACGGGATTACAACAGTAGCAATAACTATAGTATCAAGCAACAGTTCACAAATAACTAAATTAAGCACTGATATAAAAATATTAAAGAAAAATATTAATAAGGGATAAAAGGATTTTCTTCTTGGATACCATTTAATGGTGACTATTGCTAGAGATAATGTATTATAACTGGGTACTATTTCATGATATCTCGACTGTTTAGACTGCTACAATCAAGGTGATTCCCCTAATATATCCCTATACATTGAAGTAACGAAACAATCAAACGACTTTTCAACATGCCTGTTGATTATTGATGTCAATGAAATACATATTGATAAATAAATCTTACAGAGAGGAGATGGGGGATGAGACATATAATCGTGCCTGTCCCTAGGGACACCCACTTCGGACAGCATATCAACTCCTCTCGGCCGCCTCCTCCCCCCGCACAGTCTAAAAACAGAACAATCGTAACAAAAAAAAAAATGACACACTTTTACGTTGGGGTCCCTGAAAGTCTGAAGCGTTGGAAGATCTCCTCTATTGTTATAAAGACGTATATCTAGACATATATGTATGTATATTATGGGTGGTAATATCATTTGAGAGTTGCAATGACCAATGAGAGGTGTTTTGTGTTTACCCCAATATTCTCCAATATATATATATATTTTCGCAATATTCTGTGAATTATTTTATTCCTGATATAATATAAATAGAGGTAATTGTTCTATCTTTCTCAAAATATTTTTTAAATACATTTTTTTTCTCCCATTCTTAATTGTTATTTTATTATAAAGAGTAACAAACAAACAAAAAAATATTCATAGAAATACTTAAAAATATGTCCCATCAATCATTCTTTTTAAATGTCAATGTCATTGACTCTAACTTTACTGTTAGATCAATATCATTACCTAACAATTTCACTGAATCTTCTTTTCAGAATTACGAAAATAAAGCAAATAATGATTACATTTTAATCATGTCAGATTCCCCTGATAATGAAAATATTTGCCCCTTTTTAAAGGGCATTAATATGTTGGATAGAATCAAATCTTTCAGAAACAGATTTGAGAAACAGGTGTCACTTCCTGAAAATTGTACCATATTGCAATTCTTCTTAAAAGATGATAATTATATTGAAAAACTAAATTATAAGAAGGATTCGATTACCCTTTGTATGTTCAAAAATTTTATTTTCTTATTTGGAACAATATTAAATAAGAAAAATTTGTTAGATACTATTCAAAATTCTATCCAAAACAGAAAAATTCATCCAATTTATTTCCCATTATTATTAGAAGAAGTAATATTGGATAGAATGGATCAATATCTTACAAACTGGTTAAATTATATCAGTTTTAGTGATATTACGAAACCTGAGGTTGAAAACTATAAAAAAAAAATGGTTAAAAGATTTAAAATGGAAAGAAAAATTATGCTATTATGCAGGTAATAACAGCCCAAATTTAGAAAAAAAATTCAATGTGAACTATCTTGAAATTTTAGAAGATCCTAAAAAGATAAGAAATATTACGGCTGAATTAAAGAAAGAATTTTCGGAAACATCAGCTAGTCTACGCAGATACCGAATTCAGAAAGATTTAGAAAATATTAACGGAGCTCATCGCCATAAAACATTTTCTTACTTCGATGAACTTGATCGTGAGCTGTCTGAATTATTAATAATAAGAATGAAACGAAATCACTGTTTCTACTCTTTTTCCACATGTCTTTACTCGTTAGTTTTATTGTGATGATAACGGAACTCTATGCCATTTTCCAAAAATATTCATTGAGGTTAACAAATACTCTCATCGTTAGCAGCGTAGTGCTTCTGATTCAAATTGTTGTTTTTTTCTTTAGGGCTGTTTGATGAGAAGTAGTAACCTTTCTTTGGTGGTAGAATTTAATAAATACATTTATGTAAAAGTAATACCATGAAATATGAACAAATCATTTGTTATAATACTTACATAAAATGATTTTAATAATATCATATATCTATCTTATTTCTTCAAATGTAAAAAAAACGATATTTTATTCATATTTACAATTATTACATCTGCAGAAATAAAATACACTTTGATCCATTTGAGAGCACATCCTTCAATTCGATCATTGAGATGGGATATGTTATTTAATAGTCAGGTCCTTAATTTACAATATTTTGATTTTAATCAGATTGGTCAAATATTTTTTGTTCGTAATTGATCAATAGTAACCACTATTATACAGTTCTATAATTATCCATTTATATAATCATTTCGCTATATATCATATTATGCGTATCCTTATAACTGGTCATTCAAATATTTCAATTCTAATTGTAATGACACATATTTTGTCATCATAAAAGAAGTTCAAAACAGGTAAAACCATATTTGCCCTTCAAACTCATATTTGAAAGCACTTCAATATAACACTGTTACGCAAGTCTTCAATGTCATTCAGAATTTGATTCAGTACAATTCACTGTTCGTCATTCTCAGTAGGAATAACAGGTCTGTCGGTATCATTTATTCTAATTCATTCTCTGGCAAGGAGATATGCATTATAACTATTGATCTATTTCACATCTACGCCAGAAGCATATGTTTGCTTTGACCACTAGGATCTAAAAGTTGTCTTCCCATCATTTCCAAGTATGAATCCCTTAACATCTTAAAGATTTTATCTTGAACCGTGATATTGCTCATGATCCTATATTCCAATAAATCATGATCCCGGTCAAATAGACCTCGTTCACTCCAGTAATATGTCAAGTTTTGCTTTATTTCATTTTTGGTCCTAATCCAAAACACAACAGGTTGAGACATGTACTCAAGGAACTCAATAAACGTTATATTTTTGCCAATGGGGTTCCAGTTTAAAATGTCAGAAAACATATCTTCTATAAATCCATGTTTCTCACGATCAAAACCAATAAATATAAAAGGAACATTCCAGAATATGTTTTTAAAGCTAACAAATGAAAATGAATATTCTGGCCCAAATTTGAATGGTTTGAAGAGAGTTGGGTCTACCTCTTTACATTTCTCATCCTTCATATAGAGAGTCTGTCCATGATACGTCGTGTCTGTGAGTGCATCCATCACTCTTTCTTTTTCATTGTGGAATGGTTCTGTCTTGCAGATCATTGTCTGAATCGCACTCACAGATTCATTACTTCTCACGATGACTGTTGGATAATTCTGTCTTCCTCTAGGCTGCTCGAAATCAACTCCCTCTCTGTTACGTTTCAGTTCCATGAATTCGAGCTCACGGGCTCTTACACCTTCACGGTATTCATCTAGAAACGGATGAGTCGATAATGTCAGGGACATTTGGAATCCATATTTACCTTTGTCGCCATCTGCCCCATCCTGAGAGTTAAAAATACTGGACACCCAACTAAGCATTTCTAACAACTTCTGTTATATTTAAGGGTCAAACCGCTGTGTGCACATTGAACTGCATTTTTGTTTACAGCTGGTCAAATCAGAAGATATTATTTAGTCCTCCATTTATATGTTCTGCTCACAGTGTGGTGAATAAATGCTAGCAATAATTAGTGACCCTAAAACAGGGCATTTCCCCAAACCCTAACAGCACCCTATATATTTCCGCTCTCAGAAATTACCGCACAAATTGGTAAACGACCACACAAAGCGCAATTCCAATTAGCCGCCGACCTCAGAGAATCTTTTATTCATTCATTCATTGGATAGTTTTGTTTATAAAGAAGTCTTGCAATTCTTATTAGAAATGAACCATTCCTTTGGGAACTCAGGGACCATTTGTTTGAATAAGGTATTTGCCAGAGAAACGATCAGTTTCCTGGTCATTGAAGTAGTTTATTCAGGGGTAGGATTAATCATAGAAGAGTTGTCATGATGTGTTGTGGTGACCGCTCAGTTATATCATTGTTTGCTGTTGTTGTCATACAGTTTATCCGTCTATGAATGGGAATCTTCATCACGTAATTATACTGTTTGTTAGTAACTGTCAAGTTTCTTCTTCAATTATAACACACTACTCTCTCCCAGTCGATTATTTATTATCCTGTCTGTCTGTCTGTCTTACCATCAGGCGGCATTATTTTTCTCTTCAACATCTTCTCGCTTAGTGGGAAAATTTAGTTGAGAGGTTTCCTGATCGTCTTGACAAGATCACTTTGAAAAGGGGCATATAGCAACAGCGACAAATCTCAACGAATTGTTTTACAATTTGAAGATATACCCAGTCAGAACGAATTTCAATTGTTACTATATAGTAAGACATTTACATACATCTATTATAATTTGGTAAGAGATAACATTACCTGAAAATTTATTGAGTATAAAAATTTTTCAACGACATAATGGAATCCGAAGGTGCTTCACAAGGAGAACAATTGTTAGATGCTTCAAGAAGAAATAATGTGGATCTATTAGAGACAGTTTTCAAAGATTTAAATGAGGATCCTATAAAGATTGCTGATTTGATTAACCATAGTAAAGATCCATTTGGTAATACCGCATTACATCTTTGTTGTAAATATGGATCATGGGATGTCCTGGATAAAATATTAGATCAAGAAGGTGGTATTGAAATTGATCCACATAATACCATTGATGGTGATACTCCTTTACATGAAGCCGTTAAGTATGCTCAGGAAGAACCCGAACACGGTAGCTTTATAATCCAAAATTTGATTGAAGTTGGTGCTGATCCAAGAGCAAAAAATAATAATAATGAAAAACCAATTGATTTAATACACAGTGACGACTTAGACGACTTGGTAGATCTTCTACAAGGTGCTGAATTAGTAGCAGATAATGCTGGTGAGATTACTAAAGATGAAGAGGAAGATATTCCCGATAATGATGACGATGATGACGATGATGATAACGACGATGAAAACAGTTCACATAGTAAAGAATCAGTTAAAAAGTAAAATAAAAAACAATAGAGGAACGGGAAGCAAAATGACTAGTGAGTTGAGGAGTTATAGAGAAATGTTAAGAATTTTGCATTGTTATATACCTTTTTTTGCATTTCTCTCTTCAATATCACAATGCTTCTTTATTGACCTTCCTTTGTTAAATCTGTTTTCTAAATTTCATCCTTGAAATAGTCATGAACATTTACATATATAGAGGTAATAAAAACTTATGTAGTATACGAATATTATTAAAATAGAAAACAAAATCTATACAATAGTAAAGTGGACTCTAAAACAATTCGCTGAAAATCCCGTTAAGAGTTGGAATATTCCATTAGAGAAATGCTTCTATGATCAATCTCTTCAAGAAAGATGATACACATTTTATATAATATGTGAAACAACTTGAAAAGAAACAAATCCCTCATATAATTAATGCTAACAACAATACAACAATAGAGCGTTGAAATAAGTATGATAGAGCACGATTAGAAGGAAGAAAAGAAAAAATCACCATTATACGAGTTCTTGTTTTGATTTTAAACCTAGAGATCAGATGCACAATATATAAAGGGAAGAAATAATGAAAACAGTTTACTTCTTACGAACTTTTGGGAACATTGAAGTAAGTGAATTAGATATATCGTGTGCATATAACTTTACTGCGATAAATATCACAACAAAATGAATTGTTTTGAATTGTTCGACAAGAAATCAGAAGAGATCGGTAAAATCTTTAATACAAAATTACTTTTATCAAAGGAGTATATCTCCTTTGATATTAATTTGGAGAATTTCGAGTATTTTATTGAAAAACTTTATGAGTGTGGTCGTGAATTGATTCCAGATTGTAAGGTTGATCATGACTTAGGACGTCAGGCATTCAAGCTTTACATTCTAGAAGGTTTAAATGTCTATATGCAACTAAATTACAAATACATACCTATAAAGGGGACTGAATTTAAAATGATTGATTATTACCATCTGAGAGAAGATTCAATTAGAATGCCTCCTAGAATGGTGATGATATACAAGGCATTGTGTGAACCTATGCTATTTGATTCTTCAATATTAGTTCCAAACATGCGTGATGTTGTTGATTATCCAACTTTGCTAAAATTGTTGCATGATGTTGGATTGCCATTTATTCTGAGAATTTTATGTAACGCTTGTAATACTGATAAACTTATTCCTCTTCAAAAAGAGGATTTGAAAATCAACCCCTTTATATGTTATCATGATGAAAGTGAAGAGATATTCAGACTTAATGATCTTCCAAGTGCATTCCAAACAGAATTTCTAAGGTATGTGAAACATATCAGGTTCAGGACATCTAAGGTAATTAGCTCTGGAGAAGTAGTTGAAGCAGAATCAACAGATAATGGAAATATTGATAGGATGATTCTAGAAAATAACGATATCGCATTTCGTTCTTCACCTTTCCTATCTATTGACGGAATTTTACATAACAAGTTACCAATTGATTCAAATCATCTTCTATGTAATTATTTGTTTCAAGTACTATTGTTTCCATCCTATACGCCATTTTCCCCTATGAGGAATACCGAAATTGACAATAATCATGTAAATAAAGATTTTACTCCAAATAGAGAAAGTATTAAGGAATTCAGTGAGGATGTTCATGAACTTAAAAATACTGCTGTGGATAAAGGAAATACGGAACCGAAGAAGCAAAAACGCAGGAATAAAAACAAGAACAGAAAGGGAGCAGCTTCACGAGTTTAGTTTGGGGAGTTGCATTCCATTGACTGATATGTTTTCTAAAGGTTGCACATCATTTCATATGTTACAATATATCAACTTTAATATATAAAATTATTTTTACCTATACGTATTTATATGCTAACAATCACCTACTAACATTAGTGGTATAGTTCACAGTGTGTAAGGGAAGAAAATGGAACCAGATTGTCAGAGCCAAGTAGCCGTGTATACTTTATGTAAATACAAACCTAATATCTTACGAACAATTGCTATCCGGATATATAACATGGTGTAAACGACTTTGGAATAATTACTGACACTTTCAAATGTCACAGTCGATTGGTTATATCTATTAGATTTTACCCGAAAGTAGGGTTGCAAAGTTGGAATATCGGTCGCTGCACGAGTCACGGACGAAAAAAAAAAAAAAAGAGAAAAGGAAAAAACGTAATTTACGTAACAGGAAAAGATTGAATCGGAATACTAGTCTGGCAACACTGAAACGTGCTGTATTGTTAAATAGCTTGGGAATCCATAACAAATAAAAGTAGATATTTTGTTTTATTACAGAGCGTTATATATGCATCAGCTATAGTAACAGTACGAAGATCCAAATTCAATCAATCGATTGTGGAATGCTGTCAAAGGAGAATTAGAGAGACAATATAAAGAAAGAAGTTTATTGTGCAAAAGAAATAAGAACAAATTTTTCTTAAATAACTACTAGGAAAACTGCTGGTAGCCGATATAATATACTTTTACGACCATGAGTTATAGTACAAGAAATCAATATACCGATGATGGCAAATTGCAAGGCTTACCAAATAAATCAAATATATCTATGACTAGAAGATCTCCGTCAATTCTTGTGACAGATTCTCGTTATTCTAAAAATAGGGTAAAAGCACCATTTGCAGGTCATGCTGCTGTTAGTGAATCTCGTGGATTATCAAATATGCACGGACCATTAAAGAGACAGACTTTAAATGGAAGCAATGGATTGCTGAATAACAATTATGGCTCTACATCTGCAATTTCAAATCATTTCAATAATACAAATCCTGGAGGAAGACATGAGCCGTCAAGAAATAGTTTTGCGAAAGCAAGATTGAGAAGAAAATCCAAAGGCCAATTTAGTGATATTACGTTAGATAATATATTATCCCAGAGTTCTGATATACCGTCCGGTCGTAGAGAACAACGACGAGCATCCTCTTCTTCTTCATCATCCGCAGCAATGGAAAGATTTTCAAATTACGAAAGACTACGTGTGTCTTCAAATTATAGAAAGATGATAAACCCTTTACCTACAAGGAAGTCGAAAATATCCCAAAAATTAGTTTTGATTCCAGAAGAGAATTCCAGCCGTGAAAATTCGTTGTTCCATAGTATGGGTAGAGAATCCTTCAATAATAGACAATCAATGATATTGGATACGGATCCAAGAAGCTTGACTATGGATAAATTAAGGTATAAGAATAAACAAAAACAAAACTTACCAAGATTGACCGCATATAATATTGCTGACGGATTCAATTTAAAAATTATGTCGAAGTTTTTAAAGAAAACTCACGAAGTCTCCCCAAGACTCTACGATGACTGTCTTTATGTCCCATACGTATTGCCACTGTTACCAGGTAAAGATGGTTTTAGAATAAAATCGAATATCTCGAAAAGAACAGTTGGCGGGAAGACAATAATGGATAAACTTATAGATACCAGTGAAATGAGAGATCATCATTATGAATATTATTCAGGTGTCGAAACACTTGAAGACATGAATAATAATTATGAATTAGAGACAACATCGGCTGTACCCGAGAATAAGAATGATCCAAGCACTGTCATCCCTGATCATTTGCCTGGACCAACAAATACAAATCCAGATGCATTTGATCCAAGCGAACCTCAGTTTTTCGCAGAGGAAAGAGACTCCCCAGAGAATGAAACTGTTGATAAGAACAATACATCCAATGTCTCACAAGCTCCTGAGAGTGATTCGATTGTATCTAAAGGTAGTTTATTATCATCTCCCGATAAGTTCAAAAGAACTCTTCCAAATGATAACATAAATATACCACAGAATAGTCACTCTATGAGTGATGCTGAAAAATCTGCAAATTTGATGTTGAACAACGCTGAAAAGAGGCATTCTGAAATATTTATATTCCATTATGGTGTGATTGTATTTTGGAATTTTACCGAGACTCAAGAAAAGAACATTCTTGGGGATATCACATTTGCAGATAATAAAACTATGATACATAAACCATTAGATGAACAGGATATAGAAATTGAAGAATTCCATTTCGAATATGATATGGAAACAGAAAGACCCAGGATCTTCAATGACGTTATAACATTACGATCCGGGGATCATATTATAAAGCTTACTCTATCATATGCAATTGCACAGTCTTCCAAATTATCAAGGTTTGAATCAAGAATATCGCCGATCTTGACAGCTGTGACGAAATTACCGAAAAGATTAGCACTTTATGGTACACTTGGTTTAAAAAGGGAACAACTACTGAAGAAATCTGGTAAACTATTCAAGTTACGAGTAGATGTCAATCTATCGTCAAATGTTCTTGACACACCCGACTTCTTTTGGTCCGTTGAGCCTAGTTTACATCCGTTGTATGTTGCAATGAGAGAGTACCTAGAAATTGATAAGCGTGTTCAAGTAGTAAACGATAGATGTAAAGTGTTTTTGGAGTTTTTTGATATATGTGTGGATTCCGTTGCCGAAAGAAATATGGCTCGTGTAACGTGGTGGTTCATTATTGTAATATTACTTGGAGTGTTGTTCTCTCTAAGTGAAATTTTGGTCAGGTACAACATTATTCATAATGAGTAGAGGGAGGCATAGCAATTACATTTGTATCTCATGATATGAAGAATATTATTTTCCCGAAAAATATTTTATACTTATATATTCTGCATCTTAACTTATAGATTAAATTTGATTAAAATCATTCTGTAAATTGCTACACTACTGAAATTTAACATATGACTGTTAAATAGACATCAGTAACTATCAGCAATCATACGAGATGGATATTTTTGTATTCTCTGTAGTATACAACGATATTCATATTATACACCTATCAAACGGTTGTGCGTACCTTCTTTTCAGAAACACGGCTCTGAATTAACTCTGAAAATTTAAAACACTAAAAAAGTTTTTACAGAGTTATAATACCTTACCTGAATAAACACAACTGTCAGTAAAGTATATCTGATGTACAGTAACATTGGTTCAATTGATGTAACTGTGCAAACTATGAACAAACACGAATAATTACACATGCCTGTTATATCAAGACTTCCATATTCTCGTAATGAAGCTGCACAAAATATAGTGAATCCAATTGAAATAGCTTGTTATTCCAGGACTTCTGATGACGAAATAATTGTAGGTTCTGATCACAACTTACGTTATTACTATTTTCCAGATAGTTCACTTGATGAGCGGATCAGCCTATCTGCTGGAAGAGGCAACTTCAGGGATAGTCGATCGAAGATAAAGGATGTCTGCTCCATGAATGGGTTACTTGAGTCAGTACAAGATATTGAAATGAAGAAAAATTCCAGACTTAAGGTTAATATTATTACCTTTAGGGGTATATTTCGAAAATTGATATCGACTGTCTTTGAGAATAGCAGGTATCAAGACCAACTTGATCTCAGAGTAGTCCTATTTGACGATCAGATATTTATTAAGGAAATAGCTAAAAAGGATACATATGAACAAGGAATGATTGACCTTAATACATTTAGTGGATATAAGTTTGAAACCTTGACAACGACCAGCAAGCCTGTTAATTTATGTAGTCGGCAAGAAATAGAATCTCGACAGTTAGAAACTGTTGGGAATGGGGATGAGTTTGTTACAGTAGTAGGTACTGGAATCGGTTCACATCGAATGATATTAGGTGCAGAAGTCGATGCAATATTTGATTTTGAAGATCCGGAATCTCGAAGGAGGAATATATCACATTATTGTGAATTAAAATGTTCTAAGGGTATAAACACTGAAAGGGAAGCACACAATTTTGCGAACAAATTATTCAGAACTTGGCTTCAATGTTTTCTCATCGGTATTCCTCGGATAATATATGGTTTTAGGGATGAGAATTTCAAACTGGTATCGATTGAAGAATATTCCTTGAAAAATATTGTCCCAATGCTCCAACAATATAATCCCCAAGTTGCAGAGAACTGCGCTAAAGCAATTGGCTGGTATAGTAAAATTATAGATTGGTTAGCTACAATTCAAAGCAGGTACTCGCAGAAGGTGAGTAGAGAAACTATAGTTCCATTTAAATTGACGTGTAAAGATCAAGAATTGCAAATGATTGATATTCTTCCTGGTGAGAGTGAATATAATGATATTGTAAACGGTGAAATGATCATATCTAATAAGTTTAAAGAATGGAGAAGATCGCTACATGGAGATAAAACGTAGTTGTGGATTACAACTAATTATAAATCTATAAATTTAATGCATTACGAATATATACTGATGACAACATACATACATTTATACAACTATAATTCTCGTTTCAACGATGTTATCAACCTTGAGAAAATAACATTTAGCACAACAATGGAAGATAAGATTAATACGATTAAAACAGATTTTATTTTAATCTCTTCGACGAATGTATTTATAATCTCAGCAATTGTTTGAGTCCATAATTTAGCTGATCTTAATGTATAGAAATTATTCTTTGTTACGATTTCCCCATTATTGATACATTCAAACCATTCCGAACAAACGTCTTCTAATGCAGGCACTCTTACTTCTGGATCACATCGATTCATTATATAATTCTTCTCACATATTTTAACCTTATTGATTTCTATTCTAATAATTTGATTGATCTTTTTCTGTACATCATTTCGGATCATGTAAAACAAATGAACTACTATGTAGAACACAATAGATGCAATCAGAATGTTTATCAATAGCTGTACATAAGCTGCAATTATACTTGGTTCTCTAAATATAGAATGATGTGCAACAGAATCATCTCTGTAATGTTGTTTCTCTTTTACCTTATCGTTACTCTCATCGATCATAGCTCTATAAATGGTAGTAATTTATCCGACCGCAAACCGGGTATTAAAGAACTACTTGCATTCCAAACTATTTACATCTGTCACTTTTTTTGCCTAAACTTATTAAAACCCTGTTCGATGAGTTCTATTGGTGACTAGTGCCTACTTTCAGAGTGCTAACGTAAACAAAATTACCAACTACAAACAAAAAGTTCAGCAGCTGTCGTAACGTATGTCACAAACTCATCACAACGGACTGGGACAATGTATCGGACACTAATTTGTCCAGCCCTAGTTTCTCAGGAGTTAACCCTCATATAGGGTTTCATTTCCTTCTTGAAGCGATTGGCCTTTTCACTTTTCGTACTCGACCGAGCAACTTGTTACTTGCACGAAGAACGGTTCCCAATTCTGATTGGTTCAATACTTAGAGGAAATAGGGAACTCCGATTGAGAAACAGACAGGAGTTAAGATGTCTGGGCTACCATATGAATCGGGATTCGTAGAAATACAGTTGTTGCTCTTGGTTTGTAAATAATAATACTGGAGCAACAAAACTTTATTGTGTGGACTAAATAAATCATAGGAAATTACCAGAATACGACTATTTGAAATAACCATTATTGTTTCAATCTAATTTCTAGAGGAAGTTATATAAAGTTACATTTAAATATTAGCAAAAGTGTCTGTCTTAACCCGTTTTAAACAGCTATTTAGCAAACCTTTACCTAAGGTAACCAAGAATAACATAAAAAGCGAATTACAAGATATAAAAGTAACAAAACCTATTAACCCTACCGATACAATAGTCAATAATAACAACAATAAAGAAATGATTCCAACAACAGCAAGATTAGCGCACGCTTATAAACCATTAATTAAATTTGTAGGTAATAAGGAATCCTTGATACAAATTATGAAATCTCATAATTATGAAGAAGTTAAACCACATCCATGTACTATGAACAATATCCTACCAGGCTCAAAAGATTGTCTATCCGTAACAGACATTCTAAGCAAACAATTACCATTCAAAGTAGTACCATATGTTAATAAGAATGTAGCTTCTCAGTCAGCTAATAAAGGTAAATATGATTTTGCGCCAAGAGGATTAAAGCCAGGTGAATTAGAATCTGTTTTCCAATTGCCAAAAAGATATCAATATAAACCAATAGATGAATTAGAGATTGATACTATTAATGGTGGTGGTGCGCTATAAATAAATTGTGGAAGCATCACAAAAAAAAAAATATAATTGTTCATTCCATCTCTATATAATAAAATATAAATATCAATATTCACACATTTTCTTTAAACAGAAAAAAAGGAAAAAAAGATTCAATAGTTTATTCGTTTATATGTGTATATATATTTTGTGTCTTGTGTTTTACATAATGATGTATTCATCGGTGGTAATATTCCTTATTAGATCGTATGAGTATGCTTCGGTAGTATTGTCACGTTTTGTAACGGAATCGATATTGATACCACTAATGGAATGCTCATTGATGGTAAAGCATGCATCTATTGGGAATAAAGCATCTTCCATATCTCCTGGGACGGACAAACTAACAGAACCAGTTTGGTTAGATTCTAATGGCGAACCAATCTTAATAACAATACCAACTTCATCATTAATCTCGAGGATAGATGCATTGAAATCGTTATTATCCTCATTTATTGTGGCGGTACGGATTGGAATTGGAATGATGAAACCTAGATTTTCAATCTTCATATCTTGTAAATCTTGATTAATCTCAAATTCAATGGTGACATCAAATGAATCACCTGCGGAATTTGGTGTAACCCATGTAGATAACTCTATTGGTACTAAAGAAGTATCATCAGCTTTACCAACTTTTCTCCATCTTAGAACACCAAGACTTTGATCGTTATGTGGGAAATTTTTGGTCTTATCCTTTAAAGAGATTAATTTTTCGTTCAAGAATTGATTTTTGTCGATATTTGGATGTGATTTAAATTGGAATGTGCGGTCCTTGACATTAACAGAATCATCTAATTTAATTAATAAATCAGCTAACTCGGAATCGTTGACACGAACTTCAAAGACACCCTTTAATTCAGAACTTTGAATCGAACCATCACGGTTGAAGGATGCATTTATAGTTTCGTTAACGGATAATAAAATACCTTTATTTTCAGGTTTAATATCATCGAATTGCAAATACTGAATCTTAGAACCATCGATAATAAAACGATCTGTAGCTGATGTATTAGCGTTAATATTACCAGATGCAGATTGGTTACGACCACGCATTGTGTTTGTTGGTTTACCTAAATTACTCTTGAAAGGATCATAATTTGCGTAATTACTGGTATATTCTTTATTAGTGTAAACAGATTGAGCCTTAGCGGCAGCTTGTGAATGACCATAGTAACTATTATAAGCATTTCTAACATTTGGATCATTACTTGAAGCAAAATGAGAGCCTGATTCACCCATTAAACCTTCAGGTGAAATGATACCATTTTTCCTATCTTGTTCCTTTCTAGCGATTTCTTTAGCACGACGTTTTCTTTCTTCAGTGGCTTCCATTTCTTTATTACGTTCAATAATTTCTTGAATCTTTTCAGTATGAGATTCCATACTTAAGAAAGTTGAAACTTGAGTTGAGTTCAAGTTTTCTTTGTAACCCATACAAATGATTTCATCGAATGAGCTTAAGATTTCAAAAGCGTTATCATAAATTTCGTATTCATCGAAGTTAGTAACAAATGAATTGATAGTTTGAGAGAATAAATTCAAAGTAGCTAAATCTTGGATGATATTAGATTGGCGATTAGTAATCAAAATGATATAAAATTCATCGAATGGTTTATAAACGTATCTAACGTGTCTATCTTCAACAAAAGTGTGATCGGAAGAAATTGTAGAGACCAAATTTTGGAAATTGGATAATAATTCCATGACACGATCCTTGGATAAATCCTTGAATTGTCTTGATAAAAGTGGTTTACCACTAGTGGTAGTAATTGAAGCAGCTAAGACAACCATTTTCTAATAGATATAGTATATTCTTTGGATTGGTGATTTTATATTGGATATTACGAATCGGATTGATCAGTCAAGTATTTCTTATAGGGATTCTCTTCGAATGATAATATTTGACAATATGAACAATGTAATACACTAGTATCTATCAATTGCAGTTGGATCAGTACTTTTTATTCGATATTCTGTGTGTTAATGCACTTGTTTGTCCTCGAGTCTATAATTAACGTGTACCTGTCCTTAAAAGGATTCCCATTGAGCTTCACGCAAACAAACAATTTTTGAAAAATTCAGTTTTGTTGTCAGTTCGCTGCGGGCTCTTCGCCGTTTTTCTTCTTCTATTCTTGTTGTTTGTTTGTTCGAATGTGAGCTTCATATGTAAGTGTTACCCTCAAATGGTGGTTTTTTGTCAGTCGTATGTAGTGACGGGTTTTTTTCTTTAGTAAGATTCTGATACAATGTTATGTCGTATATTAAGATATATACTGTACGGTATATCTAGAGACTGCTGGAATTTGGATTCGATATTATACCAAATATTATATATTGTCATCTAGAACAACATTGGTATGTGCGCGATGTTTCAAACAGCCGTTTACAAACTCTACTGGTATTCGAACAAAACATTACCGTAAGTCGACCCGTTCCCTAACTCACCATTATACCAAATGTTGTGGATAAAGATGATTGAATAAGTTATAAGTAAGTCTGAATCCATTTCAGTTGTCAGCATCTCCCTAGTTTAGACTCTGTCACAGCGAAAAATCGATGTTGAGGGTAACACTGGTAAACTTTCACCGTACGTAAATTTACTAATACATGCGTACAAAAGATGACTGACTGATCTCGCTTTATCGCTGACTGACTGTGACAATCCTATCGATTCATCTAGCCACTGTTAGTTAAGAGAGATAACGATTGATTGAATAATATTAATAATTAGATAAATTGAATGGAAACGTTTAGATTTTGACACTACTCATATCTTTGAAAGGATAATATACAGAGAATTGTTGTAACGGGTACACATATACTTTATACTTCTTTTTTTTAATGGATGAAACAGATACGAACACACAACATAACATACCAATGATAGATACAGATTCACATTTAACAGAAAGTGAAAATATTTCAAGAAACCTTTGCGGGTTAGTGGATATGGGTTCCAATGGTATTAGATTCTCTATATCTTCAATTGCTCAACACCACGCAAGAATAACACCATGTGTCTTTAAGGATCGTATTGGAATATCCTTATATGAGATACAATTCCCAAATGAGGACTCCCTAGATCAAATACCAATACCTGAAAATATCATTCAAGAGATATGCAGTGCAATTAAAAGATTTAAATTAATTTGTGAAGATTTTGGTGTACCTGATAAAAATGTTATAGTAATCGCTACTGAAGCAACTAGAATTGCAATTAATAAAGATGATTTAATACAACAGATTAATAATGAAACTAATTGGGAAGTTAAAGTGTTATCACAAGAAGAAGAAGGTACAATGACCACACTAGGTTTAATAGCATCCGCTGCAGAAAATGAAACTAATGGTATATATTTTGATTTATTAAGTGGTTCATGTCAAATATCTTGGATTAAAACTTTACCTGATGGAACTTTTATTAAATCCGAGAAAGTAGCATTTTTACCTTATGGATCTGGGACAATAACGAGGTTAGTAAAAGCTATCGATGATAATGATGCTTCTAAACTTAAATTATTTGATGATTTAAAAGCAGATTTCATTCAAGCAATTCAGGATATTCAAATCCCAGACGATATGATGGAAATGGCCAAACATAATGACGGTTTCACATTAATTACAAGAGGTGGTGGTTTAAGAGGTATGGGTCATCTATTGATCAGTCAGGATAAAGATTATCCAGTACAAACAATTATAAATGGGTTTTGCACAAATTTCACAAATTTCCAATCAATATCTGATTATTTATTCTTAAAGGGAAAGATTCCAAATTTTGATAACAATTGTAATAAAATTAAAAGATTTTTCAAAATCTCTGAAAAGAGATCAATTCAATTACCTGCCGTTGGGTTATTAACAAGTGCATTATTAGAGGCTTTACCAAGAATTAGCTCAATATACTTCAGTGAAGGTGGTATAAGAGAAGGTTACTTATACAGTCAATTACCAATATCCATACATAAACAAGACCCTATAATAGTTGCATCCAAAGCTTACGCCCCATTATTATCCAATAAATATTTAAAACTGTTACTATCTGCGGTTCCCCGCAATAGACAAACTGGTGATTTTTTAATCCCAGAAATTGTTTGGAAAAGAGTAGCACCAACATTGTGTAATTTGGCGTTCATTCATGCATCATATCCAAAGGAATTACAACCAACTGCTGCTCTGCACGTCGCTATTACAGGTATCCTATCTGGTTGCAATGGTTTATCGCATCAAATGAGAGCACTAATTGGTATGGCATTATGTTATAGATGGGGTGGTAATATTCCAGAGACTGAAGAACATTTCTTGGAATCTATGGAAAATGTAATATTAAATCAGTACAATGAAAGTTCAAGCATAAACATAAAGGTTGCAAAGAGAATGATATGGTGGACTAAATACATTGGTACCATTATGTATGTTATATGTGGTGTTCACCCAGGCGGTAACATTAGAGATAATTTATTCAAATTCCATGTTGTTCCAAGAACCACCACATCAAAGGAAAACCAATCATTAACAATAGATGAAGAACTAGAAAAGGAACAACATAGTGTGAGCCGTCCCGAAAGAGCAGATTATGAAGCGATTGTTAGCATCAGCAGAGATGACCTTAAAACAAGTGCTTCTGTGCGTGCTAGAATCATTACATTACAGAAAAGAATCAAAAAGCTTTCCAGGGGCAATATTGAAAGAGTTAAAGTTACAGTTCAAATGTTTGATTAAAGGAAAATATATATATTTAAATAGCAAATATATATTTACGATTACAGCCGATATTTCGTGCATAAATAGTATGTAACACAAGTTCACTCATTCAAATAACAGATTCTGTTGGGCGGACAGCACAAACTATATGTTCTAATGACGTTAACGTTTCCACCTTCCTCATTACTTTCCTATGCATAGCATGCTTTCCAAATTTTTGAATGGTTTATCACTTTCGACGATTACCTTATATTCTTTACCTTAGTACAGGCTTTTTCTATAAAATCGCCTTTATTGAATTTTGATAATTATGGTAACAAAATATTTTGCCACCATCCAAGGGAGCATCACCTACAAACAAAAAGAGAACAGAAAGAAATACGTATAACTAAAACAGTTATAGGAAATTGATAAAAATCATAAAAATTACCAGACTTATCTTTGAACAATAAGAATTAAGAAAAGAGACAAAATGGTAGCACTTGGTGATTTAGTTAAGACTTTAAACGCTGCATTCGAATCCAAGGATTATGAAAGCTGTGAGAAAATCATACCAGCTGTCAAATTAGAACTGATCAAAAATAAGATATTCCTTCCAGATTTTACAAATACAAATGACCAATATATTAATGATCTAAATATTACTAAAAGAATACTAGAAATCGGTGCATTAACAAATATATTCTTATCAAGAAATGAAGCCTTTGAAAATGATTTCACCCAATTGAGAACTTTTTATTTCTGTAAGAACGAAAAACTAGCGAACTCAGAAAATAAATCTAAAATTATTTGCTTATATCTACTTGTATTGCGTTCAGATGGTGATGTTACTAAGTTCCATTCAGAACTAGAATATTTGGATAGACATATTCCAAATTTAGAGGATGATGAATTACTTTCATACCCAATCAAGGTTGATAGATGGCTGATGGAGGGTCTATATCAAAGAGCATGGGAATTACTCGATGCTGGTCTTAATATTCCAGAATTTGATGTATTTAACATGACTTTAATGACCGCGATCAGAGATGAGATTGCTCATAGTACAGAAATGGCTTACCAAGAATTGCCATTATCAAGCATAAAGACTTTGTTGTTTCTAGACAACGAAAAGGATGTAGAGACAGTAGCAGATGACAGAGGTTGGACTGTATCAAATGGAATTGTGAAATTCAACCAAGAAGATGACGATGATGATGACGACGACATAGATGATGGTTTTGAAAATGATGGTTTAGACTTCAATAAGACTGCTAGAGATAGATTAAAAGTGATAGATAACACTTTAGATTATGCTATAAACTTGGAAACGATTGTCTAATTATTAGAACTCTCAAACTATATAACTGAAACTATATATATCATTAATTATATAGGTACATATCGAAATAAAAGTCAATGATGAAGTAAAGAATAATATATAATTGTGTTTTGGTAATAGTTAGAAAACGTACATATGTATAAAAATAAAATAAATGTCAGACTACATTAACTAGATTTTGTGCATCTTTAAGATTTGAGCAGCAGTGTCATCAACAGTTTGCTTAAAACTGACGAATTCAAAACCTAAGATCTTCTTGGTGGCACTGTTGTCAACTAAGGCTCCTAATTGGCCACCTTCGACACCGGCACTTGGTGTACCTACTGGAATCTTGCCCTTTAAAGCTGGGAAGTCTGCATTTAAGGTGTTTAAGATATCTTGGGTATTGAAATCACCGTTCGACATCAATAATCTCTTACCGATGGTGTTTTCCTTTTGGAATGCATATAGATGGGCCCTGGCAACATCACGGACATCGATGAATTGACCACCTAATTCGGCAACCTTTGCATCTGGACCTTCCTTAATGGCAGCATTAATCAATTCACAGGAAGTGTTCAAGGTCTTCTTGACGTCCGAATCAAAATTTTGTGGACCAAAGACGTATACTGGGTTAACGGTAGATAACTTGAATTTGACAATATTCTTGTTTTCTTCTAGGAATTTCCAGGCGGTTTCTTCAGCGATTTTTTTAGAACCACAGTAACCAGCAATTGGGTTAACTTGACAGGATTCCCAAGTATCTGGATTCCATAGAGACTCGTTAAATGTGAATGATTTATCGCTGACCTTAGCGAAATCAAGGATAGCGGCGAAGGAAGATGTAACAACAACACGTTCAACAGTATCGGCAGCGTAGGTTTTGATAGATTCTAAGATACCTAGAGTACCGTTCTTAGCAGGCACCAAAAGTTCCTTTTCGATGTCGGTAACATTGAAATGGAATGGAGAAGCAGTATGTAAAACGTATTTTATTTCCTTACCATGAGTCTTGAAAGCTTCATGGAATGCATCTAACTTGGCGACATCCGGAACAATGACCATGCTTAAGTTGGCGTTGTGGCCAAACTTCGCGATTAGATCGTCAGCCTTTGCTTGAGACCTAGCAGAACCAATGACCTTATAGTTTTGTTCTAGAAGTTGAGAGACGATATGTTGGGCAATGAAACCAGTAGCACCAGAAACGAAGACAGACATTTTTATTAATATTATTTAAAGGGAGATTTGTGTTGATATTGATTTACAGAGACTATTCAGCTTTGATAAAAAAAGCGATTGAAGAATAAAAATAGAGATGGCATGAACGAAAGAAAATATGAAGTTTTATCCCTTCTTTATATAATAAATTCAGATGGTGTCCCCAGAAGTGAAAATTTCACCCTATTCGGTTATTTTCAGAGATATCTTTCCTTCCCGAGGTTACCTATTTAGAGAGTCGGTTCAAAACTCCTTCGTTTCGGCCGTACATTCGTCAAGAAGAAAAGAACAAAAAAATTGTTACAACTGTGAAAACACCGCAGGACATATAGCAACTTGAAAATCACTTTTCGGAAATAATTCAAATGTTCACGTGCCAACTCGGAAATAATATTTCTTGAGGGTTTTCCGCTATATGAACAGAAAGGTTGCGAACTGAAACTATATTCGGCCGAACCGAGTAAGTTGTAGTTTATTACAATACGATGTGGCCATGAACAGTTGATTGAAACGATTGCTAAGCCCATTCAGAAACCAGAACTATTATATTATGCTTTACGCATGAGTGTCAAGTGTCAAGAACTACCAATCATTGAGGTTTCTTTCCTCTTTTCGAAATAGGTTTCTATGAATAAACATTCAGGCATTCGGGTTCCAATTATCATATTACATAATCATGATCATGAAAGAATATATTAAAAATTGTGAATCGGAAATATCCGATCCTAAGGATAAAAACAATGAAAAATACACTTTTCAAATATATTCGAATTGTTAACATTTCAACACGTATCATGTGGTGTCTTTTAAAGACACTGATATTTGTAAAATGAAAAGTTCTCAGCATTTTGTAAAACAGATGTGTACAAATTCCAACATAATAATCAAATTAACAATATAAAATATTCGTACAGGCAACTATATTTGGTGAGTAATTACAAAGTGTACATACATTACAAACAAAGCCTGTAAGTTTGTATTATTTAGACATTTTGCATCTTTAGTATTTGTGCAGCAGTGTCATCAATGGTTTGTTTGAAGTCGATGAATTCAAAACCTAAGATCTTCTTGGTGGCACTGTTGTCAACTAAGGCACCTAATTGGCCACCTTCAATACCGGAACTTGGAGTACCTACTGGAATCTTGCCCTTTAAAGCTGGGAAGTCTGCATTTAAGGTGTTTAAGATATCTTGGGTATTGAAATCACTGTTAGACATCAATAACCTCTTGCCAATAGTGTTTTTCTTTTGGAATGCATATAGGTGGGCCCTGGCAACATCACGGACATCGATACATTGGCCATCTAATTCAAAAACCTTGGCATCTGGACCTTGCTTGATAGTGGCATTAATCATTTCACAGGTACTATTCAAAGTTCCTTCGGCATTCTCATCAAAATTTTGTGGGCCAAAGACAAAAACAGGATTAACAGTTGATAATTTAAATTTAACAACATCTTTATTATCATCAAAGAACTTCCAAGCTGCTTCTTCAGCAAATTTCTTAGAACCACAATAACCTACAAGCGGATTAATTTGACAGGATTCCCAGGTAAGTGGACTCCATAGAGATTCATCGAATGTAAAGGACTTATCATGGAGTTTGGTGAAATCAAAGATAGCTGCAGACGAAGATGTAACAACAACACGCTCGACGGTATCGGCAGCGTATGTCTTAATAGATTCTAAGATGCCCAGAGTACCGTTCTTGGCAGGAACCAAAAGTTCCTTTTCAACATCAGTAATATCAAAATGTATTGGGGAAGCGGTATGTAGCACGTATCTGATTTCCTTACCATGAGTCTTGAAGGCTTCGTGGAACGCATCTAATTTGGCAACATCAGGAACAATGACCATGGTCAAGTTGGCATTATTACCAAACTTCGCAATCAGATCGTCAGCCTTCGCTTGAGATCTAGCAGAACCAATGACCTTGTAGTTTTGTTCTAGAAGTTGAGAGACGATATGTTGGGCGATAAAACCAGTAGCACCAGAAACGAAGACAGACATATTCTTTGTTTTTTATTATTATTTTTAGGGAGATGTATTATAACTGTTCTATGATCTTAATCATGAAAATAAAATAATATTTATATTTGAGATGGCATAACTAAGATAGAATAACAAGTTTGTTCTCCATGTCCTTATATAAAAATTGATGACAACTGTTTCAAAGACACAATTCCTGAAATCATAAAGGTGGGATTACTTTAGAGGTTGTTAACCATTATTGTCCGGAAATTAGCTTCTTTATACAGTCATCTTACCTAATATATCTGCAAACTTCAAGGTGTTCCCGCGGAAACCTATTCGGAAAACCAAATATGGAATATGAATATCGTCGGATCGTAGGTTGATAAAGAAGGAAGAGGAAAGTCATATTGAGGCTGACTAAGAAACCAGACAATTTTGTGGGAAACTTCGGAACGAATAATTTCAGTTGTTCATTTGATCTGTCATATGTAGAACTTCTTTAAATATCTTTTAAACAGATGTAAGAATCGAAACAGAAATCACGTACACTATATATTTTCCAAGTTTTTATAATGCACGTATACGTATGATGCAGTAGACAGATATGATTACTAATGCTTGTGAGGCATGGATTATTTTGAAATCTATGCTCAACAACAAAGTTGGCTTTATCATTTGCATACTCGATTATATTATTTGATAATTAAGTTGTGTTCAGTTTACCATTTGGAAAATAGGTTAGGTTATATGAGATTACGAAAAAAATTGTGATCTGTTCCGTGGTACTAGATAGACCTGCGATTTGTTATTCAAGAGGTTACAATTATTTAAAAACAAAAGATACGTATGAATCCTCAGACTTTAAACTAGAAAATATTCAAATCTTCGAATGTTCACATTTAGTGGACATCGTTTAAGTTAAACAGAGCTTCCAAGTTGGCGAAATTCAAAATATTCATATCCTTTCCGCTAACATCTATTATTGGTCTCCAAAGTAATAGATTTTAATTATTAATAATGTTAAATAAAAAGGATATGGGTATTTGTTTATTTTGTTATATACTTTTTAATTACTTAAAATGAAGCATTGCCTTCAAATGATTACTGACACAATGTCAGAATAAAGCGATAAGGTTTATCTGATAAGAACAAAAAGATACGATTTGTCAGTGTAACAGAAAATCGTTATTCAGAATTATAAAACGAAAGTAAAAAAATCATAGAAGTTCATTAAATTTTTAAAGTCATTTGTCTGACTTTAAATTCTTCAATTTGGAAAACATCATCAATACCAACTTCTAGTTGAACTTGACCAATAAAGTTACCACCAGTGAAGAAATAGGTGTTAGTAGAAACTTGAGAACCGTCATTGAAATATAATTCTATGATGTTTCTATCGGCAATACCATGAACCTTATATTCGCTAACTTGAGAATTAATGTATTGAGATGGTTGATTGTTTATAGAAATCTTATTGGTAAATAATGGATTTTGGACAAATGGAACCTGGGAGTGACCACGGTCAATAAAGAAACTAGCAGCGTTACCTTCAAAACCTAATTGTAAGTATTCATCACTATTAGCTTCACCAATCAAATATAAGGATAAGTCTGCAAAATCAGCCTTACCAAAAGCACTGTTGTTAACTCTGTAAGTTAAATTAAACTCAACTAAACCATCAAAGTTCTTAGCTAAATCATAGTTAATTGGGTTCTCAGTATCTAAAGTTTCATTGTGATAACTTGAAGTTTCACCAAAGTTTAGAGAATCGTAGTCAATAACTGGTGTAGATTTAATGTTTAAGATACTTGTTTCTGGATTAGCTTGGAATTCTTCTAAAGTAAACTTTCTAACCAAAGATGCAGAGGATCTCCATGGATCAGTTGGAACGAAATTACAGTAAGCCCAGTTTGAAGCCCAAGCAATACCGTAGACAGAACCGTCTGGAGAGTTGAAAAAGTTTTGTAAAGCGTAGTAATCCTTACCTAAATCAATAACATTAGTGTTTGGATGATCAGTAGTGAAATGAGTACCATTGAATTCACCTAAGAAGTATTGAGTGGAAGAACCACCTTGTGGGGAACCTGGGTTAATTGAAATGAATAAAGCCCATTTATCAGTAGACGAAGAGTTTGCAAAACCGGTTTCATTTGTTTGAGGAACAGTAAATCTAGATAGACCTGGACATTCATATTGGAAACCTAAGTAACCTTCTTGAGTAAAATCGGATTCATGAGTCCAAGTTTTTAAATCTGGAGAAGAATAAATACCAATCTTGAATTGTTGGGATTTGGCAACAACCATAATCCATTTTTGAGTTTCATCATGCCACATAACCTTTGGATCTCTGAATTGAGTAGAGTTGATTGTTAAGACAGGGTTAGAATCATAATTGGTGAAAGTATAACCACCATCAGTAGAATAACTAATGTATTGAGATTCGCTATCTGGAGTATTATAAGTCCAAATTGCAACAGCTCTTTGTCTTGGATCAGTAGTATTGTCAAAGAAACCAGATGTGTTATTGTAATCAACTACCATAGAACCAGAATAAGCACCAGAGTCATCACTTAGAGGTTCAATAGCAATTTTTTCTTGATCCCATGTAGTTAAATTTTTGGATGTAGCGTGACCCCAATATAATGGTAAACCCCAAACTGTATCATTTGGGTTATATTGAAAATAATAATGCCATAATTCTTCTTTTTCATCATACCATAACCCGTTTGGATCATTCATCCAACCATGATTTGGGGTAAAATGTACTAATGGTCTATTAAGTGATTCGTTACCATATTTTAATTCAATTGGAGATGCTACTGCAAGAGTAGCAGTTAATAAAGTTGAAATAATTGAAAACTTCATGATTAATATCAAAATATTTCTTGTTTAATCTTAATTTATTCGTGATTCTATAAAGTAAAGCATGTAAATGTTAATAAGAAAACAGGAACATTTTAAAAGAAAGGTGCAAATAATTGAAAAGATATTGACGTCTTTATATATCTTTTAAAATATCAGATTTCTATATTCGTTGATTATTTACATATTGGTAACTTCTTCTTTCAAAATATTATCCCATGTTCTTCACTACTATAAAACGGAGGTAGAAATAGTTAGATAGAAGAAGTCAAAACAGAATCGAACAGTTACTTAATTCGTTAGATTTTCAAAAACAATTATTTATTAAGAAACATGTTGAAATTTCAAACGTGTACACTACTAAAATGGTTAATATTCCAGTTTTTCGGATGAAATATCCCCTTTTGATAATATCAAATACATTTATCCCCCCCCTCGTATGTCTTTGTTAGTTACACAGGGAAACGTGTATTTCCTAAAAGAGAACATAAATTTTGGTACAAATTATTTAATTAAAAGATCATCTTTCCTTATTCGAATGATCGTCATATCTGTCCTGAGTTTTGTTCTTTCTCTATTTTCCTCCTTTAGCTCAAATTGGAAAATTAACGTTAAGAGGTTAAATTAATTTGTACGTAATTTAGAGAAGAACATACATTACGTAAAGAAATAAGAAGGAGCTGTCCCCTAAATTGTCGAACGGCATTTGTAATTTTTCCGGGGTACTCTTCACATAAACGTTGCAGGAAATTGATATTAATTTTCATGTTATCTCCGCTCAGAAAATGAAAGATCCGGTTTCCTTACGAGACTGCGCGTTTTCTTTTGTTTCAAGTTAAGAGGTCGACAAAAAAAAAAAATCTGTAGTAGCGATATAATAGCTAATAATAGCCCCTTATATGTAACAGATTTAGAAATACAACAAGAATTCAATAATATAAGTAAATGAAACGTCAATATTAAATGTTGAGATATAAGACATAACAGTGTAGGAAAATGTTAGGAACATAATGAAGTTCTATTTATTCATAAGGTTCTTCAAAATGTTGGTATGTAGAATAGAACTGTTTCGGTCGCCTAAGATAGACCTCTAGAAAACGTATGAACTTTTCTGTTAAAATTGGTTGCTAATGCACCCCCCACATTCATTTTCTTCATTAGTCAATTGACAGAAATTGTGTATAGCCACATAAATATGATATTGCTATAACACAGAATTACGCCGATATTTATCGATTCCTACGTTAAATGAGTGACTCGGAAAATATCGTTACTTTTCAGATTCGTTTAGTTCAGTCATTCCGAGAACTTTTTATATACCAGATAAAAAGGTGGGATGTCTAGATCATTAGAAATTCAGAAAAAGTAGATTTATTGTTGGCTCAACAAGTGGCTGTAAAGAATATGATATCGACGATTATATAATGAGTTACTGTTAAATGTGACCGTATCTCTTTTCTTGTTTGACTCCGGTAATTGGGCTATAATTTAATTATAATATATTTAGTCGGCATTGTATTATGGTATAGAATGGAGGGTTAAGAGAAAAATTGTGAACATATATAGCTAAGCCAACAGAATTTAAATGATATAGAAAAATGAATATTCTCGTCAACGACATAAATTGTAGCAGTCTTCCACCCCAAGTCATTGCCAAATGTGAAATGTATTTCTTTTTACTTTCAAAATTACAGTATAAAAAGGCAATTTAATATAACTTAAGTTTAATTGATGAAATCATCAGCTAACATTTGGCTAGTTTGAAACCTGAAAATAACCAATCTTTCAAAGATATATAATGGCATTGATTCTGAAAAACGACTATATCACTTTATGGTGTTGACTTTCAAATATTTTTGGGAAAAGAATTTTCTGAGTAACGCAAAGTAGTGTCAAATTTTGAGAGTGTATTACCAACTACGATTAGTCTCTGAAAATGGATATAAATTGTGAAGAAGTCGGTTATTTACGCCTAAGTGAAGTCGATAACATTTCGAAGTCGTGTCTTTCTTGGTTATTGGTTATATTAACACGATTTCTGTCCTCTATGGTACAAGCCCATATTATACGTATTAAGTATTTCGATTTATCAGGTCCAAGAAGATTTCAGCAGAGCTTGTCTGATATAATAGTTGTTGTTAACCATGTTACTTAACCATATCGGTCTCTTCTATCTTAAAAATAATAGTCTTAAATACATTATAGCGTTCCAAACATATCCATATCTTATTATGAATTATTGTTTACATATTATTTAGTACAACAATAATATGTAATTCGGGATTTTCAGAAGTAAACATATTTGTAAAAATTATGATAAAGTCACAGCTAAAAAAAAAAAACATTTATTTCACTTCGAGGAAAACAACGAATAGCGCTCGCTCAACTTTGTTTATGAAATTCATATGGTAAACGTACGCAATGTCTTTCATCTCTTTGATAAGGTATATCTTTAATTAACTTCCAACAATCAAACAGTTGTGATAATTATACTTTTTTGACAATATATATAAACCTAGGTCATAGTCATTGTTGTTGTATAACACTTTGTAACATAGGTAGGGTCGAACATTCCTATTTTGTTGTCACATTCGCATAGTTCATGAGAAAATGAAAACTGACCAATCAGACGAGAGATAATTAAACTCACAAAAATGTATTACTAAGCACAGCAACGATCGGAAAAATTAAGAAAAAATATTCCAGTTGTGTAATTCTTGCTAGCGCACCTCTTTTTGTTGATGTCATGCATATTGCAATAAAGAATGAAAATATTTTCCAGCGGCGTTCCTGTTTTTTTAAATATATATATATAAAGGCGATCTTTTTGGTTTACTGCTAACTACTATTCAATTCATTCCTTCAGTTATGAGTTTAGAAAAATTTGCTATTTAATTTCAGAACAAGTTATAATCATAGCACCATATTTAGATAAACTTTTCTTCTGATATTTTACCTTCTGACATGATATAGTTCTAATAGGTAGAAGGTTTCACAAGATAGTAATATTTGAGATATATTTTATTTATACAAGCAAGGTGAAGTCGGTATGCTATTTATACAATTTGGTGGATTTATATTAGACATTTATTGCAACAATGAAGAATCATAATCCGATCTGCTTTATACCTTTAGAATCGATGCAAATCTATAGTTGTGGTTTACCGATGAATGTTTTGGTCTCTTTTAGTTAATTCATATGTTCGTAATAGTGAACATCTCATAACGATAAAATGCTCGAACCATACAAATATTAAGATAGTACGAGTATGAACCATATATTTCGAGAGTACATTATCTACCATGTATCCCATTAGGCTATTTTGTCGATTATTGTTATGCTGATTTTGCCTGTTAATAGCGATTCTTCACTTTTCACTATGTAAAATCCGTAAAATCACCATATCAAAAGATTAGCAATCAGGCACGCGGTATGATTGCTCAGTAAATCCAATTATTATTCAGTATAACAAGAGCGATCTCGTTCCTTCCAATAGGATGATATTGTCCTCTCTAAAATTAATGAATACCTCGATGATTGTGCTGTCATGTGCCATTTCAATTTTGTCTTTCGAGGCATTATAATTTCCGACAACAAGTTAGGAAGGATCGTTGTTAGTCGCACCGGGAAAAAAGTGTGGGTAAAACAGATGGCCAAAAAAAAAAAAATTGGTAAGCACTTCGTAGTAAGACCTTTGCGGAACTCAGTGTATATGTATACGTCAACAGATGTAAATAGCTATGAACGAAAGATAATGGCAACTGGGAATACTGGACGGCAAGTAACCGAAATTTGCTCACGTTATGAGAAATTAAGTGTAATCAACTTACACACTAAAACGTATATGCTAAGACTGAAATCAAGAATTCACAATGATAGCTGTTACAGTATCAGTCCTTTACACAACCACACTTTCATGTTATTGAAGAGTTCGAATCGCAATGATTGTAACCCAGAATGATGACTGTTGCAAATAAGAGTACGGCATGTTAAAATTAACGAAGTTTTATAACAATATATATATATACCGAAAAGAAAGACAGTTTTGTTCAACTAAATACGCTTATGCATGCTCTCATTCATATTTCAATACCAAGTTCGTGTTTTTTTTTGGTTGACTAATAATTTTCTGAGTATAACCAGAAGTAATCATCAACTCAATGTCGAATAATCTATTCCAATTGCTCTTGAAGCATACAGAGTCTGATATAGATTGCAACGTTTTTACCACAGCTGACCTTAAGGATGACTTACCACAAACAGTTTCTCAATTACTGAATAGAAATGATCCTTTCGCTCAAGTTAAAGAAAATATCAAACCAAATAAACTGAATGTCGTATTCACAGATGAATTGACATTATTAAGGGCATTGCCTCATTTGACCAGTTTAAAAGAACAACGTTTAGTCATCAATGTTAACATCGGTCATAACGATTACTCAGTCGTGTCTACATTAAAAGATCTAAATATTGTTACTTTGATATCTAACGATTATAACTCTGCTCTCAAGAATATTAACGTCGCTAATTCTGTTGCCTTTAACTCTTCTACTACAGTATTGCACTTTATCAACTACAGAAAGTGCACCAATGATTTGCAGGATATCAAAGAAAATGAATTACTACCGGTTAGTTTAATCAATAATGGCCAATTACAATCTGAAGACAATATGCTATCCGAATTAAACAATTTTTCATTGTCTCCTACTTCATCAGAAGATGCATCTGTTGCTGTTATCAACTTATCTCCTTATGGAAAGGAATTTTCTAGATATTTGCCATCTCAAGTCTCACTTATTGATATCAACATTTATAGACCATGGGATATTGATCAACTTTTAACTCTTTTTGTCCCTTCTATCAGAAAGATTGTGATTGTTCAAGGCGCTAGTGCAGATGATGATGGTGAACAATCTCATGCTTTTGATCCATTGTTGTTAGATTTTTTCAGTGATTTTAATAAATTGGTCGAAAGAAAGATTGACCAATTGATTTTATCAAAAGTAGGCTTAATTTCCATCTGTGATATAAAAGACTCCTTAGAAATTATTGTTTCCAACGCTGTTAAGGATGCTCCAAATGCTCATCTATTTGTAGGTAAACCGGTCGATGGTATTAATGGTAAATATTCCAGTTCTATTCTTTCTTCGATTGATCACCAACGTACTTTCGAAAGTTCTTATATCAGGGTTCTGCAACAATTATTTTCTTCAAATTTGAATATTTTAAACGAATTTCAGAGTGATTCTATTGTGGCTAATTCTCCGGAATACGGCTTTGGTTATCTGTTGAATTCAGATAACATTCGTGAAAAGTTGGTTGAAAATGCTAGAAGCTTACTTGACTTCACTTCCTTCAAAGATATACCAGCTGCTGATGCCACTAATTTGGTTAAGCTTTTGTCAAAATGGATTGATTGCAACCGCTCTTCAAAGAGTACCACCGAAGAGTCGAACGAAATTTCTACTGCTATTTTTAATATTTTTAAGAGTTATCCGGAATGTCAATCAATCAAGACATTCTTAGAAATATCTGATGATATCGAAGATTACTTATTTAAATCAAACTGGTTAATTGGTTCTGATGCTTGGTCATATGATGTAGGCAACTCGGGTGTTCATCAAGTTTTAAGTTCAAAGAAGAATATAAATATGTTAATCATTGATTCAGAAACTTCCTCCACTATAAAACGAAACAAGTCTCACTCAAAGAAAAATATTGGTTTGTATGCTATGAATTTCCACACTGTATATGTCGCTTCCGTTGCTGTCTATTCATCTTATACTCAACTGTTAACTTCATTATTAGAAGCTGCGAAATTCAATGGTCCTTCTGTTGTCGTTGCCTATCTACCTTATGAAACTGAAAAGTACACCCCAGTCGATATTTTAAAGGAAACCAAAATTGCCGTTAATTCTGGATATTGGCCATTGTACAGATACGATCCATCTATTGAAGATGATAATGAAGCTTTCCAACTTGACTCTTCTGTTATTAGAAAGGAACTCCAAGACTTCCTAGACCGGGAAAACAAGTTGACATTATTAACGAAGAAAGAACCTGGAATTGAGACCACTGTTGAACAATCTGTTTCAGATGCTATTGCTAAAAAAATGGAATTAAGAAACAAGGCTGCCTTACATCAACTACTTAATGGTTTGTCAGGACCTCCGTTACATATTTATTATGCATCCGATGGTGGTAATGCTTCATCTCTTGCCAATCGTTTGGCTAATAGAGCTACTGCAAGAAACTTAAACGCTACGTCTCTATCAATGGACACTATTGTTATGGATGAATTATCAGGCGAAGAAAATGTTGTTTTTATTACCTCCACGGCTGGTCAAGGTGAATTTCCACAGGATGGTAAAACATTCTGGCAAGAACTAAAAATGGCAGGACAAGCTGATCTATCAAGTATTAGGTTCTCGGTATTTGGTTTAGGTGATTCGAAATATTGGCCAAGAAAGGAAGATTCTCGTTACTTCAATAAACCATCAAAAGATTTATTTTCCAAATTACAATCACTCGGTGCCGATCCATTTGTTCCACTGGGCCTAGGTGATGACCAAGAGGATAATGGTTATGAAACTGCGTATTCCATATGGGAGCAACAATTGTGGGTTGAACTTGGTGTGGATAAGATTGAAGTTGCCGACGAACCAAGAGAACTGACTGCCGAAGATGTCAAATTACAATCCAATTTCTTACGTGGTACATTAGCAGCCGATTTAGTAAATGAAGAAACTGGCAACATTACTAATGAAAATACACAAATTGCGAAGTTCCATGGTTTGTACATGCAAGATGATAGAGATATTAGAGCCACTCGCAAAGAACAAGGTTTAGAACCATTATATGCATTCATGGCTAGAGTTAGAACCCCTCATGGTACTGCATCTCCTGAGCAGTGGTTATTACTTGATAAATTATCTGACGAAACTGGTACTGGTACTATTAAATTAACTAACAGGGCTACTTTCCAACTGCATGGTGTATTAAAGAAAGATATTAAGCATACAATCAGATCGATGAACTCGTTACTAATGGATACTCTAGCTGGTTCTGGTGATGTTAATAGAGATGTTATGATATCTGCAATTCCGGAAAATAAGAAAGTACATGATCAATTGGTTTCTATTGGTAAACAGATATCTGAGTATTTTTTGCCAAAGACGACTGCTTATCACGAAATTTGGTTACATGGTGTTGACGAACGTGACGATGACCCAACCTGGCCTACCATTTACGAGAATAGAAAAGAAGGTCCAAGAAAGAAGAAGACAATGGTTAGTGGTAATGCTCTGGTAGACGTTGAACCAATATATTCCCCGGTTTATCTTCCAAGAAAATTCAAAGTCAATATTGCCGCACCTCCATATAACGATGTCGATGTTTGGTCAAGTGATGTTGGTTTAATATCAATTATTAATCAAGATACTCAAGAAATTGAAGGTTTCAATCTATTAGCGGGTGGTGGTATGGGTACAACTCACAACAACATAAAGACATGGCCTGATACTGGTAAAATGCTAGGTTTTGTTACTCCAGACAATGTTATTAAAGCCATTGAGAGTGTATTAATTTTTCAAAGAGATAATGGTGACCGTACAAACCGTAAACACGCACGTTTAAGATACACTATCGACACAGTTGGGTTTGAAAACTTTAAAAATATTGTTGAAGAAAGACTAGTTTTTGATTTCAAACCACCAAGAGATTATACTATCGATTCCAATGTTGACAAATTTGGTTGGGTCAAAGACGAAAGTGGTCTGAACCATTTCACAACCTTTATTGAAAATGGTAGAGTTCTAGATGCTCCTGGTATGAATCAAAAGACAGGTCTGAGGGAAATTGCGAAGTATATGCAATTGAAGAAATGCGGTGAGTTTAGATTAACCGGTAACCAACATATCATTATTAGTAAGATACAAGATAACTATCTACCAGAATTAAAAGAATTGCTAAAACAGTTTCAATTGGATAACCTTCAATTGTCAGGATTGAAGTTATCATCCTCATCGTGTGTCGGTTTCCCAACTTGTGGTTTAGCTATGGCTGAATCAGAAAGATTTTTCCCCATTATTATTACAGAAATAGAAGAAACATTGGAAGATTTTGGTTTACGTCACGATTCTGTTGTATTAAGAATAACTGGTTGTGGTAATGGGTGTTCACGCCCATGGTTAGCTGAAGTTGCTTTGATAGGTAAAGCCCCAAATGTTTACAATATTATGCTAGGTGGTGGTTATCACGGTAACAGATTGAACAAACTGTACAGATCAAATGTCAATGATAAAGACATCTGTGGTATTCTAAAGCCTTTGTTTAAGCAGTGGGCACTTGAAAGATATGAAGCTGAACACTTTGGTGACTTTCTAATTAGAAAAGATATAATCAAGGAAACTACAGAAGGAAAATATTTCCATGATAATGTTGCCCAGGAAGCCTATTAATTATTTTTTTTATCTATTTGTATATTTATATTTATTTATTTATCTATTTACTAAAAAGAATATTATTATTCTAAAGTACGTGATCTTCGGTATATAGTTTAAAATCAGTTGAATGACTACATCATTTTTTTTTAAGAGGTTCAAAAGTGATCCCTTGTGATATGTTATATGTGCATTTATTTAGAATATTTATGTGACGTTCAGTCAACTGCGAATATTCAAAATATGCTGAGTGGGTCACTGTAAATAAGTTTATTAATCGTTGTATAGTTATTTTTACACATTTCGATGAGTACTTAGATAAAGACTTTCGGAAGAAAATTTTTGGCTTTATAGGAAAATAACGTTTTCTTATGTATTTTTAACTTTGGCGGCTACTAAAAAAAAAAAGGTGTCAAAATGCAAGTAAACAAAAATATGATATTGATGATATCACAATTCAATAGAAATAATACTATTAAATACAGTTACTATGCAGATCTTTCATTCAGATACAGTCAATAAGTAGAATAACTTATCACCTTACTAGAATTTCACATTGTACTGCGTATCTATACCGACAGAAATATTTGTTTCTAACATTTTGAGTATTTTCAACTGAGTTGTACTGAGCTGAATATTCCAAGGATGTATAGTATAAGACTTTCATAAGAGCAAAAGAATAAACTAAGTACGTAGCACACGTTAAACTAATAAGAGAATATTGTGCGCGATTAATATAAATGAATAGGCTTATATGACGACATCTGAATACAAGGTTCACAAATGTGAAGAATAAAGAAAACAACCCAATCTATAATATATAAAGACAGAGGTTTAGAAAACAAAATATGTATATTAAATAATTCCTTCCGAAAGAAAGTACGAAGAAACTACTGTATATTACACTGTATATTATTTAACTAATAAAATGAATCAAACTAACAATACTAATATTGCTCAACCTGCTAGAAACGAGGATTTCTATCAAGTTGTCTTTTTATACAGTCATTATAGAAATGTTTCTTCGTTGTTTCGAAAGGAATTATTTTATTTACAAATCATCTTTAACAAAACTTAATCTTTATATATTGGAGATTTCGCAAGTTTAGGCTTTATTTACAATGATAGTGTATAATATTCTGTGATTTTGCAAGTATGGAGGACATGCACTATCCATCTTTAAAATATTAACCTACTATTTATCAATATAGTTGTTATGGATGCTTCATTCAGGAAAGAGGACAGTTGACTAAAGGACTAACAAATCAATACTTTTAAAATAATACTTTAGTTTATATTCGAAAAATTCACGTTACTCATGTAAAGGAGGTGGTACTGTTAAAGGCAAATTATATCTTTGATTACAAATGGTATATGTAGCTATATATAGTGGTATATCTGTTATTAAAGTATCCCACCTGTATGTTGGTGGACCTTAGTAGAGCTCCTTTCCCGTTATTACATGCGAAGAGTATAAAATGCAAGAAGTAGAATGCTATATAAATTCGGAAGTATCTGTTTTATATTCAATTTGCATCTACGGCAACATCCTTTTGTACGAGAAGCATTCCTCTCGTGATGTATTATCAATTTCAATATCTTTCAATTCTTTAATGTTTAATTTCAGCATATTATTAATTTAATTATAGGGACTATTTATTTAAATAACATCCAGATGTGCTACGAATTATTAGAATAAATCTGAAACGAGACATAGTACACTAAAGTTACCCATTAACGTCAAAAACAACTATCCAGCTATAATTGGGTACCAAGAATATTGTTTTAACTCCATGAAAAGAGGAGTACAACGTTGCCAGAAATTAAATATACGTCATACCGTATTAAACATTATATTCTGTAACATATTTTTCCATAGCAGGGATAACCATGTCTGCTATACGATTTATTTCGAAGTTTCCAAATCATTCATTACAATAATTCAGGATTGAGCACGCATGACAACCTAAATTCATAACTGTACTTATGCGTATGAATTATGAATCCATTATCTAATCTTCCACAGTGCTATCTCTTTCTTAATTAGTATAGTAGATATTGAAGTTCGAAGGAATACAGTGGAATCTCATCTAAGATTTTATGATACATATACTACTTCCGAATCACTTAGACATAGAACTCCGTGACCTTCTACTATTACTTCCAAATATTAACTTTTATTCCATTTATTTGAAATATTTGGCTAATTACCACCCATGAGTCATAAATGAATGTTTATTTCAGAAATCTGTTGCCATTGTCGATATTTTATATCAAATATTAAACATTATTCATCTTAAAGTATAATTGCAACATCATATGACCATCGACTGCGCGATGGTTTAAATTGACCGTCAGTAAAACATTCTACCTTTGCGAATACGATACGTTCTCCGACATCTAAAGTTCTGTAAGACAGTATCAGTCATGTAATATATTTTAAAGGTCCTCGAGATTAAGCAGGGGTATTGAAACTGAAATAAAAAACAAAATCGTTCGAATTTGATATTTATAAGTGAATTAACCACGTATGTTTCAATTGTTTCGACTCCTGAAACTTACAAATGCTTGATAACCCTAAAATCATCAGAAGCACTAACATATTTGATCGTATTTCTGGATGAGAACGTTGAGATAGTTTTTACCTCGTATAGTTTGTATTGTTCTTGGTAATTAGGTTGGACAGCACCTAAAATATATAAAAACGCATATTTATTATCCTGTGTTAATCTGTTCATTTATATTTGTTATAGTTCATTTATTGCTTTTCAATCAAGATACAATCTAGAGGTCGCTAAATAATGAAGTAGTGAGCAATTGTGGATTGCTATTGTTTAGTTTGCATCTGATGGTGTTTTTTTTCTTCGTTGTAGCGATAGGGTGAAAAAAAAAAAACATCTAAACAACAAAGAATAGCACTGGAATATACATCTCTTTTTAGGACATTAAACTTTTCTCATTTGCTCTAATATGAAACAAAAAGGCTGAGTAAGGAAACAGTTTGCTTCACGTTTAATACAGTTACGACCATTCATAATTATGCATATGTCTGGTGAATAAATTAAGAACCTTATATACATACTGTTGAATCGGAAATATAAGCACCGAAAAACCGTCTAATTAAAATGCTTATTATCCCTTAAATCGTACATTATGGAGGAATAGAAGACATTTCTTCACACGACACACTTACTAGTGTACAAATTACTAACTCGTAATGCGTTGCTATTAGGAAATAAAACTGTTGAATAATTGATGTTCATTTCATGCTTCTATAATTGGGGAACCCAATACATTTTAGTGCTGAGTGATCATATATCCATATATTATTACATCCATTTTCTAAAATTGACCATGTACCGACGAATAACTTGTCTATTTCCAGATATATTTACCAAATACCAGACTTTACAACACTTTAGAAATTAGTTACAAAATGCATCATCGTCGTGTTCTTTTGTAAATGTAAGCAATTACAGTGTCAATGAGTCTAAGAGACTATTCATTTCTATTGCAAATATTTTATAACTAGACACCTGTTTCATTATTGAGGGAATATCAAGATCACACGAAGGTTCATTACGGGACAAATCAAGATTTATGAGTAAGAAATTGAAAATCGTAACCTGAATTTACATGTTACGAGCACTAGTTTTGTTTGTGATCAATTTAGTCTTTAAAAGTAAGCAGTTCCGATTATTTGTCTACTAAATAAAGGGTGCCTTTAGAAGATATAATATTCCCTGATCATGGATCTGCCAGTAGAGCGTACACAATATGACAATGTTTCTAAGATATACTACTAATGACATATGATATTCTGTCACCTCTGATCAATCGCATATGGATGTAAGGTTACTAATATAATCAACGACATATATTTACTGCGATCAAGAAAGAACTTAGCGACAACCAATTCATGTGCCAATGATAATTTTGACTCCACAATTGCGTAACTGCCATATTTTTAGCAATGAAAAAAAGCAGCAAATTGATGATGACAACTTACGTTGTTTGACCTCTAGAATTTTGTCAAATATGCTATTATTAATATTTTTATGAACATGATTTATAAATACTCGTGTATCGCAGCGAAAAGGAAGATCGTCAATTACCAACAATATTTCCACAGAGTAAAGTAAAAACCTTTAACCTTTGTAAGCGGTCCCAAAAATAATTTTATAAACTGACCGAATCATTTATAGATGATGGTAGTGTTATCCTAATATGCCATTTAATGTCACCTCGATGAAGATTGACATTTTTATATCAAAACTAATCAGGAATTCTTTCTAAGAGTCGCTAAGGTTATTGATCGTGTAAGATACATTTTACGATTCAATTAAAAACTTCATACGATATCGTTTAAGAAAAAGAAAAACGGACTGTCGACATTGCTGATGAAATCCATTCCCGGTATTTGTTGGTTATACGATACAAATAATAATGCACCCTGTTTCACAGATGGCTGCCAATCGTACTCATTAACAACAGTAAACAACATCGAGGTAAAAACAAACAAACAAACAAATAAAGTTTCGCGTTTTTTGTATTTGGTCCGAAACAAGCAAAACAATTTAAAATTGATTATAAGTTATATATTGATTTTCAAGTGTTACTGTTTTGTATCGTAATAACCACATTTGTTATCACGGTAATTTTTTTTCTATTTTCATATTTTTTTTATAATTTTTCATTACCTGGTGATTTCGAATAGTCAAGAGCACCATACTTTCAGTAGATGTATTATTGGGTGATCCTATCAAATTCTTCATTCTCAGAAAAATGCTTTCCAAACTAGTCTTCGGAAATTTTAAAATTTACTATGTAAACATATTTAGAATACTTCTTATTTTGAAACGGTCGTTAACATTTTTTTTCAATGCATGTTTACGAGAAATAGCAACTGGAAAATAAAATGACGCCGTTTTTAGTATCGTTTTACATAACAAATGGGGAGTGCACTAATTTCGTACCAAAACAAACAGAAATATGCGAATAACTTTCGTAATTCTTCCATAAATATACCCCGGTTGTTTACCTTTTGGGATCATTTAAACATCGTTTAGTTAAATTTATCAGTTGAAAAAGACATCAATCTTCAGGTCCCTCGAGTACGAATATTTCTAACAATCAAATAATATGAGAGATGAGAAGGCACATGGAAAATCAATCTTGAATCATTCGAGACTAGCAACACAGAATAGTTTGTAGAAAACCTAAAAAAGTGAAGTAAGCATATTCTACAAACGTTGAATTGTGGCTTAAATATTCTCCATTTTATTCATTCGTACGGCAGTTTTTACAAAAGTTCCTATCAATCAATTATTTATTCCACGGAACCTTTGGAAAATTCCGTTTTGTTTCCAAATTGGTTTGTATTTCGCGGATTGTCTCTGATTACTGCGCATGTACGTCCGTGCTGTCTGCCAAAAACAGATTCACAATTTGTCGATGTGTTGGGCTGTTTCTGGACATGTAGTGATATACCTCTACACACCACATTCTTCGAGCAGAAATCATATTCCCAAAAATGGAAGCTGGACAGGAACAGATATATTGACATAGGAATCACGAAGATGAGACAATATAAGTGATGTGTTTGGAAAGATTCGTTTAAAGAATAATTGACAAAATGATGTACACATGGTTCCTTATGATTACATAATGAGATTAGTCTCCTTCGTACAACTAGCTACTAAAAATGGCGTGCTCATATCTAATAAACAGGACATTTGAAATAGAATAGCACACAATCCTCAAAAATAGGAGCTTTCTTCAAAATAGGATTTGTTCTTCCGATATCCAATTCTAAACTTAAGCAAAACACTCTAAAATGAAACACACACACACACTCTCTCTCCCTCTCTCTCTCGTTTAAAACAAATATGTGTTTAATCTGGTTTAAAGAATTGATGGATGTTTACTTATTATATAAGTAGATTGATATTTCTTTAAAGTAACACTTTTATGTTTTAATTTAACTCTTTCAAAATTAACTTATCTTGATCCCATACTAACCCATCGAACATTATAAGAATATTGCTCCATTATTTTTTTTGAATAGAAAAAAGAATAACATCAAAATGCAATTTACTGCTTTATTCTCGATATATCTGCTTATGGCCAATGCCATCATGCTGGTGTCTGCTGACCAATGTGCAACTTTCACACCAACTACATACTCTGATTCTAGTTTCTTGATGGCACTACACAAGACTCCATTACATTCTACCATTAGAGGTATCTCGGGTACTTTACACAATTATGTTATCAAGTTATTATCTCCAGATGCTGCCACCACTGCTCTAACTACTTACGATATCGGTTTCAACATCACCGTTGAGGATTCTGACGAATCTGTTAGTGGTGTTTTATACCCAGAATTAACTGATAATGTTACTATCTCCAACTTCATTAGTGTTTATAAAGCCTATTTAGTTCCACAAGCTACCGGTGAGTACACATTCTCTATTGATGATGTCAGTGACGGTGGTGCTATTTACATCTTCAATAACCGTGATATGTATTGTTGTGATGATATGGATTTAGCTAGTTGGTTAGATGAAACTTCAAATTTCTGTTACGTTCCAGAAGATGATAGTTACCAAACTAAATCTATCACGGTTAATTTAGAAGCTGGTCTTGGTTACGTCATTGCATTCGCATATACTAACCATGGAGGTAATGCTATCTTCAAGCCTTCTATGACTCTTCCATCTGGTGAAGTTGTTACTAACTTCGATGGTTATATTCATGGTAGCGTAGAAGATTCTCAATGTGGTGTCAGAAATGCTGAAACTACTATATATTCCGCTGGTGTAGAAGATTACAATACAACTTACTCTACTGCTGTTGTTACTTACCAAACCGTAGGTGATTTCATTACCCAATCTTACACTGATATCGAAACTGTCTACTACATTATGACCCCACCAGCCCCATCCAGTTCTATTGTTTCCAGTGCCACTTCATCTGCTTCAACTGTATCTTCCTCTGCTCTATCAAGTGTTCTATCTAGTTCTTCATCTTCATCGATCCCATCAACTGTCCAAAGTTCTGAAGATTCTACTACAACCGAAGGTTCCTCTACCAACGCATCTGGCAATATTGATGGATACTCGAACGTTAGAAAGCAGACCACTACGAAATGAACTCTGAGCACCGCGAAGAGTGAATGAGTAAATAGTCTTGATTTTTGTATGTTGTGTTCTTGCGCGCTTTCAGATCTGTCGCGTGTCTTTATAGTGGGGTGAGACGGGCCGTCTGGAGGAAGCTCCCAGGTTTCAGATGTTTTTTTCTTTTATTAATATTTTGTTTTTGTCTTTGTTTTTTTAAATATATATAATTGGTGTCTTTGTAGCTTTAGATCTTGCTTTGAGGCTGTTAGAAGTGTCTTGTACTTGTCTTAATGAGTTAGTGGGTGTATTGAACGGTTTTGCTTAGATAACTGGGTGAACTAGTGTGTTTTTTTATAGAATATACAGGTTGTTAGTTGTCGACTTTGTGCCAATCAAGTGTGACGTGCGTATATTCTTTAATTTATGGACATTGCTTCTATTTAAAAGTGCAGTATGCAGTTAGTTCTATGGGTTAACGTATGTTTGTAATAGTTATTTAGCATTGCTTCTAATAAGTGGGTATTGCAGCTGCTTAATTTGTTGAAGTTAAGAAAAAGTTAGCAATTATTAAGTGGGCAAGAGTAATAACTAGAGGTGTTCTCTGTTGATATGTAAATGCAAGTTGTACGTTCTGAATTGATAAATATGTATCTCGTTCGATCTGGCATGTAGATCTTTGAGAAATGTGTCATTGTGCTAATATATAGAATACGTAGATTGTTGAAGTCTAGTTTCAAGTGTCTATATATCGTCGTCATTTCTCTGTTTGCTTCTTTATATATTTATTCTTATATGAATTTCTGTTTGCTTCTTTATATATTTATTCTTATACGAATTTCTGTTTGTTTCTTTATATATTTATTCTTATACGAATTTCTGTTTGCTTCTTTATATATTTATTCTTATATGAATTTCTGTTTGCTTCTTTATATATTTATTCTTATACGAATTTCTGTTTGTTTCTTTATATATTTATTCTTATACGAATTTCTGTTTGTTTCTTTATATATTTATTCTTATACGAATTTCTGTTTGTTTCTTTATATATTTATTCTTATACGAATTTCTGTTTGTTTCTTTATATATTTATTCTTATACGAATTTCTGTTTGCTTCTTTATATATTTATTCTTATATGAATTTCTGTTTGTTTTAGTTTTTTCATTTGTCTGTTGCTTTTTTGGTATATCTTTTTCGATATTTAAAAAACGAAAACGCCAAACACGTAACATTTCTTTTCACTTATCCTCTTTTAACAAGATGCAAAACTCAAACACTAGTGCCATTGCTTTACATTATGGAAGGTATTGTGTGCATGTACATGTATATTGGGTAAAACAGGCTTCTTTTCGTGTGTCTGTTGGCTTATTTAATCCTATGTATGTTTTAGCAGAGGCAGGCGGCAATTTTCAGATGCCAGGCGACACATTGCAAAATTTAGCCGAGAGCCAGAAGACATGGGCATATGCCAGGCGACTATTCTGTGAAAGGGCACGTGACGTCTCCTGTATAAAATCAAATATAAGAAAGAAAAAAAAAAAAAAGCAATAAAAGAAGCAACATCTCTTGACTCCTCCTCGAGCAGAACTAGCACAGTAATACGTCACTCTAAAGAACGCCTGGCATAATGAGAGTAGATGTAGGAGATGATATAGTCGTCATTGATGGCTGGATCATCCGCAAGAGCAGCAAGTGTGTCATCAGCAAGTATAAAGCCATGCAGTGTCTGTCCAAGCAGAATTTCCAGCGGCTGACAGAATTGCACACCAAGGACATAGCCAGTCTACGTAGTCTCGACACCACATTGCTGGAGCTGGAGAACTCGGGCAACATGTTCAGCCTGCTGCAGTGCCAGTTGTACCAGTTCGATGTTATGCAAGACAACACCTATCATCCCAAGGGCAGCAGGGTGTCGAAGAGAAACAAGAAGAAGATCATGTATACGGTTGAGAAACTGTGCCACCGGTATAATTACGGGGGCTCTGCTGCAGTGTATCTATGTGAGAAGACAGAGTCGTACATAAACGACATAGACATGCTGGATTTCGATCACCATTCCAGGCAGGTCAGAGACACCAGCATATTTGCAAGGGTCCTCAAGATGGACGAGCTGAGGTTGAACAGCACAGACTATGGGGTGCTGGAAGGATATACGAGGGAGGTGGCCTTGGGTTATGCTGAATTAGGGGAACACATTCTCTCCCAAAGCTATAGAGATGCATCTGCAAAAGCGAGCAACCATTTGGGAGCAGATTATCACACCAGGTTCTCGTCGTTGATCAAGAAGTTCGATCCAGTCACAATAACGCTCTACGGTAGACGGCTGGGCCGGTCTCTATTCACGTTGTTTAACAGCATCAGTCTGAACTGTTTTGGAGGTCACCCCTTTGTGGACAGAGAAGTCATCGTCAGGTGGGAAGAGGATCGAAATGCAGAAACAATCATCCAGGAGTTGGGCAGGACCTTCCAGCAGGCCATCAAGACCAATCTGTATAACGAGTTTCTGTTAACGTGGATCAGACTGGCAGCCGTTGATTTCGAGAAGTGGATGAATCAGAGAGACACGTTTCCGATCATGCAGTCGCATGCGTTCCGCCAGCATATGGATGCACTGCGGTGTCTAATCAGGTTTTGTGCGTTTGCAGTGGAGGACAACCCCACAGAGTTGGACCAGATGATGAAGGAGGACGATGACGACACAAGGTTCTACAAGGTGTTCCGGTTGTTTTACACGGCAGTGGCCCAGCAGGAAAGGATCATCACGTCCACGTATGTCAACATCGATGTCCAGAATGAGTGTGTGTTTGTGAAGAACAAGAAGCTGTCGTTTGACCTTATCAGGACCATGAAAGAGGATCTGCACACAACGTTCATGTCCTGCGTTGGGGCCATGGGGCAGTGGCTGAGTTACGGCAGCGTGGCAAGAGTGTATAACATGACACTGGGCAATGCAACGGTCAGGGTGAAGAACGAGAACGAGTTCGATGACAGGGACATCTCCATATATCAGGCTCTGCCGCTGGACCTGTTCAAGGGCATGCACATCCAGTGGTTGCGTGGGGATGATGCAGTAAATGAGAGCATTCGTAAGTCGTTGCTGGATATCATCAACAAGATGACAAAGGTGCTGATGGTTAGCATGTGGCTGTCTCCAGGGATGCCACTGAGGTTTCCGGAGTTGAGTATTCTGACGTTTTCTGGTAGAGGTAGAAATCTGTACGTGGATGCCACAGACAGGGTGTTTTTCATCAAGAGCAGGTATAACAAGAACCGGAAGTTCGACAGCAGGTTGCTTTTCATGGACAAGGTGGTATCTTCGCAGCTGCTGTGGTTCGTTTACATTCTGCGGCCGTTTTTGGTGTCGTTAATGCAGCCAGACCTGGCACATTTCGCAAGGTCCATTCTGATCAGCCACTGTGAAAGAGAATTGGAGGGAGAGATCATGGACGATGACGATCTCGAGAACCCGGTAGAGGACAACAGAGAGCTGCACGATTATAGCAGAGGGGTGAATGCACGGATCAACAATGCAGACACAACAACTGGCAACAGTATCATCAAGCAGTTTTTATTCGTGGACGTCAAGAACCTGAGGCTGGTCGATTCCAACGCATTTGCCAAGATTTTATCCACATATCCACTGAATCCTTACATGCGGGAGGGCCACCGGATCGGCACGATGAGACAGGGACTGGCAGCTATATGGAAACACATGATAATGCCGGACATTGGTATGACAGGACACATCAAGAGTGCCATTGCAGCCTCGTTTGGGCACAACGTAGCCACACACACGCAGCTGTACGGTGTGCATGGGATGGAGGACACCCCCGGTGATCAAGGTGTGTTTGATTATTATACGGTGAAGAAGCTGTGCCAAGAATTCCAAAGCCGAACAGCGTTTGCGGTGGTCAACAGAGGATCCAAGAAACGAGACAGAAGCCACCTGGAACAGCAAGAAGAAGAGGAAGATTATAAGCCAGCTGGGGACATTCTGGATCTGGTGGCAGCAGGCAAAGAGATGTATAATGACGAAGGTTTTGAGTTCAGGACAAATTTGCAAAGGGAGTTCACAGGCATGGTTCTGACGTCTGAGAGAAAGCTGCTGACGTTGCAGGCTGCTACGGCCTTTGGTAAGTCGCTGACGTTCTTGTTGCCCATAATGGTTTTGAAGAAGCTGCAGCCTGAGACGTACGTTCATTTCATTGGAGTTCCATACGAGTCGTTGAAAATGGCCACGATTGAGAAGGTTCATAGGTGCGGGGACCTGGTTGCTCGGGACATATCTATGCTGAACCTGGAGAATAGTCAGCACTGGTTGCTGGACACAGACGTGTTTGTGGGTTGCTTTGATTCGTTTGGCACAAACAGTATTGCCAGTATTCTCAAGAACTGGGAGTCCAGCACAAAAGGAGAGCGGAAGAAAGGGTATCTGATATTTGACGAGGTGCATGTTCTGTGGGTGGAGAAGACGTTCCGGCCATCGTTCCGCCAAATATTTGGTCTGGGATGGAGAGGTTTTTTGAAGATGGTGTTTCTTTCTGCCACGATTCCAGAGGACATTTTAGAAATTATTGCCAAAGACAGAGGTATCTCGAATAAGTTGCTAGAGCAGAGCTCCCGGTATATCAATGGGATATCAGAGGTGCCTAACAAGGACGTGAGGTTTGAGGTTGTTCAAGTGAATTATCCAAGTATAAGGTTCAGAGCTGCTGAGTATATTAGACGTTATCTTGCACGAGAAGAGACCAACGGTAAGGCCATCTTTTTCTTCACAAGCATTCCCGCCATGATGTCAGTCCAGGAATTAGTCGACCAGACAGGTTCTGTTGCGATGGTAAGCTCGAACACACCGGATACGGAGAAGCAGAAGATATTCGAGCAGTTTGAGAATCCGATGTCCCCAGTGAAGGTCATTCTGGGAACAAAGTTGATATCCAATGGGTTGGACTGTCCAAGTGTAAATTTTGTGTGTCTGGTGAATTGTCGTGTCACACCCATTGATTTTCTTCAGATGGCAGGACGGCTGCGGAAGCCAGGGCTGGTTCGAATCATAGATTATAAGCGCCGAGGTGGGAGCAGGCCTGTGGGTACGGATGAGATTGCCCAACGTATGAACGACATGAACTGGGATGAGTGTGTGACCAAGCAAATTGCCCAGTTTTATGGTATCGAGAATCCAGGATGCTTGCAGTGCTGTGACAAGAATAATGATCTCAGAGATCCAGCAGTAGAAAGGACAGTGGAGTGCCTACGTAATCGAGGAGAAGAAGAGCAGAGGTTGCAGCCGCAGGGAGTGTGGGTGACTCCAGCGAGGACATCAAATGATCGTATCTTTCGGACCTTGCTTAATAGAAATACGAACATCATACGGAAGGAGCTGGCAGAGCTGCTGCAGCTTCGTGGAAACAATTTTGTAAGTATCAAGGAAGCCTTCCTAGGTATCAGGTATCATGACATCGTATACGATTTTTTTGACGTGCCTCCTAGCATGTGTCGGGAGTGTTTCATGGCCAGGGATAAATGCATGTGTGGCACAGAATATGGTAAGGCACTAGGACTTTTGGTTTGCCAGTATCTGATAGTTAATAGAATAGATAGTGAGAATAAGTATGAGAGGTTAATATCGCTGTTGGTTTCCCATGGAGGGTATTCTGCAGTCGCTGATCTGATTGTGAGACAGGTTATTGTACGGGGCAGCTATATACGCCTTTCTGAGAGGTGGTCGTTTGACCTACAAGAATTAAGGATGTTTCCGTTAGTGGGCAATGATGCTGTTATAAGATTCAAACAATATATGGGCAAGCTGCGAGACAAGAAGTGGAATGTATTTGACTTGGTATTTGGTGGGTGCTACGAAAGAGACGAAGAGTTATATAGGAATTTGGCTGAATTTATAGATACGGCATTCCGTCAAAGGGAAGTGGTGACAAGATATTCTTCGTATAGAGATGTGGGAGCGTTCACGACCAGGAGAAAGGACATTGTCAAGAACATTGTTGGGCATTTTAAAACCAGTCTTTCTTCTAGTTATTCCGATGAAGTTCAGATAGTAGTGCTGCTGCTGTGGAGTTTGCACACACAAAAGGTGGTTGTGAATAGAATCCTTGACAGTTGGGAAATTCCGATTGATAGTGTTATCGAGTTCTTTCCAGTGTTTATGAATTTCTGTCTAGAAGAAGTTAAATATTGTGGTCAAATGGTCAAGGTGTATCAAGTTCTGTTGGATTGTTATTTTGGAACGCTTGAGAACATGCAATTTTAAATAAAATATATATAACGATGGTGAAGTTTCTTTTCTTTTTCGATGAGCAGACCGGATCTCCTGCAGGTAATTCTGCTTCTTGCCGTGAAGTTTCTTTTCTTTTTCGATGAACAGACCGCATCTCCTGCAGGTAATTCTGCTTCTTGCCGTGAAGTTTCTTTTCTTTTTTGATGAACAGACCGAACCTTCTCTTGGATATTCGAGTGTATTGTGAGAATTCTTTTCTTTTTTAATTAAATTGGATAGGGGTGGTATGTTATTCTTGTTAAATGCATGTAGAAGGAGAAGTCTTTCCTTTTTCTTAAAATAAACAAGTTAAAGGATGATATTTGCATAAATTATTTTTATTCAAAGTGCGTAGTGGGAGAGTGGAAAAAAGGGGGCTCAGAATAATAATAAATTAATGTGAAACAAGCGCACGTTATCCACGTAGCGAACGAACGGAATATTGTAAAACAAAGAAGAAAAAAAAAAAAAAGGTCATGATGGCTGCAAGTTGGAATAATTTTTCATTGTTGTGTATTCAATTATACGAGTCGGGTTTAATTATTTATTAATCCGGAATCATTTTTTCTCAGAGAGCAGTGCAGCAAATAATTCAATGGAATGTGGTTGTATATAATTAATTATAAAATAATAAATAAATGTGATTGCTCTGATAGGTAAGTAGTAAGAAGAAAGAAAAAAAAAAGGTATCGGATGATCTTTTTTCCGGATAATTTTGTTGCCATTTAATAATTTATTTGCAATTCACAGAACGATATGCAGCGGAGCCTGTTGCATGAAGTTGTAGAATGTGAATTTTTTATCTGAAAAGGACGATGATCGGCCGCTTTAGGAAATGGATCATCATTTTTTCTTTCGATGTTTCTTCCTTGTTTGTGTATTGCTAACAAAAGGCCGCGTCTTGAAACGTAGAACGGCACCCCTATGTGAACATTTTGGGAAATAATGTTTCGTTTAGTGAATTGTTTTGTTGATTTGGCTCTGAAAGAGGAAACAGAAGGATCTGCAATCTATTTGTGCTATTTGCAGTGTTCTTACGGAGGAAAGGTGATGGACAGTATATTGTAGCAGACAATTTTATAATTAGTTCTGTACGGTAGGTTAAGAGAAAGAAACATTATATGAATTTGGAAGGATGTTATAAATTTATATTTCTGGTAATTGATGAGATATATCCTAGTAACAGCGGCTAAATAAACAAAAAGTGGATAGTGATGTATAACTCGATATAATGTTATAAAGCTATATAATTTGATGATAGAAATTAGAGTAAGTGAGAGATGTCAGTTATGTAAATGGAAGAGCTTGTTAGCTGGTAGTTTCAAAGAAAGGATCAAATAGTGAAATACGTAAATTTTGCAAATGATTCTTGTGAGATGTTAGCTCAGCGCTTAAGAATATATAAATTATATAAGTATGTATTTGTAGACGATCAGTGGTGAATGCAAATTTAATGTGTTATTGTAATAATGTTATGTGAAAGAAATGTAGTGTTGGTCCATCTGTAGATTGTTCTAATTATATCAGATCAGTATCTATGATTTGTTAATAGCAATTTAAACAGTTGTTGTTCTTGAACAGTTTGTTGATAGTATATCTGTGTCAGTTTGGTCCATAGATGTAAGTAGAGTTACGGAGTTCTTTCTTTATAGTAATCATGTTTTATATCGGAAGTAAAAAGTTCTTAATGTCTGATGATTAAACGTATATGGCAGATCAGGTTTGGGATGATAAACATGGCGATGAAATGTATCTGTAGTCTTTGAAGCAATTCATTAAAATCAAATAAGAAATTGTCTTGAATTTAAGCAAGCTGTCGTCTTCGTATCGATTGGTCATATAGCAGTGACGTATCTATGTCCTTTCTTGTTGGTAATTGTAGCATGCTTGAGATATATCAGTGATTTGATCTAATGTATATTTGTCAAAAGTGATATCTACGCCATGGAGAAGAATGTTCATGAATGGGGGGCATAGAGGCTGTAGGATGTTCGTACGGTAAGAATGGAAGTATTCCTATCTGTGATGAGAAATTAGATTGGTCGTAGTGTATATCTATGCCTATTCAAAAGTGGAATAAATATATTCATTTGTGTCATCTCTAAAAGAAAGAAATATGCCTAGTGAAAGAGATATAATTGGTAATTATTTCTAAGTGGCCTTGCTTATTTGCAGTATGAAATAAATCCATGCAACTGGAAAGTGGTATAGCGTTATCAAAGTTGTGATAAATGGTTGGCAGTATTCATTTTGGAAGAGAATATCTATGGAAATGATAGTTAGATGATTAGTGGGCAAGCAAATGTGATTGTCTATATTGGAGTCATCGTAAGCTATGGCACGTTAGATTAGCAGTTGCCACGAAAATGGAATATAGGATATCTACGTCTTGTTGAATGGAGCAGTTAGTTTGGTTGAAAGTGTGCCATTGAGAAAAGTTTGTAACAGGTTATTTATGTTAGACCTGGTTTGTCACGATGTCAGAGATCAATGAGTTCAGACATAATAATTGTTCATCAATTAAAAGTCATATAGCATAATAATACGGTGGATGTGCAGGATTTCAGTAAACGATATAGAATTATCCCACAGCCGTCACATATCTATGGTATGTCAGAATAGAGTTTTGCATTTGCCATCAAGTAATCCTTTTGAGTTAAGAAATAATGTCATGATAGTAGAAGAATGTAAGTGCTTAGTCCGTCATGAGTTTATTTTATGGAGTGTTCATCTTAATTAACTACGAAATGAACTCTGAGCACCGCGAAGAGTGAATGAGTAAATAGTCTTGATTTTTGTATGTTGTGTTCTTGCGCGCTTTCAGATCTGTCGCGTGTCTTTATAGTGGGGTGAGACGGGCCGTCTGGAGGAAGCTCCCAGGTTTCAGATGTTTTTTTCTTTTATTAATATTTTGTTTTTGTCTTTGTTTTTTTAAATATATATAATTGGTGTCTTTGTAGCTTTAGATCTTGCTTTGAGGCTGTTAGAAGTGTCTTGTACTTGTCTTAATGAGTTAGTGGGTGTATTGAACGGTTTTGCTTAGATAACTGGGTGAACTAGTGTGTTTTTTTATAGAATATACAGGTTGTTAGTTGTCGACTTTGTGCCAATCAAGTGTGACGTGCGTATATTCTTTAATTTATGGACATTGCTTCTATTTAAAAGTGCAGTATGCAGTTAGTTCTATGGGTTAACGTATGTTTGTAATAGTTATTTAGCATTGCTTCTAATAAGTGGGTATTGCAGCTGCTTAATTTGTTGAAGTTAAGAAAAAGTTAGCAATTATTAAGTGGGCAAGAGTAATAACTAGAGGTGTTCTCTGTTGATATGTAAATGCAAGTTGTACGTTCTGAATTGATAAATATGTATCTCGTTCGATCTGGCATGTAGATCTTTGAGAAATGTGTCATTGTGCTAATATATAGAATACGTAGATTGTTGAAGTCTAGTTTCAAGTGTCTATATATCGTCGTCATTTCTCTGTTTGCTTCTTTATATATTTATTCTTATATGAATTTCTGTTTGCTTCTTTATATATTTATTCTTATACGAATTTCTGTTTGTTTCTTTATATATTTATTCTTATACGAATTTCTGTTTGCTTCTTTATATATTTATTCTTATATGAATTTCTGTTTGCTTCTTTATATATTTATTCTTATACGAATTTCTGTTTGTTTCTTTATATATTTATTCTTATACGAATTTCTGTTTGTTTCTTTATATATTTATTCTTATACGAATTTCTGTTTGTTTCTTTATATATTTATTCTTATACGAATTTCTGTTTGTTTCTTTATATATTTATTCTTATACGAATTTCTGTTTGCTTCTTTATATATTTATTCTTATATGAATTTCTGTTTGTTTTAGTTTTTTCATTTGTCTGTTGCTTTTTTGGTATATCTTTTTCGATATTTAAAAAACGAAAACGCCAAACACGTAACATTTCTTTTCACTTATCCTCTTTTAACAAGATGCAAAACTCAAACACTAGTGCCATTGCTTTACATTATGGAAGGTATTGTGTGCATGTACATGTATATTGGGTAAAACAGGCTTCTTTTCGTGTGTCTGTTGGCTTATTTAATCCTATGTATGTTTTAGCAGAGGCAGGCGGCAATTTTCAGATGCCAGGCGACACATTGCAAAATTTAGCCGAGAGCCAGAAGACATGGGCATATGCCAGGCGACTATTCTGTGAAAGGGCACGTGACGTCTCCTGTATAAAATCAAATATAAGAAAGAAAAAAAAAAAAAAGCAATAAAAGAAGCAACATCTCTTGACTCCTCCTCGAGCAGAACTAGCACAGTAATACGTCACTCTAAAGAACGCCTGGCATAATGAGAGTAGATGTAGGAGATGATATAGTCGTCATTGATGGCTGGATCATCCGCAAGAGCAGCAAGTGTGTCATCAGCAAGTATAAAGCCATGCAGTGTCTGTCCAAGCAGAATTTCCAGCGGCTGACAGAATTGCACACCAAGGACATAGCCAGTCTACGTAGTCTCGACACCACATTGCTGGAGCTGGAGAACTCGGGCAACATGTTCAGCCTGCTGCAGTGCCAGTTGTACCAGTTCGATGTTATGCAAGACAACACCTATCATCCCAAGGGCAGCAGGGTGTCGAAGAGAAACAAGAAGAAGATCATGTATACGGTTGAGAAACTGTGCCACCGGTATAATTACGGGGGCTCTGCTGCAGTGTATCTATGTGAGAAGACAGAGTCGTACATAAACGACATAGACATGCTGGATTTCGATCACCATTCCAGGCAGGTCAGAGACACCAGCATATTTGCAAGGGTCCTCAAGATGGACGAGCTGAGGTTGAACAGCACAGACTATGGGGTGCTGGAAGGATATACGAGGGAGGTGGCCTTGGGTTATGCTGAATTAGGGGAACACATTCTCTCCCAAAGCTATAGAGATGCATCTGCAAAAGCGAGCAACCATTTGGGAGCAGATTATCACACCAGGTTCTCGTCGTTGATCAAGAAGTTCGATCCAGTCACAATAACGCTCTACGGTAGACGGCTGGGCCGGTCTCTATTCACGTTGTTTAACAGCATCAGTCTGAACTGTTTTGGAGGTCACCCCTTTGTGGACAGAGAAGTCATCGTCAGGTGGGAAGAGGATCGAAATGCAGAAACAATCATCCAGGAGTTGGGCAGGACCTTCCAGCAGGCCATCAAGACCAATCTGTATAACGAGTTTCTGTTAACGTGGATCAGACTGGCAGCCGTTGATTTCGAGAAGTGGATGAATCAGAGAGACACGTTTCCGATCATGCAGTCGCATGCGTTCCGCCAGCATATGGATGCACTGCGGTGTCTAATCAGGTTTTGTGCGTTTGCAGTGGAGGACAACCCCACAGAGTTGGACCAGATGATGAAGGAGGACGATGACGACACAAGGTTCTACAAGGTGTTCCGGTTGTTTTACACGGCAGTGGCCCAGCAGGAAAGGATCATCACGTCCACGTATGTCAACATCGATGTCCAGAATGAGTGTGTGTTTGTGAAGAACAAGAAGCTGTCGTTTGACCTTATCAGGACCATGAAAGAGGATCTGCACACAACGTTCATGTCCTGCGTTGGGGCCATGGGGCAGTGGCTGAGTTACGGCAGCGTGGCAAGAGTGTATAACATGACACTGGGCAATGCAACGGTCAGGGTGAAGAACGAGAACGAGTTCGATGACAGGGACATCTCCATATATCAGGCTCTGCCGCTGGACCTGTTCAAGGGCATGCACATCCAGTGGTTGCGTGGGGATGATGCAGTAAATGAGAGCATTCGTAAGTCGTTGCTGGATATCATCAACAAGATGACAAAGGTGCTGATGGTTAGCATGTGGCTGTCTCCAGGGATGCCACTGAGGTTTCCGGAGTTGAGTATTATGACGTTTTCTGGTAGAGGTAGAAATCTGTACGTGGATGCCACAGACAGGGTGTTTTTCATCAAGAGCAGGTATAACAAGAACCGGAAGTTCGACAGCAGGTTGCTTTTCATGGACAAGGTGGTATCTTCGCAGCTGCTGTGGTTCGTTTACATTCTGCGGCCGTTTTTGGTGTCGTTAATGCAGCCAGACCTGGCACATTTCGCAAGGTCCATTCTGATCAGCCACTGTGAAAGAGAATTGGAGGGAGAGATCATGGACGATGACGATCTCGAGAACCCGGTAGAGGACAACAGAGAGCTGCACGATTATAGCAGAGGGGTGAATGCACGGATCAACAATGCAGACACAACAACTGGCAACAGTATCATCAAGCAGTTTTTATTCGTGGACGTCAAGAACCTGAGGCTGGTCGATTCCAACGCATTTGCCAAGATTTTATCCACATATCCACTGAATCCTTACATGCGGGAGGGCCACCGGATCGGCACGATGAGACAGGGACTGGCAGCTATATGGAAACACATGATAATGCCGGACATTGGTATGACAGGACACATCAAGAGTGCCATTGCAGCCTCGTTTGGGCACAACGTAGCCACACACACGCAGCTGTACGGTGTGCATGGGATGGAGGACACCCCCGGTGATCAAGGTGTGTTTGATTATTATACGGTGAAGAAGCTGTGCCAAGAATTCCAAAGCCGAACAGCGTTTGCGGTGGTCAACAGAGGATCCAAGAAACGAGACAGAAGCCACCTGGAACAGCAAGAAGAAGAGGAAGATTATAAGCCAGCTGGGGACATTCTGGATCTGGTGGCAGCAGGCAAAGAGATGTATAATGACGAAGGTTTTGAGTTCAGGACAAATTTGCAAAGGGAGTTCACAGGCATGGTTCTGACGTCTGAGAGAAAGCTGCTGACGTTGCAGGCTGCTACGGCCTTTGGTAAGTCGCTGACGTTCTTGTTGCCCATAATGGTTTTGAAGAAGCTGCAGCCTGAGACGTACGTTCATTTCATTGGAGTTCCATACGAGTCGTTGAAAATGGCCACGATTGAGAAGGTTCATAGGTGCGGGGACCTGGTTGCTCGGGACATATCTATGCTGAACCTGGAGAATAGTCAGCACTGGTTGCTGGACACAGACGTGTTTGTGGGTTGCTTTGATTCGTTTGGCACAAACAGTATTGCCAGTATTCTCAAGAACTGGGAGTCCAGCACAAAAGGAGAGCGGAAGAAAGGGTATCTGATATTTGACGAGGTGCATGTTCTGTGGGTGGAGAAGACGTTCCGGCCATCGTTCCGCCAAATATTTGGTCTGGGATGGAGAGGTTTTTTGAAGATGGTGTTTCTTTCTGCCACGATTCCAGAGGACATTTTAGAAATTATTGCCAAAGACAGAGGTATCTCGAATAAGTTGCTAGAGCAGAGCTCCCGGTATATCAATGGGATATCAGAGGTGCCTAACAAGGACGTGAGGTTTGAGGTTGTTCAAGTGAATTATCCAAGTATAAGGTTCAGAGCTGCTGAGTATATTAGACGTTATCTTGCACGAGAAGAGACCAACGGTAAGGCCATCTTTTTCTTCACAAGCATTCCCGCCATGATGTCAGTCCAGGAATTAGTCGACCAGACAGGTTCTGTTGCGATGGTAAGCTCGAACACACCGGATACGGAGAAGCAGAAGATATTCGAGCAGTTTGAGAATCCGATGTCCCCAGTGAAGGTCATTCTGGGAACAAAGTTGATATCCAATGGGTTGGACTGTCCAAGTGTAAATTTTGTGTGTCTGGTGAATTGTCGTGTCACACCCATTGATTTTCTTCAGATGGCAGGACGGCTGCGGAAGCCAGGGCTGGTTCGAATCATAGATTATAAGCGCCGAGGTGGGAGCAGGCCTGTGGGTACGGATGAGATTGCCCAACGTATGAACGACATGAACTGGGATGAGTGTGTGACCAAGCAAATTGCCCAGTTTTATGGTATCGAGAATCCAGGATGCTTGCAGTGCTGTGACAAGAATAATGATCTCAGAGATCCAGCAGTAGAAAGGACAGTGGAGTGCCTACGTAATCGAGGAGAAGAAGAGCAGAGGTTGCAGCCGCAGGGAGTGTGGGTGACTCCAGCGAGGACATCAAATGATCGTATCTTTCGGACCTTGCTTAATAGAAATACGAACATCATACGGAAGGAGCTGGCAGAGCTGCTGCAGCTTCGTGGAAACAATTTTGTAAGTATCAAGGAAGCCTTCCTAGGTATCAGGTATCATGACATCGTATACGATTTTTTTGACGTGCCTCCTAGCATGTGTCGGGAGTGTTTCATGGCCAGGGATAAATGCATGTGTGGCACAGAATATGGTAAGGCACTAGGACTTTTGGTTTGCCAGTATCTGATAGTTAATAGAATAGATAGTGAGAATAAGTATGAGAGGTTAATATCGCTGTTGGTTTCCCATGGAGGGTATTCTGCAGTCGCTGATCTGATTGTGAGACAGGTTATTGTACGGGGCAGCTATATACGCCTTTCTGAGAGGTGGTCGTTTGACCTACAAGAATTAAGGATGTTTCCGTTAGTGGGCAATGATGCTGTTATAAGATTCAAACAATATATGGGCAAGCTGCGAGACAAGAAGTGGAATGTATTTGACTTGGTATTTGGTGGGTGCTACGAAAGAGACGAAGAGTTATATAGGAATTTGGCTGAATTTATAGATACGGCATTCCGTCAAAGGGAAGTGGTGACAAGATATTCTTCGTATAGAGATGTGGGAGCGTTCACGACCAGGAGAAAGGACATTGTCAAGAACATTGTTGGGCATTTTAAAACCAGTCTTTCTTCTAGTTATTCCGATGAAGTTCAGATAGTAGTGCTGCTGCTGTGGAGTTTGCACACACAAAAGGTGGTTGTGAATAGAATCCTTGACAGTTGGGAAATTCCGATTGATAGTGTTATCGAGTTCTTTCCAGTGTTTATGAATTTCTGTCTAGAAGAAGTTAAATATTGTGGTCAAATGGTCAAGGTGTATCAAGTTCTGTTGGATTGTTATTTTGGAACGCTTGAGAACATGCAATTTTAAATAAAATATATATAACGATGGTGAAGTTTCTTTTCTTTTTCGATGAGCAGACCGGATCTCCTGCAGGTAATTTTGCTTCTTGTTGTGAAATTTCTTTTCTTTTTCGATGAACAGACCGGATCTCCTGCAGGTAATTCTGCTTCTTGCCGTGAAGTTTCTTTTCTTTTTCGATGAACAGACCGCATCTCCTGCAGGTAATTCTGCTTCTTGCCGTGAAGTTTCTTTTCTTTTTTGATGAACAGACCGAACCTTCTCTTGGATATTCGAGTGTATTGTGAGAATTCTTTTCTTTTTTAATTAAATTGGATAGGGGTGGTATGTTATTCTTGTTAAATGCATGTAGAAGGAGAAGTCTTTCCTTTTTCTTAAAATAAACAAGTTAAAGGATGATATTTGCATAAATTATTTTTATTCAAAGTGCGTAGTGGGAGAGTGGAAAAAAGGGGGCTCAGAATAATAATAAATTAATGTGAAACAAGCGCACGTTATCCACGTAGCGAACGAACGGAATATTGTAAAACAAAGAAGAAGAAAAAAAAAAAAGGTCATGATGGCTGCAAGTTGGAATAATTTTTCATTGTTGTGTATTCAATTATACGAGTCGGGTTTAATTATTTATTAATCCGGAATCATTTTTTCTCAGAGAGCAGTGCAGCAAATAATTCAATGGAATGTGGTTGTATATAATTAATTATAAAATAATAAATAAATGTGATTGCTCTGATAGGTAAGTAGTAAGAAGAAAGAAAAAAAAAAGGTATCGGATGATCTTTTTTCCGGATAATTTTGTTGCCATTTAATAATTTATTTGCAATTCACAGAACGATATGCAGCGGAGCCTGTTGCATGAAGTTGTAGAATGTGAATTTTTTATCTGAAAAGGACGATGATCGGCCGCTTTAGGAAATGGATCATCATTTTTTCTTTCGATGTTTCTTCCTTGTTTGTGTATTGCTAACAAAAGGCCGCGTCTTGAAACGTAGAACGGCACCCCTATGTGAACATTTTGGGAAATAATGTTTCGTTTAGTGAATTGTTTTGTTGATTTGGCTCTGAAAGAGGAAACAGAAGGATCTGCAATCTATTTGTGCTATTTGCAGTGTTCTTACGGAGGAAAGGTGATGGACAGTATATTGTAGCAGACAATTTTATAATTAGTTCTGTACGGTAGGTTAAGAGAAAGAAACATTATATGAATTTGGAAGGATGTTATAAATTTATATTTCTGGTAATTAATGAGATATATCCTAGTAACAGCGGCTAAATAAACAAAAAGTGGATAGAGATCTATAACTCGATATAATGTTATAAAGCTATATAATTTGATGATAGAAATTAGAGTAAGTGAGAGATGTCAGTTATGTAAATGGAAGAGCTTGTTAGCTGGTAGTTTCAAAGAAAGGATCAAATAGTGAAATACGTAAATTTTGCAAATGATTCTTGTGAGATGTTAGCTCAGCGCTTAAGAATATATAAATTATATAAGTATGTATTTGTAGACGATCAGTGGTGAATGCAAATTTAATGTGTTATTGTAATAATGTTATGTGAAAGAAATGTAGTGTTGGTCCATCTGTAGATTGTTCTAATTATATCAGATCAGTATCTATGATTTGTTAATAGCAATTTAAACAGTTGTTGTTCTTGAACAGTTTGTTGATAGTATATCTGTGTCAGTTTGGTCCATAGATGTAAGTAGAGTTACGGAGTTCTTTCTTTATAGTAATCATGTTTTATATCGGAAGTAAAAAGTTCTTAATGTCTGATGATTAAACGTATATGGCAGATCAGGTTTGGGATGATAAACATGGCGATGAAATGTATCTGTAGTCTTTGAAGCAATTCATTAAAATCAAATAAGAAATTGTCTTGAATTTAAGCAAGCTGTCGTCTTCGTATCGATTGGTCATATAGCAGTGACGTATCTATGTCCTTTCTTGTTGGTAATTGTAGCATGCTTGAGATATATCAGTGATTTGATCTAATGTATATTTGTCAAAAGTGATATCTACGCCATGGAGAAGAATGTTCATGAATGGGGGGCATAGAGGCTGTAGGATGTTCGTACGGTAAGAATGGAAGTATTCCTATCTGTGATGAGAAATTAGATTGGTCGTAGTGTATATCTATGCCTATTCAAAAGTGGAATAAATATATTCATTTGTGTCATCTCTAAAAGAAAGAAATATGCCTAGTGAAAGAGATATAATTGGTAATTATTTCTAAGTGGCCTTGCTTATTTGCAGTATGAAATAAATCCATGCAACTGGAAAGTGGTATAGCGTTATCAAAGTTGTGATAAATGGTTGGCAGTATTCATTTTGGAAGAGAATATCTATGGAAATGATAGTTAGATGATTAGTGGGCAAGCAAATGTGATTGTCTATATTGGAGTCATCGTAAGCTATGGCACGTTAGATTAGCAGTTGCCACGAAAATGGAATATAGGATATCTACGTCTTGTTGAATGGAGCAGTTAGTTTGGTTGAAAGTGTGCCATTGAGAAAAGTTTGTAACAGGTTATTTATGTTAGACCTGGTTTGTCACGATGTCAGAGATCAATGAGTTCAGACATAATAATTGTTCATCAATTAAAAGTCATATAGCATAATAATACGGTGGATGTGCAGGATTTCAGTAAACGATATAGAATTATCCCACAGCCGTCACATATCTATGGTATGTCAGAATAGAGTTTTGCATTTGCCATCAAGTAATCCTTTTGAGTTAAGAAATAATGTCATGATAGTAGAAGAATGTAAGTGCTTAGTCCGTCATGAGTTTATTTTATGGAGTGTTCATCTTAATTAACAGTAATATCTCTGACGTTAGTTAGAAAAGGATAGATCAACCGGTATGGTGAGAAGCATTCATATTAGTTTGAGATAGTATATCTATGTCTCGGTTAGATAAGTGTGGTAATATTTGATTTTGGAGTATAGTAAATCATTCTTAATGAAGAGATCGGAAATCTCAGTAGGGAATGCATATCTATCTCAGTGAATCTTAGGAGAAAGGATGAGTTTTCGATGTAAGTTGGTATTTGGTTGATGCAGATCTTTCCTGGATATCTTGGTTTCTTTAACAAATGTTGGTCATGTATAGTTATTGTGCATATTAAGTAGTGAATAGCAGTCATCTGCAAACGGAATATCTATGGCGATTAGCAAATAAGTTTTCAGGATAGCATGTAAGTCTTTTATGGAGTGGGCATAATATAGTATATCTATGTCATTTCTGATGGTATTGGTAGTAGAAGTGTATTCTTTAGGTGATCAAAGAACGGAACGTATTTTCGATTTTAAATATAATGTTCATGATAATTTGATATGCGATGTATATCTATGGGAGTTTGAATATTTGAATTGGAGTCGTGATAGAAAAGTGCATTTAGTATATCTTTAAATGGTTTGTTTGTTGAGTAAAAGATATGTAATATTGTGTTTGTGTTGTTGTTATAATTTGAAAATGAAAATTTGTGGAGAAAAAAAAATTATAATAAAAGGAAGCTCAGAATGATAGAGCGCTTTCGAAATATTATATATAAAAGAGGAATAATTGCATGTGAATGTTATTGAAGATGGTGAGATTGTCTTATATTGATAATGTTATATCTAATGGCTTATTAGAATATGCGTTTTGATCTGGTATGAAATATTTGAGTTATTGTTATTTCTCAATCCAGATATCTAAAAGAAATCGAAAGAATATTGATATGATTTTGTAATCTCATCAGATGTCGATTTAGGGAGATGTGATCAAGATGTTAAATGTAGAATGTCACAGATCATACGAGGTGTATATAACGTATTCGTAAATGTTAATCATTATTAGAAATTAAGTTATGTATTGGATATGAAAATATTATATATAAGTAAATGAAGATTAATGTATCTGATTTGGAAGGTCGAGTGTCTGTATCAATGATGCGTTTTGAGTCTTGAATAGATATGGAAATAGTATATCTACGTCATTTCAAAAGAATGAGTTGTTATATTCTTGAAAATGTATATCTAAATCATTCGAATGTTAGAATTAGTGTAGTCTGGAAATGGTTTATGTATGTTATTTCTGAATCTAAATATCTATGTTCTTTGAAAGTATAAGTTGGTATGATATGGAAAAGAAAAAAATGGTATATCCATGATGTTGTAATTGTAAGTATGTGTGAAATCTGAAAGGAGAAATTAAAATGAGTTAGTAAGAGTTGATTTAGTTTTTTCTTTTTTAATCGAGAATTGATATAATTAGTGGAATGGTATATCTATGATTTCGAAAAGTAGTGTATCTATGAACGTTGAGATTGGGAAACGGTATAATTAGTAGAATATAATATCTATGAACGTTGAGATTGGGAAACGGTATAATTAGTAGAATATAATATCTATGAACGTAGAGATTGATAAATTTGAGATCATTTGGAGATAGTATATCTACGTCATTTGAGAATGGATATCATTTGGAGATAGTATATTTATGTCATTTGAAATTAAGATATCCATGTCGTTCTTAATCATGAATATGTTTGTCATTTGAGAATAGATATCATTTGAAGATAGTATATCTACGTCATTTTGGGAATAGTATGGGTATGTTTCTAGAAATTAAGATATCCATGTCGTTCTTAATCATGAATATGTTTGTCATTTGAGAATAGATATCATTTGAAGATAGTATATCTACGTCATTTTGGGAATAGTATGGGTATGTTTCTAGAAATTAAGATATCCATGTCATTCTTAATCATGAATATGTTTGTAATTTGAAAGTATGTATTAAGAATTAATATGATATCGAAATAGTATATCTATATCATTTTGGAAATAGGAATATGTGTTTGAGTAGAAAGTTATAATTGATAATATCTATCTGATTTTTAATGGATGTATATCTATGATTTCGAAAATATAAGTTGAGAATAGATATCATTTGGAGATAGTATATCCATGTCGTTCTTAATCATGAATATGTTTGTCATTTGAGAATAGATATCATTTGAAGATAGTATATCTACGTCATTTTGGGAATAGTATGGGTATGTTTCTAGAAATTAAGATATCCATGTCATTCTTAATCATGAATATGTTTGTAATTTGAAAGTATGTATTAAGAATTAATATGATATCGAAATAGTATATCTATATCATTTTGGAAATAGGAATATGTGTTTGAGTAGAAAGTTATAATTGATAATATCTATCTGATTTTTAATGGATGTATATCTATGATTTCGAAAATATAAGTTGAGAATAGATATCATTTGGAGATAGTATATCCATGTCGTTCTTAATCATGAATATGTTTGTCATTTGAGAATGGATATCATTTGGAGATAGTATATCTACGTTATTCGAAAATATAAGTTGAAAATGGATATCATTTGGAGATAGTATATCTACGTTATTCGAAAATATAAGTTGAGAATGGATATCATTTGGAGATAGTATATCTATGTCATTCGAAAATATAAGTTGAAAATGGATATCATTTGGAGATAGTATATCTATGTCATTCGAAAATATAAGTTGAAAATGGATATCATTTGGAGATAGTATATTTATGTCATTTGAAATTAAGATATCCATGTCGTTCTTAATCATGAATATGTTTGTCCTTTAAGAATGGATATCATTTGGAGATAGTATATCTATGTCATTTGAAATTAAGATATCCATGTGGTTCTTAATCATTATCTATCTATGTCATTCGAAAGTATAAATTGAGAATTGATAATAATTTTGATATTATAATATGTATGTCGTTTGAAAATAGAAGTTGAGAATTAATATGATTTCGATAATGGTATTTGTATGAAAGTAGAAATTAAGAAAAGTAATATCATTTGGAGATAGAATATCTATGATTTCGAAAATAGAAGTTGAGGATAGATATCATTTGGAGGTAGTATATCTATGTCATTTGAAAATAGAATTTTTTTTTCTTTTTTTCTTTTTTGGAATTAAGATATCCATGTCATTCTTAATCTTGATTATAATTGTTATTTGAAAGTATGTATTAAGAATTGATAATAATTAGGAAAGAGAATATCTATGTCGTTTGAAAATAGAAATATCTACGGTCTTAGAAAATAGAGAATTGGTATAATGTGACGGTGGGATGTTTGTTCGATTTGGAAAGAGAATATCTACGAGAATTGAAAGTAGAAAATAAGAATTAATGTGATATCGAAATAGTATATCTATGTCGTTTAAAAAGTAGAAATAAGAGCTGGATATAGTATATCTATGTCGTTTAAAAAGTAGAAATAAGAGCTGGATATAGTAGATGTCTATTATAGTAGATAGTATATCTATGTCGCTGGAAATGAGAATATCTATGTGATATCGAAATAGTATATCTATGTCGTTTAAAAAGTAGAAATAAGAGTTGGAGATAGTATATCTAAGTGATATCTGGAGTAAATTTTTAGTTTAGTATTGATAGATGTACAGATAAGATAATGGATGTTGTAAGGAATATTAAAAGAGTGATTGTATGAAATGGCGTTAGAGTATTGAATATCCATGTTCTTTTGGATAATTTAAAATATATATCTATGTTGTATGAATGTATAAGAAGTGTATTTGTATTGTGATCTGTGTGTTTAGTAGATGTGTGTGTATTGTTATTCTAAAATGATAGATATATGGTTGATATTTGTTTGCGAATGAATAGTGGTTATGTAGAGATAAGTATGTTAATCATTTGTGTATGTTGCTGAGATTTGGTTGGTAGTGGTTTGTGTAATGTGTTTTTTGTTGTTGTTTTGTTCTTTAATATATGTGTGTGCGTGTAAGAGTGGTGAAAAGTGAGTTGTTTTAATATATATATAGCTGTATCTCTTTTCTTAATTTTGTCTTTTTATTTTTTTTTCTTTTCCTTTTTGTGAAAATTTATTTTTGAAATAATATCCGGGTAATGTTTTGTTGGAAAAGGGAAATTGTAAAAATTCCGGTGTATCTGTTAGACGGTGGGGTTTTTAAAAGGGATGTATATCTGTGTAGGTCTGGATATCCGCGTTGTGTGGTATATGTTGAGGGTTGCGCGGGGTGTGAAAATGTATATGGATGGGGAGGGTCGAAAAAAGGAAGGGTTGAAAAAAGTTGAAAAAGTTCGTCGATAGTGATATGGTTGTGTCGAGATTTCTAGGGTTGTGGAATAAAATGTTAGGGTTTTGGTAGAGTTAGGGTAAGAAATAAATTCGTATGAGATGATATAGTTTTGAGAAAAAGTTAGGGTTTTAGATAATTTTCCGCGGGTGTATTTGTTCCGCGGGTAGATGTCTTCTGTTCCGTTCCGTCTATCCGGTGTATGGGTGTATGGGTGTATGGGTGTATGGGTGTATGGGTGTATGGGTGTATGGGTGTATGGGTGTATGGGTGTATGGGTGTATGGGTGTATGGGTGTATGGGTGTATGGGTGTATGGGTGTATGGGTGTATGGGTGTATGGGTGTATGGGTGTATGGGTGTATGGGTGTATGGGTGTATGGGTGTATGGGTGTATGGGTGTATGGGTGTATGGGTGTATGGGTGTATGGGTGTATGGGTGTATGGGTGTATGGGTGTATGGGTGTATGGGTGTATGGGTGTATGGGTGTATGGGTGTATGGGTGTATGGGTGTAT